>CM038672.1:551477461-552677461 GCA_021605145.1 Aegilops bicornis | reverse complement strand
GCCCTCTTAAGCGTTTCACCGATTCTGGTTTTGGCAACCTTTGAGAGGTTGTTGAACCATTTCTTTTTTCCTTTTCTTTTTTTGTTTCTTTTTCTATTTTCTTTTCTTCTTTCCTATTTCTTTTTTCTTGGACCCTGATAAGTACCTGACAAGTGGCATTGACATAT
Organism: Aegilops bicornis; assembly: GCA_021605145.1. Taxonomy (NCBI): domain Eukaryota; kingdom Viridiplantae; phylum Streptophyta; class Magnoliopsida; order Poales; family Poaceae; genus Aegilops; species Aegilops bicornis. The sequence continues at coordinate 552,677,294 of CM038672.1, read as the reverse complement.
GATAACTCTGAACGTTTTTAATGGCAAGTTAAGTAACGCGGAGATGGCAACTTTTAGTTGTCAAGCATGACAACTTTTGTGCTTCAATTTATTTTTGATAAAAACTTTCCGCATGTCACTGGAGTTTGCCATCCATACGTGACTGGAATTGTCATCAAATAACGTGAGGGCCGGAGTGCCACACACCTGACATGTGGCACTTATCATTTGGGTTTTCCTTTTCACTCTTTTTTACCTTTTTTATTTTTCTGTACTTTTTATTTTCTTTTCTTACATTTTCATTTCTCTTTTTCTAAATGTTTAGAAATTTAAAAATGTTCACACTTTACAAATTTGTTCCAAAATTTCAAAAAATATTCCTATATTCAAATTTTGTTCGGAAGTACAAAAAAGTTTGAAATTTCAAAAAAATTGTAAATTCATAAAACGTTTAGAATTCCTAATGTTAAATATAAGTTCATTTTTAATTTTTTTGTTCACGTATTGAAAAATGCTTCGCATTTTGAAATTTGCTCAAGATTTTAAAATTGATCTTGATTCTAAAATTCTGTTCTTTAAACTAAAAAAAATTGTTTTCCAAAAAAATCTCCCGAACTTTCAAATATTAGTTAGCATGTTCAAATTTTGTTCTCCATTTCAAAATAGTGTTTTCAAAATTCAAAATATGTGTGGGATTTTCAACTATTTGTTCCCATGTTAAAATAATCAAATTCAAAAAATATTCAGAATTTTTCACAATTTGGTCATGTTTGTCAAAATTGTTCGCAAGTTCAATTTTTCGCTTGAATTTTATAAATTTGTTCGTAGTTTTTTTCAAGTGTTAAATTTTGCCGCTGCATGTAGGTCTCTAAGAATCGTGATGTACATCTATCGCTGGAACCTGACAGCTGCAGTGGCTAGCACCAAGCTAACATCAGTGGCGGTCCCACTTTCGAATCGTAGCAAGCGCCGCTCTATTTTTTTTTCTAATGTACGTCATTTTCCACCTCGCGCTCGCGCCCTGTGGACCGACCCGGTATTGCGATGTGTCATATTTTTTTGAGGTATCCCATACTTTATTAATTTGGAACAATATTTAAAAGGATACAATACAAAGGGGGTCATGGGGGGAAATAAGCCACAAGTGGCGACCATGTGGAAGTGAGGTAGAAAAAATTACAAGATTGTGAGCCTCCTGGTTTGAAGCACGACCATCGAAATAAAATCACAACTAGCAAAATATGATCTTCTACTATTTATCTCTAGACGATATTGATATGAGGGCCTCCTACCCCTTTTATGATGTCCTCCATAATTGGTTTGGAGTCACTAGCAATTACCAAGTCATCCAAAGATAGATCAGCCGCAAGTGCCAAAGCCTCGTGACACGCAATGGTCTCTAAAACATTAGGGTTAAGAACACCTGGTAGAACAATTGCTGAGGACCCAAGGTACTGACCATGTTCATCCCTGCGTACCACTGCTGCATATCCAACATGCCTGTCATAGGACAAACCCCCATCTACATGGATTTAAACGTGTCCATCCGGAGTGGTTTTGAACAACTTGGCGTTGTTATCACATGTGCACGCCCTGCCGAAGTGGAAGTCCTCGCAATGTTGAGGCCATCCAACTCGACGATGAAGTTCTTGACAAAGCGGTGGGTAGACATAGGGCTTTGTAAAATTAACTCGTGTATTCCTTTCCGACGAGTTACCCATACTTCCCAAAGAGTGACAACCATCTTCACAAACTCCACATGCGATAATGAATCCTTCATGTTACAAAGCCAGTTTTTCGCATTGGGTTCATGAGACTCAACAAGCTAATCAGTTAATTCCTCATCACCTAAGGCCCAGACACACCTCGAAGCTGTGCAATAAGTCAATGCCTCCAGGAATCGACAACTCCACAAAGTTGGCAGGAATCTATGTCACACATGTTTCTGTGGTGGCACACATCCTCTGATGGCAAAGAATGTCTTGCCAGCCTTCAAAGGAAAGCTCTGATTTTGCTAGGGACTTTGGTGTTGCAAAGAGATGACCAGCACTTCTCCTCTGCATCCCCATTGTACGGAGCTCCTCTCTGATCAGGCAAGTTATCCTGGGTGTTTCTCAAGTTCACCAACATGCGGTATATATGCCAACCTGACAGAAAATGCAGCTTTCTTTTTGAATTTCCATGCCCAGAAATCTATCATTGGGGTCGTGTAAAGAAATATGTTCTTTATTGCTTCAATATATGAGGAAGAAAATTGGATGCAATTATCATCTTTTCATGTTACCGAGGTATCTTCAATCAACACGCTGACAAATGTATGGGGTTGCTAGCCAGGCAAGCTATTGGCCTCATCGATGTGTCTCTCAGTATCCAATTTTCTGACCAGACTCGAGTAGTTACACTATTCCCAAAGCACCCTATGATGCCCTGCAAGAACACCTCTCTACCTTCCAAGATTGATTTCGAAACCTGGCACGGGTTAGGTCCCAGCTTGGGAGTTAGAATATCATTGTTTGAGTAATTGATGGGTTTAAGGAGTTGTGCACAAAGAGAGTCAGGCACTGTGAGCAGACGCCATGATTGTCGGGCCAATAAATAGAGGTTGAAGAGAGCGATGTCCCTGAATGCCCATCCGCCACATTTCTTCAGTTGAGTCATAACTCTCTAAGAAACCCAATGTGGATTTTGTTGCCCCTCTTTGTTGGAAATATGCCCTAGAGGCAATGATATTGTATTATTATATTTTCGTGTTCAAAATTAAGAGTTTATATTTCATGCTATAACTGCTATGATCCTGAAATATGCGATCCGGTGGAAAACACATATGCACGGGTGGAATGATAAACGGTAAAGAATAGGTTCCAAGTCTTGCCTCTAAGACTGGCTCAAGTGTTGTTGGTGATCATGTTTCTAGATCTTACTATATCGTTAAGTGTAAGGATAGCCCTAAAACAACATTAAGAGTATGACGTTAGAGGAACGATCAGTTAGATCGACCCAAACTTGTTTGTTCTACTTTGAGATAATATCGTCTGGAATCAATTGTTATAATACAGATTGTTGACATGTGTTTTTAGTTCGTCAGACCATGAGAGTATCATAGTCACTTTCTACCGTAAGATGAAATTTGGGGTTGCTCAAACATGATCTGTAACACGGTGATCATAATGATAACATACAGGTTCATCGAAAAGTTTGACAAGGGACTAGATAGCTTGAGAGTGGGATTTGCTCCGATGATGGAGAGATATTCTTGGGTCCCTCTCGGTGCCTCGACATCCATCATCATCCGGCCAGATGCTACTTGTAAACTGCGTTGGGATTTTCCTAGAAGAAGAGGGGTGAATCAGTACAGTAGAGATAAGTATTTCCCTCAATGAGAACCAAGGTTATCGAACCAATAGGAGAACTAAGCAAATTCCCTTCGACAACACCTACACACACAAAAGCAAATACTCACACCCAACACGGGAAAGAGGGTTGTCAATCCCCTTGAACTCGTCATTTGCAAGGATTAATTCTGATAGTGATAGATAGATAAAAAGTAAAGTAAAATAAAAGGAGTAAAATTGCATCAAAGTATTTTTGTGTCAGGGGGATGACCCCCAGGTATGCAGCGGAACCATAATACTTTTTAAAACTTTGGGGAGACAGGTGCCCCTCAACCTGTTAGATCGACGGCCGGCTCCCCAGCGTGAGCTGGCTAGACATGGCATCCTGGCTGGCCGCGGATCAGCGGACGCCCCATCCGGACGTACGATGAGACAACTCCCCACGATGGGGTAGGCGTGGCAATAATGTTCCACTAATACGTACCCATCGTATATACCTTTCCAAACTCTTTTGCCCTTGTTTTGGACCTTAATTTGCATGATTTGAATGGAACTAACCCAGACTGACGTTGTTTTCAGCAGAATTGCCAGGGTCTTGTTTTTGTGCAAAAATCAAAGTTCTCGGATTGACCTGAAAATTTCAGGAGAATTTTTGTGGAATATATCAAAAATATTGGCGGAAAAAGATACCAGAGGGGGGCCACCCAGGAGCCACAAGCTCTGGGGGCGCACCTACCCCCCAGGGTGCACCTCCCAGGCTTGGGAGCCCCTAGAGCTCCGACAACCCTAAGTTCAACTCCATATATACCTACTCGCGAAGAAAAAAAATCGAAGAGAAGGATTCATTGCGTTTTACGATACGGAACCACCACCACCTATTGTTCTTCATCGGGAAGGCTAATCTGGAGTCTTTTCGGGGCTCCGGAGGGTGGAATCCGTCGCCATCGTCATCATTAACCGTCCTCCATCACCAATTTCATGATGCTCACTGCTGGGAGTGAGGAATTCCTTCGTAGGATTGCTGGACGGTGATTGGTTGGATGAGATTTATCATGTAATCGAGTTAGTTTTGTTAGGCCTTGATCCCTAGTATCCACTATGTTCCGAGGTTGATGTTGCTATGACTTTGTTATGCTTAATGCTTGTCACTCGGGCCCGAGTGCGATGATTTCAGATCTGAACCTATTATGTTTTCATGAATATACGTGTGTTCTTGATCCTAACTTGCAAGTTGTAGGAACCTATTACGAGTTATGATCCGCATACCCCAAGGTGACAATAGTTGGGATTCTTTTTGGTGATTACCGTAGTTTCAAGAGTTAATGTATTCACTAAGTGCTAATGCTTGTTTCGGTTCTCTATTAAAAGGATGCCTTAATATCCCTTAGTTACCTTATGTACCCCGCTGCCACGGGAGGGTAGGACAAAAGATGTCATGCAAGTTGTTTTCCATAAGCACGTATGACTATATATGGTATACATGCCTACATTACATTGATGAATTGGAGCTAGTTTTGTGTTGCCGTAGGTTATGACTACTACATGATGAATATTATCCAACACAATTATCCATCGTTGATCCAATGCCTACGCGCTTTTCACATATTGATCTTTGCTAAGTTACTTTTTCCATTGCTACTGTTACAACCGCTACAATACTGCTACTGTTACTATTGCCACTGCTATCGTTACTATCATACTACTTTGCTACTAAATACTTTGTTGCAGATATTAAGTCTTTCGTGTGTGGTTGAATTCACAACGCAACTGCTAATACTCATGACTATTCTTTGGCTCCCCTTGTGTCGAATCAATAAATTTGGGTTGAATATTCTACCCTCGAAAGCTGTTGCGATCCCCTACACTTGTGGGTTATCAAGACCTTTTTTGGCGCCGTTGCCAGGGATCATAGCTCTATTTGCTAGTCACTCGCGATTTATATCTGTTGATCACTATGAAGAATCTGAAAGATACCAGAACCAAGATCGTTCCCTCTAGGATGAGGGGAGGTAAGGAACTGCCTTCTAGCTCTGCACTTGATTCACCTTCTATTTTGAGTAAGCTTGCGACACCACCACCTGCTATTAATCATGATATGTCACAAGTAATTGATGATGCTACTTCTGCTATGAATGATGCTTATGATGATGCTAGTACTTTGCTTGATAAGACTGTGCCACTGGGTTAATTTCTTGATGAAAAACTTGCTAGAGTTAATGAAATCGAGAATGCTGAAACTGATGATATTTATCAAACTGATGAAATTATTGAAACTGAAAACTTTGAAACACCTATTAGACCTAGCACTCCTAGATATGAATTTCCTGATATACCTGAGGGTTATGTTATGGTTGGAGAGGTAGCTAGGGATTTTCTTGCTTGTAAGGATAGAGACGATCTTAAAAAATTTCTAGTCAAGTTGAAAGAAAAATCTTTGATGCTAGAATGAAATATGATTCTAAATTTGCTACTTCACCTATCTTTGTTACTGATAAGGATTATGAATTCTCTGTCAATCCTGAGTTAATTACTTTGGTTGAATCCGATCCTTTCCATGGTTATGAATCTGAAATTGTTGTGGCACATCTTACTAAACTGAATGATATAGCGACCCTATTTGCTCATGAGGAATTTTTGCTATTACTATATTCTTAAGTTGTTTCCTTTCTCGTTAAAGGTGATGCTAAGACATGGTATAATTCTCTTGCTCCTGGTTGTGTGCGTAGTCCCCAGGATATGATATATTACTTCTCTAAAAAATATTTTCTTGCACATAAGAAACAAACTACCTTACATGAAATATTTAACTTTGCGCAAATTGAAGAAGAGAGTCTCCCACAAGCTTGGGGGAGGCTTCTCCAATTACTTAATGCTTTGCCTAATCATCCTCTTCAGAAAATGAAATACTTAATATCTTTTACAATGGAATAACTGATGCTTCTAGGGAGCACCTAGATAGTTGTATTGGTTGTGTTTTTAGGGAACAAACTGTGGAACAAGTTGAGGAATTATTGAATAATATATTGAGTAATGATAATGATTGGACTCTTCCTGAACCACCGCCTAAGCCAACTCTGAAGAAGAGGGGTATTCTATTTCTCAGTCCTAACGATATGCAAGAGGCAAAGAAATCTATGAAAGAAAAAGATATTAAAGTTGAAGGTGTTAAGAATTTACCACCTATTGAAGAAATACATAATCTTAATACCCCGAGATAGGTAGTAGAGGTAAATTCTCTCTATAGATTTGATGAAGGTGATATTCCTTATACTAAATCTGCTAGTCAATGGTTGAATGAATTTGATAACTTCATTGTTAAACAAGAAAACTTCAATGCATATGTTAGTAGACAATTGAAACGAAATGCTTATATGATTGAACGCTTGAGTGACTATATGTTTAGAACTATTAATGATCTCAAGGTTGTGAGTAAACATGCTCCCATGATAAAAACTCAAGTAGAACAAGTTCTCAAGGCACAAAATGATTTGCTTAATGAAATGAACAACAAGATGAATGATCATGTTGTTAGAGTTATGACTAGGGGTGGTAAAATGACCCAGGAACCTTTCTATCCTGAAGGCCGTCCTAAAATAATTGAGCAAAACTCCTAAAGAATTAATAACGATGCACCTAGTCCTTCTAGTAATAAAAAAGAAAAACAATGATGATAGGACTTTGCATGCATTTAGTGAACATACTATAGGTACACCTGAAAATCCAAATGATATTTCTATTTCTGATGCTGAAACACAATCTGGTGATTAACATGAAACTAGTAATAATGATAATGAGGATGTTCATGTTGATGCTCAACCTAGTAATGATAAGGATGTGGAGATAGAACCTGTAGTTGATATTGATAACCCACAACCTAAGAATAAAAGATATGATAAGAGGGACTTCATTGCTAGAAAACATGGTAAAGAAAGAGAACCATGGGTTCAGAAACCCATGCCCTTTCCTCCTAAAGCTTCAAAGGATAAGGATGATGAAGAATTTGTGTACTTTGTTCAAATGCTTAGACCTATCTTTTTGCGTCTTTGTTTGAATGATATTCTGAAAATGTCTCCTTATGCTAAGTATGTGCAAGATATTGTTACTAATAAAAGAAAGATATCTGAAGATGAAGTTTCCACCATGCTTGCTAAATATACATTTAAGGGTGGAATAGCAAAGAAATAGGAGACCCAGGAATACCCACTATACCATGCTCCATTAAAAGAAACTATGTTAGAACTGCTTTATGTGATTTAGGAGCCGGTGTTAGTGTTATGCCTTTCTCTTTATATTGTAGACTTGATTTGAATAAGTTGACACCAACTAAAATCTCTTTGCAAATGGCTGATAAATCAACTGCTATACCTATCGGTATTTGTGAGGATGTGCCTGTCGTAGTTGCAAATGTTACCACTACAGCAGGATGGTCCAAACGCGACACTACGATCAGAGACCCTTCGAGAAACTATGTGTGATGCCATAATCGCAAACGGTGCTGTATGAAAACCGTCAAAAATGTGTAAAACATTTGCGATGACGGATGCATCAAACACGGTTCAGGTTTTAGTTACGTGTGTGATGAAGGGCATACGGTTCTGTTCAATGAACTGTTTGCGATGAGGAGGAACAAAAGAAACGGGCAGCCAAATGGAGGCGTGTGCGATACACAACATACGGTTCACTCGGATGAACTGTTTGTGATTAGGCAACACAATGGAAACGGTTCAAGCCCGAACAAGATGTGGATACGCTGCAAACAGGTCCGTAATCTGAAATGTGTGCGAAGACCAATAATAACACAGACGCTGCTAATAATCCATGTGAATTCCTCATCTCTGAGAATAACATGTATATATATATAACTGAAATAAACATCCAATTACATAAGTGACTATACAGATCATTCGCACACACCTCAATAAACAATTGCATGCATTCTAAAGTAGGAGAAATGATCCTCTAGTCATCTACTTCTTGTGACGTTCCCGCCACTGCTATGTGGCTCGATCCCTCGTCTGGGTCAAGAAGAAGATAGTTCCTCATGTCAACGATCCCCCTGTACATCTCGTAGCTTGTGTATGCGTCCATTGCTGCGTACTTGACATGTTGTCCCTCCAGTCTCTTATGCCACACACTGTGCCAGGCGTTCTTGTCCTTATTGCTCTCTTGCTTCATCTTTGTGTAGTAGGGGTCAATGATGGCCGAGGCGAGGTCAACCAGGGAGTTCAGTTTGCTTTTGTCGGTGCCCCAGACCTTGTAGTGGTGCTAGATGTTGACAAGATTTGGGCATTTCAAGTCCGAAACCTTGAGCGCTTTTAGATCGTTGGTGGCGTCCACCATAGCGAAACTGTAGTTGGAGCTCTTGATAAACCTGAAGAAATGCTCGCAAGGCCTTGTGGCAAGGTGGAAGTGGTAGACGAGGACGTCATGTCGCACGCACAACTGGGCCACGACAACCTTCTGATTGTGCCCGGCACGACCGATGGCGTACTCGAGGTCGAAGCCGACCACTCTGTCGGGGAGGCTGATCGGACCCACGAACACCTATGGGACCGGCGGGCCGGGTCCCTTGTGGTTCGGAGGGGGGCGGAGATCGCACGAAGAGCAGATCGAGGCGAAGCACACGAGCAGTTTACCCAGCTTCGGAGCTCTCCGGAGAGATAACACTCCTACTGCTGCTTGTCTGATTGTATTGTGTTCTTGCTAGGGAGCGATGAGAGCTACAAGACCTAGCGTGAGTGTTCTATAGTTACGTTGGATGAGTCGAACTAGCCGAACCGAACCCCCTCTACGTTGCGCATGGGCCTCCTTTTATATGCACAAAGGGGCTCCGACAGGGGGCAACGTAGATGACGGTACAAATGGAAAAACAGTAGTTGGTACACCTACTTGAACAGTGTACAATGCAATATACCTAACTCGGCGGCAAGGGACAAAGCATTAAATGCCCGTCCACGCCGCCTAAACATGCAACAGGGACCGTCAGAGCGCCACCGCTTTTGCCACGATGGTAGGCTTGTCGGCGCCGCTTATCGCTGCTCCCGCTGGCTGCACAGCCTCTTGACACGCTGCGCATGGAATGGTCTCATGGCGACACGTTGATGGATGAGCTGGAGCGGAGATGGAGAGGTTACTGCGCGGCAAGTGCCTTGCCGCAGCTGAATCCTTGTCGCGCCGGAGGCTTGTCGGCGCTCCGAGCCTTCCCGCAAGCTCCTCTTGCCGGGGTCTTGTCTTCTGCGTGCCTTGAGTGGCCTTCCGGCAAGCTCCTCTTGCCGGGCCTTGTCTTCTTGGTTAAATACTTTGTTCTTGAATGGTTCCAAAGGAACCGCGGAGGATCTTAGCGGTGACCAGGCAAGCCACGCTGGCGAATCGTCTGTCCGTGCACGAAGTTCGGGATACTAGGGTACCCTACTCTAGTACACCGGCAGGAGCCCCGGGCCCGGGCCACACTTGCAGTCTTGGCGTTGTTGGGCCAGGCCCAAAAGCAGATCTGCGGACACGCGGCCTTGATCATGCCGTTACTTGCCACGGACCCAAAGACGCCCCCACTAACGGCACGCACCGAACGTGGCGTCGTGTGAGAGATCGTGGGCGTGGTCGTGGGGGTTCTTTATTAGGAAAAGCGAAGCGTCCGCCCCTCTCCCTCCTTATAAGCGGGAAAGCAGGGCAGGTCGCCCACCTTGCCATTGCTGTCTTGTCCTGAAAACCACCGCCGCTCCCCTCTTCTTCTCCAGTGCGAAGAGAGCAGCGCTCCGCCCCCTTTCGCCACAAGCACACTCAACGCCGTCGACCTCCTCCACCGCCTCCGCCATGGCTCCGAAGGCCGACAAGGGGAAGGGCGTAAAATCGCCGAGGCCTTGATGGCTGTGGCGCTTGCGCAAGAGCGGGCCATCTTCTCCCCAGCTCGGCCTTAAAGGAGGCTGAGGGAGGGCTTCTACCTCTTTTGGTCGACGGAGGCAGCGTGCGCATCCGCGACGAAGGTACTCCCGCCACCGCGTCGGATTTAGCCCCAACTGGGTATCCTTTCTTTGCCCTTTTTCTTCTATTGCGGGCTCCGCCCGCCTTTTCAATTCTTTTGCGACATTATGAACACATACGGGTTCCGCCTCCTTGATTTCACCCCTAACGCCATTACGACCATGGCAGTTTTCGCACACCTTTGCGAAAACTTTGTCGAGATCCACCCCAACGTAGCCCTCTTCCGCCACTTCTTCATGCCCAGCGTTGAGAGAGGGGAGCCGCTGTCGGAGGGATTGCTTGGGTCTCTAGGGTCGGCAAGAAGGAGGCCTATCTGGAAGGAGTGTTCATGAGCAAGTGGGAGGAGTGGAGAGCCAACTGGTGTTGGATCGTGAGGAGAACCATGACCCTTCATCGCTGCGGCGCCAAACCCCAATAGTGCGCGGCAGCGATTGGAGCAACTTGGTGTGGAGGATGCTAGGTTGAAGATAGGCGTGACCGGATTTTGCGCCTCAGGCTTGCCGGACTAACTGTAGGCGCAGTTGGCGCAGACTTCCTTCGCCGCCGCATCGCTCCCTTGCAGGAGAGGAGGAGGCCTGCTTGGGAGTTCCAAAATGCGGCAGACATCATGAGGCTGCGCCCGGGTCTCAATTGGAATTTCACCGTCTTGGAGCTGGATGCGATGCTGCTAGAGCTGTTCAAGAACGACCCCGATCACCCCGAGTGGTTTAGGTTGCCGAGGGGGGTCGTCCCATTGTGCAACAACTCTGCGCTCGACCGCATCCGCGCCATGATGCCGTTGTGCGATTCCCATGGGATCGTTCCGACCTGGCAAGAGCCTTCCGACGATATCGTGCAGCAGTTCTTGACGGCTGGAAGAAGTGCCGATCCGCTCCGACGAGCAGAAGAGGCTCACCCGCGACACCACCGACGAAGAGATGGCGCGCATCGCCACAAGGTTGGAGGAGGCGGCAGCAGCTGCCGCCGCTGGCGTCTTCGGGTACACCGTGGAGGAGGCAGACTCAGCAAAGGCGGCAAGCCTTGCCGAGCGAAGGGAGCTCGCCGGTGAGGAAGAGCTTGCCGAGCCCGAGGCCGAGTCGAGCGGACCAGCCGGGGGCGCTTCTTCCCCACCACCCAGCAGCTTGCCGCAAACGGAGCCCCCGGCTCCGCCAAAGAGGCGTCTCCGCAAGGCCAGAGACGAGACGGGGCGGCAGATGGGACCACAGGCGCAGCGCCACACGACCCGCTCTACCGCGGCAAGCAATGTTGCCGCGGGAGCACCCCACGCTGCTGCGACAACTGGGGCTGAGTCCTCCCAGGCCACCGCCGACGCCTCCGCCAAGCGGCCAAGAGAGCCCACTCCTCCGCCTCGTCGCCGGGAGGCGAGCCGGAGTTTGACTTCTCCGTGCTCAGCTCCGAGGAGGAAGATGAAGAGTAAGCTTCAATATTGTGCTTGTATTTCTTCAATTTTGTTGTTTCATTTTGAATCTGATTTGCTTCGTTCTGAACTCTTTTCTTTTCAGGACGCTGGCCAAGAGAGCGTCAAAGAGAGCCAAGACCCCGGCGGTCGTCGTTGAGGACGATCCACCCGCGGCAACAGGAGGCGCGTCTGAGGCCCCCTTGCCGGATCCGGCAACCCTTCCTCGAGCAGCCCCAGCCACGGTCCCAGGCTAAGTATGCGGTTTTCTCCTTCTTGTTAGGCGTGCATGGGTGCTCCTTCTTCATTGATATCATTTGTTGGTTTGTGTAGGAGCAGAGCAGCCTCATCGGGAGGCCCGGAGACCGCCCTGAAATTACATGCTGCTGCGACTACGCCGCCAAGGAGGATTCTCCGGCAAGGGCGTCCTCCGGCAAGGGAGGCTACTCCGGCAAGGGACAGCACCAGTGACCCTCCGGTGGTCGAGACCATGGCTGCAGATCCCATTGCGGTGTAATCCCCTTCTTGCGAAAAAATTTCCCTTGGGCTTGTTTTCTTCTGTTTTTCTTTTTGAACATTTGTTTGACTGTTCTTTCTTTGTATGACGCAGAGCCGATGGAGATCGAAGTCGCCGGCGAGGAAGACGCGCGCGGCAACACTGACGAAGCCGCCGTCGTGGAAGAAGAGGCCGGCACTGACGAGCCTGTCGGCGAGGAGGCCACCGAGGCTGCCGCCGCAGAAGCTGGCGAGGAGTCTGGCGATCAGACCGACGGCCACTGGGTCGCAGGAGCGCCAGCGGTACACCAACTGGCCGACTCCCGCCGGCTGCAGCCAGTTCGAGGAGCCTCAAACCCGGCGCCTTACTTGAAGGCCGGGCGACGGCGTCTTCATCAAACTCCCTAGGAGTCGAGCTCAGGCGCCGGTCGAAGGAGAGACCTTGACGGAGAGCTGCTTCGCCGTTGGTGGCCAGTGGACGCGCCAAGCAGCAGCAGCGGCGAAGTCTGAGGAGGAGCTGAAGAAGCTCTTGTCGCTCTACCACGCCCGCAAGACAAGTTGGAGTCCCGGGAAGCACTTGTCGCGGGCGGAGCAGATATGGAGAAGCGCCAGCAGAAGAGCTCGGGCGCCAACCAAGAAGCTCTCGGAGCGTAAGCGGAAGAGCGGGCGCTACTCTGAAGAGCGCCACGGCCTTCATCCTCGAGAAGGCCGCGGTGAGGAGGAGCAGCGGCTTGCCGCCGAGAAGCTGTCCGCCGCAGAAAGCGAAATGGCGCCAGCGGAAGGTCAACCTGGACAGCCACGAGGAAGAGCTTGTCGCGCGTGTGGAGTCAATTGGCGGGGCGCTTAAGGAAGCGAAAGATGCTGCCGCAGCCGCCGAGGCCGCCAAGGAGGAGTTGAAGACGAAGGTGGCACAGCTGGAGGCCAGTCTCCAGAAGAGCGGCGAGGAGCTTCCCGCACTCAAGAACGAGCGCGAGAAGGACGCCTACACTCTTGGCGAGCTGCAGGGCCGTCTCGCTGATAGGAGCAAGGAGCTCGACACCGCCAAGGATTCCAAGGCAGATCTTGGTGAAGCTGACCACTCGACGCTGGACTGGGCAGCGCCAAGGAGCGGGAGGTGGGCCTGTTGGAGACGATCAAGGCCAAAGAGGAGCTGCTGGCGGATGCTGTTGCCACCCAGAGCGCCTTGAGGGGGAGTGTGGAGCATTGGACCGAAGGTCTTGTGGATACTGCTGCCGACATTCACAATGAGCTGATGGAGCTGGGGATGGCGGATCTTGCATACTCCTCCGACGAGCACCTCCAACCCAGCGCCAAGCTCAGCTTATTCTTCAAGGGCATGGTGACGGGCCTCTAGCGACTCCGGGAAGAGGTCCCAAAGCAGCTGGCCGAGGAATCACACCAGATCTGTGCAGGAGCCCTCAAGAAGGTGTTGATGAAGGTGGCCTTCCGCAATCCGGGCCTCAACCTCAACGGCGTCCTCAGATCCTTGCCGCCAGATGCCAACGTGGAGGAGCTCAAAGCACTTGTCGCACCCATTGTGGACAAGGTGAACAAGATCAAGCGGATTGATGGCGACCGCGTAGACTAGGCCGCCAATTTTATCTTTCCCTTGTCGCTGCTGATCATGTTTAGAACAATTTATTAGATCTGCGACAAGTCAATTTGTAATATACTCTATCTTTGCCGCGAGCGCTGAGTGCGGAACGTCAGCAGCGTGCTGGCGGTGCCACCTCCGGCAAGCAACCTTGTCGCGACTAGCTGCAGCTCACTTAAGTTGTTGAGCAGACTCGAAACAAAGTAAGGGCGCGACTAGCCGCGAGTTGGTTCCTCTGCGCACGGGTTTTCCATACGAAGTACTATCGTTCGAGGTATAACTTAAAAAAATTTAAGAATTGATTGCTCAAACTTTGGCAACTTAGCTTTTCTGTCGTTTGCTTCCCGATAAGGCGAAACTTCCTCGAGCAACGCTTGGTCCATAGTATTATCTTCTCCTTCCCCCCTGGTTAACTTGTGCTGTGAGGGAGCCTTCCTTTCTTTGAGAAAAGAGAAAGGAGAGAAAATAAAGTTATGGAGCCCAGCGGCTCGATGTTGCTACGGGTGTGGTTGCTGCAAAAGTGTTAGCAAAAACATGCAATAAAATGATGAAAGCATGAATTTGACAAGTTGTGCGCAACACATGAGCTTTAGTGATGCACGGGGTCTGCGCCCGGCTTTGTACAAAGGATTACATGCAGCAGCGGCAAGACTTGTCTGAAGGTGGTTGCGGAACAGGTTCGACAACCGCGCCCTATGGGTAAAACTTACGAATATGCTCAATGTTCCAGGAGTTGCTCACGGAATGCCATCTTCGGTCTCAAAGGCGGACAGCGCCTTGAGCCTAGTGACTCGTTTCACCCGATAAGGGCCTTCCCACTTGAGGTCAACTTGTTTGAATTCTTGGCGGACTGAGCGCGCCCGAAGAACAAGGTCGCCTTCCTCGAGGCTTACGGCACTAACTGCGGCTATGGTAGCGGCATAAAGCTTGCTGTAACGAGCGACTTCGTCTGTGACTGAAGGCGATCCTCCTCAAGGTGCAGCAGCGTCATCTTATGCAGCTGCTCTTGCTCAAGCTCATCATAAGCGAGCACTCGGCGATCCGTATCACGAGTTACGTAGGAGAAGCGCCTCTGCTCCATAGACTAGAGCGAAAGGTGTGCGGCGATGGCTAAATTTGGCGTCGTCTGATCGACCAAAGAACCACCGGCAGCTCCTCAATCCAGTTTCTTCCGCATTTGTGCGACTGTCGAAAGTTACGGTCTTGAGCCCAGCGCGCACTTCAGGATTTGCCCTCTCTCGCTTGACCGTTGCTTCTCGGATGAGCAACGAAGCAAAGCAGACCTTGGCGCCAAGATCTTGGACGTAGTGCATGAAGGTGCGACTCGTAAATTGTGTGCCGTTGTCGGTGATGATCCTGTTAGGGGTCCCGAAACGGCAAACAATCGACCTGAAGAACTTGACTGCTGACTGTGCTGTAACCTTCCTCACTGCTTCCACTTCCGGCCACTTGTGAACTTGTCGATTGCGACGTACAAGTACTCAAAGCCCCCGACAGCTCGGGGGAAGGGGCCGAGGATGTCGAGCCCCGGACGAAAATGGCGGGATAAAGGGATCATCTGGAGAGCTTGAAATTTGGCTGGTGTATCTGTTTGGAATGGAACTGGCACGCTTCACACTTGGTTACTTGTGCAGTTGCATCACGGAGGGTTTGTCGGCCGAAGAAACCTTCTTAGGAAAGCTTTGCCGGCAAGCTCTTCTTGCGCAATGTGATGACCACATATGCCTCCATGTATCTCTGCCAACAGCTTTTGTCCATCTTCGGCAAATACACTTCAATTTCACCCGTTGAGTCTTCTTACATGCGGTATGTCGACAAACTGGTACATACTTATTTGCCGGGCTACTCTTTCTCGCTTCTTCTTGCTCTTGGGAAGTTCTCTGTCTGAAGGAAATGGACAATCTGCTTTGCGCCCATCTTTGGAGCTTGCTTGGCTCGACAACAAGGACTAAAGGCACATCTGTTCTGCGGAACATCAGCTTCCACGGCAAGAACTTGCGGCTCGGCCGGAGCTTGGCGTTCTCCGGCAAGCTTGCGGAGCAAAACATGTCGGGGCGTCTGCTATGAAACAAACCCTTGGGCTTGTCGTTGCAGACTGCCCTGCTATGTTGGTGTCGATCTTGGGGACCTTCTTGGCGGCGGCAGGAAGCTCTGCGGAAAGTAGTCACCAGAGATCAACTTCCTCTTCTTGCTCTGTCCAGTTGATGGTGTTATGGTTGGTTGAGTTAAGCTTGAGCACAAAATCCCTGGTTCCACAGGCAACTTAAGTGCAGCGCACTTTGGCGAACCATCGATAATATCATTCTGAGCTCTTGGAACATGTTCCATTTGTAGGCCGTCAAAGTGTTCTTCTAGCTTCCTCACTTCATCAACGTAGGCTTCCATCAATGGACTCTGATAATCTTTGTTTACTTGGCGGACGACCAGTTGTGATTCACCCCTGACAATAAGCTTCTTGATCCCAAGGTCCATTGCGATCCTGAGACCGGCAAGCAAACCTTCATACTCTGCAGTATTGTTTGTTTCTTGCTCCTTGGGAAAGTGCATCTGGACTACGTACTTGAGGTGCTCTCCGATTGGAGTGCGACAAGCAAAGACGCTGGCACCGGCGCTTCTGCAGCGAGAAGGCACCATCAAAGTACATCGACCACTCTTTGCTTGCTTCCTTGAAGGGAATGCTCGTCTCTGGAATTTCTTCATCGGTGTTGGCGTCCATTCTGCTATGAATTACGCCAATGCTACGCTTTGGATAGTTGAAGTGCTTTCAAACTTGAGGCCAAAGCAGCAGTTCCGATGCCCACTCGACAATCCTTCACGCTTCACGGATTCTGTAGTATCCTCTTGATTGGAAAGCGAGTATTTGTTATCTCATGTGCTTGGAAGTAATGGCGCAGCTTTCTCGAGGCCATGAGGAGGCCGAAAAGCAATTTCGCACACCGCAGTACCTTGACCTAGCCCCTGCGGAGAGGCCGACAAAAGTAAACTGGCGCTGCACCATCCTTTTACGCATCTGTTTCATGCGTCTGCGCGAATCAGATCCGTCCTTGTCGGGACGGAGCTTGTCGTGAAGCCCCACGCTTGTCATTTGGATGTATGCGCCGTTGTTGCTAGCTTGTCATCCGCCTCCCTCTCCGCTACTAACGCAGCACTAACCACTTGATTGGTTGCCGCTATATATAGCAGCAACTTCTTTTGTGGCTTAGGTGCGACAAGTGTTGGAGTGGAGGACAGGTATCTCTTTAAGTCTGCAGCTGACCTCCGCTTCGAGTCCATTTCATTGGACCTGCTTTTTCAAAATCTTGAAAAATGGCGAGCGCCTTCAGCGAACCTAGAGATAAACCTCTTTGAGAGCAGCAACGCATAACCGGCAAATCTTCGTACATCCTTGGCGCGGTGCTTCAATCTGCTCAATGGCCTTGATCTTGTCGGGATTGGCTTCAATTCCTCATTGAGACACGAAGAAGAAGCCGAGAAGCTTGCGGAAGGGATTCCAAACACGCACTTCTCGGGGTTGAGCACGAGGTTGATCTTGCGCAGATTTGCAAAGGTCTCATCCAAATCTTGAACCGAGTTGCTTTGTCCTTGCTCTTGACCACTATGTCATCCATGTAGGCTTCTACATTTACGTGCATTCTTGGCTCAAAAGCGTCATGGACTACTCTTGCAAACGTTGAACCGACATTCTTCAAACCGAAAGGCATCCGTATGAAACAATATGTGCCACATGGAGTAATGAATGCGGTCTTCTCCTCATCCTCTTCTGCCATGAAGATCTGATGATATCCTGAGTATGCATCAAGAAATGAAAGCAAATCACATCCAGCCGTGGAGTCAACAATCTGGTCGATGCGGCAAGGAAGCGGGTCTTTGGGACAAGCTTTATTAACATCCGTGAAGTCAATACAAAGTCTCCATTTCCCATTTGCCTTGCGCACAACTTCTGGATTGGCCAACCACGTAGGATGGAGCACTCCTCTAACAAGGCTGCTTGCTTCCAATTTCTTGATCTCTTCTGCTATGAACTCTTGGCGCTCCTTTGCTGCTTCGACTTTTTGCTTGACCGGGCGGCGCATGAGGACAAGCGGCGGGCGGTGCTCAATTACTCACAGGAACACCGGGGATGTCGGGGCGGTTGCCATGCAAACACGTCGACGTTCGCCTGCAGGAAATCAACGAGCGCGCCTTCCTATTTAGGGTCGAGAGAGGCACTGATGGTGAAGGTACCACCAGTGCCGTCCTCCTTGGTGGACACCTTCTTGGTCCTTGGCGGAGCTGCCATCTTCTTCTTGTACTTGCCGGTGGAGCTCGATGGTGCGTCCTCGACGGTAGCGCAGCACTCCGAAGAGGTGCGCTTGCCGGAGTGGGCATCAGAGCTCTTGCCGGACTTGGACTTGGTCTTCTTCCCCGGGAGCTTGGTGACAAGTGTGCGGCAATCTGTCGCTGCTGCATCCCGGTAGATCTTGTCGGCACAGATAAGAGCATCCTTCTTGTCACCATGGACAGAGATGATGCTTATCGGGCTGGCATCTTGAGTAAGTTGTAGGCGTGGTGAGAGGCTGCCATGAACTTGGCGAGTCTTTGGGCGGCCAAGTATCCCATTGTAAGGCAATGGGAAATCAGCAACGTCGAATGTCACCCTCTCAGTCCTAAAGTTCAGCTCACTGCCAAATGTTACCGGCAACGTGATCTTCCCCTTCGGCTTGCTCCTTCCCGGATTAATTCCTTGGAATGTGCCAGTCTCTTCGAGCTCGCTATCAGGGATTTGAAGCTTCTGGAGTACCGCGGAGGAGATCAGATTCAAGCCGGCCCCGCCATCAACTAGCATCTTGGTGACCTTGAGGTTGCGGATAGTTGGTGAGACCAACATCGGCAAGAACCCGACCGCAGTTATGCGATCAGGGTGGTCCTCAATATAGAAGATGATAGGCATCTTTGGACCACCGAGGCTTGCGTGACTCTCTGGATGGTTCCGCGCATTGACCTCCGCATCCATTGCTTGAGTTGGCGGTGGGAAGTATGCGAGAAGCACCTCCGTCAACGCAGAGGACCTCCGTAGCTTTACGAAACTCCTGCTCATCGGCGTCGTCGTCGTCCATATCTTCGTCGTCGTCGTCATCTTCATCCTTATCGGCGGCCATGAGGAGGCTGTCTCCTTGCATTGCCAGCCTTCTGCGGCGTCCTCCCGGCGGGTCTCTTCTTGCTGGCTCCTCCGGCACCTTCTTGAGCCTTCTCTTTGTCGCGCGCCGTACTCGGCCTTCGCTGTTCAACAAGCTGCTCGACCTTCTTGCAACTACGGAGATCGTGGCCCTTAGTGCGGTGGATCTTGCAAGATCTTGCTTGCGGAGCCGTCACCTTGTCGGCCGCCGCCACCCCGGTGGTTGGCGTCAGCGGCAACCTCCTTGCCGGAGCCACCAGCCTTGGCGTTCTTGTCGCCAGCTCCATTGCCGGACTGCTCAACAACTAGCACTTCTCTGCCTTTCTTCTTCCTGTTGCCTCGCCGCCGGCTCTTCTTTCTTTGGGGCGATCTCCTCCTTGTCAGATCCACCTTACGCATTCTCTCCCCGGGAGTCTCCTCCCTTCTTGACGCACGTGCACACTTGTCGGCCAAGGCATACAGCTCATGGCGTCCTTAACTTTGCACATCGCCATCTCCTCCCTCATCCAGCGGTTCCATGCGTTACGATGGAACGCGCCGATCTGTGGCAGGGTGGACATCACGGGATATTGTAGTGCACTGCGGCTAAATCTCTGAATGAACTTGCGTGAGGGACTCTCCTTCCTACAGGCGGCGAGATGAAGGTCACTCTCTTGTCCATGAGGCTTGTGGCCGCCTGTAAAGGCGCCAACAAACTGATGGCACAGATCTGCCCAAGAGGATATAGAGCTGTCCGGCAAGTGCATGAGCCAAGATCTGACGTTGTACTTGAACACCAGTGGAAAATAGTTGGCGAGGATCTTGTCGTCCCGTCCTCCCGCAGCCTGCACCACGATGGTGTAGATGCTGAGGAACTCCGACGGATGCGTCCTGCCATCGTACTTCTCTGGCACGTCTGGCTTGAAGTTCTTGTTCTTTGGGCCGCTGGACTTGCCGCAGCTCACGGTGAGCAACGCAGGGCAACCTACCGCGTCGGCAAGTCATTTGGTTCCTCCGGCGCGTACATGTCGGCAAGGGCCCAGTGGCGCTTGTCGGTTGACGCCCGCGCTTCTCTTCGATGCTCGATGCGAGTTCGAGCGTCTTCTTGTTGTCGTTCATGGAGAACTTGGCGCTGATCGCGGCGAGCTCGTGGATCCGATGACGCGGTGGAGTCGTCGTCGAGGTGGATCCGGTGAGTCGGCGATCTTGGCCTTCGGGGTGGAGAATGCATGGTGGTTGCACCTCCACAAGTCTCGTCACCACCGGCTCGTGCCTTGTCGTCTTGCCGCGGCAGTGATGTAGTTGGTTGCCGGTCTCCTCTCCGCCAGGTAGGGGGCGTCGAGGCTGTGTGAACCCGATCCGGCGTTCACACGAGCGACATCTTCGACATCTTCAACATCTTCATCAACATGCCACCGAAGAAGAAGGCTTCGGCGGCAGCGGAGCCGTCCGCGTCGTACCCACCATCACCGGAGCAAACGGGTGGTGGAGCGGACACTGGCGGAAGAACGGGCGACGGCCAAGGAGTTCGTGGCGCCGCTGAGTCCAAGGACAAGGTCAGCGCAAACCTCGGCGTCCGCACATCCCCGCGCCCATCTCGAAGCAGCGGGACCAACAGCGTCATGGTATTCACAATACCATCGCTCGTTGGATCAAGACCGAGCTGGAGGATCTCGAGACCCTCAAGACCAGCGTGCGCCAGCGCGCTGGCACAAAGCGAGATACGGTCGCACGGGCGGGATGCTGCTCCTTCTAACATAGTTAGAAGTCCGAGCATATCCGCTCCTCGCCGTTCACCATTGCCACCCACTACTCCAGTGAAGCTCTGGCGAGAGCTCGGTTGCTGGATTACCCTCAACGGCCGACAAGGTCGGCGAGTGGAGGGCTACGATCGAGCCTCATCGGCTTTGCCAGCGGTGAAGCTCGCGGCAACCAACTACATCGCTGCAGCGGCAAGACGACAAAACGCGAGCCGGTGGCAACGAGACTTGTGGAGGTGCAACCACCATGCCATTCTCCACCCGAAGGCCAAGATCGCCGACTCGCGGATCCACCTCGGCAGCGACTCCACGGCGTCGCCGGATCCACGAGCTTCGCCAGCGATCAGCGCCAAGTTCTCCATGAACGACAACAAGAAGACGCTCGAACTCGCATCGAGCGTCGAAGAGAAGCGCGGCGTCAGTCCGACAAGCGCGTTGGGCCCTCTGTCGACATGTACGCGCCGGAGGAACCAGGCAACTTGCCGTACGCGGTAGGTTGCCCTGCGTTCACTCGTGAGCTGCGGCAAGTCCAGTGGCCCAGCAACAAGAACTTGAAGCCAGACGTGCCAGAGAAGTACGATGACAGGACGCATCCGTCGAAGTTCCTCAGCATCTACACCATCGCGGTGCAGGCTGCCGGAGGACGGGACGACAAGATCCTCGCCAACTATTTTCCATTGGTACTCAAGTCCAACGTCAGATCTTGGCTCATGCACTTGCCGGACAGCTCTATATCCTCTTGGGCAGATCTGTGCCATCAGTTTGTTGGCGCCTTTACAGGTGGCCACAAGCCTCATGGCTAAGAGAGTGACCTGCATCTGCTCGCCCAGAAGGAAGGAGAGTCCCTGCGCAAGTTCATTCAGAGATTCAGCCGTGTGCACTACAACATCCCAGATGTCCACCCTGCCGTGATGATCGTATGCGTTCCATCGAGCGTCGCGGAACCCAGCGAGATGAGGAGGAGATGGCGATGTGCAAAGTCAGGGCGTCGATGAGCTATATGCCTTGGCCGACAAGTGTGCACGCGTCTTTGAAGAAGCGAGGAGACTCCAGGAGAGAATGCGAAGCGAGATCGGCGGTGAGGAGACCGCCTCAAAGAAAGAAGAGCCGGCGGCGAGGCAACAGGAAGAAGAAAGGCAGAGAAGTGCTAGTTGTTGAGCAGTCCGGCAATGGAGCTGGCGACAAGAACGCCAAGGCTGGTGGCTCCGACAAGGAGGTTGCGGCCGACGCCAACCACCGGTCTGTGGCGGCCGCCGACAAGCGGGGCGGCTCCGGCAGCGATCTTGCAAGATCCACCGCACCAAGGGCCACGACCTCCAGGCTGCAAGAAGGTCGAGCAGCTTGTTGAACAGCGAAGGCTGAAATTTGGCGGCGCGACAAAGAGAAGGCCCAAGAAGGTGCTGGAGGAGCCAAGAAGAAGAGACCCGCCGGGGAGGACGCCGGCAAGGCCAAGCAGCCGCAAGGAGACAGGCCTCCCGCGGCGCGACACAAGGATGAAGATGACGGCGACGGCGAAGATATGGACGACGGCGGCGCCGATGAGCGGGAGTTTCAGAAGCTACGGAGGTCCTCTGCGTTAGCGGAGGTGCTTCCTCGCATACTTCCCACCGCCAACTCAAGCAATGGATGCGGGGAGGTCAATGCAGCGGAACCATCCGTGAGAGTCACGCAAGCCTACGAAGTGGTCAAGCATGCCTATCATCTTTGATATTGAGGACCACCACGATCGCATAACTGCGATGCGGTGCTTGCCGATGTCGGTCTCACCAACTATCCGCAACCTCAAGGTCACCAAGATGCTAGTTGGCGGTGGGGCGGCTTGAGCTGATCTCCTCCAGCGGTGCTCGAAGCTTCAAATCCTCGACGGCAAGCTCGAAGAGAGCTGGCACATTCGAAGGAATTAATCCGGGAAGGAGCAAGCCGAAGGGGAAGATCACGTTGCCGGTAAATATTTGGCAGCGAGCTGAACTTTAGGGTGAGAGGGTCACATTCGGCGTTGCTGATTTCCCATTGCCTTACAATGGGATACTTGGCCGCCCAAATCGACACGCCAAGTTCATGGCAGCCTCTCACTACGCCTACAACTTACTCAAGATGCGGGCCCGATAAGCATCATCTCCGTCCATGGCGACAAGAAGGATGCTCTTATCTGTGCCGACAAGATCTACCGGGATCGTGACCGCATGACAGTTGCCGGACACTTGCATTTGAAGCTCCGGGGAAGAAGACCAAGTCAGAGTCCGGCAAAACTCGATGCCCACTCCGGCAAGCGCACCTCTTCGGAGTGTTGCGCTACCGTCGAGGACGCACCATCGAGCTCCACCGGTAAGTGTAAGAAGAAGATGGCAGCTCCGCCAAGGACCAAGAAGGTGTCCGCCAAGGAAGACGGCACTGGTGGTACCTTCACCATCAGTGCCTCTCTCGACCCTAAATAAGAAGGCACGCTCGTTGCTTTCCTGCGGGCGAACGTTGACGTGTTTGCATGGCAACCGTCTGACATCCCGGTGTTCGGGAAAGTAATTGAGCACCGCTGGCCGTTTGTCCTCATCGCGGCCCGTCAAGCAAAAAGTCGAAGCGGCGGTGGGCGCCAAGAGTTCATAGCAGAAGAGATCAAGAAATTGGAAGCAGCAGGCCTTGTTAGAGGAGTGCTCCATCCTACGTGGTTGGCCAATCCTATAGTTGTGCGTAAGGCAAATGGGAAATGGAGACTTTGTATTGGCTTCACGGATGTTAATAAAGCTTGTCCCAATGACCCGGTTCCCTTGCCGCGCATCGACCAGATTGTTGACTCCACGGCTGGATGTGATTTGCTTTCATTTCTTGATGCATACTCAGGATATCATCATATCTTCATGGCAGAAGAGGATGAGGAGAAGACGCATTCATTACTCCATGTGGCACATCTTTGTTTCATACGGATGCCTTTCGGTTTGAAGAATGCCGGTTCAACGTTTGCAAGAGTAGTCCATGGCGCTTTTGAGCATAAATGCACAGAAATGTAGAAGCCTACATGGATGACATAGTGGTCAAGAGCAAGGACAAAGCAACTCTGGTTCAAGATTTGGATGAGACCTTTGCAAATCTGCGCAAGATCAACCTCAAGCTCAACCCGAGAGGTGCGTGTTTGGAGTCCCTTCCGGCAAGCTTCTCGGGTTCTTCGTGTCTCGTGAGGAATTGAAGCCAATCCCGACAAGATCAAGGCCATTGAGAAGATTGAAGCAATCAAGCGCGTCAAGGATGTGCGAAGACTTGCGGTTGCGTGGCTGCTCTCGGCAGAGTTTATCTCTAGGTCTGCTTTGGCGGCATACGCCATTTTTCAAGATTTTGAAAAAGCGAGGTCCAATGAAATGGACTCGAAGCGGAGGCTGCGCTGCAGAGACTTGAAGAGATACCTGTCCTCCACTCCAACACTTGTCGCACCTAGGCCACAAGAGAAGTTGCTGCTATATATAGCGGCAACCAATCAAGTGGTTAGTGCTGTGTTAGTAGCGGAGAGGGAGGCGGATGACGAGCTAGCAACCACGGCGAGACACATCCGGCGACAAGCGGGGTAAGCCGACAAGCTCTGGTCCCGACAAGGGGCGGATCTGCGCAGATGCATGAACAGATGCGAAAAGGATGGTGCAACGCCCGGTTTACTTTGTCGGTTCCCTCTGCAGAGGGCTAGGTCAAGGTACTACGGTGTGCGAGAAATTGCTTTTCGGCCTCCTCATGGCCTCGAAAGCTGCACCATTACTTCCAAGCACATGAGATAACGATTGTCACTCGCTTTCCCTTGAAGAGGATACTCTGAGAATCCGAAGCGACAGGTAGGATTGTCGAGTGGGCACTGGAACTGTCAAGCTTTGGCCTCAAGTTTGAAAGCACTTCAACTATCCAAAGCAGAGCATTGGCAGAATTCATAGCAGAATGGGCGCCAACACGGATGAAGAAATTCGAGAGACGAGCATTCCCGTCAAGGAAGCAAGCAAAGAGTGGCTGATGTACTTTGATGGTGCCTTCTGTTGCAAAGGCGCGGTGCCCGGCGTCTTGCTTATCGCACCACGGAGAGCACCTCAAGTACATAGTCCAGATGCACTTTCCCAAGGAGCAAGCAACAAACAATACTACAGAGTATGAAGGTTTGCTTGCGGGTCTCGAGATCGCGATGGACCTTGGGATCAAGAAGCTTATTGTCGGGGGTGACTCCACGGTTGGTAATCCGCCAAGTAAACAAAGATTATCGAGTCCATTGATGGAAGCCTCGTTGATGAAGTGAGGAAGCTAGAAGAACACTTTGACGGCCTACAAGTGGAACATGTTCCAAGAGCTCGTAATGATATTCTTGATGGCTTTGTCAAAGTGCGCTGCACTAAGTTGCACAATGGAACCGAGGATTTTTGTGCTCACAAACTCAACCAACCATAACACCATCAACCGGACAGAGCAAGAAGAGGAAGTTGATCTCTGGTGACTACTTTCGGCGAGCTTCCAAGCCGCCGCCAAGAAGGTCCCCAAGATCGACACCAGCGATCTTGAGGGCGATCTGCTCCGACAAGCCCGAGGTTTGTTTCGTTGAAGCGAGCGCCCCGACAAGTTTTGCTCCGGCAAGCTTGCCGGAGAACGTCAAGCTCCGGCTGAGCCGCAAGTTCTTGCCGTGGAAGCTGATGTCCCCGCAGCAACAGATGTGCCTTTAGTCCTTGTTGTCGAGCCGCAAGCTACAACATGGGCGCAGCAGATTGTCCATTTCCTTCAGACAGGAGAACTTCCCGAAGAGCAAGAAGAAGCGGAAAGAGTAGCCCGGCAGTCAAGTATGTACCCGGTTTGTCGACTGACATCGCATGTCAGAAGAAGACTCAACGGGGTGAAATTGAAGTGTATTTGCGGGAAGATGGACAAAAGCTGTTGGCGAAGATACATGGAGGCATATGTGGTCATCACATTGGCGGAGAGCGCTTACCGGCAAAGCTTTCCGGCAAGGTTTCTTCGGCCGACAGCCCTCCAGATACTGCTCGCACAAGTAACCAAGTGTGAAGCGTGCGGTTCCATTCCAAGCAGGTACACCAGCCAGCTCAAGCTCTCCAGACGATCCCTTTATCCCGGCCATTTTCGGTGCAGGGGCTCGACATCCTCGGCCCCTTCCCCGAGCTGTCGGGGCTTTGAGTACTTATGCGTCATAATCGACAAGTTCACAAAGTGGCGGAAGTGGAAGCGATGAGGAAGGTTACAGACATCGCCAGTCAAGTTCTTGGTCGATTGTTTGCCGTTTGGAATCCCTAACAGGATCATCACCGACAACGGCACACAATTCTGAGTCGCACCTTCATGCAAGACGTCCAAGATCTTGGCGCCAAGGTGCCTTTGCTTACATTGCTCATCCGAGAAGCAGCGGTCAGCGAGAGAGGGCAAATCTTTGAAGTGCTGCGGGCTCAAGACCAGAACTTTCGGCGAGGCTGCACAAGTGCGGAAGAGCTGGATTGAGGAGCTGCGGTGGTTCTTTGGTCGATCGGGGCTGACGCCAAATCGAGCCAGCGGCGGACACCTTTCGCTCTAGTCTATGGGCGAGGCAGTTCTCCCCACGGAACTTCATTATCACGGATCGCCTCGAGTGCTCACTTATGATGAGCTTGAGCAAGAGCAGCTGCGACAAGATGACGCGCTGCTCCTTGAGAAGGATCGTCTTCAGGGCATTTGTACGAGCCATTTCGTTACCAACAAGCTTTGCCGCTACCATAGCCGCAAAGTTAGTGCTAGAAGCCTCGAGGAAAGCGACCTTGTTCTTCGGCGGCGTTAGGTCCGCCAAGAATTCAAACAAGTTGACGCCTTGAAGTGGGAAGGCCCTTATCGGGTGAAAGCGAAGTCACTCAGGGCTTCAAGCGCTATCCGCCTTGAGACCGAAGATGGCATTCCAGTGAGCAACTCATGGACCATTGAGCATCTTCGTAAGTTTTACCCATAGGGCGCGGTTGCCGGAACCTGTTCTGGCAACAACCTTTTGTACAAGTCTTGCCGCTGCTGCATGTAGTCCTTTGTACAAAGCCGGGCGCAGACCTCGTGCATCAGTAAAGCTCATGTGTTGCGCACAACTTGTCAAATTCATGCTTTCATCATTTTATTGAATGTTTTTGCTAACACTTTGTGCAGCAACCACACCCGGTAAGCAACATCGAGCCGCTGGGCTCCATAACTTTATTTTCTCTCCTTTCTCTTTTCTCAAAGAAAGGAAGGCTCCCTCAGCGCACAAGTTAACCAGGGGAAGGAGAAGATAATACTATGGACCAAGCGTTGCTCGAGGAAGTTCATATATCGTAGCAAAACTACGAGAAAAGCTAAGTTGCCAAAGTTTAAGCAATCAGTTCTTCAATTTTTTTAAGTTATCTTCCTCGAACGATAGTACTTTGTATGGAAAACCTTTGCACAGAGGAACCAACTCGCGGCTAGTCGCGCCCTTACTTTGTTTCGAGTCCGCTCAACAACTTAAGTGAGCTGCAGCTAGTCGTGACAAGGTTGCTTCTGGGAGGCGCGCCCGGGCCAAATTTGTCGGCGTTCCGCACTCAGCGCTCATGACAAAGGTGCTGCACCGACAAGTTCCCTAAATGCGTAGGGGCGAAGCATTACAAAGGAAGGAATCAAGTAAAGGAAATAACATTGCATTCATCGCCTAAGATAGAGTATATTACAAAATAACTTGTCGCAGATCTAATAAATTGTTCTAAACATGATCGACAGCGACAAGGAAAGATAAAATTAGCGGCCTAGTCTACGCTGGTCGCCATCAATCCGCTTTGATCTTGTTCACCTTGTCCACAATGGGTGCGACAAGTGCTTTGAAACTCCTCCACGTTGGCATCTGGCGGCAAGGATCCGAGGACGCCGTTGAGGTTGAGGCTGGATTGCGGAAGGCCACCTTCATCAACACCTTCTCGAGGGCTCCACTTGCAGATCTGGCGTGATTCCTCGGCCGGCTGCTTTGGGACCTCTTCCCGGAGTCATTGGAGGCCCGTCCTGCGCCCTTATGAAGAATAAGGCGAGCTTGGCGCTATTTGGGTTGGAGGTGCTACGTCGGGAGGAGTATGCAAGATCCGCCATCCCGGCTCCATCGGCTCGTTGTGGATGTCGGTAGCAGTATCCACAAGACCTTCGGTCCAATGCTCCACACTCTCCCTCAAGGCGCCTGGTGGCAACAGACATCCGCTTGCCAGCTCCTCTTTGGCCTTGATCGTCTCCAGGCCCAGCTCCCGCTCCTTGGCGCCGTCCAGTCTGCATCGAGTGGTCAGCTTCGGTGAAGATCTGCCTTGGAATCCTTGGCGGCGTCGAGCTCCTTGCTCCCTATCGGCGAGACGGCCCTGCAGCTCGCCAAGAGTGTAGGCGTCCTTGTCGCGCTTCGTGCTTGAGCGCCGCAAGCTCTCGCCGCTCTTACGAGGCGGCCTCCAGCTGTGCCACCTTCATCTTGAACTCCTCCTTGGCGGCCTCGGCGGCTGCGGCAACATCTTTCGCTTCCTTAAGCGCCCCGCCAAGTGACACCTCGTGCGCGACAAGCTCTTCCTCGTGGCTGTCCAGGTTGACCTTCATTGCGCCCGGCCACGCTTTCCTGCGCGGACAGCTTCTCGGCAAGCCGCTGCTCCTCCTGTTGCGGCCTTCTCGAGATGAAGGCCGTGCGCTCTTCAGCGAGTAGCGGCGCTCTTCCGCTACGTTCGGAGAGCTTCTTGGTTGACGCTCGGAGCTCTTTCCGCGCGCTTCTCCATATCTGCTCCCGCCCTCGCGACAAGTGCTTCCGGGAATCCAACTTGGCTTGCCGGCGCGGTAAAGCGACAACAACTTCTTCGGTTGCTCCTCCTCAGACTTCGCCGCTACTGCTGCTTGGCGCGTCCACCAGCGTCGGCCAATGACGAGCAGCTCTCCGTCGAAGGTCTCTCCCTCGACCGGCGCCACAGGCTTCGACTCCAGTGGAGTTTGATGAAAGACGCCGTCGCCCGGCCTTCAAGTAAGCGCGGCTGGAGCTCTCGAACTGACAGCTGCGGCAGCGGCCGGAAGTCGTGATCGGTGTACCGCTGGCGCTCCTGACCCAGGGCTGTCGGTCTGCGATCGCGGAACTCCTCGCCCGGCTTTCTGCGGCGGCTTCGGTGGCCTCCTCGCCCGACAGGCTCGTCGGCCGCCGGCCTCTTCTTCCACGACGGCGGCTTCGTCAGTGTTGCCGCGCGCGTCCTCCTCGCCGGCGACTTCGATCTCCATCGGCTCTGCGTCAGACAAAGAAAGAACAGTCAAACAAACGTTCAAAAAGAAAAACAGAAGAAAACAAGCCCAAGGGAAATTTTCGCGCAAGGGGATTACCTGCAATGGGATCTGCAGCCATGGTCTCGACCACTGGAGGGTCACTGGTGCTGTCCCTTGCCGGAGTAGCCTCCCTTGTCGGAGGACGCTCCCTTGCCGGAGAATCCTCCCTTGGCGGCGTAGTCGCAGCAGACATAATTTCAGGGGCGGTCTCCGGGCCCTCCTGATGAGGCTGCTCTGCTCCTACACAAACCAACAGTCAGATATCAATGGAGAAGGAGCACCCATGCACGCCTAACAGTAAGGAGAAAACCGCATACTTACCCTGGGGCTGTCTGGGGCTGCTCTAAGAAGGGTTGCCCGGATCCGGCAAGGGGGTCTCGAGCGCCTCCTGTTGCCGCGATTGATCGTCCTCAACGACGACCGCCGTGGGTCTTGGCTCTCTTTGGCGCCTCTCGGGCGGCGTCACGAAAGAAAAGAGTTCAGAACAAAGCAAATCAGATTCAAAATGAAGCAACAAAATTGAAGAAATACAAGCACAATATTGAAGCTTACTCTTCATCTTCCTCCTCGGAGCTGAGCACAGAGAAGTCAAACTACGGCTCGCCTCCGGTGCGACGAGGCGGAGGACTGGGCTCTCTTGGCCGCTTGGCGGAGGCGTCGGCGGAGGCCTGGGAGGACTCAGCCCGATTGCTTGTCGCAACAGCGTGGGGTGCTCATGCAGCAACATCGCTTGTCACAGAGCTGAAGCGTCATGGCGCTTCTGGCTGTGGTCCCATCTGCCGCCCGTCTCGTCTCCGCCTTGCGGAGACGCCTCTTCAGTGGAGCCGGGGCTCCGTTGCGGCAAGCTGCTGGGTGGTGGGGAAGAAGCGCCCCGGCTGGTCCGCCGACTTCGGCCTCGGGCTCGGCAAGCTCTTCCTCACCGGGCGAGCTCCTTCGCCGGCAAGGCTTGCCGCCTTTGCTGCGTCTGCCTCCTCCACGGTGTAGCCGAAGACGGCAGCGGCGGCAGCTGCTGCCGCCTCCTCCAACCTTGTGGCGATGCACGCCATCTCTTCGTCGGTGGTGTCGCGGGTGAGCCTCTTCTGCTCGTCGGAGCGGATCGGCACTTCTTCCAGGCACTCGAAGAACTACTGCACGATGTCGTCGGAAGGCTCTTGCCAGGTTGGAACGATCCCATGGGAATCGCACAACAGCATCATGGCGCGGATGCGGTCGAGCGCAGAGTTGTTGCACAATGGGACGACCCCCCTCGGCAACCTAAACTACTCGGGGTGATCGGGTCGTTCTTGAACAGCTCTAGCAGCATCGCATCCAACTCCAAGACGGTGAAATTCCAATTGAGACCCGGCGCAGCCTCATGATGTCTGCCGCATTTGGAACTCCCAAGCAGGCCTCCTCCTCTCCTCGCAAGGGAGCCGGCGCGCGCCAAGGGCGAAGTTCTGCTACTAACCGCGCTTTACGGTTAGTCCGGCAAGCTCCGAGGCGCAAAATCCGGTCATGACTATCTTCAACCTAGCATCCTCCAGCGCCAAGTTGCTCCAATCGTTGCAGCGCACTATTGGGGTTTGGCGCCTGCAGTGAAGGGCTGCGGGTTCTCCTCTACGATCCAACACCAGTTGGCTCTCCACTCCTCCCACTTGCTGTGGAACTCTCCTTCCAGATAGGCCTCCTTCTTGCCGACCCAGGAGACCCAAGCAATCCCTCCGGCAAGCGGTTGCCCTCTCTCAACGTGGGGCATGAAGAAGTGGCGGAAGAGGGCTATGTTGGGGTGAATCCCGACAAAGTTTTCGCAAAGGTGTGCGAAAACTGCCATGGTCAGAATGGCGTTGGGGGTGAAATCAAGGAGGCAGAACCCATATGTGTTCATAATGTCGCAAAGAATTCGGAAAAGGTGAGGCAGAGCCGCAATAGAAGAAAAGGGCAAAGAAAGGATACCCAGTTGGGCTAAATCCGACGGTGGCGGGGAGTACCGTCTTGGCGGATGCGCACGCTGGCGTCTCCGTCGACCAAAAGAGGTAGAAGCCCTCCCTCGCCTCCTTCCAGCGTCGAGCTGGGGAGAAGATGGCCCGCTCCTTAAGCAGCGCCATGAGCAGCTGCGCCTCGGCCGATTCACGCCCTTCCCTTGTCGGCTGGAGCCATGGCGGAGGCGGTGGAGGAGGTCGACGGCGTTGAGTGTGCTTGTGGCGAAAAGGCGGAGCGCTGCTCTTCGCCGGAGAAGAAGAGGGAGCGGCGGTGGTTTTCGTGACAAGACAGCAATGGCGCAGGTGGGCGACCTTCCCTGTTTCCCCGTTTATAAGGAGGGAGAGGGCGGACGTTCCGCTTTTCCTAATAAGAACCCCCAAGACCACGCCCACGATCTCTCACGACGCCACGTTCCGGTCGCGTGCCGTTAGTGGGGGACGTGGTGGGTCCGGGCAAATAACGGCGTGATCAAGGCGCGTGTGTCCGTCTGCTTGTTTTGGGCTGGCCCAACAATGCTCGGCACCGTGTGGCCCAGTTCGGGGCTCTGTCGATTGTACTAGAGTAGGGGTACCCTAGTATCCCGAAGTCGTGCACGGACAGTTGCAGCACCCCGCGGCAGGGCTTGCCTGGTCACCGCCAAGATCCTCCGCGGTTCCTTTGGAACCATCCAAGAACAAAGTATTTAACCAAGAAGACAAGGCCCCGGCAAGAGGAGCTTGCCGGGAAGGCCACTCAAGGTACGCAGAAGACAAGACCCCGGCAAGAGGAGCTTGCTAGGAAGGCTCGGAGCGCGACAAGCCTCCGGGCGCGACAAGGATTCAGCCGCGGCAAGGCACTTGCCGCGGCAGGCAACCTCTCCATCTCCGCTCCAGCTCATCCATCAACGCGTCGCCATGAGACCATTCCATGCGCGTGTGTCAAGAGAAATTTGTGCAGCCGGTGGGAAGCAGCGATAAGCGGCTGACAAGCCTACCATCGTGGCAAGCGGTGGCGCTCTGACGGTCCTGTTGCCTTTGTTTAGGCGGCGAGGGGACGGGCATTTAATGCTTTTGTCCCTTGCCGTCGAGTTAGGTATATTGCACATACCTTTGTTCAAGTAGGTGTACCAACCACTGTTTTTCCATTTATACCCTCATCTACGTTGCCACAGCCGGAGCCCTTTGTGCATATAAAAGGAGGCCCATGCTTAGCGTAGAGAGGGTTGATTGACTAGTTCGACTCATCCAACGTAACTATAGAACACTCACGCTAGGTCTTGTAGCTCTCATCGCTCCCTAGCAAGAACACAATACAATCAGACAAGCAGCAGTAGGAGTGTTATCTCTCCAGAGAGCTCCGAAGCTGGGTAAACTGCTCGTGTGCTTCACCTCGATCCGCTCTTCGTGCGATCTCCGCCCCCCTCCGAACCACAAGGGACCCGGCGGTCCCATAGGTGTTCGTGGGTCCAATCAGCCTCCCCGACATCGCGAAGGTCAACCTGGACAGCCACGAGGAAGAGCTTGTCGCGCGCGAGGAGTCACTTGGCGGGGCGCTTAAGGAAGCGAAAGATGCTACCGCAGCCGCCGAGGCCGCCAAGGAGGAGTTGAAGACGAAGGTGGCATAGCTGGAGGCGATCTCGAGAAAGAGCGGCGAGGAGCTTGCCGTTGCTCAAGCACGCAGCGTGAGAAGGACGCCTACACTCTTGGTGAGCTGCGAGGGCCTCGCTGATAGGAGAAAGGAGCTCGACGCCGCCAAGGATTCCAAGGCAGATCTTCAGCTGAAGCTGACCACTCTGACGCAGACACTGGACGGCGCCAAGGAGCGGAAGGCGGGCCCGTTGGAGACGATCAAGGCAAAAGAGGAGCTGCTGGCGGATGCTGTTGCCACCCAGAGCGCCTTGAGGGAGAGTGTGGAGCATTGGACCGAAGGTCTTGTGGATACTGCTGCCGACATCCACAACGAGCTGATGGAGCTGGGGATGGCGGATCTTGCATACTCCTCCGACGAGCACCTCCAACCTAGCGCCAAGCTCAGCTTATTCTTCAAGGGCGTGGTGACGGGCCTCCAGCGACTCCGGGAAGAGGTCCCAAAGCAGCTGGCCGAGGAATCACGCCAGATCTGTGTAGGAGCCCTCGAGAAGGTGTTGATGAAGGTGGCCTTCCGCAATCCAGGCCTCAACCTCAACGGCGTCCTCAGATCCTCGCCACCAGATGCCAATGTGGAGGAGCTCAAAGCCCTTGTCGCACCCATTGTGGACAAGGTGAACAAGATCAAGCGGATTGATGGCGACTGGCAGACTAGGCCGCCAATTTTATCTTTCCCTTGTCGGCTGGCGATCATGTTTAGAACAATTTATTAGATCTGCGACAAGTCATTTTGTAATATACTCTATCTTAGGCGATGAATGCAATGTTATTTCCTTTACTTGATTCCTTCCTTTGTACGTTTCTGCCCTACGCATTTATGGAACTTGTCGGTGCAGGCACCTTTGCCGCGAAAGGCTGAGTGCGAACGTCGGCTGACTTCTGGCGGTGCCGCCTCCGACAAGCAACCTTGTCGCGACTAGCTGCAGCTCACTTAAGTTGTTGAGCGGATTTAAAACAAAGTAAGCGCGACTAGCCGCGAGTTGGTTCCTCTCGCACAGTGTTTTCCATACAAAGTACTATCGTTCGAGGAAGATAACTTAAAAAATTTAAAAACTGATTGCTCAAACTTTGGCAACTTAGCTTTTCTGTCATTTGCTTCCCGATAAGGTGAAACTTCCTCGAGCAACGCTTGGTCCATAGTATTATCTTCTCCTTCCCCCCTGGTTAACTTGTGCGCGAGGGAGCCTTCCTTTCTTTGAGAAAAGAGAAAGGAGAGAAAATAAAGTTATGGAGCCCAGCGGCTCGATGTTGCTTACGGTGTGGTTGCTGCACAAAGTGTTAGCAAAAATATGCAATAAAATGATGAAAGCATGAATTTGACAAGTTGTGCGCAACGCATGAGCGGTACTGTTGCACGGGGTCTGCGCCCGGCTGTGTACCAAGGATTACATGCAGCAGCGGCAGGACGTGTACCAAGGTTGTTGCGGAATCAGGTTCCGGCAACCGCGCCCTATGGATAAAACTTCACGAAGATGCTCAATGTTCCAGAGTTGCTCACCGAATGCCATCTTCGGTCTCAAGGCGAACGATGCAGGCCTAGTGACTCGTTTCACCCGATAAGGGCCTTCCCGCCAAGGCGTCAACTTGTTTGAATTCTTGGACTGAACGCTACCGAAGAACAAGGTCGCCTTCCTCGAGGCTTCGGGTACTAACTGCGGCTATGGTAGCGACGCAAAGCTTGCCGGGTAACGAGCGGCTCAGACAATGCCCTGAAGACGATCCTCCTCAAGGAGCAACAAGCGCGTCATCTTGTCGCAGCTGCTCTTGCTCAAGCTCATCATAAGCGAGCACTCGAGGCGATCCGTATACGAAGTTCCGTGGGGAGAAGCGCCTCGCTCCATAGACTAGAGCGAAGGTGTGCGGCGATGGTTCGATTTGGCGTCGTCCTGATCGACCAAAGAACCACCGGCAGCTCCTCAATCCAGCTTTCTTCCGCGACTTGTGCAGCCTGTCGAAAGTTCTGGTCTTGAGCCCGCGCAGCACTTTAGCATTTGCCCTCTCGCTTGACCGTTGCTTCTCGGATGAGGAATGTATAAAGCAGCAGACCTTGGCGCCAGGATCTTGGACGCATTGCATGAAGGTGCGACTTCAGAATTGTGTGCCGTTGTCGGTGATGATCTGTTAGGGATTCGAAACGGCAAACAATCGACCAAGAACTTGACTCATCGATCTTGTAACCTTCCTCACTGCTTCCACTTCCGCCACTTTGTGAACTTGTCGATTGCGATGTACAAGTACTCAAAGCCCCGACAACTTCGGGGAAGGGGCCGAGGATGTCGAGCCCCGGACCAAAAATGGCCGTGATAAACGGATCGTCTCGGAGAGCTTGAGCTGGCTGGTGTATCTGTTGGAATGGAACTGCACGCTTCACACTTTGTTACTTGTGCGGTTGCATCCTCGGAGGGCTGTCGGCGGAAGAAACCTTGCCGTAAAGCTTTGCTTAAGAAGCGCTCTTGGCGCCAATGTGATGACCACATATGCCTCCATGTATCTTCGCCAACAGCTTTTGTCCATCTTCCCGCAAATACACTTCAATTTCACCTGTTGAGTCTTTTTCAGACAAAGATGTCTTTGTCGACAAACTGGTCCATACTTGACTGCCGGGCTACTCTTTCCACTTCTTCTTGCTCTTCGGAAGTTCTCACGTCTCAAGGAAATGGACAATCTGCTGCGCCCATCTTTGGGAGCTGCGGCTCGACAACAAGGACTAAAGGCACATCTGTTGCTGCGGGAACATCAACTTCCACGGCAAGAACTTGCGGCTCAGCCGGAGCTTGACGTTCTCCGGCAATCTTGCCGGAGCAAAACTTGTCGGGGGCGTCTGCTTCAACGAAACAAACCCTGGGGCTTGTCGGAGCAGATCGCCCTCAAAGACTATTGGTGTCAATCTTGGGGACCTTCTTGGCGGCGGCTTGGAAGCTCTGCCGGGAAAGTAGTCACCAGAGATCAACTTCCTCTTCTTGCTCTGTCCAGCTTGATGGTGTTACGGTTGGTTGAGTTAGCTTGAGCACAAAAATCACGGTTCCACAGTGCAACTTAAGTGCAGCGCACTTTGACAGGCCATCAGCAATATCATTCTGAGCTCTTGGAACATGTTCCATTTGTAGGCCGTCAAAGTGTTCTTCTAGCTTCCTCACTTCATCAACGTAGGCTTCCATCAATGGACTCTGATAATCTTTGTTTACTTGGCGGACGACCAGCTGTGAGTCACCCCTGACAATAAGCTTCTTGATCCCAAGGTCCACTGCGATCCTGAGACCGGCAAGCAAACCTTCATACTCTGCAGTATTGTTTGTTGCTTGCTCCTTGGGAAAGTGCATCCGGACTACGTACTTGAGGTGCTCTCCGTGGGTGCGACAAGCGACGCTGCACCGGCGCCTTGCAGCGAGAAGACACCACCAAAGTACATCAGCCACTCT
Source organism: Aegilops bicornis (assembly GCA_021605145.1). Classification (NCBI taxonomy): domain Eukaryota; kingdom Viridiplantae; phylum Streptophyta; class Magnoliopsida; order Poales; family Poaceae; genus Aegilops; species Aegilops bicornis. The sequence continues at coordinate 552,641,370 of CM038672.1, read as the reverse complement.
TTGCTTGCTTCCTTGACGGGAATGCTCGTCTCTGGAATTTCTTCATCTGGTGTTGGTGTCCATTCTGCTAATTCTGCTAATGCTCTGCTTTGGATAGTTGAAGTGCTTTCAAACTTGAGGCCAAAGCTTGACAGTTCCAGTGCCCACTCGACAATCCTGCCTGTCGCTTCTGGATTCTGTAGTATCCTCTTCAGTGGAAAGCGAGTGACGACTGTTATCTCATGTGCTTGGAAGTAATGGCGCAGCTTTCGAGGCCATGAGGAGGCCGAAAAGCAATTTCTGCACACCAGAGTACCTTGACCTAGCCCCCTGCAGGAGGGAACTGACAAAGTAAACTGGGTGCTGCACCATCCTTTTCTGCATCTGCTCATGCGTCTGCGCAGATCCGTCCTTGTCGGGACCAGAGCTTGTCGGTGAATCCCCACAGCAGCCATTTGGATGTGTCTGCTGTGGTTGCTAGCTCGTCATCCGCCTCCCTCTCCGCTACATTAACGCAGCACTAACCACTTGATTGGTTGCCGCTATATATAGCAACAACTTCTCTTGTGGCTTAGGTGCGACAAGTATTGGAGTGGAGGACAGGTATCTCTTTAAGTCTGCGCAGCGCAGCCTCCGCTTCGAGTCCATTTCATTGGACCTGCTTTTTCAAAATCTTGAAAAATGGCAGGGCGCTCAGCAGACCTAGAGATAAACCTGCCGAGAGCAGCCACGAACCGCAAGTCTTCGTACATCCTTGACGCGCTTCGGTGCTTCAATCTGCTCAATGGCCTTGATCTTGTCGGGATTGGCTTCAATTCCTCGCTGAGACACGAAGAACACGAGAAGCTTGCTGGAAGGTACTCCAAACACGCACTTCTCGGGGTTGAGCTATAGGTTGATCTTGCGCAGATTTGCAAAGGTCTCATCCAAATCTTGAACCAGAGTTGCTTTGTCCTTGCTCTTGACCACTATGTCATCTATGTAGGCTTCTACATTTCTGTGCATTTGCGGCTCAAAAGCGTCATGTACTACTCTTGCAAATGTTGAACCGGCATTCTTCAAACCGAAAGGCATCCGTATGAAATAGTATGTGCCACATGGAGTAATGAATGCGGTCTTCTCCTCATCCTCTTCTGCCATGAAGATCTGATGATATCCTGAGTATGCATCAAGAAATGAAAGCAAATCACATCCGGTAGCCGTGGAGTCAACAATCTGGTCGATGCGCCGCAAGGGAAACGGGTCTTTGGGACAAGCTTTATTAACATCCGTGAAGTCAATACAAAGTCTCCATTTCCCATTTGCCTTGCGCACAACTACAGGATTGGCCAACCACGAGGGATGGAGCACTCATCCGACAAGGCCCGCCGCTTCCAATTTCTTGATCTCTTCGCTATTAACTCTTGGCGCTCCACCGCTTCCTCGACTTTTTGCTTGACGGGCGCAAGATGAGGACAAACGCCAGGCGGTGCTCAATTACTTTCACAGGGAACACCGGGATGTCGACGGTTGCCATGCAAACACGCCGACGTTCGCCACAGGAAAGCAACGAGCGCCGCCTTCCTATTTAGGGTCGAGAGAGGCACCGATGGTGAAGGTACCACCGGTGCCGCCCTCCTTGGCGGACACCTTCTTGGTCCTGGCGGAGCTGCCATCTTCTTCTTGCACTTGCCGGTGGAGCTCGATGGTGCGTCCTCGACGGTAGCGCAGCACTCCGAAGAGGTGCGCTTGCCGGAGTGGGCATCAGAGCTCTTGCCGGACTTGGACTTGGTCTTCTTCCCCCCGGGAGCTTCAGCGGCAAGTGTCTGGCAATCTATCGCGGCTGTTGATCCCGGTAGATCTTGTCGGCACAGATAAGAGCATCCTTCTTGTCGCCATCAACAGAGATGATGCTTATCGGGCCTGGCATCTTGAGTAACTTGTAGGCGTAGTGAGAGGCTGCCATGAACTTGGCGAGTGCTGGACGGCCAAGTATCCCATTGTAAGGCAATGGGGAATCAGCAACGTCAAATGTGACCCTCTCAGTCCTAAAGTTCAGCTCGCTGCCAAATGTTACCGGCAACGTGATCTTCCCCTTCGGCTTTCTCCTTCCCAGATTAATTCCTTGGAATGTGCCAGTCTCTTCGAGCTTGCTATCAGGGATTTGAAGCTTCTGGAGTACCGCGGAGGAGATCAGATTCAAGCCGGCCCCGCCGTCAACTAGCATCTTGGTGACCTTGAGGTTGCGGATAGTTGGTGAGACCAACATCGGCAAGCACCCGACCGCAGTTATGCGATCAGGGTGGTCCTCAATATCAAAGATGATAGGCGTGCTGGACCACTTCAGAGGCTTGCGTGACTCTACGAATGATTCCGCTGCATTGACCTCCCGCATCCATTGCTTGAGTTGGCGGTGGGAAGTATGCATGGAAGCACCTAAGTCAACGCAGAGGACCTCCGTAGCTTTCTGAAACTCCTGCTCATCGGCGTCGTCGTCTTCCATATCTTCGTCGTCGTCGTCATCTTCATCCTTGTCGCGGCCGCGGGGAGGCCTGTCTCCTTCCGTCCTCCCGCAACCTGCACCGTGATGGTGTAGATGCTGAGGAACTCCGACGGATGCGTCCTGCCATCGTACTTCTCTGGCACGTCTGGCTTGAAGTTCTTGTTGCTAGGCCACTGGACTTGCCGCAGCTCACGAGTGAACGCAGGGCAACCTACCGCGTACGGCAAGTCGCCTGGTTCCTCCGGCGCGTACATGTTGACTGAGGGCCCAGCGCGCTTGTCGGACTGACGCCGCGCTTCTCTTCGACTCTCGATGTGAGTTCGAGCGTCTTCTTGTTGTCGTTCATGGAGAACTTGGCGCTGATCGCGGCGAGCTCGTGGATCCGATGACGCGGTGGAGTCGTCGTCGAGGTGGATCCGGCGAGTCGGCGATCTTGGCCTTCGGGGTGGAGAATGCATGGTGGTTGCACCTCCACAAGTCTCGTCGCCACCGGCTCGTGCCTCACTAGTAGAAAAAGGGGCTATCATTGAGGCCTGTTTTGCCCATTAGTCCCGGGTCAATCCAGAACCGGGACTAATGCGAGCATTTATCCCGGTTCGTGAGCCCAGGGGGCCGGCCGGGCCACGTGGGCCATTGGTCCCGGTTCGTCCGGACCTTTTGGTCCCGGTTGGTGGGACGAACCGGGACCAATGGTCTGGCTCCTGGCCCACCACTATTGGTCCGGTTGGTGGCATGAACCGGGACCAAAGGCTTCCTTTAGTCCCGCTCACGCCACCAACCGGGGCTAATGGTGCTGCCTATATATAGCCCCTCAGCGCAAGAAGCGAGAGCACACCGCTCTGTTTTTTTACGGCCGAGGAGAGGGGGCTTGGTGGTGCTCTAGCTCACCTCCTATGCACACAAGGTGTTCGATGGAATGCCCGAGCCACACTACTTAAGCTTTCTCCTCTCCAAGCTCGACCTCTAACCTCCATTTTCCTCAATATTTGTCTAGGTTTAGCGGTCCGTCACGCCCGTCCCGTCTTCACCGCCGTCGATCACCACAAGGCGATCTCATCGCCAAAGACCACCGTGGTGAGCCTCTTGTTCTTATCTTCTTTACGAAAGGAAAAATATTCTTACTTGTATTATTTTCTTACTTTTATTATTGCATCTTATATAGTGCGATGGTTTTGGTATCCGCCTCGTCGGCCCTCGTCCTGTCTATGATTCGGATGTGGTATATATTATCTTTTCATAACTATTGGTTCATTTATTGTTTATGAAAATTAAGCCGACCAACGTGACATAGATTTTATTTATCTAGGAGGTTGTTGAACCGAAATTCCAACCGACCCTATTGTCGAGAGGTTAAATTTAGTTGAAGAAGAAAACAATTTCTTGAAGGAAAAATAAAAAAAACTTGAGGAGGAGAAGATGAGTTTGGAGTTGCATGTTGCGGATGTCGTCGATGATCACAAGATCAAGATGGATGCAATGCGCTTGAAGATGAGAAAGATTAGAAAATATGCCATTCATAACGAGGCTTGGTATCATTATGCCGTTGGATCAGTTGTTACCTTGGTTGCGATTATGATCGTATTTGTTTTCACATTGAAATGTTTTACATAGTTTCAATGTATGGTTTAATTAATTTAGATGCTCTGCAGAGCTTTATGTTGTTAGATGAGAACTATGTATGTACTTTGGTTTTTATGTGATGATGAACTTCTATTAATTTGGTCATTTAATTATCTATTCATGATGTTCTCAGAATGATTTTTGACACACTTAATTATATATAATGCACTACGGTGACAGACACACCTCCGAGTACATTAAGGGCGTGCATGCTTTTCTCGAAGTGGCTGAGGCAAACAAGCAGAATGGTTTTATGTGTTGTCCATGCCCTATATGTGGGAATACGAAGTCTTACTCGACCGGAAAATCCTTCACACCCACCGCTTTACAAGGGTTTCATGCCACACTATAATGTTTGGACGAGGCCGCGGAGAAATAGGGGTTATGATGGAAGGCGGCGAGGAAGAAGAGTACGATGACAACTATGTGCCCCGAATACGGTGATGCTATGAACATCAAGTTGCACCAGACGATGTGCACGATGGTGCTTTAAGCGGTAGCTGCTTGAAGATCAAGATGAACCAGACGATGTGCCCCATGATGATGATCTCCGCCGGGTCATTGTAGATGCAAGGACACAATGCGAAAGTCAAAAGGAGAAGCTGAAGTTCGATCGCATGTTAGAGGATCACAAAAAAGGGTTGTACCCCAATTGCGAAGATGGCAACACAAAGCTCGGTACCGTACTCGAATTGCTGCAGTGGAAGGCAGAGAATGCTGTGCCTGATAAAGGATTTGAGAAGCTACTGAAAATAATGAAGAAGAAGAAAACAAAAAAAAGTGTTTTTGAATTTTAAAACTAATGGCACAAACAGAAAGTTTATATTTTTTCTAAAACTAAAAGCACTAACAGAAAGTTTATAATTTTGCTGACCTAAAAGCAAAAAGAAATAAAAAATAAAGCAAAAAACCAAAAGAAAATAAATAATGCAGAAAACAAAACAAAAAACTTGAAAAAATAAAAATAGCAACAATAAGTATTTTGTTGTAAGTAGAAACAAAATAAAATAAATAAAGCAACAAAGAAAACAAAAAAGTGTTTTCAAATTTTAAAACTAATGGCACTAATAGAAAGTTTATATTTTTCTAAAACTAAAAGCAAAAGAAATAAAATATAAAGCAAAAAAAAACTACCACCTACTAGGCCCCCACGGCCTGAATACGACTAGAAACCCTACATGGGCCAGATTCAGCCCGCAGAGGCTTAATAGGCCCACAGCAAGATCATGATTAGGCCCGAAAGCCTGCATTTGAGAGGAGCTCGAAGGGAACACACCAGCGCTTATAAACCAGTGCCGGGCGCCCTTCAACTAGCGAGGTGGGACTAAACATTTGGCCTTGAGGCAGCACAGGCCTTTGGTCCCGGTTGGTGGCACCAACCGAGACTAAGGTGGGTTTAGTCCCGGTTAGGCACGACCCGGGACTAATGCTTTAGTCGGTTGGTGCCACCAACCGGGACCAAAGGCCGCCGCTTCCGCCCTTTGGGCTGCTGAAATTTGGCCTTTGGTCGGTTGGTGGCACCAACCGGGACTAAAGGGGCATTAGTCCCGGGTCGTGCCACGAACTGGGACCAATGCCCTTTCTATATAAGCAAGACTTGTGAAATTTTCACATCTCCCTCGCCTCCCTAGCCAGTTGCCCCCGCCGCCAGGCTGCCCAAATCGCGCGCTCCTCGTCGCCGTCGCCGCCGCCGCCATCCCGTCTCCCGTGCCCCCTCGCCCGAGCCCACGCCGGCCGCCGCCCGCCCCCTGCCCGTCCCTCGAAACACGCACGCCGCGCCCTGCGCCCCACGCCCGGCCGCCGCCCGTGCCCTGCCCCGTCCCGAGCACGACGGCCGCGCCCTGCGCCCCACGCCGCCTGCCCCTGCCCGTCCCACGAGCACGCACGACCGCGCCCTGCGCCCCACGCCGCCACCGCCCGTGCCCCTGCGCCCGACCCGCCCCCACCTCGTTGGCGCTCCGCCCCCACTGCCGCCCTGCCTCGACGCCCCTCCTCCCGTTCGGTCCGGCTCCGGCGACCCCCCTTTCCTCTGCCCCTCGTCCTCTTCATAAAAAAAAATTCATATAATTTTTTTAGGCAGATTTATGTTCATGTATATATGTTCATTATATGAACATAATATGGATGATGTATGCATGCTATTTATATGTTCATTATATATGTTCATTAAATGGATGGATGGATGGATGGATAATTTTTAGGCAGATTTTTAGATTTTTAGGCAGATTTTTAGAATTTTTGTGTATGTATGTTATGTTTATATGTATGTATGTATGTTCATATGTATGTATGTTTATATGCAAAGCATATGCAAAGAAAAATGTATGAATGGTCATATGCAAAGAAAAATGTATGTATGGTCATATGCAAAGAAAATGTATGTATGTATGTTCATATGAAAGAAAAATGTATGTATGTATGTTCATATGCATATGCAAAGAAAATGTATGTTCATATATATGATGATATGTTCATATAAAAGGAAAATAAGAAGAGGAAGAAAGGAGAAGAAGAGGAGAGGAAGAAGAGGAGAAATAAATAAGAAGAGGAAAAAGAAGAAAAAAGAAGAGGAGAAGAAGAAAGGAATAGAAGAGAAGAAGAAAAATAGAAAAATTCTATTTTTCTTCTTCTCTTCTATTCCTTTCTTCTTCTCTTCTATTCCTTTCTTCTTCTCCTCTTCTCTTCTATTCCTTTCTTCTATTTTCTTTTTTTTCTTCTTCTTCTTCCTTCTTCCTTCTTCCTCTTTTCTTCCTTTTCCTTATTTTCCTTTCTCGAGGGATAAGAAGAAAAAGAAGAGGAGAAGAAGAAAGAAAGGAATAGAGGAGAAAGAAGAAACTTTGACACGAGGGGGGGGGGGTCGTTGTCGATATAACGAGGGTGTCGAGGATCGCCGAGGGGTCTAGGGTCTAGGGTGATATTGGGTTCATTAACACATATCTCATCGATGCAAATGAGGTTAAATATCGTGCCAAGGAAACCGAGGCCAACTTGCTACGATCGTTGGAAATAAATGAACACAAAAATACAATACTCTTTCCTTACAACTACACGTGAGTATTCTTGTCTTGTGGCATATTCGGTTTCCCTTATTTAGTCCAGGTTATAGAAATGTAATATTGATGAGTTATGCATAAATGCGCATGAGTTCCACTATATTCTCCTAGAGATTAAGCTTGAGCAGGAGTAGTAACTGTCTTAGACTCGAGACGAAAAGATCCCAAGGAGTATGCGGAAATGACCGAAATGCTCGAGAAGTAAGTTAAATCGATCATTATCCACCATATCAGCAACTTTGTTCATTTCGATATCAAGTAATTGTTTTCTTTGTATGGCAGGGCTTGGGGAAAATTCACCAAAAAGCTCCGGACTACCAAGAAGCTGCAATTTAGACACCGAAAGTAAGTACTATATAGTAGCATATTCCACGCGCATCTCCTAGTGATTCAAGCGCTAGTTTCATCAATACCATTTAGCATGTGCTTGCTATATATAATTATCAGTTTGATTGACCTCTGTTTCTTGTAAAGTGGTTGTGGCAGGAACAAGGGAATGATTTCTGTGGATACTACGTTTGCAAGTCCATCCGCCACCACGACCTGTGAGAGGGGCTACTCCGACAAACAATTTGAAGTGCGTAAATAAAAATATTCACAATTTTATTTTATTACCATCATTTGTGTTGAGTTTCATTCATTCATATATATATATATATATATATATATATATATATGTATTGACCCCTTTCTTAAAATTAGATGTTTCGGATAAGGGAATAACTCCTATCACCAGATCTCAAGAGAGCAATTAAAGAGGAATTGGCGGCATTCTTTCTTGACTATGTGATCGCTGAAGACGGGAATACCATGTGGACCACGCGTCCGTATTTTAAAAGATAATTATTGTATATATGTAGCCGTAGCGTCGGATAGATATACGAGAACTTGTTGTTCGACCAATCTCTCGGAGAAGGAGAGGTGGTCGATATCGCTTCTCTCTGTATGCATATATATGTTCATGACGATCTTACGCTTTGCTTAATTACTAGCTAGCTAGCATGTCTAGTTAGTCCTCTCTATACGTATGTATAGTACGTAGCGTCGACCAAGCACGGACAAAAGAAAGGACACTTTGCTCTATTAATTAGCTAGCTATAGCACAATATATGACACACCTAAATTAACCCCCAAAACCCCCAAACCCCCGCCCTCTTTTGAAAAAAACAAAAACCAGAGCCAAAGAAATGCTTGACGTGGATGCCTATTGGTCCCGGTTGGTGCCACCAACCGGGACCAAAGGCCCTACTCGGGCTCGGCCGGACAGGCCACGTGGAGGCCCATCTGTCCAGTTACGGATAGAACCGGGACTAAAGGGTGAGGGTATTAGTACCGACCCTTTAGTCCCGGTTCACGAACCGGGACTAAAGGCCCTTATGAACCGGGACTATAGGCCCTTTTTCTACTAGTGCGCCTTGTCGTCTTGCCGCGACAGTGATGTAGTTGGTTGCCGCGGAGCGTCGCCGTTGGCAAAGCCGATGAGGCTCTGGATGGTAGCCCTCCACTCGTCGACCTTGTCGGCCGTTGGAGGGTAATCCAGAAGCAACTGAGCTCTCGCTAGAGCTTCTGCTGGAGTAGTGGGTGGCAATGGTGAACGGTGCGAGGAGCAGGATATGCTCGGACTTCTAACTATGTTAGAAGGAGCAGCATCCCGTCCAGGCGACCGCATCTCGCTTGTGCCAGCACATTGGCGTGCACGCTGGTCTTGAGGGTCTAGAGATCCTCCAGCTCGGTCTTGATCCAACGAGCGTATGGTATTGTGAATACCATGACGTTGTTGGTCCCGCGTCTCCTGAGATGGGCGCGGGGGATGTGCGGACGCCGAGGTTTGCGCGGCCTTGTCCTTGGACTTGGCAGCGTCACGAACTCCTTGGCCGCCGCCCGTTCTTCCGCCAGGGTCTGCTCCACCACCCGTTTGCTCCGGTGATGGTGGGTACGACGCGGACGGCTCCGCTGCCGCCGAAGCCTTCTTCTTCGGTGGCATGTTGATGAAGATGTTGAAGATGTTGAAGATGTCGAACACTTGTACATTGTACAAAAGGTTATTGCCAGCCCGCAATAGAAGAAAAGGGCAAAGAAAGGATAACCAGTTGGGGCTAAATCCGACGCGGTGGCGGGGAGAACCTTCGTGCACGGATGCGCACGCGTCTCCGTCGACCGAAAGAGGTAGAAGCCCTCCATCAGCTCCTTTGCGTCGAGCTGGGGGGAGAAGATGGCCCGCTCCTTGCGCAGCGCCGCGAGCCGCTGCGCCTCGGCCGATTTCACGCCCTTCCCCTTGTCGGCTTTCGGAGCCATGGCGGAGGCGGTGGAGGAGGTCGACGGCGTTGAGTGTGCTTGTGGCGAAGGGGGCGGAGCGCTGCTCTTCAAGACCTGGAGAAGAAGAGGGGAGCGGCGGTGGTTTTCAGGACAAGACAACAATGGCGAGGTGGGTGACCTGCCCCTGTTTCCCCGTTTATAAGGAGGGAGAGGGGGCGGACGTTCCGCTTTTCCTAATAAAGAACCCCCCACGACCACGCCCACGATCTCTCACACGACGCCATGTTCGGTGCGTGCCGTTAGTGGGGGACGTGGTGGGTCCGGGTCAAGTAACGGCGTGATCAAGTCCGCGTGTGTCCGTGCACTGTTTTGGGCCTGGCCCAACAACGCTCGGCACGGTGTGTGGCCCAGGCCCGGGGGCTCCTGTCGGTGTACAAGAGTAGGGGTACCCTAGTATCCCGAACTCGTGCACGGACAGTTGCAGCACCCCGCGGTAGGGCTTGCCTGGTCACCGCCAAGATCCTCCGCGGTTCCTTTGGAACCATTCAAGAACAAAGTATTTAACCAAGAAGACAAGGCCCCGGCAAGAGGAGCTTGCCGGAAGGGCCACTCAAGGCACGCAGAAGACAAGACCCCGGCAAGAGGAGCTTGCCGGGAAGGCTCGAAGAGCGACAAGCCTCCGGGCGCGACAAGGATTCAGCCGCGGCAAGGCACTTGCCGCGGCAGGCAACCTCTCCATCTCCGCTCCAGCTCATCCATCAACGTGTCGCCATGAGACCATTCCATGCGCGCGTGTCAAGAGGCTGTGCAGCCAGCGGGGAGCAGCGATAAGAAGCGCTGACAAGCCTACCATCGTGGCAAACGGTGGCGCTCTGACGGTCCACATTGCCTTGTTTAGGCGGCGTGACGGGGCGGGCATTTAATGCTTTTGTCCCTTGTCGCCGAGTTAGGTATATTGCAATCGCATAATCGCTCAAGTAGGTGTACCAACTACTGTTTTTCCATTTGTACCCTCATCTACGTTGCCACCTGTCGGAGCCCCTTTGTGCATATAAAAGGAGGCCCATGCGCAACGTAGAGGGGGTTCAGTTCGGCTAGTTCGACTCATCCAACGTAACTATAGATGTCAAAGAGAGCGTCAAAGAGAGCCAAGACCCCGACGGTCGTCGTTGAGGACGATCCACCCGCGGCAACAGGAGGCGCGTCTGAGACCCCCTTGCCGGATCCGGCAACCCTTCCTCAGAGCAGCCCCCAGCACAGCGGCCAGGGTAAGTATGCGGTTTTCTCCATTGATATCTGACTGTTGGTTTGTGTAGGAGCAGAGCAGCCTCATCAGGAGGGCCCGGAGACCGCCCCTGAAATTCTGCTGCTGCGACTACGCCGCCAAGGGAGGATTCTCCGGCAAGGGAGCGTCCTTCGGCAAGGGAGGCTACTCCGGCAAGGGACAGCACCAGTGACCCTCCAGTGGTCGAGACCATGGCTGCAGATCCCATTGCAGGTAATCCCCTTGCGCAAAAATTTCCCTTGGGCTTGTTTTCTTCTGTTTTTCTTTTTGAACATTTGTTTGACTGTTCTTTCTTTGTCTGACGCAGAGCCAATGGAGATCGAAGTCGCCGGCGAGGAGGACGCGCGCGGCAACACTGACGAAGCTGCCGTCGTGGAAGAAGAGGCCGGCGCTGACGAGTCTGTCGGCGAGGAGGCCACCGAGGCTGCCGCCGCAGAAGCTGGCGAGGAGTCTGGCGATCGCACTGACGGCCCTGGGCGCAGTTTTCGCACTCTGGAACCTGTTCTGGCAACAACCTTTTGTACAAGTCTTGCTGCTGCTGCATGTAATCCTTTGTACAAAGCCGGGCGCAGACCCCGTGCATCAGTAAAGCTCATGTGTTGCGCACAACTTGTCAAATTCATGCTTTCATCATTTTATTGCATGTTTTTGCTAACACTTTGTGCAGCAACCACACCCGGTAAGCAACATCGAGCCGCTGGGCTCCATAACTTTATTTTCTCTCCTTTCGCTTTTCTCAAAGAAAGGAAGGCTCCCTCGCGCACAAGTTAACCAGGGGGGAAGGAGAAGATAATACTATGGACCAAGCGTTGCTCGAGGAAGTTTTGCCTTATCAGGAAGCAAACGACAGAAAAGCTAAGTTGCCAAAGTTTGAGCAATCAGTTCTTAAATTGTTTTAAGTTATCTTCCTCGAACGATAGTACTTTGTATGGAAAACCTGTGCGCAGAGGAACCAACTCACGGCTAGTCGCGCCCTTACTTTGTTTCGAGTCCGCTCAACAACTTAAGTGAGCTGCAGCTAGTCGCGACAAGGTTGCTTGTCGGAGGGCGGCGCCAAAGCAACGACGTTCCGCACTCAGCGCTCGCGAAAAGATGCCTGCACCGACAAGTTCCCTAAATGCGTAGGGCAGAAACGTACAAAGGAAGGAATCAAGTAAAGGAAATAACATTGCATTCATCGCCTAAGATAGAGTATATTACAAAATGACTTGTCGCAGATCTAATAAATTGTTCTAAACATGATCGGCAGGCGACAAGGGAAAGATAAAATTGGCGGCCTAGTCTATGCGCGGTCGCCATCAATCCGCTTGATCTTGTTCACCTTGTCCACAATGGGTGCGACAAGGGCTTTGAGCTCCTCCACGTTGGCATCTGGCGGCAAGGATCACGAGGACGCCCGTTGAGGTTGAGGCCTGGATTGCGGAAGGCCACCTTCATCAACACCTTCTCGAGGGCTCCTGCACAGATCTGGCGTGATTCCTCGGCCAGCTGCTTTGGGACCTCTTCCCGAGTCGGCTGGAGGCCCGTCTACGCCCTTGAAGAATAAGCTGAGCTTGGAGCTGGGTTTTTGGTGCTCGTCGGAGGAGTATGCAAGATCCGCCATCCCCAGCTCCATCATTTCGTTGTGGATGTCGGCGGCAGTATCCACAAGACCTTCGGGTCCAATGCTCCACACTCCCCTCAAGGCGCCTGGTGGCAACAACATCCGCCAGCAGCTCCTCTTTGGCCTTGATCGTCTCCAACAGGCCCACCTCCGCCTCCTTGGCGTTGTCCGGCGTCTCTGCGTCGAGTGGTCAACTTGGTGAAGATCTGCCTTGGAATCCTTGGCGGCGTCGAGCTCCTTGCTCCTATCAGTGAGACGGCCCTGCAGCTCGCCAAGAGTGTAGGCGTCCTTCTCGCGCTCGTGCTTGAGCGCGGCAAGCTCCTCGCCGCTCTTCTGGAGACTGGCCTCTAGTTGTGCCACCTTCGTCTTCAACTCCTCCTTGGCGGCCTCGGCGGCTGCGGCAGCATCTTTCGCTTCCTTAAGCGCCCCGCCAAGTGACTCCTCGCGCGCGACAAGCTCTTCCTCGTGGTTGTCCAGGTTGACCTTCCGCTTCGCCCATTTCGCTTTCTAGCAGCGGACGGCTTCTCGTGACAAGCCGCTGCTGCTCCTCCTCGCTGCGGCCTTCTCGAGATAAGCCCGATGCGCTCTTCAGCGAGTAGCGCCCGCTCTTCCGCTACGTTCCGAAGAGCTTCTTGGTTGGCGCTCCGGAGCTCTTCTGCACGCTTCTCCATATCTGCTCCCGCCCTCGCGACAAGTGCTTCCCGAGGGCTCCTGTCGGTGTACTAGAGTAGGGGTACCCTAGTATCCCGAACTCGTGCACGCAGACGATTGCACACCAGCGAGGCTTGCCTGGTCACCGCCAAGATCCTCCGCGGTTCCTTTGGAACCATTCAAGAACAAAGTATTTAACCAAGAAGACAAGGCCCCGGCAAGAGGAGCTTGCCGGAAGGGCCACTCAAGGCACGCAGAAGACAAGACCCCGGCAAGAGGAGCTTGCCGGGAAGGCTCAGGCGCGACAAGCCTCCCGGCGCGACAAGGATTCAGCAGCGGCGAGCAACCTCTCCATCTCCGCTCCAGCTCATCCATCAACGTGTCGCCATGAGACCATTCCTTGCGCGCGTGTCAAGAGGCTGTGCAGCCAGCGGGGAGCAGCGATAAGCGGCGCTGACAAGCCTACCATCGTGGCAAACGGTGGCACTCCTGACGGTCCCTGTTGCACTATTTAGGCGACAGGGACGGGCATTTAATGCTTTTGTCCCTTGCCGTCAGAGTTAGGTATATTGCAATGTACACTGTTCAAGTAGGTGTACCAACTACTGTTTTTCCATTTGTACCCTCATCTACGTTGCCACCTGTCGGAGCCCCTTTGTGCATATAAAAGGAGGCCCATGCGCAACGTAGAGGGGTTCGGTTCGGCTAGTTCGACTCATCCAACGTAACTATAGAACACTCACGCTAGGTCTTGTAGCTCTCATCGCTCCCTACCAAGAACACAATACAATCAGACAAGCAGCAGTAGGAGTGTTATCTCTCCGGAGAGCTCCGAAGCTGGGTAAACTGCTCGTGTGCTTCGCCTCGATCCGCTCTTCGTGCGATCTCCGCCCCCCTCCAAACCACAAGGGACCCGGCCCGCCGGTCCCATAGGTGTTCGTGGGTCCACAGGCCACTTAAGTGCAGCGCACTTTGACAGGCCATCAGCAATATCATTCTGAGCTCTTGGAACATGTTCCATTTGTAGGCCGTCAAAGTGTTCTTCTAGCTTCCTCACTTCATCAACGTAGGCTTCCATCAACTGGACAGAGCAAGAAGAGGAAGTTGATCTCTGCTGACTACTTTCCGGCAGAGCTTCCCGAAGCCGCCGCCAAGAAGGTCCCCAAGATCGACACCAACGGTGCTGAGGGGCAGTCTGCTCCGACAAGCCCCAGGGTTTGTTTCGATGAAGCAGACGCCCCCGGCAAGTTTTGCTCCGGCAAGATTGCCGGAGAACGTCAAGCACCGGCTGAGCCGCATGTTCTTGCCGTGGAAGCTGATGTTCCCGCAGCAACAGATCTGCCTTTAGTCCTTGTTGTCGAGCCGCAAGCTCCAACATGGGCGCAGCAGATTGTCCATTTCCTTCAGACAGGAGAACTTCCCGAAGAGCAAGAAGAAGCGGAAAGAGTAGCCCGGCAGTCAAGTATGTACCAGTTTGTCGACATCATCTTGCATGTAAGAAGACTCAACGGGTGAAATTGAAGTGTATTTGCCGGGAAGATGGACAAAAGCTGTTGGCGAGAGATACATGGAGGCATATGTGGTCATCACATTGGCGCAAGAAGAGCGCTTAAGCAAAGCTTTCCGGCAAGGTTTCTTCGGCCGACAGCCCTCCGTGATGCAACTGCACAAGTAACCAAGTGTGAAGCGTGCAGTTCCATTCCAAACAGGTACACCACCAGCTCAAGCTCTCCAGACGATCCCTTTATCCTGGCCATTTTGGTGCGGGGCTCGACATCCTCGGCCCCTTCCCCGATTTGTCGGGGCTTTGAGTACTTATGCGTCAATCGACAAGTTCACAAAGTGGCCGGAAGTGGAAGCGATGAGGAAGGTTACAAGACGGTCGGCGATCAAGTTCTTGGTCGATTGTTTGCCGCTTCGAATCCCTAACAGGATCATCACCGACAACGGCACACAATTTACTGAAGTCGCACCTTCATGCGATGCGTCCAAGATCTTGGCGCCAAGGTCTGCTTTTGCTTCTATTCCTCATCCGAGAAGCAACGGTCAAGCGAGAGAGGGCAAATCTTTGAAGTGCTGCGCGGGCTCAAGACCGTAACTTTCGACAGGCTGCACAAGTGCGGAAGAAATCGGATTGAGGAGCTGCCGGTGGTTCTTTGGTCGATCAGACGACACCAAATCGAGCCACCGCCGACACCTTCGCTCTAGTCTATGGAGCAGAGGCAGTTCTCCCCACGGAACTCAGATCACGGATCGCCTCGAGTGCTCGCTTATGATGAGCTTGAGCAAGAGCAGCGGCGACAAGATGACGCGCTGCTCCTTGAGGGGGATCGTCTTCAGGCCGCTGTACGAGCCGCTCGTTACCAGCAAGCTTGGCGTCGCTACCATAGCCGCACAGTTAGTGCTAGAAGCCTCGAGGAAGGCGACCTTGTTCTTCGGCGTTCAGTCCGCCAAGAATTCAAACAAGTTGGCCTTGAAGTGGGAAGGCCCTTATCGGGTGAAACGAGTCACTAGGCACGGCGCTGTCCGCCTTGAGACCGAAGATGGCATTCCGGTGAGCAACTCCTGGAACATTGAGCATCTTCGTAAGTTTTACCCATAGGGCGCGGTTGCCGGAACCTGTTCTGGCAACAACCTTTTGTACAAGTCTTGCTGCTACTGCATGTAATCCTTTGTACAAAGCCGGGCGCAGACCCCGTGCATCAGTAAAGCTCATGTGTTGCGCACAACTTGTCAAATTCATGCTTTCATCATTTTATTGCATGTTTTTGCTAACACTTTGTGCAGCAACCACACCCGGTAAGCAACATCGAGCCGCTGGGCTCCATAACTTTATTTTCTCTCCTTTCTCTTTTCTCAAAGAAAGGAAGGCTCCCTCGCGCACAAGTTAACCAGGGGGGAAGGAGAAGATAATACTATGGACCAAGCGTTGCTCGAGGAAGTTTCGCCTTATCGGGAAGCAAACGATAGAAAAGCTAAGTTGCCAAAGCTTGAGCAATCAGTTCTTAAATTTTTTTAAGTTATCTTCCTCGAACGATACTACTTTGTATGGAAAACCTTATGCGAGAGGAACCAACTCATGCTTAGTCGCGCTTCTTACTTTGTTTCGAGTCCGCTCAACAACTTAAGTGAGCTGCAGCTAGTCGCGACAAGGTTGCTTGTCGGAGGCGGCACCGCCAAAGAGGCTCTTGATGTTCCGCACTCACTCGCCAAAAAGGTGTGCTGCACCGACAAGTTCCCTAAATGCGTAGGGCAGAAACGTACAAAGGAAGGAATCAAGTAAAGGAAATAACATTGCATTCATCGCCTAAGATAGAGTATATTACAAAATGACTTGTCGCAGATCTAATAAATTGTTCTAAACATGATCAGCAGCGATAAGGGAAAGATAAAATTGGCGGCCTAGTCTACGTGGTCGCCATCAATCCGCTTGATCTTGTTCACCTTGTCCACAATGGGTGCGACAAGGGCTTTGAGCTCCTCCACGTTGGCATCTGGCGGCAAGGATCTGAGGACGCCGTTGAGGTTGAGGCCCGGATTGCGGAAGGCCACCTTCATCAACACCTTCTCGAGGGCTCCTGCATAGATCTGGCGTGATTCCTCGGCCAGCTGCTTTGGGACCTCTTCCCGGAGTCGTTGGAGGCCCGTCACCACACCCTTGAAGAATAAGCTGAGCTTGGCGCTGGGTTGGAGGTGCTCGTCGGAGGAGTATGCAAGATCCGCCATCCCCAGCTCCATCATTTCGTTGTGGATGTCGGCAGAAGTATCCACAAGACCTTCGGTCCAATGCTCCACACTCTCCCTCAAGGCGCCTGGTGGCAACAGCATCCGCGCCAGCCTCCTCTTTGGCCTTGATCGTCTCCAACAGCCCACCTCCCGCCTCCTTGGTGCCGTCCGGCATCTGCGTCGAGTGGTCACTTGGTGAAAGATCTGCCTTGGAATCCTTGGCGGCGTCGAGCTCCTTGCTCCTATCAGCGAGACGGCCCTGCAGCTCGCCAAGAGTGTAGGCGTCCTTCTCGCGCTCGTGCTTGAGCGTGGCAAGTTCCTCGCCGCTCTTCTGGAGACTGGCCTCCAGCTGTGCCACCTTCGTCTTCAACTCCTCCTTGGCGGCCTCGGCGGCTGCGGCAGCATCTTTCGCTTCCTTAAGCGCCCCGCCAAGTGACTCCTCGCGTGCGACAAGCTCTTCCTCGTGGCTGTCCAGGTTGACCTTCCGCTGCGCCCGGCTCGCTTTCTCGCGGACAGCTTCTCGGCGGCAAGCCGCTACTCCTCACCGCGGCCATCTCGAGGATGAAGGCCGTGCGCTCTTGGCAGTAGCGCCCGCTCTTCCGCTACGTTCCGGAGAGCTTCTTGGTTGGTGCTCCAGAGCTCTTCTACGCGCTTCTCCATATCTGCTCCCGCCCTCGCGACAAGTGCTTCCCGGGACTCCAACTTGGCTTGCCGGGCGCGATAGAGCGACAACAGCTTCTTCAGCAGCTGCTCCTCCTCAGACTCACCGCTGCTGCTGCTTGGCCCATCCACCAGCGTCAGCCCAGCGGAGGCGAGCAGCTCTCCGTCGAAGGTCTCTCCTTCGACCGGCGCCCTGGAGCTCGAATCCCAGGGGAGTTTGATGAAGACGCCGTCGCCGGCCTTCAAGTAGGCGCCGGGCTGGGGCTCTCGAACTGGCAGCTGCGGCGGGGAGTCTGATCGGTGTACCGCTGGCGCTCCTGCGGCCCAGGGGCCGTCGGTCACGATCGCCAGACTCCTCGCCCGGCTTCTGCGGCGGCAGCCTCGGTGGCCTCCTCGCCGACGACAGCTCGTCGGCCGGCCTCTTCATCCACGACGGCGGCTTCGTCAGTGTTGCCGCGCGCGTCCTCCTCGCCGGCGACTTCGATCTCGATCGGCTCTGCGTCAGACAAAGAAAGAACAGTCAAACAAATGTTCAAAAAGAAAAACAGAAGAAAACAAGCCCAACGGAAATTTTCGCGCAAGGGGATTACCTGCAATGGGATCTGCAGCCATGGTCTCGACCACTGGAGGGTCACTGGTGCTGCCCCTTGCCGGAGTAGCCTCCCTTGCCGGAGAATCCTCCCTTGGCGGCGTAGTCACAGCAGACAGAATTTCAGGGGCGGTCTCCGGGCCCTCCTGATGAGGCTGCTCTGCTCCTACACAAACCAACAGTAAGATATCAATGAAGAAGGAGCACCCATGCACGCCTAACAGTAAGGAGAAAACCGCATACTTACCCTGGGGGCTGTGCTGGGGGCTGCTCTGAGGAAGGGTTGCCGGGTCCGGCAAGGGGGTCTCAGACACGCCTCCTGTTGCCGCGGGTGGATCGTCCTCAACGACGACCGCCGGAGTCTTGGCTCTCTTTGACGCTCTCTGGGCCAGCGTCCTGAAAAAGGAAAGAGTTCAGAACGAAGCAAATCAGATTCAAAATGAAGCAACAAAATTGAAGAAATACAAGCACAATATTGAAGCTTACTCTTCATCTTCCTCCTCGGAGCTGAGCGCGGAGAAGTCAAACTCCGGCTCCCCTCCGGTGCGACGAGGCGGAGGAGTGGGCTCTCTTGGCCGCTTGGCGGAGGCGTCGGCGGTGGCACAGGAGGACTCAGCCCCGGTTAGCCGCAGGTGTGGGGGTGCTCAGCAGCAA
Organism: Aegilops bicornis; assembly: GCA_021605145.1. Taxonomy (NCBI): domain Eukaryota; kingdom Viridiplantae; phylum Streptophyta; class Magnoliopsida; order Poales; family Poaceae; genus Aegilops; species Aegilops bicornis. The sequence goes on along the minus strand of CM038672.1, from coordinate 552,622,812 downwards.
CATCGCTTGCCGGTAGAAGCGCGTCTGGCGCTGCGGCTGTGGTCCCATCTCGACGCATCTTTAGGCGGAGCCGGGGCTCCGTTGCGGCAAGCTGCTGGGTGGTGGGGAAGAAGCGCCCCGGCTGGTCCGCTCGACTTCGGCCTCGGGCTCGGCAAGCTCTTCCTCACCGGCGAAGCTCCTTCGCTCGGCAAGGCTTGCCGCCTTTGTTGCGTCTGCCTCCTCCATGGTGTACCGAAGACGCCCGGCGGCGATTCTGCCGCCTTCTCCAACCTTAATGGCGGCGCGCCATCTCTTCGTCGGTGGTGTCGCGGGTGAGCCTCTTCTGCTCGTCGGAGCGGATCGGCACTTCTTCCAGGCTGTCGAAGAACTGCTGCACGATGTCGTCGGAAGGCTCTTGCCAGGTTGGAACGATCCCATGGGAATCGCACAACGGCATCATGGCGCGGATGCGGTCGAGTGCAGAGTTGTTGCACAATGGGACGACCCCCCTCGGCAACCTAAACCACTCGGGGTGATCGGGGTCGTTCTTGAACAGCTCTAGCAGCATCGCATCCAGCTCCAAGACGGTGAAATTCCAATTCAGACCCGGGCACAGCCTCATGATGTCTGCCGCGTTTTGGAACTCCCAAGCAGGCCTCCTCCTCTCTGGAAGGGAAGCTGGCGCGGCGAAGGAAGTCTGCGCCAACTGCGCTTACGGTTAGTCCGGCAAGCCCGAGGCGCAAAATCCGGGTCACATCTATCTTCAACCTAGCATCCTCCGGCGCCAAGTTGCTCCAATCGTTGCCGCGCACTATTGGGGTTTGGCGCACGGCAGTGAAGGGCTGCAGGTTCTCCTCTACGATCCAACACCAGTTGGCTCTCCACTCCTCCCACTTGCTGCGGAACTCTCCTTCCAGATAGGCCTCCTTCTTGCCGACCCTGGAGACCCAAGCAATCCCTCCGGCAAGCGGCTCCCCTCTCTCAACGCGGGGCATGAAGAAATGGCGGAAGAGGGCTACATTGGGGTGGATCCTGACAAAGTTTTCGCAAAGGTGTGCGAAAACTGCCATGGTTAGAATGGCGTTGGGGGTGAAATCAAGGAGGCGGAACCCGTATGTGTTCATAATGTCACAAAATAATTCGGAAAAGGGCGGGAAGAGCCCGCAATAGAAGAAAAGGGCAAAGAAAGGATACCCAGTTGGGGCTAAATCCGACGCGGTGGCGGGGAGTACCTTCGTGAGCGGATGCGCACGCGTCTCCATCGACCAAAAGAGGTAGAAGCCCTCCCTCAGCTCCTTTGCATCGAGCTGGGGGGAGAAGATGGCCCGCTCCTTGCGCAGCGCCGTGAGCCGCTGCGCCTCTGCTGATTTCATGCCCTTCCCCTTGTCGGCTTTCGGAGCCATGGCGGAGGCGGTGGAGGAGGTCGACGGCGTTGAGTGTGCTTGTGGCGAAAGGGGGCGGAGCGCTGCTCTCTTCGCACTGGAGAAGAAGAGGGGAGCGGCGGTGGTTTTCAGGACAAGACAGCAATGGCGAGGTGGGCGACCTGCCCCTGTTTCCCCGTTTATAAGGAGGGAGAGGGGGCGGACGTTCCGCTTTTCCTAATAAAGAACCCCCCACGACCACGCCCACAATCTCTCACACGACGCCACGTTCGGTGCGTGCCGTTAGTGGGGGACGTGGTGGGTCCGGGGCAGGTAACGGCGTGATCAAGGCCGCGTGTGTCCGTGCACTATTTTGGGCCTGGCCCAACAACGCTCGGCACCGTGTGTGGCCCAGGCCCGGGGGCTCCTGTCGGTGTACTAGAGTAGGGGTACCCTAGTATCCCGAACTCGTGCACGGACAGTTGCAGCACCCCGCGGCAGGGCTTGCCTGGTCACCGCCAAGATCCTCCGCGGTTCCTTTGGAACCATTCAAGAACAAAGTATTTAACCAAGAAGACAAGGCCCCGGCAAGAGGAGCTTGCCGGGAAGGCCACTCAAGGCACGCAGAAGACAAGACCCCGGCAAGAGGAGCTTGCCGGGAAGGCTCGGAGCGCGACAAGCCTCCGGGCGCGACAAGGATTCAGCCGCGGCAGGCAACCTCTCCATCTCCGCTCCAGCTCATCCATCAACGTGTCGCCATGAGACCATTCCATGCGCGCGTGTCAAGAGGCTGTGCAGCCAGCGGGGAGCAGCGATAAGCGGCGCTGACAAGCCTACCATCGTGGCAAACGGTGGCGCTCCTGACGGTCCCTGTTGCACTGTTTAGGCGACAGGGACGGGCATTTAATGCTTTTGTCCCTTGCCGTCGGAGTTAGGTATATTGCACTGTACACTGTTCAAGTAGGTGTACCAACTACTGTTTTTCCATTTGTACCCTCATCTACGTTGCCACCTGTCGGAGCCTCTTTGTGCATATAAAAGGAGGCCCATGCGCAACGTAGAGGGGGTTCGGTTCGGCTAGTTCAACTCATCCAACGTAACCACAGAACACTCTCGCTAGGTCTTGTAGCTCTCATCGCTCCCTAGCAAGAACACAATACAATCAGACAAGCAGCAGTAGGAGTGTTATCTCTCCGGAGAGCTCCGAAGCTAGGTAAACTGCTCGTGTGCTTCGCCTCGATCCGGGCCGCTTCATCCAACAATACCGCCGAACCAAAGTGTGACATGCTGGTAAGTAGTATGACTTATATCACCCACAACTCACTTGTGTTCTACTCGTGCATATTACATCAACGCATAAAACCAGTTCGGATGCAGGGCTTCGCCTAAGCACCGCTACGATATTATCGAGGTGGATTATGGTGGTGGGGGGGCACCACACACGATTAAGAGATCAAGAGATCAATTGTTGTGTCTATGGGGTGCCCCCCTCCTCCGTATATAAAGGAGGGAGGAGGAGAGGACCGACCAAGGGGGTGGCGCAGCCTAGGAGGGGGAAACCTACTCCAAGTAGGTTTGCCCCTCCCTTTCCTAGTCCAAGAATGCGGGGGAAGGAAGGAGTGGGAGAGGGTAAAGGCAAGGGGGGCGCCGCCCCCCTTCCTTTTCCTATTCGGACTCAAGGGGAGGGGGCACGCCTCTTGCCCTGATCGGCCCCTCTCTCTCTCTCCACGAGGGCCCAACAAGGCCCATTAGTTCGGGGGGGGGGGGTTCCGGTAATCCCCGGTACTTCGATAAATGTCCGAAACCTTCCGGAACCTTTCCGGTGTCCAAACATAGTCGTCCAATATATCGATCTTTACGTCTCGACCATTTCGAGACTCCTCGCCATGTCCGTGATGACGTCCGGGACTCCGAAAAACCTGCGGTACATCAAAACACATAAACTCAGAATATAACTGTCATCGAACTTTAAGCGTGCGGACCCTACAGGTTCGAGAACTATGTAGACATGACCGAGACACGTCTACGGTCAATAACCAATAGCGGAACCTGGATGCTCATATTAGTTCCCTTTGTCATCGGTATGTTACTTGCCCGAGATTCGATCGTCGGTATCTCAATACCTAGTTCAATCTCGTTACCGACAACTCTCTTTACTCGTTCCGTAATACATCATCCCGCAACTAACTCATTAGTTGCAATGCTTGCAAGGCTTATAGTGATGTGCATTACCGAGTGGGCACAGAGATACCTCTCTAACAATCGGACTGACAAATTCTAATCTCAAAATACGCCAACCCAAGAAGTACCTTTGGAGACACCTGTAGAGCACCTTTGTAATCACCGAGTTACGTTGTGACGTTTGGTAGCACACAAAGTGTTCCTCTGGTAAACTGGAGTTGCATAATCTCATAGTCATAGGAACATGTGTAAGTCATGAACAAAGCAATAGCAACATACTACACGATCGAGTGCTAAGCTAACGGAATGGGTCAAGTCAAACACATCATTCTCATAATGATTTGATCCCGTTAATCAAATGACAACTCATGTTTATGGCTAGGAAACATAACCATCTTTGATCAACGAGCTAGTCAAGTATAGGCATACTAGTGACATTTTGTTTGTCTATGTATTCACACAAGTATTATGTTTCTGGTTAATTCAATTCTAGCATGAATAATAAACATTTATCATGATATAAGGAAATAAATAATAACTTTATTATTGCCTCTAGGGCATATTTCCTTCAGTCTCCCACTTGCACTAGAGTCAATAATCTAGATTACACAGTAATGATTCTAATACCCATGGAGCCTTGGTGCTGATCATGTTTTGCTCGTGGAAGAGGCTTAGTCAACGGGTCTACAACATTCAGATCCATATGTATCTTGCAAATTTCTATGTCTCCCACCTGGACTTGATGTGCTTGGTTCTCTTGTGAAATCTGGATTCCTTTGCCAAGGAAATTGCACCAGTATTGTCACAGAAGATTTTCATTGGACCCGATGCACTAGGTATGACACCTAGATCGGATATGAACTCCTTCATCCAGACTCCTTCATTTGCTGCTTCTGAAGCAGCTATGTACCCCGCTTCACACGTAGATCCTGCCACAACGCTTTGTTTAGAACTGCACCAACTGACAGCTCCACCGTTCAATATAAACACGTATCTGGTTTGCGATTTAGAATCGTTCGGATCAGTGTCAAACTTGCATCGACGTAACCATTTACGATTAGCTCTTTGTCACCTCCATAAACAAGAAACATATCCTTAGTCCTTTTCAGGTATTTTAGGATGTTCTTGACCGCTGTCCAGTGATCCACTCCTGGATTACTTTGGTACCTCCCTGCTAAACTTATAGCAAGGCACACATCAGGTCTGGTACACAGCATTGCATACATGATAGAGCCTATGGCTAAAGCATAGGTAACATATTTCATTTTCTCTCTATCTTCTGAAGTGGTCGGGCATTTAGTCTGACTCAACTTCACACCTTGTAACATAGGCAAGAACCCTTTCTTTGCTTGATCCATTTTGAACTTCTTCAAAACTTTGTCAAGGTATGTGCTTTGTGAAAGTCCAATTAAGCGTCTTGATCTATCTCTATACATCTTGATGCCCAATATATAAGTAGCTTCACCTAGGTCCTTCATAGAAAAACTCGTATTCAAGTATCCCTTTATGCTATCCAGAAATTCTATATCATTTCCAATCAGCACTATGTCATCCACATATAATATCAGAAATGCTATCAAACCGTTTATTCCAACTCCGAGAGGCTTGCACCAGTCCATAAATGGATCGCTAGAGCTTGCACACTTTGTTCGCTCCCTTTGGATCGACAAAACCTTCCGGTTGCATCATATACAACTCTTCTTCCAGAAATCCATTCAGGAATGCCGTTTTGACATCCATTTGCCAAATTTCATAATCATAAAATGCAGCATTTGCTAACATGATTCGGATAGACTTAAGCATCGCTACGGGTGAGAAAGTCTCATCGTACTAAACCCCTTGAACTTGTCGAAAACCTTTTGAAACAAGTCCAGCTTTGTAGACAGTAACATTACCGTCAGCGTCAGTCTTCTTCTTGAAGATCCATTTATTCTCGATGGCCTGCCGATCATCGGGCAAGTCAACCAAAGTCCACACTTTGTTCTCATACATCGATCCCATCTCAGATTTCATGGCCTCAAGCCATTTTGCGGAATCTGGGCTCACCATCGCTTCTTCTTAGTTCGTAGGTTCGTCATGGTCTAGTAACATAACTTCCAGAACAGGATTACCATACCACTCTGGTGCGGATCTTATTCTGTTTGACCTAGGAGGTTCAGTAACAACTTGATCAAAAATTTCATGATCATTATCATTAACTTCCTCACTAATTGGTGTAGGTGTCACAGGAACCGGTTTCTGTGATGAACTACTTTCCAATAACGGAGCAGGTATAGTTACCTCATCAAGTTCTACTTTCCTCCCACTCACTTCTTTCAAGAGAAACTCCTTCTCTAGAAAGATTCCAAATTTAGCAAGAAAAGTCTTGCCTTCGGATCTGTGATAGAAGGCGTACCCAACAATCTCTTTTGGGTATCCTATGAAGACGCATTTCTCTGATTTGGGTTCGAGCTTATCAGGTTGAAGCTTTTTCACATAAGCATCGCAACCCCAAACTTTATGAAACGACAACTTTGGTTTCTTGCCAAACCATAGTTCAAAAGGCGTCGTCTCAATGGATTTAGATGGTGCCCTATTTAACGTGAATGCAGCTGTCTCTAGAGCATAACCCCAAAATGATAGCGGTAAATCAGTAAGAGACATCATAGATCGCACCATATCTAGTAAGTACGATTACGACGTTCGGACACACCATTTCGCTGTGGTGTTTCGGGTGGCGTGAGTTGCGAAACTATTCCGCATTGCTTCAAATGAAGACCAAACTCGTAACTCAAATATTCTCCTCCACAATCAGATCGTAGAAACTTTATTTTCTTGTTACGATGATTTTCAACTTCACTCTGGAATTCTTTGAACTTTTCAAATGTTCCAGACTTATGTTTCATTAAGTAGATATACCCATATCTGCTTAAATCATCTGTGAAGGTGAGAAAATAACGATACCCGCCGCGAGCCGCAATATTCATTGGACCACATACATCTGTATGTATGATTTCCTATAAATCTGTTGCTCGCTCCATATTTCCGAAGAACGGCGTTTTAGTCATCTTGCCCATGAGGCATGGTTCGCAAGTACCAAGTGATTCATAATCAAGTGGTTCCAAAAGTCCATCCGTATGGAGTTTCTTCATGCTCTTTACACCAATATGACCTAAACGGCAGTGCCACAAATAATTTGCACTATCATTATCAACTCTGCATCTTTTGGTTTCAATATTATGAATATGTGTATCACTACTATCGAGATTCAACAAAAATAGACCACTCTTCAAGGGTGCATGACCATAAAAGATATTACTCATATAAATAGAACAACCATTATTCTCTGATTTAAATGAATAACCGTCTCGCATCAAACAAGATCCAGATATAATGTTCATGCTCAACGCTTGCACCAAATAAACATTATTAAGGTCTAAAACTAACCCCGAAGGTAGATGTAGAGGTAGCGTGCCGACTGCGATCACATCGACTTTGGAACCATTTCCCACGCGCATCGTGTGGCGACCGATTCTCCGGGTAATAATTCCCAGAAAATGGCCCTTGTGCTCATCGGCCCCAGGATAACTGTTAGCTGATGAGGCACCAACTTGATACAGAAATTCCAAGCAAAAACAAAATATGTAGTACAAGACCATTCTGGTCTGTGCATACAACAAATGGTTTCTAGTGGTTGATGGCGGAAGCGGGTTGAAAATCATCAGTGTCTATGGGACTCCATTTCCCATGTGAACAGCCGACCAGGTTAATTCCTATCTTCGGCGTGGCGAGATCACCGTCGCCTAGGTTGCAGGGGACAGTCACCACAACGCTCCTCTCCAAGCATGAAATCTGGCCAAGACAATAGCCAGGGACAAGCCAATGAGTACTTTGAATGTACTCGCAAACATAATGAACACATGCATGATTTAATAAATACGAGCTGAAAATATTTATGCTCATGACGGTAGCCACATAAGATAATTAAAACTCTGATGCGGATAAGCATGTATATATGAATATGCAATGCCATAGAAGCATTAAAAATTATGAAATAAATAACAAGCATGCGGATCGAGGCGTCTGAGCGACACCACATAAAGGGCTTTAAAAGAAATGCTACAGTCGGGCGTCTGAGCGACACCACATAAAGGGCTTTAAAAGAAATGCCACAGTCGGGCGTCTGAGCGACACCACATAAAGGGATATAAAAGAAATACCACAGTCGGGCGTCTAGGCGACACCACATAAAGGGCTTTAAAAGAAATGCCACAGTCGGGCGTCTAGGCGACACTACATAAAGGGCTTTAAAAGAAATGCCACAGTCGGGCGTCTGAGCGACACCACATAAAGGGCTTTAAAAGAAATACCACAGTCGGGCGTCTAGGCAACACCACATAAAGGGCTTTAAAAGAAATGCCACAGTCGAGCGTCTGAGTGACACCACATAAAGGGCTTTAAAATAAATGCCACAGTCGGGCGTCTAGGCGACACCACATAAAGGGCTTTAAAAGAAATGCCACAGTTGGGCGTCTGAGCGACACCACATAAAGGGCTTTAAAAGAGATGCCATAGTCGTGCGTCTGAGTGACACCACATAAAGGGCTTTAAAAGAATTGCCATAATGAATATCCAGGAGGTAGGACCATCCCAGGGATATTCAAGAATACCAAAAAAAAATATCATGGGTTAGTCCACATCCAAAATAGTAATCATAAATTATCACAAGTCACCATCGTACTTCCAGGTTTAATAGTTCCACCTCCGAAGACCGACACTAAGACCGACACTTGACTCATCCCAAACTATAATCCTTAACCATGGACATGGCTATTCGAATAGGTTTAATCTCTGCAGAGGGTGTACTCTTTACCCACGAGTAACGGATTTCTTTAGTCCATTGGGACTAATTCCGTCTACGGTCTTTTGTTGAAAACACAACTAACTTGCACACACCAGCTTAACTCACATGTGTCTGGAATCACCCACAACACCTGTTGAGCAAAACTCTAAGTGGGGAGGCTACAACCTCGGCGTAACATGGGATCACAAAATTTATACAGCACAAGAACTGGGAGCTACTCCCTTTCGGCTACAACCAAAACACCCATGCTCCCGGACCCGGTGGTATGACTACCGGATGCCTCCAGTATCTCCCACCACGGCCTCTTTGTACGGTGTGTGCTAGGAAAGGGTTGACAACTTACTGAACCGTACCCTACTTGATGTAGAGACGAGTGGTAGTACGAAGCAAGTATGGGGTTACTGGCACAAGACTCGATCTACGGTCGACTCAGGAGGTTGTAATATTTCCTGCATGATTTGCACAACAATGCATATATCTCAAACAACAGATGAAAACATCACGCGACATCCCCTCATGTCATACCGGACACGACTGTCTCGACGGAGGACTATGGGCAAGCCCGTGTCTACCCAAGACAGAGGCCTTCCCGTTTTTCCTTCCGGTATGCATGAAAGACGTATGACGGTGATTTCCAGCCCAAATCATGTCAACTTCATTAGCATAAACTTATTAATATGCACCCATGAATAGGATCACATCCTCACATAAAATGATGCATGTATGTGTCGGGGTGGTGTTGCCACGGTGCTATGCAACACACAAAAAAATTCACCAGGGTTCAGAATGCTTGCCTTCAGGTCATGGGAAGGAAGGGTGCATCCAAATCATCATGAAATCTTCAAAAACCCTATTTAAAGTAATATATTTGAATTAACACACAAAATAAAAACAGCACAAAAGTTGTTCTGAAATTTTTTCAAATAAATCTTAAAATAAACTAGACAATATTTGAGAGAGGTAGCAAAAGGAATCAATTCATTTGGAGTTGTATTTAAAAAGTTATAGGCAGTAAAAGTTCTAGTCAAAACCTGATTTTCTTATAAAACAGAAAAACGTTTCGATATATACGTACACGTCGAAGGCGTAATCTGGGAGTACGCTTCCACTTATCCAGCGTGGCTGCGCCTGAGCCACTGACAGTGGGCCTGCTCGCCCACCGATCGAGGTTTGACTAGTCTATTCTCCCTCCTCTTCCTCCGCCCGAGAGAGGGGGCGGGACTCCGGCGACGCTCACCGGCGAACGGCGGCACCGTTCAACAAGTGGAGGTCACCCACGGGCTCAGGGGGTCGTGGCGGTTACTCCGGTGGTGGTTTCATCCTCTGGGGTGGTCGGGGCTGCCGGCGGTGAGCTCCGCGGCGGACGGTGGTCGTCGGAGAAAGTGATCTTGAGGCGGCAGTGGCCTTCGACCAAAATCGAGTAGGGGGACGCGCTCACGGGTGGAAGGGGATGTTCCTGGTGGAGAGAGTGGAGAGGGGGAGGTCTTGGTGGCGCCGGAGTGGCTGGGGGCGATGGCGGCGGCAGAGTTGCCGGAGACGGGAAGAGAGCCTTCCGGGTCGATTGCGAGCTAGGGGAGCGCCATAGGGGTGGCCTGAGGTTGCCGGTGTGCGGGTTTGAGCTCGGGGCCTCTTATATAGGCGATGGAGGTCGGTTTGCGGTGTCCGGGGATAAGCTTGCCGGCGACCGCCGTTCTGTAGCTAGGGTGATGTGGCGGCGACGCGCGCTAGAGGACAAAGCTGTGGATGAGCACGCACTACTCCAGGAGGCAGGTGGCACGCACTGGTGGCTTGGGCGGCGCCGACCATGGTCGGGCCTGCTAGCGGCCGGCAGCTAGCCGCCACGGCCATCCTTGCGGTGGCGCTGTGGGGTGCCAGGTTGGTCGGGGTGGTGTGGCAGTGCAGGGAGACACGACGTGCAGTCTAGGGTCGGGTTGTTTGAGTGCAGGGTGGGACGCGGCGACTCGGGTGCATGCGGGTGCCAAACGCATGCTCTGGGCGCGCCGAGAGCACGCCCGGGACATGCTCGACGAAATGCTAGGGCATCCTAGAGGCTGCGGTTGAGGCTGGCAATTAACAGGACTAGTCTAGGCTTAGCAAGGGGACTGGGGGACATGGTGGATTGGTCAGGGGCTCAAGTTCACCATGCAAACTTGAATTCATGCCAAAATTGGCTATGCACTCAGAGTGTTTGACAAAATGCCAAAGGCACCTAGGTAGTTCTTGGAGTGGCCATATTCTCCAGATCAGTGTCTCTATGGATACAAGAGAGGGTGGTGAAGTTGGTTTGCAAAAAGGAGAAACTTGCTAGTGCAAGTTTTGCAAAACTTCAGCTCAAGTGTGGAGTGAGTGGCATCATTTCATGGACCAAAAGTGTTCCAAATAGAGCATGCTCCTGGACTTAGGGGTTTTCCAAGGTTGACTACAATCATGACAAAACACAAGGTCATTAGAGCAAGAAATAATAGAGTTGTAGTAGAAAACACAAGTCTGGCCCAGAATGAAAAAGAGGCTGCTGCACTCAAATTTTCGAAAGAACATCACTATGCTATTGCATAAAGTTCAATGGCATGCTATCACTGACATCCCAAAATTTTGGTGGGAGCTAGAAACAAATATTTGAAAGGGTTGTAGTGCAAAGTTGCCCACTGGACCAGAGAAGCAAACCAGGTGAAAGAACCCAAAATAAGCAATGAAATAAATTTATTAGTGCTCATAATTGATTTAGAGACATCTCATGACATCTCCAAATTTTGGTTGAAATTTTAAGTGATCTTATCAAATGGTTGTAGTTCAAAAGGAGCTCTAAATTTTTTAATCCAGTTCATTTTAATGAATAAAGCTCAGGCTGAAATAATTTAATAAACAATTCTACTTATTTAGAAATTGTTTTGATGAGATGGCAAGGAAGTCCAATGTATTTTGGAAAGCTCCACTGGGAAAAATACAAAACTCCTCAAAAACAAAGGAAGAGTTCTGAAATCAACAGAAATAAAGATTTTTAAAACCTTTGGCAAAAATTTTAATATTGAAAACTTGGCAAAAATTTTGGGGTGTTACAACTACTACCCCTTAAGAAAAATCTCGCCCCTCGAGATTTGCAAAGAGTTAAAATTTAAACGAATATGCATAAAAACGAAAGCGGCCACGGTGAGAGCAATAAGTGATGCAAAAATACAGGTGTAATGAAGTCTTGCGCGGTGTGTGGAATTTTTTAGCGATTTCTACCTTTGGACAAAAATTTAGAATAAATCCTAAATCTTAAAATACGCTGAGTCGCACCCGAGAGCACAAAGGTTTCTCTCGGCTGAGTGGTGGACCCGGGCCCACGGTCAGCCTCTTCTCCTTTCTCCGGCTCCTACTTCTTCCTCTCTCCCGCGCTTTCTCCACCGGCGATGCCTATCGCATAGGGCACCTAGGCCGTACCGCGGTAGTGCGTGGCGTGCTAGCTGCCGGTGCAGCGTGCACTCACCTCGCGGGCCAGCAGGTGTCGGCATCGCCATGGATTCGCCTCCGAACACCGGCGGTCGGGCGACAGCGGCGCTGGTGGACCTCGCCCACCGTACACCGAGCTCGATCTATAAAATGACCGCGGCGTCCTCCTCTTCTTCCTCACACCTGGCCTCGCTCCTCCTTCTCTCTTCTTCTCCTCTGTTTCCGATTGCCGGAGCTCGAGACGAGGCGCTAATGGCGGAGGCGGCGCCGGACTGGTACGTGGTCCTGCTGTGCGGAGGGTTGGCAGCGGTGCTAGGGCTCTTGGTGCTCCTGTGTGCGATGATCCTTGACGATCGTCACGATGCCGCTGCTCGGCTGCTGGCTCTCCGCGGTCGCGGTGGCCATGACGAGTAGGTGGGGTGTGCCGGGTGATAACTGTTGTTCGGAGGTTCTTAGTTAGACGCATCACAGTTGCAAAAATTTTGCAAGCAGTGTATGTGTTCGTGTAATTGTGGTGGTGAGTCTGCTGCCTTGGGGCTGTGTGTAATAAGTGATCTATGTCGTGAGAAAATATATGATGCGGCAACTCAGGAAAAAGAAATCACGCTCCAAGATTTCTCGTGAGGGAAAACAGTTATACAATAAAGTCCAAATGCGACAGAGCTGATTATATTAATGATAGACTCGCTGCGAAACTCGGGGTACTAAGCATAAGTTGCAACACAAAAAAATGCGACGATAAATACAGTGGTGCATCTAAATTGAAAATGGCAATTGGACGGGGTCTTGAGAAAACGTTTCCGGTACTAGGATACACTCTTCTTCTATCGGAGGGAGTGGGTTGACCAGTCGATGTATGCGTCTCTCCTGGTCGGGCCTCAGTGATCTGCCAATGGCGATCTGAGGATTCAAATCCGCGAGGCTTTCGCAGATAACCCATCACATGTTGGGTCAAACGTTCTTCTTGCGCGATGACATATTGGGCGAGGTTGGCCAAGACCGGTCTCTCTCAATACGTCCACTGGAAAGGATGTTACTCCTCCGGGTCTTTGCCGCAGCTTTCGAAAATAATAATACCCTCGTTCGCTGGCGTAGGGTACCGCGAATCGAAGGCGTGCAAGCGCTTCATACGCAGCAGCTTCTACGGCCATGTGCGGAGTTGGCATAGATTTCCCCACGAAAGAGACTTCTGCGGGATCTTGGTTTGGGTTTACGGGCGGGATGTGCACGGCTGCTCAATATCTCGAGGTGGAAGGGGTGATCCTCGATTTGAACAGCTCGTACTGGGGTGGCTGGGTTGCGCCCATGGTGCTGCGGGTAAAATCCCAGAATATCTTGACAAAACTACCTGGGGTAGCATATGGAGTCCTCAGATAAATACTAGGGCTCGGCATGGCAAGAAATGGTTGTGGGGATGGTGCACAATGTGAAGGTGCTTGGCAAGTTCACTCGGTGGCCTTTTTTATAGCACCGGGGCTGGGTCATTTACCGTGGTAAAAGACTTGGCCGGCTCAGCTCGGGGTCAAACACAGGTACACACATCCTACTAAAGTGACGTATCACTGTGGATGTTGTCGGGGCGGGTTCTGGGTAGCTGCGCCAAGGATAGAGAAATCACACTGCATGCTAATACATCCATGCAAAACTACTATATAAAACAAATGCACGATGCCAGGCTGCGCTAATTTAAGGAATCACAGAATTACAAAGCGAGGATACACTGGGACTCGGCACTACTCGAGTGTCTCAGTCTACTTCGTTTATATCCAAGCGGGCGTCCCTTGCGGAGGTCGAGGCTTCCCTACGGTTCTCACCGTCGGAATTTGCTGGAGAGGGCTGAGGGGCTGCAGGCTCGGGGTAGTGATGATGACCGTCACGGGGATTGTTGACCACAACCCCGTTGGAGTGTGCTCCCAGGAGGCTGAAAGCACTTACGGGGTCATCAAAGCACCTTGCTCGACGGCCGGGCTGGCCTCAGGGTCTCGATCGGTTGTCCAAATAGCACGACAGGATTGTCGGCGTTGGGATCGATCTCCTCTCTCGCTGGGGCTCGACGAACCAGCTCTCCATGAGCTGCGACCAGATCAATAGTGATCTGATCGAATAGGTCCTCCAGTGCACTTACATAGCGCACTAGATGTAGTAATGCAGGATCTGTCTCGTGATCTCCGTTGGCAACTTGAGGTGGTCTACCATACCCTTCACGCCTGGGGTAGTAGTGAAACGAGCGATAGTTAACTCTGGGCGACAGGTGCCTGAGATGAACTATAGCCTCTCGAGCAACGAGTTGGATGGCTTGCGGCTCAAAGGAAGTAGTTCTTCCGGTGAACTTGTAGGGGCGCTCGGGTGACAGACCCCTACCGTAGATATGTACAGTGGCCCAGAATTGACGGCTCTCGCCGCTAATGGGTCCTTGGTACACAACATATTCGGGTGGCTCTTCTAACGCATAGGCACGACGGGTAAGGTTTGCGAGTATGGTCACAAAACCTCCAATGTTGGTTGCTGTAGTCTCATGGTGTACTACAGGACCATGCATTGTGGCTTGGTTTTGGGGTAACGGCTGAGCTGGGCTGGGTTGTGGCGAGCGCGTTCCTTTTTATAGAAAAATGGAATGGAGTCTTCCTTCGCACGCTTGCGAATGAGACGCCTTTGGTGCTGGTCACTAGTGGGTGATAGACGGGCTAGTTGATAGGTTGGGCACCGACTGTAGAAAGCGTCGGGTCACTGTGTGGCTATCTTGTGCGAGAAGCTTGGTTGAGGTTTTGGTTATGGCTCGGTGGGTTATTGGTCTAAGCTTATTGACCTGGCTAAGATAGGATTAGCCAATGGTCAGCCTGGCTCTGGTACCAAGTCCGTGGCGACCGATTCTCCGGGTAATAATTCCCAGAAAATGGCCCTTGTGCTCATCGGCCCTGTGGATAATCAAGAATGATGAGGCACCAACTTGATACGTAAATTCCAAGCAAAACAAAATATGTAGTACAAGACCATTCTGGTGCGTGAATACAACAAATGGTTTCTAGTGGTTGATGGCGGAAGCGGGTTGAAAATCATCAGTGTCTATGGGACTCCATTTCCCACAGGAACAGCTGACCAGGTTAATTCCTATCTTCGCGTGGCCGAGATCACCGTTGCCTAGGTTCTGGGACAGTCACCGCAACGCTCCTCTCCAAGCATGAAATCTGGCCAAGACAATACCCAAGGACAAGCCAATGAGTACTTTGAATGTACTGCATAAACATAATGAACACAGGCATGATTTAATAAATACGAGCTGAAAATATTTATGCTCATGACGCTAGCCACATAAGATAATTAAAACTCTGATGCGGATAAGCACGTATATATGAATATGCAATGCCATAGAAGCATTAAAAATTATGAAATAATTAACAAGCATGCCACAGTCGGGCGTCTGAGCGACACCACATAAAGGGCTTATAAAGAAATGCCACAGTCGGGCGTCTATGCGACACCACATAAAGGGCTTTAAAAGAAATGCCACAGTCGGGCGTCTGAGCGACACCACATAAAGGGCTTTAAAAGAAATGCCACAGTCGGGCGTCTAAGCGACACCACATAATGGGCTTTAAAAGAAATACCACAGTCGGGCGTCTAGGCGACACCACATAAATGGCTTTAAAAGAAATGCCACAGTCGGGCGTCTAGGCGACACCACATAAAGGGCTGTAAAAGAAATGCCACGATCAGGCGTCGAGCGACACCACATAAAGGGCTTTAAAAGAAATACCACAGTCGGGCGTCTAGGCGACACCACATAAAGGGCTTTAAAAGAAATGCAACAGTCGGGCGTCTAGGCGACACCACATAAAGGGCTTTAAAAGAAATACCACAGTCGGGCGTCTAGGCGACACCACATAAAGGGCTTTAAAAGAAATGCCACAGTCGGGCGTCTAGGCGACACCACATAAAGGGCTTTAAAAGAAATTCCACTGTCGGGCATCTGAGCGACACCACATAAAGGGCTTTAAAAGAAATGCCACAGTCGGGCGTCTAGGCGACACCACATAAAGGGCTTTAAAAGAAATGCCACAGTCGGGCGTCTAGGCGACACCACATAAAGGGCTTTAAAAGAAATGCCACAGTCGGGCGTCTGAGCGACACCACATAAAGGGCTTTAAAAGAGATGCCACAGTCGGGCGTCTGAGCGACACCACATAAAGGGCTTTAAAAGAATTGCCATAATGAATATCCAGGAGGTAGGACCATCCCAGGGATATTCAAGAATACCAAAAAAAAATATCATGGGTTAGTCCACATCCAAAATAGTAATCATAAATTATCACAAGTCACCATCGTACTTCCAGGTTTGATAGTTTCACCTGCGAGGACCGACAGTAAGACCGACACTTGACTCATCCCAAACTGTAATCCTTAACCATGGACACGGCTATTCGAATAGGTTTAATCTCTGCAGAGGGTGTACTCTTTACCCACGAGTAACGGATTTCTTTAGTCCATCGGGACTAATTCCGTCTTCACGGATCTTTTGTTGAAAACACACCTAACTTGCACACACCGACTTAACTCACATGTGTCTGGAATCACCCACAACACCTGTTAAGCAAAACTCTAAGTGGGGAGGCTACAACCTCGACGTAACATGGGATCACAAAATTCATACCGCGCACAAACTGGGGAGCTACCCCCTTTCGGCTACAACTGAAACACCCATGCTCCCGGACCCGGTGGTATGACTACCGGATGCCTCCAGTATCTCCCACCACGGCCTCTCTGTACGGTGTGTGCTAGGAAAGGGTTGACAACTTACTGAACCGTACCCTACTTGATGTAGAGACGAGTGGTAGTAATGGGCAAGTATGGGGTTCTTGGCACAAGACTCGATCTACGGTCGACTCGGGAGGTTGTAATATTTCCTGCATGATTAGCACAACAATGCATATATCTCAAACAACAGATGAAAACATCACGCGACATCCCCTCATGTCATCTGGACACGACCGTCTCGACGGAGGACTAGGGCAAGCCCGTGTCTACCCAAGACAGAGGCCTTCCGTCTTTCCTTCGGTATGCATGAAAGACGATGACGGTGATTTCCATCCCAAATCATGTCAACTTCATTAGCATAAACTTATTAATATGCACCCATGAATAGGATCACATCCTCACATAAAATGACGCATGTATGTGTGGGGTGGTGTTGCACGGTGCTATGCAACACACACAAAGATTCACCAGGGTTCAGAATGCTTGCCTTCAGGTCATGGGAAGGAAGGGTGCATCCAAATCATCATGAAATCTTCAAAAACCCTATTTAAAGTAATATATTTGAATTAACACACAAAATAAAAACAGCACAAAAGTTGTTTTGAAAATTTTGCAAATAAATCTTAAAATAAACTAGACAATATTTGAGAGAGGTAGCAAAAGGAATCAATTCATTTGGAGTTGTATTTAAAAAGTTATAGGGAGTCAAAGTTCTGGTCAAAACCCGATTTTAAAATAAAACAGAAAACAGAAAAACGTTTCGATATATACGTACACGTCGAAGGCGTAATCTGGGAGTACGCTTCCACTTATCTAGCGTGGCTGCGCCTAAGCCACTGACAGTGGGCCTGCACGCCCACCAGTCGGTTTGACTAGTCTATTCTCCTCCTCTTCCTCCGCCCGAGAGAGGCGGGACTCGGCGGCCTTCGCCCGTGACAACGGCGGCACCGTTCAACAAGTGGAGGTCACCCGCGGGCTCAGGGGGTCGTGGCGGTTACTCCGGTGGTGGTTTCGTCCTCTGGGGTGGTCGGGGCTGCCGGTGAGCTCCGCGGCGGACGGTGGTCGTCGGAGAAAGTGATCTTGAGGCGGCAGTGGCCTTCGACCAAAATCGAGTAGGGGGACGCGCTCACGGGAGGAAGGGGATGTTCCTAGTGGAGAGAGTGGAGAGGGGGAGGTCTTGGTGGCGCCGGAGTGGCTGGGGCAGTGGCGGCGGCAGGAGTTGCCGGAGACGGGGAAGAGAGCCTTCCCGGGTCGATTGCGAGCTAGGGGACCGCCATAGGGGTGGCCTGAGGTTGCCGGTGTGCGGGCTTGAGCTCGGGGCCTCTTATATAGGGAATGGAGGTCGGTTTGCGGCGTCCGGGGATAAGCTTGCCGGCGACCGCCGTTCTGTAGCTAGGGCGACGTGGCGCGGCGACGCTGCTAGAGGACGGAGCTGCGGATGAGCACGCACCGCTCGGAGGCAGGTGGCACGTGGCTGGTCGCTTGGGCGGGCGCCAACCATGGTCGGGCCTGCTAGCGGCGGTAGCTAGCCGCCACGGCCATCTGGCGTGGCGCTGTGGGCGCCAGAGTTGGTCGGGTGGTGTGGCGGTGCAGGGAGACACGGCATGCAGGCTGGGGCCGGGTTGTTTGAGTGCGGGGTGGGACGCGGCGACTCGGGTGCATGCGGGTTTCAAACGCACGCTCTGGGCGCGCCCAGAGCACGCACGGGACATGCTCGACGAAATGCTAGGGCATCCTAGAGGCTGTGGTTGAGGCTGGCAATTAACATGACTAGTCTAGGCTTAGCAAGGGGACTGGGGGACATGGTGGATTGGTCAGGGGCTCAAGTTCACCATGCAAACTTGAATTCATGCCAAAATTGGCTGTGCACTCAGAGTGTTTGACAAAATGCCAAAGGCACCTAGGTAGTTCTTGGAGTGGCCATATTCTCCAGATCAGTGTCTCTATGGATACAAGAGAGGGTGGTGAAGTTGGTTTGCAAAAAGGAGAAACTTGCTAGTGCAAGTTTTGCAAAACTTCAGATTCAAGGTGGAGTGAGTGGCATCATTTCATGGACCAAAATTGTTCCAAATATAGCATGCTCCTGGACTTAGGGGTTTTCCAAGGTTGACTACAATCATGAGAAAACACAAGGTCATTAGAGCAAGAAATAATAGAGTCGTAGTAGAAAACACAAGTCTGGTCCAGAATGAAAAAGAGGCTGCCGCACTCAAATTTTCCAAAGAACATCACTATGCTATTGCATAAAGTTGAATGGCATGCTATCACTGACATCCCAAAATTTTGGTGGGAGCTAGAAACAAATATTTGAAAGGGTTGTAGTGCAAAGTTGCCCACTGGACCAGAGAAGCAAACCAGGTGAAAGAACCCAAAATAAGCAATGAAATAAATTTATTAGTGCTCATAATTGATTTAGAGACATCTCATGACATCTCCAAATTTTGGTTGAAATTTTAAGTGATCTTATCAAATGGTTGTAGTTCAAAAGGAGCTCTAAATTTTTTAATCCAGTTCATTTTAATGAATAAAGCTGAGGGTGAAATAATTTAATAAACAATTCTACTTATTTAGAAATTGTTTTGATGAGATGGCAAGGAAGTCCAATGTATTTTGGAAAGCTCCACTGGGAAAAATACAAAACTCCTCAAAAATAAAGGAAGAGTTCTGAAATCAACAGAAAGAAAGATTTTTAAAACCTTTGGCAAAATTTTTAATATTGAAAACTTGGCAAAAAATTTGGGGTGTTACACATCGTCACCTCATCCTTAGCCAATCTTCGCTTAATCCGTAGTCCCTATTTTGAGTTGCAAATATTAGCAATAGAACCAGTATCAAATACCCAGTTGCTACTGCGAGCAATAGTAAGGTACACATCAATAACATGTATAACACATATACCTTTGCTCACCTTGCCATCCTTCTTATCCGCCAAATACTTGGGGCAGTTCTGCTTCCGATGAGGAATGCTTGCAGTAGAAGCACTCAGTCTCAGGCTTAGGTCTAGACTTGGGTTTCTTCTCCTGAGCAGCAACTTGTTTGATGTTCTTCTTGAAGTTCCCCTTCTTCTTCCCTTTGCCCTTTTTCTTGAAACTGGTTGGCTTATTGACCATCAACACTTGATGCTCCTTCTTGATTTCTACCTCGGCAGCCTTTAGCATCGCGAAGAGCTCGGGAATCGTCTTATCCATCGCTTGCATGTTATAGTTCATCACGAAGCTCTTGTAGCTTGGTCGCAGTATTTGAAAAATTCTGTCAATGGCGCAATCATCTGGAAGATTAACTCCCAATTGAATCAAGTGATTGTTATACCTAGACATTCTGAGTATATGCTTACTGACAGAACTATTCTCCTCCATCTTGCAGTTGTAGAACTTATTGGAGACTTCATATCTCTCAATCCGGGCATTTGCTTGAAATATTAACGTCAACTCTTGGAACATCTCATATGCTCCATGATGTTCAAAACTTCGTTGAAGTCCCGGTTCTAAGCCGTAAAGCATGGCACACTGAACTATCGAGTAGTCATCAGCTTTGCTCTGCCAGACGTTCATAACATCTGGTGTTGCTCCTGCAGCAGGTTTGGCACCTAGCGGTGCTTCCAGGATGTAATTCTTCTGTGTAGCAATGAGGATAATCCTCAAGTTACGGACCCAGTCCGTGTAATTGCTACCATCATCTTTCAAATTTTCTTTCTCAAGGAACGCATTAAAATTCAACGGAACAACATCACGGGCCATCTATCTACAACAACATAGACAAGCAAGATACTATCAGGTACTAAGTTCATGATAAATTTAAGTTCAATTAATCATATTACTTAAGAACTCCCACTTAGATAGACATCCCTCTAATCCTCTAAGTGATCACGCGATCCATATCAACTAAACCATGTCCGATCATCACGTGAGATGGAGTAGTTTCAATGGTGAACATCACTATGTTGATCATATCTACTTTATGATTCACGCTCGACCTTTCGGTCTCCGGTGTTCGAGGCCATATCTGTTATATGCTAGGCTCGTCAAGTTTAACCTGAGTATTCCGCGTGTGCAACTGTTTTGCACCCGTTGTATTTGAACGTAGAGCCTATCACACCCGATCATCACCTGGTGTCTCAGCACGAAGAACTTTCGCAACGGTGCATACTCAGGGAGAACACTTATACCTTGATAATTTAGTGAGAGATCATCTTATAATGCTACTGTTGATCTATGCAGAATAAGATGCCTAAAAGATAAACATCACATGCAATCAATATAAGTGATATGATATGGCCATCATCATCTTGTGCTTGTGATCTCCATCACTGAAGCACCGTCATGATCACCATCGTCACCGGCGCGACAACTTGATCTCCATCGTAGCATCGTTGTCGTCTCGCCAACTATTGCTTCTACGACTATAGCTACTGCTTATTGATAAAGTAAAGCAATTACACGGCAATTGCATTGCATAAAATAAAGTGACAACCATATGGCTCCTGCCAGTTGCCGATAACTCGGTTACAAAACATGATCATCTCATAGAATAAAATATAGTATCATGCCTTGACCATATCACATCACAACATCCCCTGCAAAAACAAGTTAGACGTCCTCTACTTTGTTGTTGCAAGTTTTACGTGGCTGCTACGGGCTGAGCAAGAATCGTTCTTACCTACGCATCAAAACCACAACGGTAGTTTGTCAAGTTGGTGCTTTTTTAACCTTCGCAAGGACTGGGCGTAGCCACACTCAGTTCAATTAAAGTTGGAGAACTGACACCCGCTAGTCACCTGTGTGCATAGCACGGCGGTAAAACCAGTCTCGCGTAAGCGTACGCGTAATGTCGGTCCGGGCCGCTTCATCCAACAATACCGCCGAACCAAAGTGTGACATGCTGGTAAGTAGTATGACTTATATCACCCACAACTCACTTGTGTTCTACTCGTGCATATTACATCAACGCATAAAACCAGTTCGGATGCAGGGCTTCGCCTAAGCACCGCTACGATATTATCGAGGTCGATTATGGTGGAGGGGGGCACCACACACGATTAAGGGATCAAGAGATCAATTGTTGTGTCTATGGGGTGCCCTCCTCCTCCATATATAAAGGAGGGAGGAGGAGAGGGCCGACCAAGGGGGTGGCGCGGCCTAGGAGGGGGAAACCTACTCCAAGTAGGTTTGCCCCTCCCTTTCCTAGTCCAAGAATGCGAGGGAAGGAAGGAGTGGGAGAGGGGAAAGGCAAGGGGGGCGCCGCCCCCCTTCCTTTTCCTATTCGGACTCAAGGGGAGGGGGCACGCCTCTTTCCCTGATCGGCCCCTCTCTCTCTCCACTAGGGCCCAACAAGGCCCATTAGTTCGGGGGGTTCGGTAATCCCGGTGCCGATAAATGTCCGAAACCTTCCGGAACCTTTCCGGTGTCCAAACATAGTCTTCCAATATATCGATCTTTACGTCTCGACCATTTCGACACTCCTCGCCATGTCTGTGATCACGTCCGGGACTCCGAAAAACCTGCGGTACATCAAAACACATAAACTCATAATATAACTGTCATCGAACTTTAAGCGTGCGGACCCTACAGGTTCGAGAACTATGTAGACATGACCGAGACACGTCTACGGTCAATAACCAATAGCGGAACCTGGATGCTCATATTAGCTCCCACATATTCTACGAAGATCTTTATCGGTCAAACCGGATAACAACATACGTTGTTCCCTTTGTCATCGGTATGTTACTTGCCCGAGATTCGATCGTCGGTATCTCAATACCTAGTTCAATCTCGTTACCGACAAGTCTCTTTACTCGTTCCGTAATACATCATCCCGCAACTAACTCATTAGTTGCAATGCTTGCAAGGCTTATAGTGATGTGCATTACCGAGTGGGCCCAGAGATACCTCACCGACAATCGGAGTGACAAATCCTATTCTCGAAATACGCCAACCCAACAAGTACCTTTGGAGACACCTGTAGAGCACCTTTGTAATCACCGAGTTATGTTTTGACGTTTGCTAGCACAAAAAGTGTTCCTCAGGTAAACGGGAGTGGCATAATTTCATAGTCATAGGAACATGTATAAGTCATGAACAAAGCAATAGCAACATACTAAACGATCGATTGCTAAGCTAACGGAATGGGTCAAGTCAATCACATCATTCTCCTAATGATGTGATCCCGTTAATCAAATGACAACTCATGTTTATGGCTAGGAAACATAACCATCTTTGATCAACGAGCTAGTCAAGTAGAGGCATACTAGTGAGATTTTGTTTGTCTATGTATTCACACAAGTATTATGTTTCCGGTTAATACAATTCTATCATGAATAATAAACATTTATCATGATATAAGGAAATAATTAATAACTTTATTATTGCCTCTAGGGCATATTTCCTTCAGGCAAAGCACCCGGAGGGACGCGAGAGCAAAGCGCGCGCGGCGGGACGCGAGCAGAGCACGCCGCGGCTGCCTGAACCGCAAGCAACCACTAACATGGAGCAGTTGAACACGCAGCAAATGGTCACCTACAAGCCGGCCGACAGTTGCGTTGCTGCGTAGAGAGCGGCAGTGTGGTACCACCTCCGTCTAGTCTATAGTCTCCTTTATATTCCTTGCCATACTTTGCCCTCAAATTTAACCAACAAAGTGTTAATGCATGTTTTAAAAATTGTATAACTGGAAACTATGTTCAAATACAAATGCAACTATATAATATTTTGCAACATGCATTCTTATTTTATTAGTTAAATCATACTTATAAACCAGGACGGTGGTATAGTAGGTAATTAAATCACAAACATTTTTTTATTAACGCTATGTGTATGTGGCCTTTCGCCCTCCTTTCGCACGTCTTGTCACCCCGCGGCCGCAGACGACTGCGCGCGGGGATGTTCTTTTTGCCAAACAGGTTCGCCAATGAATCGTCGGTGAGCCCATTCCCGCGCAACCTCGCAGGTTCCCGCGCAAGCTTCCCACCCGAGTCGGTGAAATCCCCCAAAATCCCAATGCTTACCGGCCTGCTATAAAAACCCTCACGACCGACGAGTCTTGCGTCGCATTTTCTCCTCCATCCCTGTAGCTTACCGGCCTGCTATAAAACCGGTCCGTCGTTGTCGCTCAGCCACTCCGCCGTCATCAGAGGACAGCTTCAGCTGGGAGGCTACACCGCAGCGGCGCCGCAGTCCTCGGTGTAGAGTAGTGCGCGTGGCGTCCCTGTTGGGTGTGCGCGGAGCACCCTCCACACACTTCGCTGCCGGTGCCCGTCGGCAGCTGTTGCCGGCCGCCGTTGCCGCCACACCACCATCGAAAGCCAGGGCCATCGCCCGCTCCGCCGCCGTCGTGGCCGCCACCCCACTGCCGGCCATTGTGGCCATCACTCGCTCCGCCACCGCGGCCCGAAGGCGGGAGGTGGTGGTCGTGGACTCCACCCCATCGTCGGCCGCCTTGGCCGCCAGCCCACCGTCGACCGCCGGGGTCGTCACCCGCACCACCACCGCCGCCCGAAGGCGGGAGGCGGAGGTGGATGCCCGCACGTGCGACAGCGACCTTGCGCGCTACACCGAGTTCCTGCGGGAGGAGGAGGAGCACCTCGTCAAGCATGCAAAGAGCCTTACTGCCGCAGTGGCAGCAACACACGCTGCCTCAGAGGTGACGAATCAGGAGATCTACAAGGAGAACCACCGCTTCGAGAGGAGTCGTCTGGAGCAGCAGAGGGCGTTCGAGGCGAGCGTCGCTGAAGCTGCATTAGCGGCAGGCACCACATTGCAGTTGCCCAGCTCGTCGGTAGCCTCTTCCTCCGACTCTTACTGAGCGCGCTCGGCAGAGGAGAGGCAGCCGGAAGTAGTACAACGCCCCTCCGCAGTAGTAGTGGTAGAATTTAGGGGCTATTTTGTTCAGTTCATCTGACTATAGATGTGGTGGAACTGTACAACGTACATACAATTAGCTAGTATGTATAGTTGAACTAGCTATTTTAGTACGTGGTTGGCAACAATTGGGGAAAAGTTTGGTCGGTTCAGCTGTCGAGTTGAACTGTTTGTATAAATTAAGAAAAGGCGCTTAATCTATGAATGAAATCTATGCTTAATTACTAAATTTTAGTTGCAAAAATTAGATACTGCTAGTGATTTTTAGCTTCATATTTTGACAAATCGCAGTGTTACAAGGATTGACAAATCTTACCAAATTGTTTGTACGTGGTTCCACATAGGTCATCCAAAACAACCGTTTGCGTTGAAGGGATGCACAAATCCTGCGCTGCTCTCACTTTGCATACGGGTGTTCTATCTAAAACGTTTGCGATCAAGAGCTGCAGAAATCCTGCTGTGCACATTTTCTCTTGGATTCCTGGGGAAGCTGTCAGTTTGCATACGGGTGTTCTAACTAAAACGTTTGCGATGAGTGTTTTATATTTAAAAAGCGAATTAAACTGCGGCTTGGGCGCCATTAATGGAGAGGATGCGAGCAAGGCGGGCGGCCATGTAAGTCAAAGGGCTCGCTTCCCAGTGAGCCTGCGCAGCGTACAACTCACACGCTTCCCGGCGAGCCTGCGCACTCAAGGACAGCTTGCACACCTCTCGGTCAGCCTGCGCACCGGACGGCGGTCACACGCCTCTCGTTCAGTCAAGGTCAAGATGCTGTCCGCACAGCACCTCCTACAGCCATTCAAACCAAGACACGGGGCGTCACGTGAATGGTTAACAGAATTTTGGATATACTAGAATTTAAAAACCAGGCATCTCAATGTTTTTACGGCAATCAACGGTGCCCTGGTGTTTGAAATTCATTCCCATTTCTTGCATGGGACCTAAGCATGCACCCAAGGACACATATTTGATTTTTCAACCAATTTATATGCCTTTGGAGCATGTGCATGTAGTTCAAATTTGAATTATGCACATAAATGCATTAAAAACTCAGTTAATGTATAAAATGTCCAAACGAACCCCGAAAAATCACAAAAATTCACACGACACTCCTGTTGTTCTATGTTGACATGAGAAAAACATTTGGAAGCAATAAGAGGCAATGGATATCGTTTCGCCCACAAAGGTCAAATGTTCCCTAACGAAAAACCATCATGCTTGTTGTGAGAAGCATATACCCAAACTTGCCCCAAATGGGACAAAATTTGTACCACGGCATGTTGATGCCGCTCCATGATAGCATGCCAAGTTTCATGAATTTTGGACGAGTATTGGATTAACTAGAATTTAAAAACCATGCATCTCAATGTTTTGCCGGCAATCAACTCTGCCCGGTGTTTGAAATTCATCCCCATTTCTTGCATGGGACCTAAGCATGCACCAAAGGACACACATTTGATTTTTCAACAAATTTATATGCACTGGAGCATGTGCATGTGGTTCAAATTTGAATTATGCACATAAAATGCATTGAAAACTCAGTTAATGCATAAAAATGTCCAAACGAACCACCAAAAATGAGAAAAATTCACACAACACTCCTGTTGTTCTATGTTGACACAAGAAAAAAAATTGAAAGCAATAAGAGGCAATGGATATCATTTCGTCCACAAAGGTGGGACGTTCTGTCGTTGTACAAAAGTAGGGGCTCTCCTTTTGACCCCTTTACTTGTGCACGGACAGTCAGAGCCGCGCGCCACGACCACACTAAGTAGGGCAGAGGAGGGGAGCCGGAGAGAAGCCGAAGCACAAGATGGCCAAGGCAATGGCAAGACCAAAGATACCAAAGAGCGAGAGGGCGAGGTGGACTCCCCCGGCAAGGCCCTTGCCGGGGCAACTTGCCCGATGCTAAAATAGCGAGCCACCCTTGAGCCCACGGTTTCCAACTCAACCAACCACATTGGAACTAGGGCTCGGGAGGCACCTTCGTGGTAGCATGCAAATCTTTGTCAAGACCATAGAGAAATGAGATCAGATGAGAGCCAGAAGACGGCGACCCTCGGCGGGATCCTTTCTGAGGAGATCCACAAGACCCCCGGCAAGCGCCTTGCTGGGGACGACTGCAAAGCCACGACAAGACCCTTGCCGGTCCCCCGGCAAGGCCCTAGACGAGGGCGTCAGCAGGGCCATAGCCAGGCCCACGTCGACCAAGACTCCACCGCCGTCCCCAAGCAGCTGCTAGCTCAACCAGCTGGGCAGGCACCTGCGTGGCGACGACAGGCGGTGTCGGTGTCAAAACCGGCGGATCTCGGGTAGGGGGTCCCGAACTGTGCGTCTAGGCGGATGGTAACAGGAGACAAGGGACACGATGTTTTTACCCAGGTTCGGGCCCTCTCGGTGGAGGTAATACCCTACTCCTGCTTGATTAATATTGATGATATGGGTAGTACAAGAGTAGATCTACCACGACATCAAGGAGGCTAAACCCTAGAAGCTAGCCTATGGTATGATTGTTGTCCATCCTACGGACTAAAACCCTCCGGTTTATATAGACACCGGATAGGTTAGGGTTACACAGAGTCGGTTACAACGGTAGGAGATCTACATATCCGTATTGCCAAGCTTGCCTTCCACGCCAAGGAAAGTCCCATCCGGACACGGGACGAAGTCTTCAATCTTGTATCTTCATAGTCTTAGAGTCCGGCCGTGATGATAGTCCGGCTATCCGGACACCCCCTAGTCCGGGACTCCCTCAGTAGCTCCTGAACCAGGCTTCAATGACGATGAGTCCGATGCGTTGATTGTCTTCGGCATTGCGAGGCGGGTTCCTCCTCTGAATACTTCACAGAAGGTTTTGAACACAAGGATAGTGTCCGGCTCTGCAAAACAAGTTCCACATAACGCTGTAGAGAGAATAATTTTTGCACAGATCTGGTGACGTATTCCGCGGCGTGACATCACACCATGACCAGGCCTTTATATGAATCGTTTTTTATTGTTCCACCTCAGCGTGTTTAGCGAGGCGGTTTCCTTGGCACGTCTTATCAAAGCGTAGATCGTGCCCCCTTATTACGGGATTCTCATCAATACGGACGTGGGTAACCCAACCGTGCCCGTTGGCCTGCCTTCTTTATCAAAGGCGAGTCCTAATCGACCACGGGGTGGGCTCTTGGTATTCAACCTCTTTATAATGAGACCAAGGCCCTCTTCTTTTTACACCCTCCATCGAGTTCGCCTCGCGCTTCGAGTTCCAACACCCAAAGCTTCAGGTTCAGGCGCTTCGGACTTTCGACGATGTCCGGCTCCGACCAGCACGGCCGATGGATGTCTTCCTCCGTCACAGAAGAAGGTGTGCTAAAGCTGCCAGACGCCAGGTATCTAACCGGCGAGATCTCACATAGGCTGCCTACTCCAGGGCAGGTCATTCCCACTCCTGAGCCCGGCGAGAACGTGGTGTTCGTGTCCCACTTCCTTCGGGGTTTAGGCTTCCCGACGGATCCCTTTGTGCGGGGGCTCATGTTTTATTATGGGCTTGATTTCCATGACTTATTTCCGGAGTCCATCCTCCATATCTCGTCATTCATTGTCGTATGTGAGGCCTTCCTCCATATTACCCCCCACTTTGGATTGTGGCTCAAGACCTTCAAGGTGGAGCCAAAGATGATCAAGGGGCAACAAGCAGAGTGCGGAGGGGCGGTCATAAGAAAATGTGCTGATGCTCCGTGGCCCGAGGGCTCTTTTCAAGAGGAGCTTGGTTTGTCGCAACAGGAGTGGTTTTATATCACCGCTCCCAGGGGCACCAAATGGGCGGCGCTCCCTGCCTTCCGCTCAGGTCCACCACAGCGGCTGGCATCATGGGTCAACAAGGGGCTCGACTGGGGGCCGTCCAAGGACGTTCCCCTGCTGCAGGGCCGTATTCGAGATCTCTAGGAAAGAGGGATCAATCTGGTTGCAGTGGCGCAGGTTATGGTGATCCGGCGCCTTCAGCCCTGCAAACGTCGCCCCCTCCGCCTGTGGGAATTCAATCCGGAGGGACCACGAGCTCTCCAAAATTTTATGGGCACGACGCCCGTGGAGATGTATAAACTGTTCTTCGGATCACAAGAGAAGTGTCCGGACTTGACCGAGGACGCAGGACTAAGCTGCAATCGCCCAGATACTCAAGTAAGTAGTCCTGTAACCGGACAAGTTGTTCATTCATTTATTTCATATATATGCCCTTTAAAGGAGCCGTTTCTTGAATAGGAGTGGATAGCGAAGGCAAAGTTAATAAGGTGTCCAGCTCCCCTCACAGAGACCACGCCGGTTCCCATGTTGACCAAGATGTTGAAGGTCGCGCCTTTTGAAGAAGGCGAAGGGGGGAGCGGGGAAGCAACCGCCTCTACGAAGGAGGCTATCAAGGAAGGAGGGATTAAGAGTCCCACCTTCCGAGGAGAGAAGAGGACCGGCGCTCAAAGGGGGGAAAGGAATCTTCGGCAGAGAGTCCGGCGCTGGGAAGTAACCTAGCCGCATTATTTCCCTGAGGGGATCAGCCCTCCAACGAGCCGTAAGTAAAAAGAAGGGGTCTTGTAAATAAGGAACATCCCTGTGTTCATTCATGAGGATAACCAAAATTGTACCTTGTAGTTCGGACCTCAGCCCTTCTCAGCAGAGCTCGTCTTCGGGGGATCTTCTTCCGGAGATGATGGAGAGCGGAACGCCTCCACCTGTCGCACCTTCATGTGAAGCGGATGACCCAGAGGTGTCGTCGTGGAGGGTTCCCCCAAGTCCGGCGGGGCCGGAAGGTCCGGTGCCAAGTGGCGTGCGGTCGGAGAAGCTGAAGGATCTGCTTGGGCGAGCGGCTATTTCAGAAGATCACCCTGCTCTAATGGGTACGGTGATTGAAAGAATTGCATCCGCGGAGAGCGGATTGCATGAAGCCGTCGAAGCTTCTTGGCGGAGGGGTTTGAGAATCTGTAAAAATGATGTACCTTCCGACAGTTATGCATATAAAATGCATACATATAGATAGTAGCCCCGAGACTCGGTATGTTGTCCAAATTGACAATGTGCCGAGGATCAAATTCTCAGTTATAACATATCGCCGCTCCTAAACAGGTGGCGGGGCGTCCGGAGGCCAGCCGGACTGATGAATATGCCGAACTAATGAGGCAACTTGACGAGGCGGATGCGGACATCGCGCTGGTCAATAAACGGTTTGACGAGTCACAAGGTATGCGACCTCTATGCGGACACCTTGTAAGGGAGCTTGACGCCCATGTCTTACTATTCATATGCTTAATGCAGATGGTGCCTCTGCCGTGGAGGAGCTGCGGGCAGAACTCGCCCGAGCGAACGAGCAAGCCAGAATTAGTAATGCGGCCGCTTTAAAGGCGGCCGAAAATCTAGAAGCTGAACGGGCTGCTCACTGCCGAAGCAAAGAAGAGATGGCCGATATGGCCAAAAAGTTAAGGAATACTACCGATCCCTGTGAGGTTCTTGAAAAAGAACGTCAAGCGGAACAAGAGGGCCTAAAGAAGGCCGCCGCTTGAATCCAAGAATGCCCAATCGGCTTGAGAGCTGCCAAGGAGGAGCTGAGTCGGGCGGGCAATTGCGGCTGGAAAACCGTTTCTGCTGTGGAGGAAATATACAGATCCAAAGTATGCTCAGTTGGATAAGTTGTGGAGTTCAGAGGATGCTTATCTGGACTTGGCGGCGAGCGCTGCGGACGCGGTTGAGCACTTCCGGGGCACAGAAGGGAAGAGCTATATTGGTCGCAATTCCATAGTCCGGAGCGTCCTCTGCCGCTGACCGATCGGTTGGCCGAATGGGCCGAGCTGAATCGATTGTCTGGATTTGCCATGAAGCATGTCTTGACTCACTTGTGGCCGGACGGACCCCAGCCGAAGAGCTATTTTGGTTTAGTGCAGCAGTTTCTTGGTGCGGTGCCGCGTATCGACGCAATGAAGCGATCGGCGTGTATTGAGGGAGCGCGGATGGCTCTTGCCCCTGTAAAGACATCTTGGGCAAGAGATGAAGGCCACCGACGTTGCATCCCAAGACTCGGACAGAAGCCGAGTACCTGCCGAGCACTACTTTCAAGAAGTCCTGCCGGGCGCTCGTTTAATAGAGACGAGTGCTCGAAGGATATTATGTTTAAATGACATGTATGATTTGTGAAAACAATGTTTCAATGTAATATATGGGCATTTTTATACTTGTGCGTTCAAGTAGTAAACTACTCCCTGTGCGGCTGTTTTTGTATATGTGTATATAACCTAAAAGATGGCAGTCCTTGGCTTCAGCCCCCACGCACATAGTGCGGGGGTGTTTGCAAAAGAAAGCACTTTTTCACACTTAATCCAATGTCTTGGTCCTGTTAAGGAGGCGATAGTGTAGCAAACCTGGCAACTGGACTATAATGCTTTATCACTTTCACTTAGCCATAGGAGTTCGAGGGTGGGGCTACTATATAGCCCCTGGGGGCACCGCACTCTCCCGAATTCAGGGTGCGTATGTGCCTGACCGAAAACCGGTCCTTCATTAATGCGGAGGAATCCTAAACATTCATGTGAGTCGTCGAGTGGTTGACCAGTCTCTCGCTATATCATGACAGTCAGTTTTCGACTTTCTCTACTGAGGTGCTCGCCCGGCCGAACCAGGGCACAATCGCAGTAGTTCTCCTGGTGCCGCTTTAGCCATGAAAGCGGGCGTAAGGCAGCAAAACACAGGAGCCGGGCAACCCAACATTTGACCAAAGACATGATTCGGAGCTGATGCATATAAGTCCTAACTCGAGACGCCGAATACTCCCTAAGGTATTCGGTCTTTATGAAAATGGGCAGAATAATTCCCTAAGCCCCTGGTGTCTAGGTACGCGCAAAAATTCTGGTGCGGCCCATGCCAAAACACCAGCCTCCTCCTCGGTTATATTAAGGAACCGGGGGGATGTATATCAACAAGAGACAGTGAAAAAAGGTTTACGCTTGAGGTCTTAATCTGAAAAGAATCCTTGCAACGGGTCCCTACTGCACGTCTGCGCCTGTGTCTCCGTTGTGCCGTATCCTGGACGGGTGTAGCACGTTGTTCATCCTGGACCGCGTCGTTGTTGATGATCGAAGGAGCCATCGGTCCTATCGGTGACGACACGGAGGAACTCTCAATGAAAGCACCAATGTCGGTGTCAAAACCGGCGGATCTCGGGTAGGGGGTCCCGAGCGTGCGTCTAGGCGGATGGTAACAGGAGACAAGGGACACGATGTTTTACCCAGGTTCGGGCCCTCTCGATGGAGGTAATACCCTACTCCTGCTTAATTAATATTGATGATATGGGTAGTACAAGAGTAGATCTACCACGAGATCAAGGAGGCTAAACCCTAGAAGCTAGCCTATGGTATGATTGTTGTCCGTCCTACGGACTAAATCCCTCCGGTTTATATAGACACCGAATAGGTTAGGGTTACACAGAGTCGGTTACAATGGTAGGATATCTACATATCCGTATTGCCAAGCTTGCCTTCCACGCCAAGGAAAGTCCCATCCGGACACGGGACGAAGTCTTCAATCTTGTACCTTCATAGTCTTGGAGTCCGGCCGTGACGATAGTCCGGCTATCCGGACACCCCCTAGTCTGGGACTCCCTCAGGCGGCCTCTACGCCAACTCAGCAAGCACCTGCGTGGTGGCATGCACATCTTCGTGAAGACCCTACCACCGTGCCACCTCAGCTGCCTGCCTTCCTACATGGCGCCGCATGCACCGCTGGCCCGGGCGCGTGTCGAAGCAAGGCGAGGCGGCAACGGACGGGACGGGCCTCGTTCCCGTCCCCAATAAAGCTAAGGGACACCTAAGCTACGCACTAAATGCATCTTGTCCTGTAACGCGAGCGATAAGCTCGAAACACTGTAGTCCTTTCCACCTCTTGTGTGCCACTGTGGCAGCCCCTTTCAACTATAAAAGGAGGCCCTTGGCATACTGGAGAGGGATTCGGCTCTTTTGAACTACGCAACCACCATAGCTAGTTCGAGAGCTCAAGAACTCTTTCAAATACACACTAAAGCAGGACTAGGGCATTACGCATCCTCGCGGCCGGAACTTGGGTAAACGATCCTTGTGTTCACTGCTAACCCTGCTCTTCTCCCAACCCCGCGCCCCGGCAACCGTAGTAGGGATTCTTGTGATCCCATAGGTGTCGTTTCCCACCGACATCTTTGGCGCGGCAGGTAGGGGGCACAATTGTGAGAATCGGGTCTAGTAGTTAGCCTAGCAGTTCTTCATTGCCATGGCCCCTAAAGAAGAAGACGACCAGGAGAAAATTACGCCGCCTGCAAGCGCGAAGGACGCCAGCGCGGCAACAAAAAAGCTAAGTCATCCAGAGCCTTGAGCAATTTCCTTTTATACATGAGTTTATTGTCCTCGGAGATCCTACCTATGTATGGAAAACCCGCACGTAAAGGGGCCCTCCCGCAATTGGCAACGCCCTTGTTCTGTTTCGAGTCCGCTCAACAGCTCAAGCGGCCGCGTCGAGAGTGGTAGGGTAGCCTTCCACACTAGGCAACACTCTCGACTCTAACTCGAGTCAAGCTCGACAGGTCGAGCGGCCGCGTTAAGGGCGGTGAGGTGGTTTGCCCGGCAGCAAGCGCACCCGGCAGGCCAATGGGGATCCGTCCTCAACACGCCGCCCTGGGTTTATGCGCCGGCAAGCCTACCCAGTTAACGTAGGGTGGACATACAAAGGGAAATCGAACAGGAAAATAACATGCATTGTATCAAGAGTACTGCAGAGTTATATTACATCAAATTGTTGTCGCGGTTCTCACTAAAGATAGAAATTATCTTGGTCATGAACCTGCAGCGGCGATAAGAACGGGGTGCCTAATCCTGGCGCTGGCCATCCACCCTTTGAATTCCGTCGATGAGGCTGATGATGGGCTCGATACGCTCCTTGAGCGGCGCCAGGTCAGTGCCCTCCGGCAAGCTCTCCAGCGTGGCGTTGAAGTCAAGGGTGGGGTTCCAGTACGCCACCTTGGTGACGACCTTGGTCATGGCACCCCGACAAAGCCTTCGGTTCTCGTCGGCCAGTGAAGCCGTCCTGTTGGAGTGGAACTACTCTAGGGCCCGAGAACACCCTCGAAGAACAGGGTCAACTTGGCGTTGGTAGTCCCGTTGCGCTCTGGGGCATACCTCACAATTGGCATCCCCATGGTAGCCAGGTTGGTGATCCTGCCGGCGACGTCCTCGAGGCGGCTGATCCAGCGATTCTCGCCCTCCATGAAATCCTTGTGGCTGGCAGCTTCGTTCCTCCGCTGCAGCTTCACGGCCTCCAGATCCTTGGCCAGGGTCTCCTTTCGAGCCTTGGCCTCTGAGAGCATCTCCTCGAGGCCCTCCAGCTTCTGCTTGAGGTCTTTGATGGAGTTGTTGGCCTCGGAGATCTCCCCGACCTGCTGACGGCCACGCCCTGCGCCTCCGTCAGGGCGTCGTTGAGCGTGTCCTTCTCCTAAGATAGTTTCAGGGCCTACTCCTTCAATCCGTCCCGCTCCACCTCCAGCTCCTTCACCTTGCCGACGTGAACCAGAGCCTAGGCATCGAGAGTCTCCCTGTACCTCTGCTCCAGCTCTTGGGTCCGCTACGCGACAAGCTTCTCAACCTCCTCGTCCTTCGCACGGAGTTTGGCGTCGAGGTCCGCCTCGCGTTTGGCAAGTTCTTCCTCCTGGGAGTTTAGCGCTGCCTGATGCTGGGTCCGAGCGGCCTCGGCTGCAGCGGCCAAGCCCTCCGCCGTCTCCTGGGCCTTCTCGATGTCGGTCAGCTTCATGGTGAGCTCCACGTCGCGCTTGGCCAGCTCGCCCTGGGCGGCCTTCAGCTCTTCGCTAGCTTGGCGGAACCAAGTTTGCACCTCGGCGACACGCACCTTGAGGTCCGCCTCCGCCTTGTCCACCGTTGCCATCCTAGACTTGGCCTTGTCCAGGCGGGCGCGGTGGGGCGCCTGGAGCTTCCGGAAATTGGCACCCATGGCCTGGAGAAGCCGCTCCTCCTAAGAACCGTCTCCACGGGCGCTTGGCTCGTCGACGACCTCGAGCCCGGCAGCGGCAAGCACCTCTTCGTCAAACACCTCTCCCTCGACGGGCGCCACGAGCTGGGCGCCCACAGGAGGTGGATTTAAGAGGTCGTCGGTCACCCTCAGATACCTGCCGGAGCCGGAGGCAGCAGAGGAGGAAGGCCGGTCATCAACCACCTCCTCCTCAGTGGCGGCCTTGCCGGCCTCTCCGGTAGGCCCCTTGTCGGGCTCCTCAGCAGGCCCCTTGGCGGCGTCTTCGGCAACACCCTTGGCAGGGACCTTCTCGGCCTCTGCCGCGGCGTCCTTGGAGACGTCCTCGATGATGGCGTCTATGTCCTCCTGGTCCGCCGATGGACGATCTAGACACCAATAAGTGAATGCGACAAACCCAAGACCAAGAATCAGCAAGGAAAAAAAAGAATAGGGACGAAAGGCGAGCGGCTTACCAGTGCCGGGCTGGGGAGCAGAGGTCCCCTCCCCGCCAACATTTTGCGCCGAGGCAAAGCCACCGGCGCCCGATTTCTCCTCCCCCTCCTCCGTGTGCATGGGCTCGGTGCTTGGCGCCCTTGTCGGGGACGCCCCTCGGGGCGGCCTGGTCGATGTGGCCGGCGTGTTAGGGGTAGCCCTCTGTGGCTCCTCCTGCTGTTGTCCTCCTCCTGCGACTACGACAAGGTCAGCACCAGGAGATTGTGCCCCCCAACACATGTTGAAGAGGGGTGAATGATGAACTTACGCTGGGGGATGTGCCGGGGCTGCTGTCCGGGCTGCTCAGCACCACCAGTGGTGCCCTTGAAGTACCCGTCGGGGGCTGATCGCCCGCCGAGGATTTGGCCCTCTTCACCCTCTGGGCCAGCGTCTCCGCATCCCTCGAAAGATGAAAACAAGTCAAGACAAGCGGTACAGTTTGAGGAGACGGAGATGATAGAAAAGAGCAAGATACTTACTCGTCATCCACCTCCTCCTATGTTGCCTTCCTCTTCCTCCTTGGGCTGAGGGACCCGAAGTCGTAGCTGACCCCTGCGTCGACGTCTGCCAGAGGAGGGGAGGAGGGCGGAGTCTGCGCACGCTTGGATGAAGAGGAGGCAGATGCCTTCTTCTTCGCCGCCGTGGCCTTGACGACCTTCTTTGCCGCCACGGCCCTCGTCTGACGCGCGGACTCCTTCAGGGACTTTGGCCGCCGTGTGGCCTTGACGGGCCGTACCGGCTCGCCGAAAGTGGCCCACCGCAGGACTCGCCCTTTCCCGTGACCGGAGGGTCAACAGCCACAGCCTCCTCCGACGACGACTCGTCGACCACCTCCTCGACGAGAGGAGCCCTAGTGCCGGCTCTGCTGACCTCCCCAGCGGCCTCCGCCCACTAGGCGTGCTCCTTATCCTCCACCTCTTCCATGGCCTTGTCCTCCACACCACCGGCGCTGCCGGCCTCCTTGGCAAGCTTCGCCTCCATCACCCTGGCAGCGATGTAGTCCAGCTCTGCCTGGGTGGTGTCCTAGACGAGCCGCGGCTCGGCGGTGAGGTACCCATCGTGCAAGGTGTTGAAGAACTCCTGGACTTGAATTTCCTCCGGCTCGACCCATCTCGGGTCAAGGCCGTGCGCGTTGAAATCCGGCATCATGGCGATGATGTCGGTCAGACGTGAGTTGTTGCTCAGCGGAACCACTCCTGCCGGCAACTTGAACATGGGCCCCTTGGCGACCTTGCCGGCCTTCGCGGCGGCCCTCGCGGCCTTGCCGGTCCGCTGGACCTCACCGTCGCGGTTCACGTCGAGCTGGAAGAGTCGCTAGCAGAAGTGGGCGGGGCCCATCACCGTGAAGTTATGGTCGAGGCCGGGGCGAAGCCACATGATGTCGGCGGCGTTCGTAAAGAGCCAGGCCGGCCTCCCCTTGTTATACAGCGGAGCAATTCGGCGGCGGATGAAATCCGCCCCGATCATCTCAAGGGTGAGCCCGACCTTGGAAAGGCGAAGGATACTGGTGGTGGCGACCGTGAGCTTCGCGTTGTCAGCGTCGACGTTGCTCCAGTTGCCCCAGTGAACCGACGGCACGTCGCGGACCTGGAAAAAGTCCGGCGGGTCCTTCTCCTCAATCCAGCACCATCGGCCCCGCCATTCTTCCCACCTCTCGTTCATGGCGCCCTCCGGATACGCCCCCTTGGACCTTGGGATCCAGGTGATGCAACCGGAAATGGCGCCCCCCGGTTAGATCTGAGGGGAGAAGTAGTGGCGGAAGAGCGCCGTGTTGGGATGCACCCCGGGGAAGCCTTCGCAGAGGTGCGTGAAAAGAGCCATGATCGCCACGACATTTGGAGTAAAATCCAAAAGGTGGAAGCCGTAGGTGTGCAGGACGTCGCTGAAGAAATCGGAAAAAGGGGGACAGAGCCCGCAGGAGAAGCAGTCGATGAAGAAAGGGTACCGATTTGGGGTGGCCTCGGTGCAATTGGTGGGGATGACACACGTGGCTGGATGCCCTGTCGTCTCTCTCCCCGTTTTCACCCACACAGGGGTTTGAAGGCCTCCCGGAGCTCGAACACGTCGACCGTCGAGGGGAAGTAGGCGAGCTGCGTCCGCTGCGCCGCCAGCGCACTCTCCGGCAGCTCCGTCGCTCTGGCGTCCTTGGCCACTACCTTGCCCTTGGTGGATTTGGGTGGCATGGCGGCTGGGGGGAGCAAGAGACAGAAGACGGCGGAGACGCAGCGGAGGCGAGCAAAGGAGGAAGCTGAGGGAGGAAGGAGAAGGGAGCGGCGGCTCCGAGATTGAAGAAGGCACAGGGGGTAAAGTGAGGCGCGCCCGCGGTTATTCCTTTTTACGGGGAAGGCGCGGGCCACCTCCTTTCCAATTAACTGCGACATGACACATGGGTGCGGGTACCGCCCCACGCATGCCCTCCATGTCACGCACGACCCCCCCCCCCCCACGTCGCGCGTTCAACGCGAGTCGTGGGGAAGCGCAGCTGATGAAGAGTTATCACGGTAAAATCCGCCCGACCTGCCCGCGCATCGTTATGGACCTAGACCAACAAAGTGTCGCACTTATGTGTGGCCCAGGCCCGGGGGCTCCTGTCGGTGTACAAAAGTAGGGGCTCTCCTTTTGACCCCTTTACTTGTGCACGGGCAGTCGGAGCCGCGCGCCACAGCCACACTAAGCAGGGCAGAGGAGGGGAGCCGGAGAGAAGCCGAAGCACAAGATGGCCAAGGAAACACCAAGGCCAAAGATACCCAAGAGCGAGAGGGCAAGGTGGACTCCCCCGGCAAGGCCCTTGCCGGGGCAGCCTCCACGGCCCCGGCAAGAGCCTTGCCGGGGCAACTTGCCCGATGCTAACCAAGCGAGCCACCCTTGAGCCCACGGGTTCCAACTCAACCAACCACATTGGAACTACAGCTCGGGAGGCACCTCCGTGGTAGCATGCAAATCTTTTTCAAGACCATAGAGATATGAGATCAGATGAGAACCAGAAGATGGCGACCCTCTGCGGGATCCTTGCCGAGGAGATCCACAAGACCCCCGGCAAGCGCCTTGCTGGGGACGAATGCAATGCCACGGCAACACCCTTGTCGGGCCGCTGGCAAGGCCCTTGCCAAGGGCGTCAGCAGGGCCACAGCCAGGCCCACGTCGACCAAGACTCCACCGCCGTCCCCAAGAAGCTACTAGCTCAACTAGCTGGGCAGGCACGTGCGTGGTGACGTGCGACCTCTACGCCAACTGAGTAAGCACCTGCATGATGGCATGCAGATCTTCATGAAGATCCTACCACCGCGCCACCTCAGCTTCCTGCCTGCCTACATGGCGCCGCATGCACCGCTGGCCTGGGCGCGTGTCGTAGCAAGGCGAGGAGGCAACGGACGGGACGGGCCTCGTTCCCGTCCCCAATAAAGCTAAGGGAAACCTAAGCTACGCATTAAATGCGTCTTTTCCTGTAATGCGAGCGATAGGCTCACAGCACTGTAGGCCTTTCCACCTCCTGTGTGCCACTGTGGCAGCCCCTTTCGACTATAAAAGGAGGCCCTTGGCATATTGGAGTGGGATTCGGCTCTTTTGAACTAGGCAGCCACCATAGCTAGTTTGAGATCTCAAGAACTATCTCAAATACACACCAAAGCAGGACTAGGGTATTACGCATCATCGCGGCCCAAACCTGGGTAAACTATCCTTGCGTTGACTGCTAACCGTGCTCTTCTCACAACCCCGTGCCCCGGCAACCGTAGTAGGGATTCTTGTGATCCCATAGGTGTCGTTTCCCACCGACACGTTCCCTACCGAAAACCATCATGCTTGTGGTGAGAAGCTCTGGTTTGTGAGAAGCATATACCCAAACCTGCCCCAAATGGGACAAAATTTGTACCACGGCATGTTGATGCTGCTCCATGATAGCATGCCAAGTTTCATAAATTTCAGACGAGTTTTGGATTTACTAGAATTTAAAAACCAGGCATCTTAATGTTTTGTCGGCAATAAACGGTGCCCCGTTGTTTGAAATTCATTCCCATTTCTTGCATGGGACCTCAGCATGCACCCAAGGACACATATTTGATTTTTCAACCAATTTATATGCACTGGAGCATGTGCATGTAGTTCAAATTTGAATTGTTCACCTGAAATGGCTAGAAAACCAATTTAATGTATAAAATGTTCAAACAAACCATGAATAATTCCAATTATTTTACGACACACATATAGTTGCATGTTCACTCCAGATAAAACTTCTAGCAATTCAAACACCGTCCATTGCCGCTGCGACCCCATTATGTAATTCAAATCAAGATGAAAAATCAAGTAGATCGCACACAGTTTATTATTAGCAACCGTGTGAGATGTAGTACAAAATATCTTGGAGCACCGTCGGTGTATAGTACGCCTATGGCTTACGCCAGAAGGTGCGTCGGGTACAGTCCACAGCCTGTATCTCAAGCACACTAGCTCGCTCCCCAAATATCATTTCACTGTTCAATCATCACCGGTGAAAGATGGGCATGTGGTCCCGCGTTGTGAGGGCAACTTTGGTGGCCCACTTCGGCGAGAGCGCGGTCGCAGCCGCCATGCGCGTGCTAACAAGGTGCATGAGCGCGGCCGCAATTTGCGACCGGGCGGCAAAGGCAGCCCAAACGGCCGCTGTTGCTTCTCAGGTGGCGGCAGCAACATCTGCCTCAGGAATAGAAACTAGCGAGAGCGGCACAGCAGCTGTCCGTTCCGCAGCGGCGGCCTTAGCCCTGATGGAGGCTGCCCATGACCATGTCGAGGCTGCCCACACCCAGCTCCTGGCGGTTACCGCACAAATCTAACGAAGCTTCTCCGACAACGGTCGGCAACCCACGGCCAAAGAACTGGCAATCGCCGAGAACGTTCGAGCAACCGTCCGTTCCTCCAACGCATACCTTGTGAGGACGGAGCCCGTCCAAGCCCAGATCGCGTCCGCCCACAACCAGCTCGTGGCGGCCTTTTCCAAAGAGATGGCGGACGCAGATGGTGAGATGCTTGCTGAGTATGGTGTGATGGATGCCATGGAGCCCCTTCGCCAGGAGACCATCGGGCGCGAGCTGGACATGGAGGCGGCATCGGAGATCGATGAGCACCAGCCGTGGTAGTACTCGATGTTTTGTTTAATTAAGAGCGATGGTCTTTAATTTCTTAGAGTAATGTTTAGGTCAGCTAGCTCTGTTTAATTACTGAACTTGCTCGATTAAGAAGTGTGGGTGTGCTGTAGTCTCC
The DNA here is from genome assembly GCA_021605145.1 of Aegilops bicornis. NCBI lineage: Eukaryota > Viridiplantae > Streptophyta > Magnoliopsida > Poales > Poaceae > Aegilops > Aegilops bicornis. The sequence continues at coordinate 552,582,679 of CM038672.1, read as the reverse complement.
TTTGTGTGCCCAAATTATACAATTACGTGGATGACCACTGTAACCATGGAAATTCGAACCAAAACTTGTTATGTTCAAACTCAACACACACGGGTTAAGCTATCTGAATCGTTTGTGATGTCCACATATCGTACACAGTTCTGAATAAGGGACCGTGTCTGATGACACTTTGCGCGCTAGTTTTTTCGCTGAAGCGACTCCAAATTTTTGGCTTCCGCAGAAATATCTACCTCCCCGCCCCCTCCCCCTTACCAAAAGCCACATTTCCCCTCTTTCTGCATTCCTTTCCAAGTTGAAACCTTCACTCCTTGCTTGCAGCACCGCCGCCTCCTCGCCGGCGACCCTCCTTCACGCTGCTCGGCCTCCTCTATCCATGCATGTAATCCACACCTGACCCCCATCCTCCTCCTCCTTCCACATCCCACATGACCCGACCGCCGGGCGAGCACGACACCTTCCACCCAAATCTCCGACCCCTCCACCAAATAAGCGCTGGCCTAAGCCATGGTGCACGCAGTATAGCCAGGACCTCAAGGAGCATTTTGTTGGGGAACGTAGCAGAAATTCAAAATTTTCTTACGTGTCACCAAGATCTATCTATGGAGAAACTAGCAACGAGGGAAGGAGAGTGCATCTACATACCCTTGTAGATTGCTAAGCGGAAGCGTTCATGAGAACGGGGTTGAAGGAGTCGTACTCGTCGTGATCCAAATCACCGAAGATCCTAGTGCCGAACGGACGGCACCTCGCGTTCAACACACGTGACAGCCGGTGGCGTCTCACGCCTTGATCCAGCAAGGAGAGAGGGAGAGGTTGAGGAAGACTCCATCCAGCAGCAGCACAACGGCATGGTGGTGATGGAGGAGCGTGGCAATCCCAAGCAGGCTTCGCCAAGCACCAAGGGAGAAGAGGAGGAGGAGAGGCAGGGGCTGCGCTGGAGAGGGAGAGGCTCTCGTGTGTTATGGGCAGCCCCTAGGCCTCATATATATAGGGAAAGGGAGGAGGTCGCCCCTCTAGGGTTCCCACCCTAGAGGGGCGGCAGCCTAGATGGGAAAAAGGGGAGGCGGCCAAGCGGGGAGAGAGGGGGCGCCCACCAGATGGGCCTTAGGGCCCATCTGCCCTAGGGTTTGCCCCTTCCCACTCTCCCTTGCGCCTTGGGCCTCTTGTGGGGGGCGCACCAGCCCCCTTGGGGCTGGTTCCCTCCCACACTTGGCCCACGCATCCTTCTAGGGTTGGTGGCCCCACTTGGTGGACCAGGACCCTCCGGTGGTCCCAGACATTACCGATATCGCGAAACTTTTCCGGTGACCAAAACAGGACTTCCCATATATAAATCTTTACCTCCGGACCATTCCTAACTCCTCGTGATGTCCGGGATCTCATCCGGGACTCAACAACATTCGGTAACCACATACAAAGTTCCTTTATAACCCTAAGCGTCATCGAACCTTAAGTGTGTAGACCCTACGGGTTCGGGAACCATCTGAGACATGACCGAGTCGTTCTCCGGTCAATTACCCACAGCGGGATCTGGATACCCATGTTGGCTCGCACATGTTCCACGATGATCTCATCGGATGAACCACGTTGTCAAGGACTCATTCGATCCCGTATACAATTCCTTTGTCTTGCGGTATTGTACTTGCGAGATTCGATCGTCGGTATCCCGATACCTTGTTCAATCTCGTTGCACGGCAAGTCTCTTTACTCGTTCCGTAACACATCATCCCGTGATCAACCCCTTGGTCACATTGTGCACATTATGATGATGTCCTACCGAAAGTGGGCCCAGAGATACCTCTCCGTTTACACGGAGTGACAAATCCAGTCTCGATTCGTGCCAACCCAATGAGACACTTTCGGAGATACCTGTAATGCACCTTTATAGCCACCCGATTACGTTGTGACGTTTGGTACACCCAAAGCATTCCTACGGTATCCGGGAGTTGCACAATCTCATGGTCTAAGGAAAAGATACTTGACATTAGAAAAGCTTTAGCATACGAACTACGCATCTTTGTGCTAGGCTTAGGATTGGGTCTTGTCCATCACATCATTCTCCTAATGATGTGATCCGTTATCAACGACATCCAATGTCCATGGTCAGAGAAGCTGTAACCATCTATTGATCAACGAGCTAGTCAACTAGAGGCTTACTAGGGACATGGTGTTGTCTATGTATCCACACATGTATCTGAGTTTCCTATCAATACAATTATAGCATGGATAATAGACGATTATCATGAACAAGGAAATATAATAATAACTAATTTATTATTGCCTCTTGGGCATATTTCCAACAGTCTCCCACTTGCACTAGAGTCAATAATCTAGTTCACATTGCCATGTGATCAACAGTGATACGTCACATCGCCATGTGACCAACATCCAAAGAGTCTACTAGTGTCTTAAACTAGTTCACATCACCATGTGATTAAGACTCAATGAGTTCTTAGGTTTGATCATGTTTTGCTTGTGAGAGAGGTTTTAGTCAGCGGGTTTTAGTCAACGGTCTGAACCTTTCAGATCCGTGTGTGCTTCAAAATTTCTAGGTCATATCATAAATGCTGCTTCCACGCTCCAATTGAAGCTATTCCAAATGGTTGCTCTACTATATGTATCCGGTTTGCTACTCAGAGTCACTCGGATAGGTGTTAAAGCTTGCATCGACGTAACCCTTTACGCCGAACTCTTTATCACCTCCATAATCGAGAAACATGTCCTTATTTACTCCAAAGACAATTTTGATCGCTGTCCAATGATCCATTCCTGGATCATTCTTGTACCCCTTAGTGACTCATGGCAAGGCACACTTCCAGTGCGGTACACAACATAGCATACTATAGAGTCTATGTCTGAAGCATAGGGGACGACCTTCGTCCTTTCTCTCTTTTCTGCCGTGGTCGAGCTTTTAACTCTTAACTTCATACCTTACAACTCAGGCAAGAACTCCTTCTTTGACTGATCCATCTTGAACACCTTCAAGATTATGTTAAGGCATTTGCTCATTTGAAAGTATTATTAAGCATTTTTGATCTATCCTTATAGATCTCGATGTTCAGTGTTCAAGTAGCTTAATCCAGGTTTTCTATTGAAAAACATCTTTCAAATAACCCTATATGCTTTCCAGAAATTCTACATCATTTACGATCATCAATATGTCAACAACATATACTCATCAGAAATTCTGTAGTGCTCCCACTCACTTCTTTGGAAATACAAGTTTCTCATAAACTTTGTATAAACCCAAAATCTTTGATCATCACATCAAAGCGCACATTCCAACTCCGAGATGCTTACTCCAGGTCCTTAGAAGGATCGCTGGTGCTAGCATACCTTTTAGCATCCTTAGGATCGACAAAACTTTTACGATTGTATCACATACAACCTTTCCTTACGTAAACTGGTAAGGAAACTCGTTTTGACATCCATCTGCCAGATTTCATAAATGCAGCTAATGCTAACATGATTCCGACGACTTAAGCATTGCTACGGATGAGAAAATCTCATCGTAGTCAACTCCTTGAACTTGTGAAAAACTTTTCGCCACAAGTCGAGCTTCATAGACGGTGACATTACCGTCCACGCCCTGCCTTCTTCTTAAAGATCCATTCATCTCAATGGCTTGCCGATCATCGGGCAAGTCCACCAAAGTCCATGCTTTGTTACGATATATGGATACTATCTCGGATTTCATGGCCTCTAACCATTTGTCGGAATTTGGGCCCACCATCGCTTCTTCATAGCTCGAGGTTCATTGTTGTCTAGCAACATGACCTTCAAGACAGGATCACCGTACCACTCACGAAGCGATGCTGGCGTCCTTGTCGCCCCACGAGGTTCGGTAGTGACTTGATCCGAAAACTTCATGATTACTGTCATAAGCTTCTACTTCAATTGGTGTAGGTGCCACGGGAACAACTTCCTGTGCCCTGCTACACACTAGTTGAAGTGACGGTTCAATAACCTCATCAAGTCTCCACCATCCTCCCACTCAACTTTTCGAGACGAACTTTTCCTCGAGAAAGGACCCGATTCAAGAAACAATCCCTATTGCTTTCGGATCTGAATTAGGAGGTATACCCAACCGTTTTGGGTGTCCTATGAAGATGCATTTATCCGTTTTGGGTTCGAGCTTATCACGATGAAACTTTTCACATAAGCGTCGCAGCCCCAAACTTTTAAGAAATGACAGCTTAGGTTTCTCTAAACCATAGTTCATACGGTGTCATCTCAACGGAATTACGTGGTACCCTATTAAAGTGAGTGCGGTTGTCTCTAATGCCTAACCCATGAGCGATAGTGGTAATTCGATAGGAGACATCATGGTACGCACCATATCCAATAGGGTGCAACTATGATGTTCGGACACACCATCACACTATGGTGTTCCAGGCGGTATTAATTTTGAAACAATTTGCACAATGTCTTAATAGCGTACAAAGCTCGTAACTCAGATACTCATCTCTATGATCATATCATAGACATTTTATCCTCTTGTCACGATGATCTTTAACTTCACTCTGAAATTACTTGAACCATTCAATAATTCAGACTTGTGTTTCATCAAGTAAATACACTCAGTATCTACTCAAATCATCCGTGAAGTAAGAACATAACGATATTCACTGCATGCCTCAGCACTCATTGGACTGCACACATCAAAATGTGTTACTTCCAACAAGTTGCTATCTTGTTCTATCTTACTGAAACCGAGGCTTTCAGTCATCTTGCCCACGTGGTATGATTTGCATGTCTCAAGTGATTCAAAATCAAGCGAGTCCAAACGATCCATCTGCATGGAGTTTCTTCATGCGTATACACCAATATGACTTACATGGCAGTGCCACAAGTAAGTGGTACTATCATTACTGTCTTATATCTTTTGGCATGAAAATGTGTATCACTACGATCGAGATTCAGTAAACCATTTATTTAGGTGCAAGACCATCGAAGGTATTATTCAAATAAATAGAGTAACCATTATTCTCCTTAAATGAATAACCGTATTGCGATAGACATAATCTAATCATGTCTATGCTCAACGCAAACACCAAATGATAATTATTCTGGTTTAATACTAATCTTGATGGTAGAGGGAGCGTGCGATGTTTGATCATATCAACCTTGGAAACAATTCCAACACATATCGTCGACTCACCTTTAGCTAGTCTCCTTTTATTCCGTAGCTTTTATTTGAGTTACTAACATTTAGCAACCGAACTGGTATCTAATACCCTGGTGCTACTAGGAGTACTAGTAAAGTACACATTAACATAATGTATATCAAATATACTTCTATCGATCTTGCCAGCCTTCTCATCTACCAAGTATGTAGGGTGGTTCCGCTCTAGTGGCTGTTCCCCTTATTACAGAAGCACTTAATCTCGGGTTTGGGTGCAACCTTGGGTTTCTTCACTGGAGCAGCAACTGATTTGCCGTTTCATGAAGTGTCCCTTCTTGCCCTTGCCCTTCTTGAAACTAGTGGTTTCATCAACCATCAACAATTGATGCTCCTTCTTGATTTCTACTTTCGTGATGTCAAACAACGCGAATACCTCAAGGGATCATTATATCTATCCCTGATATGTTATAGTTCATCACGAAGCTCTAGCAGCTTGGTGGTAATGACTTTGGAGAAACATCACTTTCTCATCAGGAAGATCAACTCCCACTCGATTCAAGTGATTGTTGTACTCAGACAATCTGAGCACAAGCTCAACGATTGAGCTTTTCTCCCTTAGTTTGTAGGCTAAGAAAATCGTCGGAGGTCTCATACCTCTTGACGTGAACACGAGCCTGAAATCCCAATTTCAGCCCTCGAAACATCTCATATGTTCCGCGACGTTTCGAAAAACGTCTTTGGTGCCTCAACTCTAAACCGTTTAACTGAACTATCACGTAGTTATCAAAAACGTGTATGTCCGATGTTCGCAACATCCACGTATCGACGTTTGGGGTTCAACACCTTTGGCGGTGCATTGAGGACATAAGCTATTTCTTGTCCGCATAATCGCCATCTGTCAACTTTCAACTATATTTTCTCTAGGAACATATCTAAACAGTGGAACTAAAGCGCGAGCTTCGACATAATTTGCAAAAGGTCTTTTGACTATGTTCAAGATAATTAAGTTCATCTTATGAACTCCCACTCGAGATAGACATCCCTCCGGGTCATCTAAGTGATTACATGATCCGAGTCAACTAGGCCGTGTCCGATCATCACGTGAGACGGACTAGTCAACATCGGTGAACATCTTCATGTTGATCGTATCTACTATACGACTCATGCTCGACCTTTCGGTATCTGTGTTCCCGAGGCCATGTCTGTACATGCTAGGCTCGTCAAGTTAACCCCAAGTGTTTTTGCTGTGTAAATCTGTCTTACACCCGTTGTATGTGAAGGTAAGAATCCATCACACCCGATCATCACGTGGTGCTTAGAAGCTTATTTAACTGTAGCAACGGTGCATTGCATTGGGGGAGAACACTTCTTGAAATTTGTGTAAGGGATCATATTATTTACTACCGTCGTTCTAAGTAAACAAGATGCACAAACATAATAAACATCACATGCAATTATATAGTAGTGACATGATATGGCCAATATCATATTGCTCCTTTTGATCTCCATCTTCGGGGCTCCATGATCATTATTGTCACCGGCATGACACCATGATCTCCATCATCATGATCTCCATCATCGTGTCTCCATGAAGTTGTCTCGCCAACTTATTACTTCTACTACTATGTCTACCGGTTAGCAATAAAGTAAAGTAATTACATGGCGTTGTTCAATGACACGCAGGTCATACAATAAATAAAGACAACTCCTATGGCTCCTGCCGGTTGTCATACTCATCGACATGCAAGTCGTGAATCCTATTACAAGAACATGATCAATCTCATACATCACATATCATTCATCACATTCTTCTTGGCCATATCACATCACATAGCATACCACAAAAACAAGTTAGACGTCCTCTAATTGTTGTTTGCATGTTTCTGATGGCTGCTATGGGTTTCTAGCAAGAACGTTTCTTACCTACGCAAGACCACAACGTGATATGCCAATTGCTATTTACCCTTCATAAGGACCCTTTTTCATCGAATCCGTTCCGACTAAAGTGGAGAGGCGGCACCGCTAGCCACCTTATGCACCAAGTGCATGTCGGTCGGTGGAACCTTGTCTCACGTAAGAGTGCGTGTAAGGTCGGTCCGGCCGCTTCATCCCACAATACCGTCGAAACAAGATTGGACTAGTAACGGTAAGCATATTGAACAACATCAACGCCCACAAATACTTTGTGTTCTACTCGTGCAAAGAATCTACGCAATAGACCTAGCTCATGATGCCATTGTTGAGGAACGTAGCAGAAATTCAAAATTTTCTTACGTGTCACCAAGATCTATCTATGGAGAAACTAGCAACAAGGGAAGGAGAGTGCATCTACATACCCTTGTAGATCGCTAAGCGGAAGCGTTCATGAGAACGGGGTTGAAGGAGTCGTACTCGTCGTGATCCAAATCACCGGAGATCCTCGTGCGAGCAGACGGCACCTCCGCGTTCAACACACGTACAGCCGGTGGCGTCTCCCACGCCTTGATCCAGCAAGGAGAGAGGGAGAGGTTGAGGAAGACTCCATCCAGCAGCAGCACAACGGCATGGTGGTGATGGAGGAGCGTGGCAATCCGCAGGCCGCCAAGCACCAAGGGAGAAGAGGAGGAGGAGAGGCAGGGCTGCGCTGGAGAGGAGAGGCTCTCGTGTGTTTTGGGCAGCCCCTAGGCCTCATATATATCGGGGATAGGGAGGAGGGTGCACCCCCTCTAGGGTTCCCACCCCTAGAGGGGCGGCTGCCCTAGAGGGGAAATAGGGGGAGGGGTCCAAGAGGGGAGGCGAGGGGGCGCCCACGGATGGGCCTTAGGGCCCATCGCCCTAGGGTTGCCCTCCCACTCTCCCTTGCGCCTTGGGCCTCTTGTGGGCGCACCAGCCCCTTGGGGCTGGTTCCTCCCACACTTGGCCCACGCATCCTTCTGGGGTTGGTGGCCCCACTTGGTGGACCCAGGACCCTCCGGTGGTCCCATTACATTACCGATATCGCTTGAAACTTTTCCGGTGACCAAAACAGGACTTCCCATATATAAATCTTTACCTCCGGACCATTACGGAACTCCTCGTGATGTCCGGGATCTCATCCGGGACTCAACAACATTCGGTAACCACATACAAACTTCCTTTATAACCCTAAGCGTCGCCGAACCTTAAGTGTGTAGACCCTACGGGTTCGGGAACCATGCGAACATGACCGAGGCGTTCTCCGGTCAATAACCAACAGCGGGATCTGGATACCCATGTTGGCTCCCACATGTTCCACGATGATCTCATCGGATGAACCACGATGTCAATGACTCAATGTATCCCGTATAAAATTCCTTTGTCTAGCGGTATTTTACTTGCCGAGATTCGATCGTCGGTATCCCGATACCTTGTTCAATCTCGTTACCGGCAAGTCTCTTTACTCGTTCCGTAACACATCATCCCGTGATCAACCCCTTGGTCACATTGTGCACATTATGATGATGTCCTACCGAGTGGGCCCAGAGATACCTCTCCGTTTACACGGAGTGACAAATCCGATCTCGATTCGTGCCAACCCAATGACACTTTTGGAGATACCTGTAATGCACCTTTATAGCCACCCGATTCGTTGTGACGTTTGGTACACCCAAAGCATTCCTACGGTATCCGGAGTTGCACAATTTCATGGTCTAAGGAAAAGATACTTGACATTAGAAAAGCTTTAGCATACGAACTACGATCTTTGTGCTAGGCTTAGGATTGGGTCTTGTCCATCACATCATTCTCCTAATGATGTGATCCCGTTATCAACGACATCCAATGTCCATGGTCGAGAAGCTGTAACCATCTATTGATCAACGAGCTAGTCAACTAGAGGCTTACTAGGGACATGGTGTTGTCTATGTATCCACACATGTATCTGAGTTTCCTATCAATACAATTATAGCATGGATAATAGACGATTATCATGAACAAGGAAATATAATAATAACTAATTTATTATTGCCTCTAGGGCATATTTCCAACACATTTGGCAGCGGAGAAGCAAATCACAGCCGCACGCGCGGATGAGGTCGCGATGGCTACCATTCGTGTCGACCCCCAGATCTTGGAGGAGCACCTTGCCAATTGCTAGCTATGCCGGTTAAGCATGCTCGGTTTACCCATTGCGCGTGCTGCTCCTGCCTTCCCTTAACAAAATCTAGTGAATTGTTCTATATAATTTCACTATGCAATCTGTTGCTCTAGTGTATATATTCTATATGTCATGCAGTGTGGTGCTCACTTATTGACTGTTTTGTTAATTAGTTGCCGTCTTCAGTTAATTGTTTGGTTCAATTCTGCAAATGTGATGTTCAATTCTTCAGGCTGCAATTTTTTATTGTCTTCCATGTGAGAAATAAATCGAATTTATCTTTACAAAATTGTGGCTGCATTCTGTTATTGTATACCATGTGAGGGATAAATTGAATTTGGCTGTAGTAAATACATGAGAAACAAATACAATTGCTACAATTGGTTGTAGTTAACTGTTTGGTTAACTCTCTAATCTTCTATTAGGAGTATGTTATATTGTGCAATGTGGTGCTCAATTAATGTTTGGTTCATTTGTTGTGGTGTTTAGTTAACTGCTTGGTTCAATGTTATATTCTGCAATGTGGTTCTCAGTTAATGTTTGGTTCACTCGTTGTGGTGTTTAGTTAACTACTTGGTTCAATTCTGCAATGCGATGTCCAATTGTCATGGGTAGAATTTTGTATTGTTGTGTATGTGAGGAATAAATCGAATTTGGCTGCACTTAATACATGAGAAACATATACAAGTCCTGTATTTCCTAGTTCTTAATCAAGCTTGGTTTGGGTAAATGGGTTTTCCGTGTGGCTTCAATTAATCTGATGAAACTGCAATGTGCTTATTTTTCATCAACATATTTTACTGATAGCATGTGAACCCTTACTTAACCTGATGACTAACTACATTGTATGTGTTGTAGGGAAACAATGGGAAGCACTGAGGTTTACAATCGAGGTTTGCACGAGCATGGTCTGTTGTCTAATAGCACATTATTGTGCTATTGCAGGAACCATTCTAATATTTTGGGTTTTAACAATTTGGTCTTGCACATGAAGGTTCTGCTATCAGAGGTTTTGACCCACTGTTCGACCATTTTTGCATATTTGGAAATGAGTTGTCCATGAATATCAATCAAATCAAGAAACACAGAAAGATTGTTAGGATAAAGAAATTAGCAACAAAAAACAACAAGATCTTTGTCTGCACAATGAAGAAGACATCAGTTCACTACAAGATGGTACTAACTATTATACCTTGCCTTTTTTATTCGTTTGCCCCATTTCCAATATAGAGAAGATATTTATGCACATCCTTGTTTTCGGGCCTTTCCAAAGCAGTTCACTGATGATTACCTCTCAAACCACCTATATGGTCAGGTGGCGAGGAAGGTTTTCATACAACACCCATGGTTCAATATTGGAGTGTTCCTGAAGAGGTCGAAGGACGGACAGTCAATCATCCATAGGCACTGGCCAGAAGTTGCAAGGACCTTCAACATGAATGAAGGCTCAATATTCGCCTTCCGCTTCAGCAGTTTTCCAGATGAGATGCATCTGTCTATATACCGTCTATGATGCTAATTTCGAAAGGTTCTACATGTTGCATGTGGAACTTACTGCTGGTGCAGTTGTGTAATGGGGTAGCTGAGTGCTGAAGCTATATCATGTTGTACTCTTATGTATTTCAATTATGAAATTTTGCTTCCTTAATATGGAAATGAAATTTATTGTGTGCTTTATATGAATGTTAATTAGATTAATAAATGGATTATTAATAATAGGGCAATTAGCCTGTTGAAAAAATACCGTGGGCGATGACCTCAGGCAACGCACACAGTTTCTAGGAATAAATCGTTTTGGATCAATGAACAATCACATACGACTTTCTCTTGAAAACTGTTTGCGTTAGGCCACCTTGCGCAAACGTTTACCACATAAAAACTGTGTGTCATGGATAGCCTTTACCACACAGTTTCTTCTATGGACCGTGTGTGATACATTCAATAACGCAAACGATTTAACGGGAAAAAATGTGTGTGATGTACCTGTGAACGGAAACATTTTCCTTGGAGCGACTATGTGGGATGTGCATACGAACAGAAACATTTAGCGGGGACTGACTGTGTAGGGATGTACTTGCGACCGGAAACAATTTCGCCGTATAATTGTACTTTTAGCTCTATTGTACGTATTTCTGTATTTGAGTGCTCGCCGGTCGCACATGACCTCATTTTGCCGAACGTGTGTGCTATGAGGGCATATCCCCGACAGTTTCTGGGTCATGTGGGAAGGACCCCCCTATCGCCAACACTCACTTGGCGACGGTTCCAAATGCCGTCGCGGAAAGGGGTAAAAATTTGTTTTTTAGGACCGACGCACACCAGTGTACTATCTTAACGGACTTAGTTATTCTTGATATACCCGAGGACGACAGTATGTAGATTATCCTTGGTAGACCCTTTTTGAATCTGCAGGGCTATTATTTATTGCAATAAAGGCAATGTCACTTTTCATGTTAGTGGAAAAGAGCATACAGTACACTTTCTAAAGAAAGAACCTCAAGTGAATAGTATCAACTCTATTGGTAAAATTTCAACAATTACTATTGGAGATTTTGAATTCCCTATCCCTACTGTTAAAAATAAATATGAAATTCTTATTGTTGGGGACATGCATATCCCTGTTGAGGTAACCTAGTGCTATACGAAGATTCTCCAGTTTCATGTCATTCGGAAGAACACTAGTAGAAAAAGGGTCTAATGTTCAGCTCATTAGTCCCGGTTTGTATTTGAGTCGGCACTAGTGTGACCATTAGTGCCGGTTCCAACGGCTAGGCGGGCCGCTCTTAGTAGTGCCTGTTTGTGGCGAACCTTTAGCACCGGTTCGTGCCACAAACCGGTACTAAAGAGAGTGGTGGCAGGATGTTGTTAGACTGAGGCCTCTCCAGAATCTTTAGTACCGGTTCATGCCACGAACCGGTAGTAAATGTACTCATATCAAAACCCTTCGTCCACCCGTGATCGAGCTCGCTTTGTTCTTCCCCTTTCCCCTCTCCTCTATGCTATTCCCCTCTCCTCTCTGTTCTTCCCCTCTTCCTCGAGCACATCACACATTTTGCACAAATTTTGTCAAGATTTGAAGGCCCCTAGCCATTCAAGTGATCACAAAGGTTAGCAACATTGTCCTTTCATCTCTCATTGCTAGATTATCTCTTGCAATGCTTTATATAGTGATTAATTTATGGGTTTTAGTAATTTGGGAGGAATTATGTGTGGTAGTTTTTTGATTTGTATGCAATTTGAGCTCAAAATAACTCTTAGCATATGTAGGTGTGGTTTACTTAGTGCCTTCCCGTCTCCGTCCTAACCACCATCGATCGCCCGCACTGACCCGTCGCTGGCACCACCTTATGGTGAGCCTCTTGTTCTTATATTTTTTATATAAAAAAAATCATGTTTGTGTGATTTAGATATATAGTCACTTGTATAATTATCTTACCCGTACATTGTTTGTTATACATAGTGCCATGGTTTTGATATCCGTCCTCGTCGGCCCTTGTCCGTGTTATGATTCGGATGTGGTATATTCTCTTTTAAAACTATTTGTTGCATTTCATGTTTATGAAAAATTATGCCCATCAAGTTGACAAAGATATTTTTATCTAGGAGGTATGTGAACCGGAAATTCCAATCGACCCTATTGTCGAGAGGTTAAATTTAGTTGAAAGAGAAAACGAGTATTTAAAGAAAAATTGAAAATAACTGAGGGGGAGAAGATGGAATTGGAGTTGCACGTTGCCGATGTCATCGATGATCACAAGATCAAGATGGAGAAAATGCGCTTGAAGATTAGAAAGATTAGAAAATATGCCATTGATAGTGAGGCTTGGTATCATTATGTTGTTGGATCAATTGTTACCTTAGTTGCGATCTTGATCGCATTTGTTGTTGCATTTAAATGCTTTAGCTAGATAGTTATTTGTATGTTGCATTTAAGTGTTGTATGAACTTTATGTCTGAACTTATATTAATTTGGTCTTTTCGGTGTTGCGTAATGAAGATGAGCCGACAATGGATGTACGATGACTTATGCTCTCCTGAGTTCATTAATGGCGTGCATAATTTTCTGATTGTGGCTGAGGCAAACAAGCGGGCAGATGGTTTTATGCCTTGTCCATGTGTTGGCTGTAAGAATGATCGGAATTAATCTAAGTTAAAAACAATTCACATCCACCTGTTTGAGTCTGGTTTCATGCCCCACTATAATGTTTGGACCAAGCATGGAGAAAGAGGGGTTATGATGGAAGACAATGAAGAAGAAGAGGACGACGACAACTATCCTGGCCATGGGTTCCCTGAATACGATGGTGCAACAATGGGGGAAGAAGCTGAGCCGACAACGCGGGAAGAAGCTGAAGAAGAGGCATCAGATGAGCCCGCTGATGATCTAGGTCAGGCCATTGCCGATGCAAAGAGAAATTGCGCTAGTGAAAAGGATAAGAAGAAGTTGCAGCGCATGTTAGAGGATCACAAGAAATTGTTGTACCCGAATTGCGAAGCTGACAAGAAAAAGCTGGGCACCACACTAGAATTGCTGCAATGGAAGGCAGAGAATGGTGTATCTGACAAGGGATTTGGAAAGTTCCTGGTAATGATAAAGAATATGCTTCCAAAGGACAACGAATTGCCCGAGGAAATGCGTACGAAGCAAAGAAGGTTGTCTGCCCTCTAGGGTTAGAGGTGCAGAAGATACATGCATGCCCTAATGACTGCATCCTCTACCGCGGTGAGTACGAGGATTTGAACGCGTGCCCGGTATGCGGTGCATTGCGCTATAAGATCAGCCGCGATGACCCTGGTGATGTCGAAGGCAAGTTCCCCTGGAAGAAAATTCCTGCCAAGGTGATGTGGTATGCTCCTATAATACCATGGTTGAAACGTTTGTTCCAAAACAAAGAGCATGCCAAGGCGATGCGATGGCATAGAGAAGATCGTAAGAAGACGGAAAGTTGAAAGTACCCGCTGACGGGTCGTAGTGGAGAAAAAATGAGAGAAAGTACAGGGAGGATTTTGCAGATGACGCAAGGAACGTATGGTTTGGTCTAAGCGTAGATGTCATTAAGCCTTTTGGGGAGCAGAGCAGCAACCATAGCACCTGGCCTGTGACTCTATGTATGAATAACCTTCCTCCTTGGTTGTGCATGAAGCGGAAGTTCATTATGATGCCAGTGCTCATCCAAGGCCCTAAGCAACTCGGCAAAGACATGGATGTGTACCTAAGGCCATTAGTTGAAGAACTCTTACATCTATGGAATGGAAAAGGTGTACATGCATGGAATGAGCACAAACAGGAAGAATTTGACCTAAAGGCGTTGCTGTTCATGACCATCAATGACTGGCCTGCTCTCAGTAACCTTTCAGGACAGACAAACAAGGGATACCACGCATCCACACACTATTTGGATGATAACGACATTATATATTTGGATAATTGTTGGAAGAATGTGTACCTGGGACATCGTCGATTTCTTCAGAGCATGCATCCCGTAAGAAAGAAAGGCAAGCATTTCAAAGGTGAGGCGGATCATCGGACGAAGCCTCGCCACCGTACTAGTGCTGATGTACATGATATGGTCAAGGATTTGAAGGTAATCTTGAAGGAAATATGCCCTAGAGGCAATAATAAAGTTATTATTTATTTCCTTATTTCAAGATAAATGTTTATTATTCATGCTAGAATTGTATTAACCGGAAACATAATACATGTGTGAATACATAGACAAACAGAGTGTCACTAGTATGCCTCTACTTGATTAGCTCGTTGATCAAAGATGGTTAAGTTTCCTAACCATAGACATGAGTTGTCATTTGATAAACGGGATCACATCATTAGGAGAATGACGTGATTGACTTGACCCATTCCGTTAGCTTAGCACCTGATCATTTTAGTTTACTGCTATTGCTTTCTTCATGACTTATACATGTTCCTATAACTATGAGATTATGCAACTCCCGATTACCAGAGGAACACTTTGTGTGCTACCAAACGTCACAACGTAACTGCGTTATTATCAAGGTGCTCTACAGGTCTCTCTAATGATACTTGTTGAGTTGGCATAGATCGAGAATAGGATTTGTCACTCCGATTGTCGGAGAGGTATCTCCGGGCCCTCTCGGTAATGCACATCACTATAAGCCTTGCAAGCATAACTAATGAGTTAGTTGCGGGATGATACATTACGAAACGATTAAAGAGACTTGCCGGTAATGATATTGCACTAGGTATTGAGAATCTCGGGCAAGTAACATACCAATGACAAAGGGAACAACGTATGTTGTTATGCGGTTTGACCGATAAAGGTCTTCGTAGAATATGTAGGAACCAATATGAGCATCAAGGTTCCGCTATTGGTTATTGTCCGGAGACGTGTCTCGGTCATGTCTACATAGTTCTCGAACCCTTAGGGTCCGCACGCTTAACGTTCGGTGATGATCGGTATTATGAGTTTATGTGTTTTGATGTACCAAAGGTAGTTCGGAGTCCCGGATATGATCATGGTGTCGGGGAGGCTGATCTGGCCCACGAACACCTATGGGACCGGCGGACCGAGCCCCTTTCGGTTCGGCGGGGGGCGGAGGTCGCACGAAGAGCAGATCGAGGCGAAGCACATGAGCAGTTTACCCAGCTTCGGAGCTCTCCGGAGAGATAACACTCCTACTGCTGCATGTCTGAGTGTATTGAGTTCTTGCTCAGGAGCGCTGAGTGCTACAGTACAGACAAGCTGCTAACGAGACCGAGCCTGAGTGTTCTCTAGCTTCGAACCTTTTGAACCCCCCTCCCTACGTTGCGCATGGGCCTCCTTTTATATGCTAAAGGGGTCTCCGACAGGTGGCAACGTAGACAAGGGTAAAAATGGAAAAGGAGTGGTTGGTACAGCTACTTGTACAGTGTATCATACCTAACCCTGACGGCAGGGGACAAAGGCATTAAATGCCCGTCTCGTCGCCCTAACAAAGAGAAAAGGTACCGTTAGGGCGCCACCGCTGCCACGATGGCAATCTTGTCGGTAGCCGCTTGCCACCAGCGCTCCGCTGGCCGCCTGACCTGTTGCCACGCGGCGCTGGAAAGGTCGAGGCGACACGTTAGTGGATGTCTTTGGAGCGCAGTCTGAGTGGTGGTCTGCCGCGGCAAGCGCCTTGCCGCGGTTGTTGTCTTGTCGCGTCCGGAAGCTTGTCGCTCACCAGGCCTTCCCGGCAAGCTCCTCTTGCCGGGGCCTTGTCTCCTAGGTGCCTTGGGTGGCCTTCCCGGCAAGCTCCTCTTGCCGGGGCCTTGTCTCCTTGCCTTGAATACTTTGTTCTTGAATGGCTCCAAAGGAACCACGGAGGACCTTGGCGGTCACCCGGTAAGCCTTGCCGCGGAGGGCTGCAACTGCCCGTGCACAAGTTCGGGATACTAGGGTACCCCTACTCTAGTACACCGACAGGAGCCCCCGCGCCTGGGCCACACACGGTGCCGAGCGCTGTTGGGCGGACCCAAAACAGGCACGGCACGCAGCGGCTGGGTTACGCCCGTAACTCACCCGGACCCACCACGCCCTCCACGAACGGCACGCGTCGAATGCGGCGTCGTGTGAGAGATCGTGGGTGAGATCATGGGTGGTTTCTTTATTCGGAAAGACGGAACGTCCGCCCCCTCCAGAGAGCGTCGAAGAGAGCCAAGGCCCCGGTGATTGTCATCGAGGACGAACCCACCGCGACAGCAGGAGGCGCGTCCGAGACCACCTTGCCGGACGCGGCAACTCTTCCTCAAAGCAGCCCCAGCGCAGCCCCCAGCGTAAGTATATGGTTTACTTCCTGCTGTTAGGCGTGCATGGGTGCCCTTTCTTTGCTGATATCTCGGATCGCTGATTTGTGTAGGAGCAGAGCAGCCTTACCAGAGTGCCTGCCGCTCCCGACATGCCTTCTGCCGACTACACCGCCAAGGAGGATTCCCGGCAAGGGAGGCGTTCTCCGGCAAGGGAGACTTCTCCGGCAAGGGGCAGTTCTCCGGCAAGGACAGCTCTCCGGCAAGGGACAACACCAGCGATCCCACGGTGGCGGAGACCATACCTGCAGACCCTAGCACGGGTAATCCTATTGCTTGAAAACTTTCCTTGTGTTCTTCTTCTTCTGATTTTCTTTTTGAATATTTGCTTGACTTTTCTTCATTTTCCGGTCGTCAGATCCATCCGCCACAGAGCCAATGGAGACCGAGGCCGCTAGCGAGGAGGACGCGCGCGGCAATACTGATGACGCCGCTGCCATCGGAGAAGAAGATGGCGAGGGGTCCGGCGATCGCACTGACGGCCTTGAGGCCGCAGGAGCGCCAGGCGCTACGCCGACCGCCGATCCCTCCGCCGCTGCGGCAGCGTCGGGCTCCGAAGAGCCCCAGCCCGACGCCTATTTGAAGGCCGGCGATGGCGTCTTCATCAAGCTCCCATGGGCATCGAGCTCCAGGGCGTCGGCCGAAGGAGAAACTTTTGATGAAGAGCTGCTCGCCTCCGCTGGACTGACGCTGGTCGATGCACCAAACAGCAGCAGCGGCGAGTCTTAGGAGGAGCAGGCTGCGAAGGCTCTTGTCGCTTCATCTGCGCCCGACAAGGCAAGCTGGAATCCCGGAAGCGCTTGTCGCGAAGGCGGAGCAGGCATCGAGAAGCGCGCGGAGGAGCTCCGGGGCCTCAACCAGGAAGCTCTCCGGTCCTTGGAAGAGGAGCGGGAGCGACTCGCCGAGGAGCGCAAAGCCTTCCTCCTCGAGAAGGCCGAACCTGAGGAGCAACAGCGGCTTGCCACCGAGAAGCTATCTGCGCAGGAAGGCGAGTTGGCGCAGAGGAAGGTTAATCTTGACAGCCATGAGGAGGATCTAGCCACGTGCGAGCAAACATTTGGCGGGGCTCTCAAGGAAGCAAAGGATGCCGCCGCAGCTGCCGAGGCCGCCAAGAAGGAGCTGGAGACGAAGGTGATGCAGTGGAGGCCAATCTCAAGGAGAGGCGGCGAGGAGCTTGCTGCACTCAAGCATGAGCGCCGAGAAGGACGCCTACACTCTTGGTGAGCTGCAGGGCCGTCTCGCCGAGAGGAGCGAGGAGCTCAGCGCCGCCAAGGACTCCAACGCAGATCTTGAGTTGAAGCTGACCACCTTGACTCAGGCGCTGGACGGCGCCAAGGAGCAGGAGGTGGCCTTGAAGGAGAAGATCAAGGCCGACGAGGCGCTGCTGGCGAGTGCTGCTGCCGCCCAGAATACCTTTAGGGAGAATGTGTAGCACTGGGCCGAGGGTCTCGTGGATGTTGCTACAGCCATCGACAGGGAGCTGGCGCAGCTGGGGATGGAGGATCTTGGATATTCCTCCGATGAGCACCTCCGACCCAGCGCCAAGCTCAGCTTGTTCTTCAAGGGCGTGGTGACGGCCCTCCAACGACTCCGGAAGAAATCCCAAAGCAGCTGGCCGAGGAGTCGCGCCAGATCTGCTGGAGCTCTTCAAAAGGTGCTGATGAAGGTGGCCTTCTGCAATCCAGGCCTCAACCTCACCAACGTCCTCAAGTCCTTGCCGCCAGATGCTGATGTGGAAGCGCTCAAGACCCTTGTCACACCCATCATGGACAGGGTGAGCGGGATCAAGAGGGTTGAGGGCGATCGCGTAGATTAGGTCGCCCGCTTTCTCTTTTTCTTTGCCGCTGCTGGTCATGTTATGAGAACAATCTATTAGAGCTGCGACAAGCTATCTTGTAATATAACTCTATTTCGGGTAGCAATTGCTATGTTATTTCCTTCACTTGGTTCCTTCCTTTGTATGTTTTTGCCCTACGCTTTTAGGGAACTTGTCGGTATGAGCACCCGGTCATGGCCGAGTCTTGAGACGTCAAGACTTCTTTGGCGGTGCTGCTACCGACAACAAACCTTGTCGCAACTAGTCGCAGCTCACTTAAGTTGTTGAGCGGACTCGAAACAAAGTAAGGCGCAACTAGCTACGAGTTGGTTCCTCAGCGCCTGAGTTTTCCATACAAAGTACGGTCATTCGAGGAAGATAACTTAAAATTTTTAAAACTGATTGCTCAAACTTTAGCAACTTAGCTTTTCCGTCGTTTGCTTCAGTAAGGCTAGACTTCCTTGAGCGACGCTTGGTCCACACCATTATCTTCTCCTTTCCCCACGGCAAACTTGTGGGCGAGGAACCTTCCTTTCTTTGAGAAAGAGAAAGAAGAGAAAATAAATATATGGAGCCTTATGGCTCGTTATTGCCATCGGGGTAGGTGCTGCACAAAGTGTCGGATAACGCATGCAAAAATAGAAGTAGAAAGCATGAAATTGACAAGATGTGCGAAGCACATTAGCTTTACTTATGCATCGGGTCTCATACCGCTTTGTACAAAGGATTACATGCAACATCGGCAAGACTTGTACAAAAGGTGGTTGCCGGAATGGGTTCCGGCAACCGCGCCCTACGGGTAAAACTTACGAAGATGCTCAATGTTCCAGGAGTTGCTCACCGGAATGCCATCTTCGGTCTCAAGGCAGACAGCGCCAGGCCTAGTGACTCGTTTCACCCGGTAAGGGCCTTCCCACTTTGGCGTCAACTTGTTGGAATTCTTGGCGGACTGAACGCGCCGAAGAACAAGGTCGCCTTCCTCGAGACTTCTGGCATTAACTTTGCGGCTATGGTAGCGGCGCAAAGCTTGTTGGTATCGAGCAGCTCATTACAACAGCTGAAGGCGATCCTCCTCAAGTAGCAGCGCGTCATCTTGTCGCAATCGCTCTTGCTCAAGCTCATCATAAGCGAGCACTCCAGGTGATCCGTACACGAAGTTCCGTGGGGAGAACTGCCTCTGCTCCATAGACTAGAGCGAAGGTGTCCGGCGATGGCTCGATTTGGCGTCGTCCTGATCGACCAAAGAACCACCGGCAGCTCCTCAATCCAGTTCTTTCCGCACTTGTGCAACCTGTCGAAAGTTCTGGTCTTGAGCCCGCGCAGCACTTCAGCATTCGCCCTCTCCGCTTGACCGTTACTTCTCGGATGAACAACAGAAGAGAAGCAGACCTTGGCGCCAAGATCTTGGACGTACTGCATGAAGGTGCGGCTCGTGAATTTCGTGCCATTGTCGGTGATGATCCTATTAGGGATTCCGAAACGGCAAACAATCGACCTAAAGAACTTGACTTGTTGTCTTGTCACCTTCCTCATCGCTTCCACTTCCGGCCACTTTGTGAACTTGTCGATTGCAACGCATAAGTACTCAAAGCCCCGCATAGCTTCGGGAAAGGGGCCGAGGATGTCGAGCCCCTGCACCGAAAATGGCGGGATAAAGGGATCGTCAGGAGAGCTTGAGCAGGCTGGTGTATCTGCTTGGAATGGAACTGTAACGCTTCACACTATGTTACTTCTGCAGTTGCATCATTGATGGTTGTCGGCAAAAAGAAACCTAGCCGGAACGCTTTGCCGGAAACTGCTCTCGCGCCAATGTGGTGACCACATATGCCTCCATGTATCTTCGCCAACAGCTTTTGTCCGTCTTCGGTGAATACACTTCAATTTCACACCGTTGAGTCTTCTTACGTATAGTGTGTTGTCGACAAACTGGTACATACTTGACTGCCGGGCTACTCTTTCCGCTTCTTCTTGCTCTTCGGGAAGTTCTCCTATCTGAAGGAAACGGACAATCTGCTGTGCCCGTGCTGGAGCTTGCGGCTCGACAACAAGGACTAAAGGCACATCTGCTGCTGCAGGAACATCTGCTTCCACGGCGAGAACCTGCAGCTCAGCCGGAGCTTGACGTTCCCCGGCAAGCTTGCCGGAGCAAAACTTCTCGGGAGCGTCTGCTTCAATGGAACAAACCCTAGGGCTTGCCGGAGCAGCATCGCTCCTCAGCACTCTTGGTGTTGATCTTGAGGACCTTCTTGACGGCGACTTCGGGAAGCTCTGCCGGAAAATAGTCACCAAAGATCAACTTCCTCTTCTTGCTCTGTCCGGTTGATGGCGTTACAGACGGTTGAGTCAGCTTGAGCACAAAAATTCCTGGTTCCACAGGTAACTTAAGTGCAGCGCACTTCGACAGGCCATCGGCAATGTTGTTCTGAGCTCTTGGAACATGTTCCATTTGTAGGCCGTCAAAGTGCTCTTCTAGCTTTCTCACTTCATCAACATAAGCTTCCATCAACGAACTCTGATAACTCTTGTCCACTTGGCGGATGACAAGCTGTGAGTCACCCCTGACAATGAGCTTCTTGATCCCAAGGTCTCTGCGATCTCGAGACCGGCAAGCAAACCTTCATACTCTACAAGATTGTTTGTTGCTTGCTCTTTGGGAAAGTGCATCTGGACTACGTACTTGAGGTGCTCTCCGGTGGGTGCAACAAGTAGCACGCCCAAGACCGGGCGCCTTTGCAGCGAGAAGGCACCATCAAAGTACATGAGCCACTCTTTGCTTGATTCCTTGACGGGGATGCTCGTTTCAGGAATTTCTTCATCTTGTGTTGGCGTCCATTCTGCTATGAACTCCGCCAATGCTCTGCTTTGGATAGTTGAAGTGCTCTCAAACTTGAGGCCAAAGCTTGACAGTTCCAAAGTGCCCACTCGACAATCCTGCCTGTTGCCTCTGGATTTTGCAGTATCCTCTTCTGGGAAAATGAGTGACGATTGTGATCTCATGTGCCCGGAAGTAATGGCGAGCTTTCTCGAGGAGCCATGAGGAGGCCGAAAAGCAATTTCTGCACACCAGTACCTTGACCTAGCCCCTGCAGAAGGGAACCGACAAAGTAAACTGGGTGTTGCACCATTCTTTTCGCATCTTCTCATGCGTCTGCGTAGATCCATCCTTGTCGGGACCAGGAGCTTGCCGGTGAAGCCCCGCCTTTCGTCGCTGGATGCATCTGCCATGGTTGCTAGCTCATCATCCGCCTCCCTTTCCGCTACTAATGCAGCACTAACCACTTGATTGGTTGCCGCTATATATAGCAGAAACTTCTCTTGTGGCTTAGGTGCAACAAGTGTTGGAGTGGAGGACAGGTATCTCTTCAAGTCCTGCAGCGCAGCCTCCACTTCCGGAGTCCATTTCATCGGACCTTCCTTTTTCAAAATTTTG
Organism: Aegilops bicornis; assembly: GCA_021605145.1. Lineage (NCBI taxonomy): Eukaryota > Viridiplantae > Streptophyta > Magnoliopsida > Poales > Poaceae > Aegilops > Aegilops bicornis. The sequence goes on along the minus strand of CM038672.1, from coordinate 552,560,414 downwards.
AAAAATGGCAGGGCGTGCTCAGCAGACCTAGAGATAAACCTGCTGAGAGCAGTTACACAACCGGCAAGTCTTCGTACATCCTTGACGCGCTTTGGTGCTTCAATCTGCTCAATGGCCTTGATCTTGTCGGGATTGGCTTCAATTCCCCGGCCGAGACACGAAGAACCCGAGAAGCTTGCGGAAGGGACTCCAAACACACACTTCTCGTGGTTGAGCTTGAGGTTGATCTTGCGCAGATTTGCAAAGGTTTTGTCTAAATCTTGAATCAGTCGCCTTGTCCTTGCTTTTGACCACTATGTCATCCATGTAGGCTTCCACATTTACGTGCATTTGCGGCTCAAAAGCGTCATGGACTACTCTTGCAAATGTTCAACCAGCATTCTTTAATCCGAAAGGCATCCGTACGAAACAGTATGTGCCACATGGGGTGATGTATGCGGTCTTCTCCTCATCCTCTTTTGCCATGAAGATCTGATGATATCCTGAGTATGCATCCAGAAATGAAAGCAAATCATATCCGGCCGTGGAGTCAACAATCTGGTCGATGCGCGGCAAGTGAAATGGGTCTTTGGGACAAGCTTTATTGACATCGGTAAAGTCGATACAAAGCCTCCATTTCCCGTTTGCCTTGCGTACAACTACAGGATTGGCCAACCACGTAGGATGGAGCACTCCTCTGACAAGGCCTGCTGCTTCCAATTTCTTGATTTCTTTTGCGATGAATTCTTGGCGCTCCACTGCCTGCTTCCCGACTTTCTGCTTGACGGGCCGCGCATGAGGACAAACGGCAAGATGGTGCTCAATTACTTTCCTGGGAACACCGGGGATGTCAGACGGTTGCCACGCAAACACGTCGACGTACCACCGCAGGAAAGCAACGAGCGCCGCCTTCCTATTTAGGGTCGAGTGGCACCGATGGTGAAGGTACCACGGTGTCGCCCTCCTTGGCGGACACCTTCTTGGTCTCTGGTGGAGTTGCCATCGTCTTCTTACACTTGCCGGTGGAGCTCGATGGTGCTTCCTCGACGGTAGCGCAGCACTCCGAAGAGGTGCGCTTGCCGGAGTGGGCATCAGAGCTCTTGCCGGACTTGGTCTTCTTCTTCGCCCCGGGAGCTTCAGCGGCAAGTGGCTTGCAATCTGCTGCAGCTGCCGCTTCCCGGTAGATCTTGTCGGCGCAGATAAGAGCATCCTTCTTGTCGCCAGGGACAGAGATGACACTTATCGGGCCTGGCATCTTCAGCATGTTGTATGCATAGTGAGAGGCTGCCATGAAATTGGCGAGTGCTGGACGGCCAAGTATCCCATTGTAAGGCAATGGAAAGTCAGCAACGTCAAAAGTGACCTTCTCAGTCCTGAAGTTCAACTCGCTGCCAAATGTCACCGGCAACGTGATCTTTCCCTTCGGCTTGCTCCTTCCCGGATTGATTCCTTGGAATGTACCGGTCTCTTCGAGCTCGCCATCAGGGATCTGGAGTTTCTGGAGTACCGCGGAGGAGATCAGGTTCAAGCCGGCCCCGCCGTCAACTAGCATCTTAGTGACCTTGAGGTTGCGGATAGTTGGTGAAACCAACATCGGCAAGCACCCGACCGCAGTCACGCGATCAGGGTGGTCCATTTCAGAGGTTTGCGTGACTCGACGGAAGGTTCTGCCGCATTGACTTCCCGCATCCACTGCTTGAGCTGGCGGTGTGAAGTATGCAGAGAAGCACCGCCGTCAACGCATGTGACCTCTCGTGGCTTTCTGGAACTCCTGCTCATCGGTCTCATCATCATCCATGTCTTCATCATCGCTGTCGTCTTCATCCTTGTCGCGCCGCTGGGAGGTCTGTCTCCTTGCCGCTGCTTGGCCTTGCCGCGGCGTCCTCCTCGGCGGGGCGGTTTCTTGCTAGCTCCTCCAGCACCTTCCTGGGCCTTCTCCTTGTCGCGTCGTTCGTATTCAGCCTTCTGCTGCTCGACAAGCTGCTCGACCTTTTTGCAGCTCTGGAGGTCATGGCCCTTGGTGCGGTGGATCTTGTAGTACTGTTTGTTGGAGCCGTCCTGCTTGTCGGTGACCGCAATAGCCTGGCAGTTGGTGCCAGCGGCAACCTCCTTGCCGGAGCTACCAGCTTTGGCTTTCTTGGCGCCACCTCCGTTGCCGGACTGCTCAACAACTAGCACATCTTTGCTTTTCTTCTTCCTGTTGTTCCGCCGCCGGTTTTTCTTTGCCGGGGCGGTCTCCTCACTATCGATCCTCCTGCTTGAGATTCTCTCCGGGAGTCTCCTCCTTCCTCAAAGACGCGTGCACACTTGTCGGCCAGGGCATATAGCTCACTGACGTCTCTGATCTTGCTCATCGCCATCTCCTCCCGCATCCTGCGGTTTCGCACGTTCTGATGGAACGCACTGATTACCGCAGCAGGGTGGACATCTGGGATGTTGTGCTGTACGCGGCTGAATCTCTGAATGTACTTGCGCAGGGGCTCTCCTTCCTTCTGGGCGAGCAGATGAAGGTCGCTTTCTTGGCCATGGGGCTTGTGGCGCAGAAGGCGCCGACAAACTGATGGCATAGATCTGCCCAAGAGGATATGGAGTTGTCCGGCAAGTGCATGAGCCAGGATCTGACATTGGGCTTGAGCACCAGCGGGAAGTAGTTGGCCAGGATCTTGTCGTCTCGCCCCCCGGCAGCTTGCACCGCGATGGTGTAGATGCTGAGAAACTCCGACGGATGCATCCTGCTGTCGTACTTCTCTGGTACGTCTGGCTTGAAATTCTTCTTGCTGGGCCACTGGACTTGCCGCAGCTCACGAGTGAATGCAGGGCAACCTACCATGTACGGCAAGTCGCCTGGTTCCCCTGGCGCATGCATGTCGACAGAAGGCCCAGCGCGCTGGTCGGATTGACGCCGCGCTTCTCTTCGATGTTCGATGCGAGTTCGAGCGTCTTCTTGCTGTCGTTCGCGAAGAACTTGGCGCTGATCGCGACGAGCTCGTCGATCCGATGATGCGGTGGAGTCCCTGTCGAGGTGGATCCAGCGAGTCGGCAATCTGGGCCTTCGGGGCGGAGAGTGCATGGTGGTTGCACCCCCACCGGTTTCGTCGCCACCGGCTCGTGTTTGGCAGTCCTGCCGCGGCAGCGATGCACTCGGCTGCCGCGGAGCGTCGCCGGTGGCAAAGCCGATGAGACTCTGAATGGTGGCCCTCCATTCATCGACCTTGTCGGCTGTTGGAGGGTAATCCAGAGCGATTGAGCTCGCCAAAGCTTCGCCGGAGTGGTGGGTGGCGATGGCGAACGGCGCGAGGAGCGGATATGCTCAGACTTCTAACTATGTTAGAAGGAGCAGTATCCCGTCCAGGCGACCGTGCCTCACTCGCGCCAGCATGTTGGCGTGCATGCTGGTCTGGAGCATCCCGAGATCCACCAGCTCGATCTTGGTCCAACGAGCGTATGGCGTTGTGAATACCATGATGTCGGTCCCGCGCCTCCTGAGACGGGCGCGGTGCATGTACGGACGCCGAGGTCTGCGCAGCCTTGTCCTTGGACTTGGCACCACCGTGGGCTCCCCCGTCGATGTCCATTCTTCTGCCAGCGTCTACCCCACCACCCGTTTGCTCCGGTGCTGGCGGGTTCGACGCGGACGGAACATCTGCCGCCGAAGCCTTCTTCTTCGGTGGCATGTCGATGAAGATGATGAAGGTCTAGCTCGTGTGGACGCCGGATCAGGTTCACACAATCTCGACGCCCCCTACCTGGCGCGCCAAAGATGTCGGGGCAGGCTGATCCGCCCACGAACACCTATGGGACCGGCGGACCGAGCCCCTTTTCGGTTCGGGGGGCGGAGGTCGCACGAAGAGCAGATCGAGGCGGTAACACGCAGCAGTTTACCCAGCTTCGAGCTCTCCGGAGATAACACTCCTACTGCTGCATGTCTGAGTGTATTGAGTTCTTGCTCAGGATTGCTGAGTGCTACAGTACACACAAGCTGCTAACGAGACCGAGCCTGAGTGTTCTCTAGCTTCGAACCTTTTGAACCCCCCTCCCTACGTTGCGCATGGGCCTCCTTTTATATGCTAAAGGGGTCTCCGACAGGTGGAAACGTAGACAAGGGTAAAAATGGAAAAGGAGTGGTTGGTACAGCTACTTGTACATTGTATCATACATAACCCTGACGGCAGGGGACAAAGGCATTAAATGCCCATCTACGTCGCCCTAACAGTGCAGAAAGGGACCGTCAGGGGCGCCACCGCTTGCCACGATGGCAATCTTGTGTCGCCGCTTGCCACCGCGCTCCGGCCGCCGTCCTCTTGCCATGCGGCGCTACCGAAAGGTCCTGTGTCGACACGTTAGTGGATCTGCTGGAGCGCAGTGCAGTGGTGGTCTGCCGCCGCAAGCGCCTTTGCCGCGATCGTTGTCTTGTCGCGTCCGGAAGCTTGTCGCTCATCGGGCCTTCCGCAAGCTCCTCTTGCCGGGCCTTGTCTCCTAGGTGCCTTGGGTGGCCTTCCGGCAAGCTCCTCTTGCCGGGCCTTGTCTCCTTGGCTTGAATACTTTGTTCTTGAATGGCTCCAAAGGAACCACGGAGGACCTTGGCGGTCACCCAGTAAGCCTTGCCGCGGAGGGCTGCAACTGCCCGTGCACAAGTTCGGGATACTAGGGTACCCCTACTCTAGTACACCGACACATGGACATGACGAGGAGTCTCGAAATGGACGAGACATAAAGATTGATATACTAGACAGCTATATTCAGACACCGGAAGTGTTCCGAGTGATTTCGGAGAAAACCGGAGTGCCGGAGGGGTTACCGGAACCCCTCGGGGAAGTATTGGGCCTTAGTGGGCTTTAGGGGAGAGAGAGGGCAGCAGCCCAGGAGGTGGCGCGCCCCCTCCCATGAGGAGTCCAAATTAGACTAGGGGAGGGGGGCGCGGCCCCTCTTTCCCTCTCCCTCTCCCTCTCTTTCCTTCCCCCTTCCCCCTTCCTAGTAGGACTAGGAGAGGATGAATCCTACTCCTACTAGGAGGAGGATTCCTCCTCTCCTTGGGGCGCACCTAGGCCGGCCGGCCTCCCCCCTTGCTCCTTTACATACGGGGGCGGGGGGCACCCTAGAACATAGAAGTTGATTGTTCCAAGCCGTGTGCGGTGCCCCCCTCCACCATAATCCACCTCGGTCATATCGTAGCGGTGCTTAGGCGAAGCCCTGCGTCGGTAACTTCATCATCACCGTCATCACGCCGTCGTGCTGACGAAGCTCTCCCTTGAAACTCTACTGGATCGTGAGTTCGTGGGACGTCGCCGAGCTGAACGTGTGCAGTCCGCGGAGGTGTCGTACCTTCGGTGCTAGGATCGGTCAATCGTGAAGACGTACGACTACATTGACCACGTTGTCATAGCGCTTCTGCTTACGGTCTACGAGGGTACATAGACAACACTCTCCCCTCTCGTTGCTATGCATCACCATGAACTTGCGTGTGCGTACGATTTTTTTTGAAATTACTACGTTCCCCAACAGTGGTATCAGAGCCAGATTTATGCTTAGGTGTTATATGCACGAGTAGAACACAAGTGAGTTGTGGGCGATACAAGTCATACTGCTTACCAACATGACATACTTTGATTCAGCGGTATTGTTGGATGAAGCGGCCTGGACCGACATTACACGTACGCTTAAGCGAGACTGGTTCTACCGACTTGCTGCGCACACAGGTGGCTGGCGGGTGTCAGTTTCTCCATCTTTAGTTGAATCGAGTATGGCTACGCCCGGTCCTTGTGAAGGTTAAAACAACACTAACTTGATGAAATATCGTTGTGGTTTTGATGCGTAGGTAAGAATGGTTCTTGCTCAGCCCGTAGCAGCCACGTAAAACTTGCAACAACAAAGTAGAGGACGTCTAACTTGTTTTTGCAGGGCATACTGCAATGTGATATGGTCAAGACATGATGCTCCATTTTATTGTATGAGATTATCATGTTTTGCAACAAAGTTATCGGTACCTGGAAGGAGCCATATGGTTGTCGCTTTATTGTATGCAATGCAATCGCCCTGTAATTGCTTTACTTTATCACTAAGAGGTAGTGATAGTCGTAGTAGCAATAGTTGGCGAGACGACAACGATGCTTCGATGGAGATCAAGGTGTCAAGCCGGTGACGATGGTGATCATGACGGTGCTTTGGAGATGGAGATCAAAGGCACAAGATGATGATGACCATATCATATCACTTATATTGATTGCATGTGATGTTTATATTTTATGCATCTTATTCTGCTTTGATTGACGGTAGCATTATAAGATGATCTCTCACTAAATTTCAAGGTACAAGTGTTCTCCCTGAGTATGCACCGTTGCCAAAGTTCGTCGTGCCGATACACCACGTGATGATCGGGTGTGATAAGCTCTATGTTCACATACAACGGGTGCAAGCCAGTTTTGCACACGCAAAAATACTCGGGTTAAACTTGACGAGCCTAGCATATGTAGATATGGCCTCGGAACGCTGAGACGGAAAGGTCGAGCATGAATCATATAGTACAGAAGATCTACATAGTGATGTTCACCATTGAAAACTACTCCATCTCACGTGATGATCAGACATGGTTTAGTTGATTTGGATCACTTGATCACTTAGATGATTAGAGGGATGTCTATCTAAGTGGGAGTTCTTAAGTAATATGATTAATTGAACTTTAATTTATCATTAACTTAGTACCTGATAGTATTCTACATGTCTATGTTGTTGTAGATAGATGGCTCGTGTTGTTGTTCCGTTGAATTTTAATGCGTTCCTTGAGAAAGCAAAGTTGAAAGATGATGGTAGCAATTACACGGATTGGGTCCATAACTTGAGGATTATCCTCATTGCTGCACAGAAGAATTACGTCCTGGAAGCACCGCTGGGTGCCAGGCCTGCTGCAGATGTAACTAACGACGTTAAGAATGTCTGGCAGAGCAAAGCTGATGACTACTCGATAGTTTAGTGTGCCATGCTTTACGGCTTAGAACCGGGACTTCAACGACGTTTTGAACGTCATGGAGCATATGAGATATTCCAGGAGTTGAAGTTAATATTTCAAGAAAATGCCCGGATTGAGAGATATGAAGTCTCCAATAAGTTCTACAGCTGCAAGATGGAGGAGAATAGTTCTGTCAGTGAACATATACTCAAAATGTCTGGGAGTTAATCTTCCTGATGATAGTGTCATTGACAGAATTCTTCAATCACTGCCACCAAGCTACAAGAGCTTCGTGGTGAACTATAACATGCAAGGGATGGATAAGACAATTCCCGAGCTCTTCGCGATGCTAAAGGCTGCGGAGGTAGAAATCAAGAAGGAGCATCAAGTGTTGATGGTGAACAAGACCACTAGTTTCAAGAAAAAGGGTAAAGGGAAGAAGAAGGGGAACTTCAAGAAGAACGATGAACAAGTTGCTACTGAGGAGAAGAAACCCAAGTATGGACCTGAGCCTGAGACTGAGTGCTTCCACTTCAAATAGACTAGTCACTAGAAGCGGACATGCCCCAAGTATTTGGCGAATAAGAAGGATGGCAAGGTGAACAAAGGTATATGTGATATACATGTTATTGATGTTTACCTTACTAAAGCTCGCAGTAGCACCTGGGTATTTGATACTGGTTCTGTTGCTAATATTTGCAACTCGAAACAGGGACTACAGGTTAAGTGAAGATTTGCTAAGGACGAGGTGACGATGCGCGTAGGAAATGGTTCCAAAGTCGATGTGATCACCGTCGGCACGCTACCTCTACATCTACCTTCGGGATTAGTTTTAGACCTGAATAATTGTTATTTGGTGAAAGCGTTGAGCATGAACATTATATCTAGATCTTGTTTGATGCGAGATGGTTATTCATTTAAACTGAGAATAATGGTTGTTCTATTTATATGAGTAATATCTTTTATGGTCATGCACCCTTGAAGAGTGGTCTATTTTTGTTGAATCTCGATAGTAGTGATACACATATAAAAAATGTTGAAGCCAAAAGATGCAGAGTTAATGATGATAGTGCAAGTTATTTGTGGCACTACCGTTTGGGTCATATTGGTGTAAAGCGCATGAAGAAACTCCATACTGATGGACTTTTGGAATCACTTGGTACTTGTGAACCATGCCTCATGGGCAAGATGACTAAAACGTCATTCTCCGGAACAATGGAGCGAGCAACAGATTTGCTGGAAATCATACATAATAAAACATAAGTCTGAAACATGTATGTGGTACGATGAATATTGAGGCTCACGGCGGGTATCGTTAGTTTCTCACCTTCACAGATGATTTGAGTAGATATGGGTATATCTACTTAATGAAACATAAGTCTGAAACATTCGAAAAGTTCAAAGAATTTCAGAGTGAATTGGTAAATCATCATAACAAGAAAATAAAGTTTCTACGATCTGATCGTGGAGGAGAATATTTGAGTTACGAGTTTGGTCTTCATTTGAAACAATGCGGAATAGTTTCACAACTCACGCCACCCGGAACACCACATCATAATGGTGTGCCCGAACATCGTAATCGTACTTTACTAGATATGGTGCCATCTATGATGTCTCTTACCGATTTACCGCTATCGTTTTGGGTTTATGCTTTAGATACAGCTGCATTCACGTTAAATAGGGCACCATCTAAATCCGTTGAGACGACACTGTATGAACTGTGGTTTGGCGAGAAACCAAAGTTGTGGTTTCTTAAAGTTTGGGGCTGCGATGCTTATGTGAAAAAGCTTCAACCTGATAAGGTCGAACCCAAATAGGAGAAATGTGTCTTCATAGGATACCCAAAGGAGATTGTTGGGTACACCTTCTATCACAGATCCGGAGGCAAGACATTTGTTGCTAAAAATGGATCCTTTTTAGAGAAGGAGTTTCTCTCTAAGAAGTGAGTAGGAAAGTAGAACTTGATGAGGTAACTGTACCTGCTCCCTTATTGGAAAGTAGTTCATCACAGAAACCGGATCCTGTGATACCTACACCAATTAGTGAGGAAGCTAATGATATTGATCAAGAAACTTCAGATCAAGTTAATACCAAACATCGTAGGTCAACCAGAGTAAGATCCGCACCCGAGTGGTATGGTAATCCTATTTTGGAGGTCATGTTACTTGACCATGGCGAACCTACGAACTATGAAGAAGCGATGGTGAGCCCAGATTCCGCAAAATGGCTTGAAGCTATGAAATCTGAGATGGGATCCATGTATGAGTACAAAGTGTGGACTTTGGTTGACTTCCCCGATGATCGGCAAGCCATAGAGAATAAATGGATCTTGAAAAAGAAGACTGACGCTGACGGTAATATTACTGTCTACAAAGCTTGACTTGTTGCGAAAGCTTTTCGACAAGTTCAAGGGGTTGACTACGATGAGACATTCTCACCCGCATCGATGCTTAAGTCTGTCCGAATCATGTTAGCAATTGCCGCATTTTATGATTATGAAATTTGGCAAATGGATGTCAAAACTGCATTCCTGAATGGATTTCTAGAAGAAGAGTTGTATATGATGCAACCAGAAGGTTTTGTCCATCCAAAATGTGCTAACAAAGTGTGCAAGCTCAAGCGATCTATTTATGGATTGGTGCAAGCCGCTCGGAATTGGAATAAACGTTTTGATAGTGTGATCAAAGCATATGGTTTTATACAGACTTCTGGAGAAGCCTGTATTTACAAGAATGTGAGTGGGAGCTCTGTAGCATTTCTAATACTATATGTGGATGATATATTGTTAATTGGAAATGATATAGAATTTTTGGATAGCATAAAAGGATACTTGAATAAGAGTTTTTCAATGAAAGACCTCGGTGAAGCTGCTTATATATTGGGCATCAAGATCTATAGAGATAGATCAAGACGCTTAATTAGACTTTCACAAAGCACATATATACCTTGATAAAGTTTTCAAAAAGTTGAAAATGGATCAAGCAAATAAAGGGTTCTTGCCTGTGTTACAAGGTGTGAACTTGAGTCAGACTCAATGCCCGACCACTGCAGAAGATAGAGAGAAAATGAAAAGTGTTCCCTATGTTTCAGCCATAGGCTCTATCATGTATGGAAGCTGTGTACCAGACCTGATGTGCGCCTTGTTATTAGTTTAGCAGGGGGGTACCAAAGTAATCCAGGAGTGGATCACTGGACAGCAGTCAAGAACATCCTGAAATACATGAAAAGGACTAAGGATATGTTTCTCGTTTATAGAGGTAACAAAGAGCTCGTCGTAAATGCTTACGTCGATGCAAGCTTTGACACTGATCCGGACGATTCTAAATTACAAACCGGATACGTATTTATATTGAACGGTGGGGCAATCAGTTGGTGCAGTTCTAAACAAAGCGTCGTGGCGGGATCTACATGTGAAGCGGAGTACATAGCTGCTTCGGAAGCAGCAATTGAAGGAGTCTGGATGAAGGAGTTCATATCCGATCTTTGTGTCATACCTAGTGCATCGGGTCCAATGAAAATCTTTTGTGACAATACTGGTGCAATTGCCTTGGCAAAGGAGTCCAGATTTCACAAGAGGACCAAGCACATCAAGAGACGCTTCAATTCCATCTGTGATCAAGTCCAGGTGGGAGACATAGAAATTTGCAAGATACATACGGATCTGAATGTTGCAGACCCGTTGACTAAGCCTCTCTCACGAGCAAAATATGATCATCACCAAGACTCCATGGGTGTTAGAATCATTACTGTGTAATCTAGATTATTGACTCTAGTGCAAGTGGGATACTGAAGGAAAAATGCCCTAGAGACAATAATAAAGTTTTTATTAATTTCCTGATTTGTTGATAAATATTTATTATTCATGCTAGAATTGTATTAACCGGAAACATAATACATGTGTGAATACATAGACAAATAGAGTGTCACCAGTATGCCTCTACTTGACTAGCTCGTTGATCAAAGATGGTTAAGTTTCCTAACCATATACATGAGTTGTCATTTGATAAACTGGATCACATCATTAGGAGAATGATGTGATTGACTTGACCCATTCCGTTAGCTTAACACTTGATCGTTTTAGTTTACTGCTATTGCTTTCTACATGACTTATACTTGTTCCTATAACTATGAGATTATGCAACTCCCGATTACCGGAGGAAGACTTTGTGTCCTACCAAATGTCACAATGTAATTGGGTGATTATAAAGGTGCTCTACAGGTGTGTCCTATGGTACTTGTTGAGTTGGCATAGATCGAGAATAGGATTTGTCACTCCGATTGTCGGAGAGGTATCTCTGGGCCCTCTCGGTAATGGACATCACTATAAGCCTTGCAAGCAATGTGACTAATGAACTAGTTTCGGGATGATGCATTACGGAACGAGTAAAGAGACTTGCCGGTAACGAGATTGAGCTAGGTATTGAGATACCGACGATCGAATCTCGGGCAAGTAACATACCGATGACAAAGGGAACAATGTATGTTGTTATGCAGTTTGACTGATAAATATCTTCGTAGAATATGTAGGAACCAATATGAGCATCCAGGTTCCGCTATTGGTTATTGACCGGAGACGTGTCTCGGTCAAGTATACATAGTTCTCGAACCCGTAGGGTCCGCACGCTTAACGTTAGGTGACGATCGGTATTATGAGTTTATGTGTTTTGATGTACCAAAGGTAGTTCGGCGTCCCGGATATGATCACGGACATGAAGAGGAGTCTCTAAATGGTCGAGACATAAAGATTGATATATTGCATGGCTATATTCGGACACCAGAAGTGTTCCGAGTGATTTCACAGAAAACTGGAGTGCCGGAGAGGTTATCGGAACCCCCCTGGTAAGTATTGGGCCTTAGTGGGCTTTAGGCGAGAGAGAGGGCAGCAGCCCAGGAGGTGGCGTGCCCCCTCCATGAGGAGTCCGAATTGGACTAGGGGAGGGGGGCGCGGCCCCTCTTTCCCTCTCCCTCTCCCTCTCTTTCCTTCCCCCTTCCCCCTTCCTAGTAGGACTAGGAAAGAATGAATCCTACTCCTACTAGGAGGAGGATTCCTCCTCTCCTTGGGGCACACCAAGGCTGGCCGGCCTCCGCCCTTGCTCCTTTATATACGGGGGCGGGGGGGGGGGGCACCCTAGAACATAGAAGTTGATTTTTCCAGGCCGTGTGCGGTGCCCCCTCCACCATAATACACTTCGGTCATATTGTAGCGGTGCTTAGGCGAAGCCCTGCGTCGGTAACTTCATCATCACCATCATCACGACGTCGTGCTGACGAAGCTCTCCCTCGAAGCTCTACTTGATCGTGAGTTCGTGGGACATCACCGAGCTGAACGTGTGCAGTCCACGGAGGTGCCGTACCTTCAGTGCTAGGATCGGTTGATCGTGAAGACGTACGACTACATCAACCGCGTCGTCATAACGCTTCCGCTTACGGTCTATGAGGGTACGTAGACAACACTCTCCCCTCTCGTTGCTATGCATCACCATGATCTGGCGTGTGCGTAGGAATTTTTTTGAAATTACTACGTTCCCCAACAAATCTTTGGAAAGGGTCCTGGCGGACAACCTGTTCCGGATGACACTGACGGACGCACACCCATGTGGAAGAAGAAATCTATATTTTGGGACCTTCCCTATTGGAAAGACCTAGAGGTACGCACCGCAATCGACGTGATGCAGGTGACGAAGAATCTTTGCGTGACCCTGCTTGGCTTCTTGGGCATGTTTGGGAAGACAAAGATACACTAGAGGCATGGGAGGACCAGCAACGTATGCACGGAAAAGATGGCACACATCAGGGTCATGCCATCTACGCTCTTACCAAAGAAGAGAAGGAAATCTTCTTTGAATGCCTGCTCAATATGAAGGTATCGTCTGGCTTCTCGTCGAATATAAAGGGAATAATAAATATGGCAGAGAAAAAGTTCCAGAACCTAAAGTCTCATGACTGCCACGTGATTATGACGCAACTGATTCCAGTTGCAACGAGCGGGCTTCTACTGGAAAACGTTCGATTAGCCATTGTGAAGCTATGTGCATTCCTCAATGCAATCTCTTAGAAGGTAATGATCCAGAAATCATACCAAGGTTAGGAATTATTTGGTGCAATGTCTTGTCAGTTTCGAGTTGGTGTTCCCAGCATCCTTGTTCAACATCATGACGCACGTCCTAGTTCACATATGCAAAGAGATTAACGTTTCAGTTCCTGTATTTCTACACAATATGTTCCCCTTTGAGAGTTTCATGGGAGTCTTAAAGAAATATGTTCATAACCGTGCTAGGCCAGAAGGAAGCATCTCCAAGGGCCATGAAAATGAGGAGCTCATTGAGTTTTGTATTGACTTTATTCTTGACCTTAAGCCGATTGGTGTTCCTGAATCGCGGCATAAGGGCAGACTAGATTGAAAAGGAACGCTAGGAGCAGATCAAATAATATGTATGGACGGGCATTCTCTCACTCAAGCACACTACACAGTTCTACAGAATTCCGCCTTCGTGGCTCCGTATATGGAGGAACACAAGAATTTTCTATGCTCCAAACATCCGGAGCAGTCTGATCACTGGATTACACGTGAACAAACGGGGACTTTTGCCGGTTGGTTGCTGATAGGTCTCCGACGTATCTATAATTTTTTATTGTTCCATGCTATTATATTATCTGTTTTGAATGTTTAATGGGCTTTAATATGCTCTTTTATATTAGTTTTGAGACTAACCTATTAACCGGAGGCCCAGTGCCTCATTTCTATATTTTTTTGCCTATTTTAGAGTTTTACAAAAAGGGAATATCAAATCGAGTCCAAACGGAACGAAGCCTTCGCGAGGATCTTTCTTGAACCGAAAGCAAACTAGGAGACTTGGAGTTGAAGTCTAGAATGCCATGAGGAAGCCACGAGGCAGGAGGGCGCGCCCCCCACCCTCGTGGGCCCCTCGTAGCTCAACCGACGTACTTCTTTTGCCTATATATACTCTTATACCCTATAAACATCAGGGGGAGCCATGATACCACTTTTCCACTGCCGCAACCTTCTGTACCCGTGAGATCCCATCTTAGGGCCTTTTCCGGCGATCTGCCGGAGGGGGAATCGATCACGGAGGGCTTCTACATCAACACCCTTGCCTCTTCGATGAAGCGTGAGTAGTTTACCACAGACCTTCAGGTCCATAGTTATTAGCTAGATGGCTTCTTTTCTCTCTTTGATTCTCAATACAAAGTTCTCCTCGATGTTCTTGGAGATCTATTCGATGTAATACTCTTTTGCGCTGTGTTTGCCGAGATCCGATGAATTGTGGATTTATGATCAAGTTTATCTATGAATATTATTTGGTTCTTCTCTGAATTCTTATATGCATGATTTGATATCTTTGCAAGTCTCTTCGAATTATCGGTTTAGTTTGGCCTACTAGATTGATCTTTCTTGCAATGGGAGAAGTGCTTAGCTTTGGGTTCAATCTTGCAGTGTCCTTTCGTAGTGACAGGATGGCCAGAAAGGCACGTATTGTATTGTTGCCATCGAGGATAAAAATATGGGGTTTATATCATATTGCTTGATTTTATCCCTTTACATCATGTCATCTTGTTTAATGCGTTACTCTGTTCTTATATACTTAATACTCTAGATGCATGCTGGATAGCTGTCGATGTGTGGACTAATAGTAGCAGATGCAGAATTGTTTCGGTCTACTTGACACGGACGTGATGCATATATTCATGATCATTGCATAGATATTCTCATAACTATTCGCTTTTCTATCAATTGCTCGGTAGTAATTTTTTCACCCACCATAATATGTGCTATCTTCAGAGAAGCCACTAGTGAAACCTATGGCCCCCGGGTCTATTTTACATCATATTAGTTTCTCGTCAACTTGCCAATTTCTGCCGCCGTTCTTTTATTTTGCAATCTTTACTTTCCAATCTATACAACAAAAATACCAAAAATATTTACTTTATTATCTTTATTAGATCTCACTTTTGCGAGTGACCGTGAATGGGTTAACAGCCCCTTTATCGCGTTGGTTGCAAGGTTCTTGATTGTTTGTGCGGGTACTAGGTGACTTGAGCGTTGTATCCTACTAGATTGATACCTTGGTTCTAAAAAACTTAGGGAAATACTTACGCTACTTTGCTACATCACCCTTTCCTCTTCAAGGGAAAACCAACGCATGCTCAAGAGCTAGCAAGAAGGATTTCTGGCGCTGTTGCCGGGGAGATCTACGCCAAGTCAAGACATACCAAGTACCCATCATAAACTCTTCTCCCTCGCATTACATTATTTGCCATTCGCCTCTCGTTTTCCTCTCCCCCGCTTCTAAAATGATTTTTGAAAACCTTTCCCTTTTCTTCGCCCCTCTTCCGTTCGTCTCTTTTCGCTTGCTACTTGTTTGCTTGTTTTGTTGGATTGATTGTTTGTCATGATGGATCAACATACTAAATTGTGTGACTTTTCCAATACCAACAACAATGATTTAATTAGCACTCCGACTGCTCCTACTACTGATGCTGAATCTTGTGAAATTAATACCTCTTTGTTGAATCTTGTTATGAAAGATCAATTTTTTGGCCTTCCTAGTGAAGATGCCGCTACCCATCTAAACAACTTTGTTGATTTATGTGATATGCAAAAGAAGAAAGATGTGGCTAATGATATTGTTAAATTGAAGCTATTTTCGTTTTCGCTTAGAGATCGTGCTAAAACTTGGTTCTCTTCTTTGCCTAAAAATAGTATTGATTCATGGAATAAGTGCAAAGATGCTTTTATCTCTAAGTATTTTCCTCCCACTAAGATCATCTCTCGTAGGAACGATATTATGAATTTTAAGCAACTTGATCATGAGCATGTCGCACAAGCTTGGGAGAGAATGAAATTAATGATACGTAATTGCCCTACACATGGTTTGAACTTGTGGATGATTATACAAAAAAATTATGCCGGATTGAATTTCGCTTCTAGAAATCTTTTAGATTAGGCCGCGGGAGACACTTTTATGGAAATCACTTTAGGAGAAGTGCTACCTCTTGAGCACATCGTTGGTTTTCCCTTGAAGAGGAAAGGGTGATGCAGCAAATTAGCCTAAATATTTCCCTCAGTATTTGAGAACCAAGGTATCAATCCAGTAGGAGACCACGCTCAAGTCCCTCATACCTACAGAAACAAATAAGAACCTTGCAACCAACGCGATAAAGGGGTTGTCAATCCCTTCATGACCACTTGCAAAAGTGAGATCTGATAGAGATGATAAGATAATATTTTTGGTATTTTCATGATAAAGACTAAAAGTAAAGAAAGCAAAATAAATGGTAATAGAAATTGCTAGTTGTTGGAAGATTAATAAGATAGAAAATAGACCAGGGGGCCATAGGTTTCACTAGTGGCTTCTCTCAAGATAGCATAAGTATTACGGTGGGTGAACAAATTACTGTCGAGAAATTGATAGAATTGAGCATAGTTATGAGAATATCTAGGCATGATCATGTATATAGGCATCATGTCCGCGACAAGTAGACGGACTCCTGCCTACATCTACTACTATTACTCCACACATCGACCTTTATCCAACATGCATATAGAGTATTAAGTTCATAAGTACATAGTAACGCTTTAAGCAAGATGACATGATGTAGAGGGATAAACTCAAGAAATATGATATAGACCCCATCTTTTTTATCCTCGATGGCAACAATACAATACATGTCGTTTCCCTTTCTGTCGCTGGGATCGAGCACCGCAAGATTGAACCCAAAGCTAAGCACTTCTCCCATTGCAAGAAAGATAAATTTAGAGGAGACATGCAACGATAACCAATCGTACATAAAAGGATTCAGAGGAGATTCAAACATTGTCCATAGATAATCTTGATCATAAACTCACAATTCATCGGATCTCGACAAACGCACCGCAAAAGAAGATTACATGGAATAGATCTCCAAGAGAATCGAGTAGAACTTTGTATTGAGATCCAAAGAGAGAGAAGAAGCCATCTAGCTAATAACTATGGACCCGAAGGTCTGAGGTAAACTACTCACACATCATCGGAGAGGCTCTGGTGTTGATGTAGAAGCCCTCCGTGATCAATGCCCTCCCGGCAGAGCGCCTAAAAGGCCCAAGATGGCATCTCACGGGTACAGAAGGTTGCGGCGGTGGAAATATGGTTTCGTGGTGCTCCTGGATGTTTTCGGGGTACGTAGGTATATATAGGCGAAAGAAGTCAGTCAGGAGAGCTACGAGGGGCCCACGAGTGTGGGGGGCGCGCCCGGGGGGCAGGTGCGCCTCCCTGCCTCGTGGCTTCCTCGTTGATTGCTTGACGTCCACTCCAAGTCCTCTGGATCATGTTTGTTCCAAAAATCACGTTCCGAAGGTTCCATTCCGTTTGGACTCCGTTTGATATTCCTTCCCCTCGAAATACTGATATAGGCAAAAAACAACAATTTGGGATGGGCCTCCGGTTAATAGGTTACTCCCAAAAATAATATTAAAGTGTATAATAAAGCTATTAAACATCCAAAACAGATAATATAATAACATGGAACAACAAAAACTTATAGATACGTTGAAGACATATCAAGAAGCTACTAAACTCCTAGACAATATTATGGTTAATTATTCTCAATGGCACACCGAAAGATCCACTAGTAAAAAGGTTCATGTGATTGAAGAGATTAATGTTTTGAGTGGAAAGATGGATGAACTTATGAAATTGTTTTCTAATAAAATTGTTTCTTATGATCCTAATGATATGCCTTTGTCCACTTTGATTGAGAATAATATGAATTTATGGATGTGAACTTTGTTGGTAGGAACAATTTTTCTAACAACGCGTATAGAGGAAACTTTAATTCTCGGCCTTTTCCTAGTAATTCCTTTAATAATTATGGTAATTCCTACAACAATTCTTATGGAAATTTTAATAAGATGCCCTCCGATTTTGAGATTAGTGTTAAAGAATTTATGAGTTCACAAAAGAATTTCAATGCTTTGCTTGAAGAAACATTACTTAAGATTGATGAGTTGGCTAGGAACGTGGATAGAATTTCTCTTGATGTTGATTCTTTGAAACTTAGATCTATTCCACCTAAGCATGACATCAATGAGTCTCTCAAAGCCATGAGAATTTCCATTGATGAGTGCAAAGAAAGAACCGCTAGGATGCACGCTAAGAAAGATTGCTTTGTGAAAGCGTGTTTTTCTAGTTTTCATGATAATAATGATGAAGATCTAAAAGTGATTGATGTGACTCCTATTAAATCTTTGTTTTCCAATATGAATCTTGATAAAGATGGGACTAGAGATAACTCAACTTTAGTTAAAAGGCGTCCCAATGATTCAGGGTTTTTAGATCTTGATGCAAAAATTTATAAAAGTGGGATTGAAGAGGTCAAAACATTAAATAGCAATGAACCCACTATTTGGATTTCAAGGAATTTATTTATGATAATTGTTGTTTCATAGATTGTATTTCCTTCTTGCAATTGTGTTAAATTCTCCTCATGTTTATAATCAAAATAAAGCTTTTACTAAACATATCATTGACGCTTCAATACAATCCTATGAAGAAAAGCTTGAACTAGAAGTTTCTATCCCTAGAAAACTATATGATGAGTGGGAACCTACTATTAAAATTAAGATTAAAGATTATGAATGCTATGCTTTGTGTGATTTGGGTTCAAGTGTTTCCATGATTCCAAAAAACTTATGTGATGTGCTAGGTTTCCGTGAATTTGATGATTATTCTGTAAATTTGCATCTTGCGGATTCCACCATTAAGAAACCTATGGGAAGGATTAATGATGTTCTTATTGTCGCAAATAGGAATTATGTGTCACACCCTAGCTAGTTCATGCATTAGAGTGTTGCATCATGTTTACTTTTCCAGAAATATTCAGATGGGGATGACAGAACCCCAACACCCCCCTAAAACAACTAGGGTTTCCTAAAATAATTTTCAATGAACCTGAAATGCCCTTCTAAAATGTCCATCATTTTTGTCTTGGTCCAGAACCTCTGCCAAAGTTGTTTCACATTTTTCTAGGAAAGATAAGGTCACTAGATTAAATCATTACATATTTGCATTTGGGCATTTAAATGCTATAAAATAATTCAAATGCCCAAATAATTCTGAAGTTAAGTGTGGGCTGTTGGAAATAATATAAACAAAGCCCCCAATTAATTTTAGGATTTATGAAAACGTTTTAGTATTTTAAATAAAGCCTAGAAGCTACAAAAAAATAGAAAAAAAAAGAATAAAGAGAGGGAGAGAAAGGCCATAGGCCACTTAGCTGGCTGGCCCGACCCATTTGGCCCGTGCGAGTCATCACCTACCTCTGCCAGTAGGCAGAGGAGGGACACCACGACGCTGCCGAACTCGCCACGCCACCTCTCCTTGCATGCCTGCCCTCGTCCGCGCCAGCGCGACGCCTCGAAACGCCTCCTCGGCGCCGCCCCGAGCCCCTGGACATCTCACTTTCCCCCTTCTCTCTCCCTCGCCTCTCCTCACCATGGCCGACGTTGCTGCGCACGCACCGCCGTAGTTCTCGCAGCCACCGTCTTCCCCGCGCCGCGCCACCATGTCCAGAAGCTTCGCCACCCTCCTCTCCTTCGAGCAGGCCGAGCCCCGAGCGCTCGCTTGCCCCGAAACCACTGCAACGACCACGCCCGACTCCGCTACCGCTGGAGATCCCCTTCACCGTCACCGCTGCACCAGCTCGTCCCTGACGTCGCTGACTGCTCCGACGTGATCGCCGTGAGCTCAGCAACCTCCCCATCCTCTCCGTTCTCGCTCTCGAGCACTGTAGCGACCACATGAAGCTTCACCGCAAGCGCCGCCGCCGAGCTCGTCGCCGACGATGCTCCGGCCACCCAACGGCCACACCACCATGTCCACTGCACTCACCGCATCCCCAGGAGTCTGCAGCACTACTTCGCGCACCTCGCCGTGCCCCCTAGCAACGAGCCCGAGCTCGCCCAAACTTCGGCAGCCGCACAACTCATCGCCGGCGTCGTTTCCGGTGACCCCGCGCCCCACCGCCACCACCACTCGACGCGGGTCACTCCTAGCTACCCATAGATGGTGTACGCCGCCCATTTGATCGTCGGAGGACAAAACCCGCACCGCCACGCCGCGCTTGGCCTCGCCGGCGGCTAAACGCCGGCGAGTTTGACCCTGCTGACCATTGACCCCGGGTGGACCCAGTTTGACCCCCTGGGTCTATGACAGGTGGGACCCGCCTGCTAATTAACCTTGGTTAGGGCTAACTAAAATTAGTTAGTTTAACTAACCACTGACACGTGGGACCCACTAGTCAGTTGACCTGGACCTGCCCCGTTGACCTGGTGACGTCACCCTGACGCAATGCTGACACAATAACTAATTTACTGGATTATTCTTATACAGGAAATTCCAGAAAATGCTACAAACTTTAAAAATTCATAGAAATTAGTCTGTAACTCAAATGCAGAGATTTCTATATGAAATTTGGTCAGAAAAATTCAATCTTTCCATCTGTACTGGTTTCATGCATGTCAGAACACTTTAACCTTGTTGTTTAGATGGAACAAGTTAATGCACTAATATCACCTCTTATTCTGGGTTAGGATTTAAATCCTTGATTCAAATGAACTCAAACTAATATGTTGTAAGTTGCATCAGCCAAAACACACTCATTTTGCCATGTCATTGCATGCATGATTTTGTTGCATATTGCCATGTGGTGATTGTGTTTCGATGTGTTCTTCGTGGTAGGTTCTGCCTCCGAGGATATTCACGAGTATTCAACTGAAGTGTTGTATCCCACTACCACTCTGTTAGGCAAGCAACCCCATTGATCATTTAGATACAAACCCTACTTCTCGCTTCTGCTCTCGTTTACTGCATTAAGACAACACGTTTCAAACTGTTGTGTGTTGCGGTAGTTGAACCCACTTCCGCTGCATGACCTTTCATTGCCACAGTAACTAGATGAAACCCACTAGCATGTGTAGGAGTTGATTGAGACATGTTTGTGTTTCCTACCATGCTATGCTTGCTATGCTTAGAGTCGTGTCAGGTCTGGCTCATCGGGGTGATGAACTAGAGTGAATGGTTGTGTCGGTAATGAGAGTGAAGTGTTGAACATGATTTGGTAAAGGTATCGATGAGAGGCGATGTAGGAGTACATGGTGAGTTGTTTCATTGAGGCCGTCCTTTAGAACTGAGATCTGTATGTGTGATTTAAGATCAGCTACTACCACGCGTTGGGCCCAAAACCAATGGACCCTTCCGACTTATTAACCACTCTTGTCCTCTGTCCAGGAGTTGCAAGTAATTTCTGGTGTTTGTAGTATGATGGAGGCCGTGCGCAGCTCAGACCTTAGGGGTGGGCTGTGATTTGGTAGGCTCGTGGCACGGTGTACCGAGTCACCGGTTTGGTGTCTCAGGAACCCTGCACACATCGTTTGGGGCCGCTGAGGACACCCCGGTCGGATTTCCTTGCGGATGGAACCCGAATAGGCGATCAACCTGGACTAGGGACTCGTGTGTTTAGTCAGGTCGTGGCCGACACCCTCGCTGGGCTTCCGCTTGAAGGTTGCCGAGTACATGTCGTGTAGCGGCGATAGGTGGTGAAAGCGTGTGTGAAGAAGTACACCCCTGCAGGGTATAAAACTATTCGAATAGCCGCGTCCGCGGTAAAGGACTACTTGGTCGCTTATGGAGTTCATAGACAAGTTAATGGTTACTACTAAAAGACTCAAGATAAGTGTGAGTACCGCGGATGGCTCTCTCATAGGATGACGAGCGAGGATCCAGGGTGGAGTATTGTGATGGTGATTAGTGGACTCGTGTGCGAAAACTATTTTACAAGTGGTGTCTCGTAGGATAGCTTAGCCAAGAGTCAAAGCTGGCTTGCTGCAATAATTCCACTACCCTTCTTGAGAATGTGCATGCATAGTAGGATCTGTTGTAAGACTTGCTGATTACCTTTGTACTCATGTTGCTTTAATTACTGTTTTCAGACGACAACACCTCCCCCTCCG
The DNA here is from genome assembly GCA_021605145.1 of Aegilops bicornis. Taxonomy (NCBI): domain Eukaryota; kingdom Viridiplantae; phylum Streptophyta; class Magnoliopsida; order Poales; family Poaceae; genus Aegilops; species Aegilops bicornis. The sequence goes on along the minus strand of CM038672.1, from coordinate 552,538,485 downwards.
ATGGGTTATATGTAGATATCGATGGTGACGAGTGACTTGCCACCCAGGTGGTGATCTGAGCTTGTGAAGGGCCTATGTAGATAGACAGGCTTCGTCAAGCCTTCTTTCTTTCTAGTATGTGTACTCAGACTAGTTGCTTCCGCATGTGCTTGTATATTTGTATGACTTGAGTGTTGGGTCATGTGACCCCTACCTGTATGAATATGTTATGTACGGCTCTCTGGAGCCTTTAAATAAAGTACTTTGAGTTGTAGAGTTTTGTTGTGATGCCATGTTGTATTTTTACACATATCGAGCAAATTGTGTGTATGATTGAAATGCTTGGTATGTGTGGGATCCGACAATCTAGTTGTTTATCCTTGGCAGCCTCTCTGATGGGGAAATGTAGTCTGGTGTCTCCACTGAGCCTTGGTAGTCCACTACAGCCCGGTTTACCGGAGTCCTGCTAGCCCAGCACTACTGCTCCGGAACACTTAGACTGGCCGACATGTGTTTCACTTCGTTATTGTGTCTGTCCTTCGTGGAAATGTCACGCGGTGGCATCCGGAGTCCTGCCTAGCCTGCTACAGCCCGGGTTGCGGGAGTCCTGTTAGCCCAGTGCTACAGCCCGGATTCACACGCTGCTGACCGACATGCTCGATGTTGATTCATGTATGCATGTCCCCGTAAGTTATCGCCTCTTTGGGTTCACGACTAGCCATGTCGGCCCGGGTTCTCTGTCATATGGATGCTAGCGACACTATCATATACGTGAGCCAAAAGACGCAGAAGGTCCCGGGCCATGGTAAGGCGACACCCGTGGGAATACCGTTCGTGAGGCCGCAAAGCGATATGAGGTGTTACAGGCTAGATCGGTATGACTTAGAATCGGGGTCCTGACATTATGTGCCGATAGATTTCATTGTTCTTGATATAGATTGCAATTCTACATGTCCTATTATTCTTGGTAGACCTTTCCTTAGAACTATTAGTGCAATTATTTACATAAAAGAAGGAAATATTAGATTCCAATTTATGTTAAGGAAAGGCATGGAACACTTTCCTAGGAAGAAAATTAAATTGCCTTATGTCGGTGTACAAAACGAGGGGTGCACTTTTTGTACCCCTATAACTGTGCACGGGCAGTCTGAGCCGCGGGCACCACCGCACTGAGCAAGGCAAGGGAGGTGAGCCAAGGTAAGGCCGAAGCTCGAAAGGAACAGAACGGCGCCAAGACCAAGACCACAAAGAGCAAAGGGGACGAAGCGGACTCCCCCGACAAGATCCTTGCCGGGAAGCGGTTTTGGCAAACCCAGCAAGACCCTTGCCGGGGCAGCTCGTCCCACACTACGGAGCGAATCACCCTTGAGTCCACTGCCCCCATGGGGCAAGGATTCGGGATACATCCCCGTGGTGGCATGCAGATCTTTGTGAAGACATTCAAGATTGGATACACACTATAGAAGATGACGACCCTTGGCGGAATCCCAGCCAAGGAGGACCACAAGGCCCCCGGCAAGAGCCTTGCCGGGGATGACAGCAGGCGCCACGGCAAGACCCTTGACGGGGCCCCGGCAAGACCCTTGCCGGGGCTACGACAAGGCCCTCGCCAAGAACCCCCGTAGGGCCACCATCGGGCCCGCGCCAACCAAACCTTCACCGTCGTTTGCATGCAGCTGCCGACCTAACCAGTTGGGCAGGCACCTGCGTGGCGGCAAGCGGATCTTCGTGGAGACCCACCATTGCGCCACCTCAGCTGCCTGCCTGCCTACATGGCACCGCGGGCACCGCTGGCCAGGGCGCGTGTCAAGACGAGAGGGGGCAGCGACGGACGAGACATGGCTCTCCCCCGTCCCCGATAAAGCAAGGACACCTAAGCAAGACGCATTTAAGGCGCCTTGTCATGTAATGCGAGGGATAGACTCGATCATCAGCATTCTTTCCACCTCCTGTGTGCCACTGTGGCAACCCCTTTCCCTATAAAAGGAGGCCCAAGGCGACCAGGAGGAGGATTCGGCTTTTTGGAGCTCCTCACGCCCCATTGCTAGTTCAAGAACACAGATAAAGAAATGACCAAAGCAGGAGTAGGGTTTTACGCATCCTCGCGGCCCGAACCTGGATAAAGAAACCGTGTGCTATCTGTTTGATCCGCTCTTCTCACGACCCCGCGCCCCACAACCGTAGTAGGGATTCTTGTGATCCCATAGGTGTTGTTCCTACACCGACATCTTTGGCGCGCCAGGTAGGGGGCGCAGTTGTGAGAATCGGGTCTAGCAGTTAGTTCGACGCTTCTTCATTGTCATGGCGCCCAAGAAGAAGATGACGGTGGCGGTTGGCCCATCAGAAACCGGACATCCCGTCCCGACGCGGGCGAGCAGCGGACCGGTTGCAGAAAGGACCCGGGCGCCGTTCGCGAACACCAACACCGTCCCAGCAACCGAAGTTTGGGAGGCGGCAGTGTTTGTGCGCCTGGCAACGGGCCGCACGCCGCCAAATCCAAAGACGGAACCAGGCACCCCGTGGGCGGCGCGAGGCCTTCCAAGATCGCTGCCACCCCGCCCGAAGGCGACACGAGGGCTTCCAAAACTCCCACGCCGGTGCCGACGGCGCGCTCCTCCCAAGCGGCGTGCGACGAACGGCGTAATCACGCCGAGGACCCCGGGCGTCGCCGCGGAAAGAGGCCCGAGCGCTACTCCCGGGATTTACAAGACCTGCCCGCTCGCCGAGGCGCTGGTGAAGATGGCATGCGACCGCGGGGTCGTGATAGAGCTCCTTCTGACATGGTCAGAAGTCGAAGCGCGTCGCGGTCCTTGCAGGTTTCGCTGCCACCAACGCCAGCCAGAAGCCACTCGCGCCAGCAGCTTGCTCCTCGATTTTCCTCCCACTACGGGGAAACTCGACGAATGGAGAGCCACTATCCGAAGCCTTGTTGCGGTGGCCAACAAAGACGAACCGAGTCCAGTGGAGCCCCCGGGTCGACGCTCCGACGGAGTCCCACGCACCAGTGGCAGGAGAGCCGGCGGCGCCGCAACCACGGTGCACTCGCCTCCTCCTCGCCCGGTACCGCGGACGCCAGCCCATCGCGACGTTATGGGCGACGAGATCTCCGTAGCATCGTCCGACCAGCGGGCCCACTGTGACCAGCGCCAAGTTCTTCGGGAACAAGAACATGAAGACGCTCGAACCACTATCGAGCGCCGGCGCGGAGCGCGCCACCAATCAGACAAGCGAGCAGGGCCTGCTGTGAGCCACCCGGCACCGGGGGAGCACTGGAAGCCTACCTTACGAGGTAGGCTCTCCGGCTTTTACCCGTGAGCTACGGCAGTTCCAGTGGCCCACTCACCGCACCTTCAAACCCGACATGGGCGAAAAGTATAGTGGCAAGACCCACCCGTCCGAGTTCCTCAGCGTCTACACCATCGCGATGCAAGCTGCCGGAGCCCGCAATGATAAGGTGCTTGCGAATTACTTTCCGTTGGCTCTTAAACCCAACGCCATGTCGTGGTTGATGCACTTGCCGGTAGACTCTATTTCCTCCTGGTCGGATTTGTGCCATGAGTTTGTGGGCGCGTTTACTCGAGGCCACAAAGCCCATGGCAAAGCAAGCGACCTGCACGTCATTACCCAGAAGGGAGGCGTGAGTCTCCGCAAGTATATACAGAGGTTCAGCCGAGTACAGTACAATATCCCTGATGTTCACCCTGCCGCCATCATCAGCGCGTTTCATCAGAACGTGCGTAACCGCAAGATGCGTGAAGAGCTGGCAATGAACAAGGTGAGAGATGTAGCAGAACTCTATGTTCTTGCTGACAAATGTGCCCGAGCTGAAGAGGGAAGGAAGTACCCCGACGAAGATGCCGGCGTGGAAACCGACTCCTCAGATGAGGATATTGCCGCCCCGGCGAAGAAAGGCCGGCGCCGCAACAGGAAGCGCAAAGGGAAAGCCGTTCTTGCCGTCGAGGGATCTGATGATGCCGGCTCCACCAAGAAAACCAAGGCAGATGACCCCGGCAAGGAGGTTGACGAATGTGTCGCCTGTCGGGCCTTGGCGGCCGCCGAGAAGCCAGGAAACTCCGACAAGCGATACTGCAAGAACCATCCTCTCCAGGACTGCCGACAGGTTGAGCTCCTTGCTGAGAAGCAGAGGGCTGAATATGAGAGGCGGGACAAGGAGAAGGGCCCAGACGGTGCTAAGGTGTCCGACAAGAAGCGTGACGACCAGGCGGGCCATCGCGGCAAGGATAAGCAACAGGAGAGGCCCGCTCGGGGCCGTGACAGAAAGCCAGAAGACGACGATCACGAAGAGGACGACGAATTCGGCGACCAAGAGTTTTAGAAAGCTACAGAGGCCATGTGTGTCGACGGCGGCGCCTCGCTGCATACCTCTCATCGCCGGCTTAAACGGTGGGCGCGAGAGATTACAGCGGCAGAGCCGTCGTTTGATGCCCATAGGCCGCTGAAGTGGTCCAGCACACCAATCATTTTTGACACTGAGGACCACCCTGATCGCACTACTGCGGTCGGGTGCTTGCCATTGTTGTTTTCACCAACAATACGCAACCTCAAGGTGACGAAGATGCTAGTCGATGGTGGGGCCGGTCTGAACTTGATCTCGCTTTGCCGTGATCGAGAAACCGCAGATTCTCGATGGAGACCTCGAAGAGACGGGCACGCTTTCAGGGTCAACCCGGGAAGAAGCCAACCCAAGGGAAAGGTCACGCTGCCCGTGACTTTTGGAAGCGACGTGAACTTCAGGACGGAGAGGATCGTGTTAGATGTTGCCAAGATCCCCTTGCCCTACAACGGGATCCTTGGCGGCCCAGCGCTGGCCAAGTTCATGGCGGCGTCACACTACGCCTACAACACCCAGAAGATGCCAGGGCCTGAGACGATCATCACCATCCCCTCCGACAAGAAAGATGCGCTGATTTGCGCTGACAAACTATACCAGCAAGCAGTTGCAGCAGCTGCCACCGCTAGGGCGCTTGCTCCTGCCGTTGGGACCTCGGGAGGGAAGAAGAAGAAGAAGACCGGTGCGACCTCAGGCGCCCACTCCGGAAAGCGCACCTCTTCGGAGTGTAGCGCTGCCGTTGAGGACGTGCCGGAGAGCTTCGCCGGCGGAAGCAAGAAGCCCAGGGCCATACCTCCAGGAACCAAGAAGGTTTCTGTCAATGAGGACGGCACGGGAGGAGCTTTTACCATAAGCTCCACCCTTGACGACAAATAGGAGGACGCGCTTGTCACCTTCCTGCGGGCGAATGTCGATGTGTTTGCATGGCAAGCTTCTGACATCCCCGATGTTCCCAGGGAGGTGATTGAGCACCACCTTGCTGTCTGCCCTCATGCGCGGCCCGTCAAGCAGAAGGTCAGAAAGCAAGCTTTGGAACGACAAGAGTTCATCACAGAAGAGATCCGGAAACTGGAAGCTGCGGGTTTGGTAAGAGGAGTGCTCCATCCAGCGTGGTTGGCCAATCCGGTCGTCTTGCGCCAAGGCAAATGGGAAGTGGAGGCTGTGTATTGATTACACGATATCAATAAGGATTGCCCTAAAGACCCTTCCGTTGCGGCGCGCCGACCAGATTGTTGACTCCACGGCTGGGTGTGATCTGTTGTCATTCCTCGACGCCTACTCCGGCTACCACCAGATCTTCATGACAAGAGAAGACGAAGAGAAAACAGCATTCATCACCCCATGTGGTACGTATTGTTTCATGCGGATGCCTTCGGGTTGAAGAGTGCTGGTTTGACGCTTGCAAGAAGCGGTCCAGATTGGTTTTGAACCCCAGCTCCATAGAAATATGGAAGCTTATATGGATGACATAGTGGTCAAAACCAAGGACAGGGCAACCCTCATACCAGATTTGCAAGAAACATTTGCAAACCTGCGCAAGATCAATCTCAAGCTGAACCCTGAGAAGTGCGTCTTTAGCGTCCGGTCCGGCAAGCTTCTCGGGTTCTTGGTGTCACGGCGTGGGATAGAGGCCAATCCGAACAAAATCAAAGCTATAGAGCAGATTGAAGCACCTAAGCGAATCAAGGATGTGCATCGGCTTGCTGGTTGCGTCGCCGCCATGGGCAGGTTCATTTCCAAGTCTGCCGAGCGCGCCCTTCCCTTTTTCAAGATCCTGAAAAAGGCGGGCCCGATGGAGTGCAGGCCAGAAGCCGAAGCAACATTGGAAGGTTTGAAGAAATACCTCTCTTCCGCGCCAATACTAGTTGCGCCTAGGCCATAGGAGCCGTTGCTGCTATACCTGGCGGCAACGGACCAGGTGGTCAACACCGCACTGGTGGCACAGAGAGAGGTTGACGATGAGGTTACGGCAGCGGCAGAGCCCGACACCACCAATGCAGCGACGACACATCCAGTTGACGTGCTGCCGAAGAAGAAAATGATGCAGCACCCAGTCTACTTTGTTAGTTCCCTCCTGCAGGGGGCTAGATCAAGGTACTCCGGCGTGCAAAAACTGCTCTTCGGCCTTCTTATGGCCTCAAGGAAGCTGCGTCACTACTTCCAGGCACACGAGATCACTGTCGTCACTCGCTTCCCTCTGCAGCGGATATTGCACAATCCGGATGCGACGGGACGAATTGCGGAATGGGCACTGGAGCTGTCCAACTTTGGCCTCAAGTTTGAAAGTACTTCAACGATTCAGAGCCGAGCCCTAGCAGAGTTCATTGCAGATTGGACCGCAACGCCTGGCGAAGAAGCCCAAGAGACTGCTCTCCCCGGCAAGGAGGCAAGTTGTGATTGGATCATGTTTGATGGGGATTTCTCCTTAGAAGGCGCCGGGGCTGGCGTACTGCTTGTCGCGCCCACCGGAGAGCACCTCAAGTACGTGATCCAAATGCACTTCCCCAGGGAGGTGTCCACAAACAATACGGAAGAGTACGAAGGGCTTCTTGCTGGTCTTAGGATCACGGCAGACCTCGGAATCAAGAAACTCATCGTCAGGGGGGACTCGCAGCTTGTCGTCAAGCAAGTCAACAAGGATTATCAGAGCCCGTTGATGAAGGCCTACGTCGATGAAGTGAGAAAGCTGGAAGAGCGTTTCGATGGTATATAGGTTGAACACGTTCCCTGAGCGGAGAACGATATCGCCGATTACCTGTCAAAACGCGCTGCCCTCAAGCTACTGTGGAACTGTGCACCTTTGTGCTTCAGCTAACTCAGCCATCCGTTGATCCATCAACAGAGCAGAATAAGAGGAGGAAATCAGGGCCCGACAAGTACTTTCCCGCCGAGCTCCCCGGAGCCGCCGGCAAGGATGCTGCCGAGGATACTAAGCCCGTCACGGGACGACTGGCTCCGGCGGAGCGTCAAGCTCTTGCCGTCGAGACAGCCGCTCCTATAGCGGAGGAAATGCCTTTAGTCCTCGCCGTCGAGCCCCAGGCTCCAGCGTGGGCACATCATATCGTCCGATTCCTCCAAACAGGGGAACTTCCTGAGGAGCAGGAAGAAGCGGAAAAAGTAGCCCATCGATCTACCATGTACCAGTTCATCGATGACGTCCTGTACAGAAAGAGGCCGAATAGTATGAAATTGAAGTGTATCCCTCGAGAGGAAGGACTAGAGCTGTTGGCGGATATACACGGGGGCATATGTGGATCCCACATTGGTTCAAGAGCCCTTGCCGGCAAGGCCTTTCGGCAAGGCTTCTTCTGGCCCACCGCCCTCCAGGATGCGACGACACTAGTCACCAGGTGTGAAGCGTGTCAGTTCCATTCAAAGAAGCTTAATCAGCCAGCTCAAGCCCTTCAAACCATTCCTCTATCCTGGCCCTTCTCGGTCTGGGGGCTCGACATACTGGGCCCTTTCCCCCGCGCTGTCGGGGGCTTTGAGTACTTGTACGTTGCAATCGACAAGTTCACAAAGTGGCAGGAGGTGGAGGCAGTGAGGAAGGTCATAGCTCAGTCAGCCGTCAAGTTCTTCAAGGGACTAGTGTGTCGTTTTGGCGTACCCAATAGGGTTATCACCGACAACGGCACGCAGTTCACAAGCCGCACCTTCATGCAATATACCGAAGACCTCGGCAGCAAAGTCTGTTTCGCTTCCGTTGCTCACCGCAAAGCAATGGTCAAGCTGAGTGGGCAAATGCTGAAGTACTGCGAGGCTTAAGGACCAAGACCTTTGATAGGCTGCACAAGAGTGGAAGGCGCTGGATTGATGAGTTGCCGGCGGTTCTTTGGTCAATCAGAACGACGCCAAATCGAGCCACGGGCCAGACACCTTTTGCCCTGGTATACGGGGCAGAAGCAGTTCTCCCCACTGAACTCATATACGGGTCACCTCGAGTGCTCGCTTATGACGAGCTTGAGCAAGAGCAACTGCGGCAAGATGACGCAATGCTCCTTGAGGAAGATCGTCTTCGTCTACCAGCAAGCCTTGCGCCGCTACCATAGCCGCAAGGATCATGCCCGAAGCCTTGAGGAAGGCGACCTTCTCCTTCGGCGTGTTCAATCAGCCAAGAATTCCAACAAGTTGACGCAAAAGTGGGAAGGCCCTTATCGGGTAATACGAGTCACCAGGCCCGGGCAGTCCGCCTGGAGACCGAAGATGCCGTTCCTGTGAGTAACTCCTGGAACATTGAGCATCTTCGCAAGTTTTACCCGTAAGGCGCGGCTTGCCGGGCCCCCCGGCAAGCCACCTTTTGTACAAGCATTGCCGATGATGCATGTAACCCTTTGTACAAAGCCAGCAGACCCTGAGCATAAATAAATGAAGCACTGGCGCCCTAAGTTATAGCATGCATGCTAGGTCGAGTCTCGTCCTTCGTTAGGGTTGATAGTGCTTAGCAGCGACTAACCCCTAGCTTAGAGGTCAAGTGTGCGTTTCTTTGCCATTCTTTTGTCTTCTTTGGTTTGCAGGACTCACAGATATCCTTGCCGGATCACTTGAGGACGAAAAAGAGAAGAGGGACAGACCAGCATCTAGACCCCGGCAAGCCAGTATTGCCGGGGGCCGCAAGTATAAAGATTCACCCATGGCAAACCAGAGTTGCCGGGGGCTACAGCTTCAGATAACTTCTTTATCCCTAATCATGCATTCCCTTATGGACTGAGGTATGTGAAACCTCACTTCTTCCCAAAGCTACCGTGATCCCCTAAAACTCTAGGCCCTAGGGCTCGTTCCTGGGGCCAGGTTTGGTCGTAGTCGCGGCAGCAAAAGGATGAAACGAGGAACTTGAACCCACCTCATCCCTGCCTCCACCGAAAGCGTGAGAAAGGTCGAGCGAAGTGGGAAGACGGCAGGGCCTGTTGCCGGGCAAGGAAATCAAGGATTTACTCCTTGTCGTGGGTAGGATATCAAGGATTTACTCCTTGTCGTGGGTTCTACCCGCAAACAAATGACCCATCAAGCATCCGTTTTTCATTAAAAACATTCCACTCAGGTACAGCCCATGGGGAATGAAAAACATGAATGATGGGATTACAAGTTTTAAATTCAGCTAAGGCCCAAAGGCTTACAAACTAAAAAAATAAGGTGCCCGTAACCCCTTTCTTTTCCCTCTCCTCAGGAGGCAGGTCAAGGAGGCGAAAAGGGCAAAAGGGGCGCCTAGGCAAGCTACGGGTGGCAGGAGGCACCAAGAGAACATCTCGGTGGCCGTCCGAAGGCTGGATGGTGATGGCGGCGCCGGAAGCAAAGCTCGAAGACGAGGCGGCAGGACGTCAGCAAGCGTCGAAGGCATTGGTGCCCGCGTACTCCGATTTGATGGCCTTGCCGCCCGCCCTCTTCCTCTTCCGCAGCCTCCCAACGCCAGCCGCCCAAGGAGACGACCCTGAGAAGTTGAAGAAGCCGGCGACGCGGATGATGGGATCGCCGGTGCCGCACGGAGCGGCACCCGACACCTAGTCGGACCCGTCATCCTGCCGCCTGCTACCCTTGTCGTCGCTGACGCTGTCCTCCTCGCCACTCCCGCTCGAGGAGGAGTCTTCGCTATCAGAAGAGCTCTCCACGCAGCACCTTGCCCGAGTCCCGAAGCACCCGAAGACCTTGACGGAGAGGAGGCCGCCCTCCATCAGCTTGAAATGGAGAGTGAGCCCCACCGTCAAGCGGTGGATATGAGCGAAGGTCTTCCATCCTCGACAAAGATACAACGTGAGGGGCTGGGAAGTCGACGCGAACTCGCGTACCGCTGATCCAACAGCCCCTCATGTGCAGCTGCAATGACTCCGGCGGATCCAGCTCCTTCTCGCTCGCGAATGGAGTCGGTGAAGCGAAAGCGGCAAGGCCCGGCAGCCTTGACTGACGAAGAACTCGCAAGGATCATCCCCAACATTGCCCTTTATGGGGGGAGGAACTACGGGCGGAGGCGAGACCGGCGCGCCGCCCCGACCTCCTCTTCCCCGAGCACCTCGGCCTCGCCCAGGACCTCGCCCCCTCCCCCTTCCCCTCGCAGGTGCAGGAGAAGGAAGGACGCGTTGTCGAGCGGCGACCCTCGCCGCCACCGTTGAAGGGCCAGAATTCCCTCTCTCCATGGCGAATGGAGGGGGGAGCAGGTGAAGGAAGAAGAAGATGGAAGAATGCGGACGCCATCCCCCGCTCTTTATAAAGGAACGGGGTGGGGGCTCGGCCGCCCCGCTCAGCCAATCAAGACGCGGAAGACGCAGGGAACTGGGACCAACCGGCTGCCCCAGCCCGCGATGGCCCGGTTTCCCGCCTCCGCCATTCGCCACCCCAAGCGCATGAGAACCACGTGGGAGGCATGCGGGACCAAGGCGACGGGTGAGGCGACCTCTCCCCATCCCCTGATGGTGAGGAGTGGACGCCTTAAAGACCGCGCCTCGGCCCCATTCCGTAAATGGGCCGCGCCTCCACGCCTCCCTCCGTTTATGGGGAAGGCGCGAACCGCCCCCTTTACTACGACGTGACGCATGCGCGCAGAGCTCAGCCCCACGCATGCCGCCCACGTCACGCACGCCTCCCCGCGCCGAGCCACGCACGGTAGGCATGGGAAGCGCAGCACGCGAAGAAACTTACCACGGTAAAAACCACCCCGCCTGCCCGCGCACCGTTTTTGGGCCTAGCCCAACGACGCGATTGCGCTTACGTGTGGCCCAGGCCCGGGGGCTCCTGTCGGTGTACAAAAAGAGGGGTGCACTTTTTGTACCCCTATAACTGTGCACGGGCAGTCTGAGCCGCGGGCACAACCGCACTAAGCAAGGCAAGGGAGGTGAGCCAAGGTAAGGCCGAAGCTCGAAAGGAACAGAACGGCGCCAAGACCAAGACCACAAAGAGCAAAGGGGACGAAGCGGACTCCCCCGGCAAGATCCTTGCCGGGAAGAGGTTTTAGCAAACCCGGCAAGACCCTTGCCAGGGCAGCTCGTCCCACACCTACGGAGCGAATCACCCTTGAGTCCACTACCCCCATGGGGCAAGGATTCGGGAGACATCCCCGTGGTGGCATGCAGATCTTTGTGAAGACATTCAAGATTAGATACACACTATAGAAGATGACGACCCTTGGCGGAATCCCAGCCAAGGAGGACCACAAGGCCCCCAGCAAGAGCCTTGCCGGGGATGACAGCAGGCGCCATGGCCAGACCCTTGTCGGGGCCCCGGCAAGATCCTTGCCGGGGCTACGGCAAGGCCCTCGCCAAGAACCCCCGTAGGGCCACCAAAGGGCCCGCGCCAATCAAACCTTCACCTCCGTTCGCATGCAGCTGCCAACCTAACCAGTTGGGCAGGCACCTGCGTGGCGGCAAGCGGATCTTCGTAGAGACCCACCATTGCGCCACCTCAGCTGCCTGCCTGCCTACATGGCACCGCGGGCACCGCTGGCCAGGGCGCGTGTCAACACGAGAGGGAGCTGCGACGGACGAGACAGGGCTCTCCCCCGTCCCCGATGAAGCAAGGACACCTAAGCAATACGCATTTAAGGCGCCTTGTCATGTAATGCGAGGGATAGACTCGCATCACTGTACCCTTTCCACCTCCTGTGTGCCACTGTGGCAACCACTTTCCCTATAAAAGGAGGCCCAAGGCGACCAAGAGGAGGATTCGGCTTTTTGGAGCTCCTCATGCCCCATTGCTAGTTCAAGAACACAGATAAACAAACCACCAAAGTAGGAATAGGGTTTTACGCATCCTCGCGGCCCAAACCTGGATAAAGAAACCGTGTGCTATCTGTTTGATCCGCTCTTCTCACGACCCCGCGCCCCGCAACCGTAGTAGGGATTCTTGTGATCCCATAGGTGTCGTTCCTACACCTACACCTTATGAATCTATTATGGGAGCCACTTATGGATTGCATACCAAAGATGATAATACATAGATCTATTCTTGTTTTTATGCCTAGCTAGGGGCGTTAAACAATGGCGCTTGTTGGGAGGCAACCCAATTTTATTTTTGTTCTTTGCTTTTTGCTCCTGTTTAGTAATAAATAATTCATCTAGCCTCTCGTTAGATGTGGTTTTGTGTTTCAATTAGTGTTTGTGCCAAGTAATACCTTTAGGATAACCTACGGTGATAGTTAATTTGATCTTGCTAAAAAACAGAAACTTTTGCGCGCACGAAAATAAATTTTATAAATCACAGGAACGTGCTTTTCAGTTAATTCTTTTTACAGAAGATTAATAAATAAATTGCTTAGTACTTCCTAATTTCTAAGGATTTTTGGAGTTACTGAAGCATTCGAAAGATACAGATAGCTACAGACTGTTCTGTTTTTCACAGATTCTGTTTTTCGTGTGTTGTTTGCTTATTTTGATGAATCTATGAGTAGTATCGGGGGTATGAACCATAGACAAGTTGGAATACAGTAGGTTTAACACCAATATAAATAAAAAATGAGTTCATTACAGTACCTTAAAGTGGTGGTTTATTTTCTTATACTAATGGAGCTCATGAGATTTTCTGTTGAAGTTTTGTGCTGTGAAGTTTTCAAGTTTTTGGGTAAAGATTTGATGGATTTTGGAATAAGGAGTGGCAAGAGCCCAAGCTTGGGGATGCCCAAGGCACCCCAAGGTAAAATTCAGGGACAACAAAAAGCCTAAGCTTGGGGATGCCCCAGAAGGCATCCCCTCTTTCGTCTTCGTCTGTCGGTAACTTTACTTGATGCTATTTTTTATTCACCACATGATATGTGTTTTGCTTGGAGCGTCTTGTATGATTTGAGTCATCGCTTTTTAGTTTACGATAATCATCCTTGCTGTACACACCTTTTGGGAGAGACACACATGAATCAGAATTTATTATAATACTCTATGTGCTTCACTTATATCTTTTGAGCTAGATAATTTTGCTCTAGTGCTTCAGTTATATCTTTTTAGAGAACGGTGGTGGTTTTATTTTATATAAATTATTGATCTCTAATGCTTCAATTATATTATTTTTAGATTATTTTAGAACAGCATGGTAATTTGCTTTGGCTATACAACTAGTCCTAATATGATGGGCATCCAAGATGGGTATAATAAAAACTTTCATATAAAGTGCCTTGAATGCTATGAGAAGTTTGATGCTTGATGATTGTTTCGAGATGTGAGGATGGTGATATTAGAGTCATGATAGTAGAGTAATTGTGAATTTCATAAATACTTGTGTTGAGGTTTGCAAGTCCCGTAGCATCATGTATGGTAACTGTTGTGTACCAAATTTGAAGCATGAGGTGTTTCTTTGATTGTCTTCCTTATGTGTGGAGGTCGGGATCACGCGATGGTTAACTCTGACCAACCCTTCCCCTAGGAGCATGTGTGTAGTACTTTGTTTTGATGACTTGTAGATTTTTTGCAATAAGTATGTGAGTTCTTTATGACTAATGTTGAGTCCATGGATTATACACACTCTCATCCTTCCACTATTGCTAGCCTCTCTAGTACCGCGCAACTTTCACTGGTACCATACACCCACCATTTACCTTCCTCAAAACAGCCACCATACCTACCTATTATGGCATTTCCATAGCCACTCAGAGATACATTGCCATGCAACTTTCCACCGTTCCCTTGATTATGACACGTTCCATCATTGTCATATTGCTTTGCATGATATGTAGTTGACATCGTATTTGTAGCAAAGCCACCATTCATAATTTTTTCATACATGTCACTCTTGATTCATTGCACATCCTGGTACACCGCCGGAGGCATTCATATAGAGTCATATGTTGTTCCAAGTATGGAGTTGTAATTCTTGAGTTGTAAGTAAATAAAAGTCTGATGATCTTCATTATTAGAGCATTGTCCCGTGTGAAGGAAAAAAGAGGGCCAAAGAAGCCAATGAAAAAAGAGAGATAAAAAGAGAGAAGGGACAATGCTACTATCCTTTTTCCACAGTTGTGCTTCAAAGTAGCACCATGATCTTCATGATAGAGAGTCTCTTATTTTGTCACTTTCATATACTAGTGGGAATTTTTGTTATAGAACTTGGCTTGTATATTCAAATGATGGGCTTCCTCAAACTCCCTAGGTCTTCGTGAGCAAGCAAGTTGGATGCACACCCACTTAGTTTCTTTTATTGAGCTTTCATACATTTATAACTCTAGTGCATCCGTTACATGGCAATCCCTACTCACTCCCATTGATAGCTATTGATGGGCATCTCCATAGCCCATTAATATGCCTAGTTGATGTGAGACCATCTTCCTCTTTTTTGGCTTCTCCACAACCACCATTCTATTCCACCTATAGTGCTATGTCCATGGCTCACGCTCATGTATTGCGTGAAAGTTGAAAACGTTTGAGAATACTAAAGTAAGAAACACTTGCTTGGCTGAAACCGGGGTTGTGCATGATTTGAATACTTTGTGTGACGAAGATGGAGCATAGCCAAAGTATATGATTTTGTAGGGATGAACTTTCTTTGGCCATGTTATTTTGAGAAGACATGATTACTTTGTTAGTATGCTTGAAGTATTATTGTTTTTATGTCAATATTTAACTTTTGTCTTAAATCTTTCGGATCTGAACATTCATGCCACAATAAAGAAAATTACATTAATAATTATGTTAGGTAGTATTCCACATCAAAAATTCTGTTTTTATCATTTACCTACTCGAGGATGAGCAGCAATTAAGCTTGGGGATGCTTGATACATCTCCAACGTATCTATAATTTTTTATTGTTCCATGCTATTATATTATCGGTTTTGGATGTTTAATGGGATTTAATATGATATTTTATATTATTTTTTGTACTAACCTATTAACCGGAGGCACAATGCCAACTTCTAATTTTTTTTCTATTTTAGAGTTTTACAGAAAAGGAATATCAAACGGAGTCCAAACAGAACGAGACCTTCGTGAGGATCTTTATTGGACCGAAAGCAAACCAGGAGACTTGGAGTTGAAGTCTGGAACACCATGAGGAAGCCACGAGGCAGGAGGGCGCGCCCAGGGGGGTAGGCGTGCCCCCACCCTTGTGGGCCCCCCGTAGCTCCACCGACGTACTTCTTTCGCCTGTATATACTCTTATACCCTAGAAACATCAAGGGGAGCCACGAAACCACTTTTCCACCGCCGCAACCTTCTGTACCAGTGAGATCCCATCTTGGGGCCTTTTCCGGCGATCCGCCGGATGGGGAATCGACATGGAGGGCTTCTACATCAACACCATTGCCTCTTCGATGAAGCGTGAGTAGTTTACCATAGACCTTCGGGTCCATAGTTATTAGCTAGATGGCTTCTTCTCTCTCTATGATTCTCAATACAAAGTTCTCCTCGATGTTCTTGGCAATCTATTCGATGTAATACTCTTTTGCGGTGTGTTTGCCAAGATCCGATGAATTGTGGATTTATGATCAAGTTTATCTATGAATATTATTTGGTTCTTCTCTGAATTCATATATGCATTATTTGATATCTTTGCAGGTCTCTTCGAATTATCAGTTTAGTTTGGACTACTAGATTGATCTTTCTTGCAATGGGAGAAGTGCTTAGCTTTGGGTTCAATCTTGCGGTGTCCTTTCCTAGTGACAGGATGTGCAGAAAGGCACGTATTGTATTGTTGCCATCGAGGATAAAAACATGTGGTTTATATCATGTTGCTTGAGTTTATCCCTCTACATCATGTCATCTTGCTTAATGCGTTACTCTGTTCTTATTAACTTAATACTCTAGATGCATGCTGGATAGCGGTTGATGTGTGGAGTAATAGTAATAGATGCAGAATCATTTCGGTCTACTTGACACGGACGTGATGCCTATATTCATGACCATTGCCTAGATATTCTCATAACTATGCGCTTTTCTATCAATTGCTCGGCAGTAATTTGTTCACCCACCGTAATACATGCTATCTTGAGAGAGACACTAGTGAAACCTATGGCCCCCGGGTCTATTTTAGATCATATTAGTTTCCCGTCAACTTGCCAATTTATTTCGTTGTTCTTTTATTTTGCAATATTTGCTTTCCAATCTATACAACAAAAATACTAAAAATATTTACTTTATTATCTCTATTAGATCTCACTTTTGCGAGTGACCGTGAAGGGATTGACAACCCCTTTATCGTGTTGGTTGCAAGGTTCTTGATTGTTTGTGCAGATACTAGGTGACTTGACCGTTGTCTCCTACTGGATTGATACCTTGGTTCTCAAAAACTGAGGGAAATACTTCCGCTACTTTGCTGCATCACCCTTTCCTCTTCAAGGGAAAACCAACGCATACTCAAGAGGTAGCAGTGCAGACACGTGCCATGCATGACACCGCTATTGAAGATGACATGTACTTGCTGTCCCAGTTACCGTCTTCGAATATAATGACTTTCAAAGGGTACGAGATAAATGGGAATACATTTTACACAATCGCCGAAGATAAGAAGAGCACCAACCAAAGCAGTGGTGTCTGCTTTGATGCAGCAACCAAGACGGGAAAGGAAACATATTATGGTTACATAGAGGACATATGGGAACTTGACTATGGAAGTGGTTTGAAGGCCCCTTTGTTTCGGAGCAACTGGGTTAATAGGACACGAGGCGGGGTAACAGAAGACCTGTAGTACAGAATGACAACCGTGGATCTCAACAATCTTGCGTATGCAGACGAACCATTCGTCCTAGCCAATGATGTGGCACAGGTTTTCTATGTGAAGGACTTGTCTACCAAGCCGAGAAAAAGAAAAGATAAGGAAGTGAATACATCATACGATGAGCCAAAGCGCCACATAGTTCTTTCAGGGAAATGAAACATTGGGGGAGTGGATGACAAGACAAACATGCCAGAAGATTATGAAAAGTTTGATGAAATTGCTCCCTTCATAGTGAATATTGACCTGAGCATCCAGTTAAATGATGAATATTGTCCATGGTTACGGCGCAAAGGGACACACGCGAAGAAAAAGTTTCACACCCAAAGATCCCACTCTGGGATGTGACCGGCTTCACTGTCATCACTTTCTTATCTAGTGAGTTTCTTGACTTATATATCTGGAAAGTCCCACTTTGGACAAACCGTAGGGAATCTTTGTAATAGTTAGGGTACTTATGTCTTTTGGCATTTGAAATGTGTACTTTTTTGCGTTCAATATGCACCATTCAAACCCACGTCATCAACTTTCAACCCTTTCTGACATCATTAGCTATTTTTCATGCATTTACTGATTTTTTGAGCTAAATGATCCTGAAATTGAAAAGCACTACAAATGAACTCTAAAAAGGTTGAAAGTTGGCATGGTATCATCATTTCACCCACATATCATGTGCAAAAAAGTAGAGAGGGTTACGACAAAAACTGGATGCACTTCGTGTACAAAATGGACAATCTCTTTTGAGGTATCAGGGTTTCGGAGAAAAACTCATCTGTTACAAAGGCATTTCATTTTTTTTAACTTATTACAACTCCAGACTTTTTTGCGTTTAGTATGCACCATTCAAAGCGACGTCATCAATTTTCCACCCTTTCTGACTTCATTTGTTATTTTTCATGTATTTACTGATTTTTTTGAGCTATATGACCCTGAAATTGAAAAGCACTACAAATGAACTCTGAAAAGGTTGATAGTTTGCATGGTATCATCATTTCACCCACACAGCATTTGCTAAAAAGTTGATAGGGTTACGACAAAACTAGATGCACTTCATGTACAAAATGGACAATCTCTTTCGAAGTATCAGTGTTTCGGACAAAAACTCATCTATTACAAAGGCACTTCATTTGTTTAATTAACCTAAGTATTACCAAATTGAATATAATGGGAAAACATACTAATATTAAACATAAGAAAAAAGAATCACTGAGAATCTAATTTTAAAGTAAAGTTATTCACAAACTACTGATTCACACAAATTTCAAATAATTCAAACTTGAAAACTACTCGCACTAATAGAGAGTTTGTAATTTTTTGTACCTAAAGCAAAAATATTCACAAAGAAACTCTAAATACAACAAAAAAGAACTCACAAATAAATAAAAGAAAATAAATAAAGCAGAAAAGAAAAAAAGAAAGAAAAAAAGCCCGCCTACTGGGCCACAACGGCCTGCATATGACTAGAAACCCAACCTGTAGTTGGGCCAGGATGCAGGACCGCTAGGCCTAGTAGGCCCACAATGCAGCGACACAGTTTAGGCCCAGAAGCCTGCTTTAGAGAGGAGATCGAAGCAGCAGCCGCGGCTGGGTTTATAAACAAGTGCAGCTGCCTTCGCTCGGCGAGGTGGGACTGAACTTTGTGCACCGTGGGGTGGCAGCGCACCCCCTTTAGTACCGGGTCGTGGCTCCAACTGGTACTAAAGGGGGGGGTCTTCAGTACCGGTTGTAGCACCACCCAATACTAAACGGGGCCGCTTCCCGCCGCTTGGACTGGCCAAATTTGACCTTTAGTACCAGTTGGTGGCTCCAACCGGTACTAAAGGCCCCTCTTATATAAACAACACTTACAAATTTCGTCAGTTTTCATCTCTTCCACTTCTTCTTCTCCTCTGCCCCATCGCCGCCCCCGTCCCCGTCGCTGCCTGTCGCCGTCCCCGTCACCGCCCGTGTAGCGCCGTCCCGTCCGCCTTTGTTGCCATCCTTTAAATGGCAGCTGGCGTCCCTGTCGCTGCTGACCCGTGGCCACCCGTCTCCATTCCCGTCATCGCCGCCCGTCGCCGTTCCCGTCGCCTCTCCTCGCTGGTGAGCTCCTGCCCCGGCATGGCCACACACACACATTGTTTGTTATAAAAATGTTAGTAATTTTTATGTTTTTTAGTTACACAAATGTTTATAGAAATGTTAGAATTTTTTTTTAGTTATAGAAATGTTAGTTATATAGAAATTTTAGAAATTCTAGAAATTTTAGTTTTAGCTAGATCAATTAGATTAGTGTCAAATTGTTAGATGATGATCGATGTTATAGATGCATATAGAATTTGCATATAGAATTTTGACATATGCAACGATATCATTTTTTAAATTTGCATATAAGAAATCAAAATCCAATCATTAAAAAGATGTTACATTTGCATATAGTATTTGTTCTCGATGATGCCCGGGCCGCATCCACGCCGTCGACCCGTTCGTGACGACGTCCTGCTTCAGAGGACCTATGTCCGGGACTAGGCTCCGCCGGGCTGTCACTGGGAGTTGCTACCTTCAGGGCGAGCCGCTTGGTGAGGAACCCGGCCCCGGGTCCCGTCATCGACCCTGAGCTCCTTTGGTGGCATTCGCATGGGCCACTTTCAATGAGGAGGGAGCCGGCCCTGCCGGAGGTGGTACGTCGCCGTGTGAGGGAGGAGGACGAGCATGTCCGTCGCTACATGGCTGGTATGGACATCAGGTTCTCCAATACCGGCCAGGTTCTTTGGGGAGATGACCCGAGCTATGATCCTGTGATGGTTCCTTCTCTTTGGGTGTTCACCGCCCACGCCTCAGGAACCGCGAGTGGCCTAGATTTTTCTGTAGTATTCTATCTTCATTAGTCAGCTAGCTAGTGATGTATTCGATACATAATATTCGAGACGATGTATTCGAGATTATATATATTATTCGAGAAGATGTATTCGAGATTATATATATTATTCGATAATATTCGAGACGATGTATTCGAGTGCATATTATGTACTATGATTCAGTTTTTCCTTATTGGCTGCATGCATGCATGCATTGTAATTTGAATACTAAATTGTTTTATATTTCTTCTGGATTAGTTAATTAAAAGCTATGGCGGACAATACCGGCAGAGAAGGAGACGAGGCCCTGTTTTAGATCATTCGCTCCCCTCGCGGGCCAGATGATCAGAATTAAGAAGATGATGGCTCCCAATATCTGAACAATACTGGGGAGGGTGATATGATATTCGATCACGACGACCGAATTGATGAAGTCATGAACTATGATTATGATGACAAAGAAAATTATGATCTTGAAATAACAGAGACCCGCGAGGTATATTTATATAAGTAGGCATCTTGTGATCATCACATGTTTTAAATGATTTGAAGATATATTAACGAATCGATCTTTCTTCTTTCAGCCCTCCGGATCGAGCAAATCTTCTATAGGTAGCAAGACAGTGCGAGGCCCGGCCAAAAAGTTGAAGGAGGGCGTAAAGTACAATATCGATGCCATCAAAACTAATGGCGAACCAATAGCGCCTAAGAATATTACGAACAAGTTTGTTCATCATTACAAAGTTCTTGTGAAGGACCAACTCCTGATATCCCTTCTAGAATGGAAAGAGCCAGCAAAGAAACGTCCAGATCTTACTTTTGTCGACGACAGAGCAAAATCTCTTCTTTGGGAATCTCTCATGGAACATTTCACCCTACCAGATCATTTCACAGATGCAGATGTGCAGAAAGTCAAGGACGCTGCTCTTAGGAAGATGGCAATTGCATTCAACAACCACAAGAAAACTATATGGACCAACTATGTCGCAGGAGGAAGGAAGACTCCAGAATTCAAGGGAACACTGAAGAAGAAAAGAGATCACTGGCCCGCTTTCATGAAATTCAAGGAATCAGAATTATATAAGGAACAGCCGAGAGAAAATAAGGCCAATGCCGCAAAAAAGGAGCAGTTCCATAGGCTAGGGCCAGGTGGCTACACGGTGGCAATGCCTAAGTGGGATAAGTCTGAGCAAGATATGCTGGCTGCAGAGGTCACTCTAGTTACATTGAGCTGGCGCCCCAGGTGCTGGACATGGTTCTATGCGCATGGGGGGGGGGCGTTGGACCCGAAGACAGGACATGTTTCGAAGAAGGCATGTCTTAAAGGAGCCGAAGATAAGTTACTTGATGCAATAGAAGAAGCTCAAACGGGGGTGTTCACGCCCAACAGAGAGAACGACGAGCTTACGTGCTCCCTGCGAAATCCTGAACACCCGGGAAGAACACGAGGCAAGGGCGTTGTTCCGTGGTATGAGGGGTTTTCGGACTGGAACGCCGACTACAGAAACCGTGCAAGAAGGAAGATGGAGGAGGAGAAGAAGAGGAAGCTGGTGGAGGAGCAGAGGAAGAAGCAATCAGAACACCTTCAAGGCCTAGAATCAGCGCACGCGGATGTGGCACTCAAATTCTAGCAGCAGCAGTAGCAGGTCGACTCACTTATCCAGGAAAGGGGGTCTCAGCAGCGTCAGCAGCTAGCGGATGACCCAACATTGGATAGCACCGTCCCATCCATGCCGAGAAGCAGCGTGGTTCCACCCCGGGCGACGCACTGCTGGATAGATACCCTGTGGATGACATCATGGAGAACACTAATTGTGAGCTACACTTCAAAATGAAGACCATATCCATGAAGGTGGCGGATGTCCTTGCTTATACAAATCCCCCCGAAGCAACCTTCCATTGCAACCCGATTCCAGCTGGCTATGCTCGCCTCGTGGTTGATGACGTGGTGGACCAATATTCAGGGCTGGAGCTTGACATTCCTGGAGGTGACAAGAAGCACACACTGGGAGAGGCCATACATCGTATCATCCAATGGAGAAAGGATTGCATCATCTTTCGAAGGCCACCGACACCGCATCTGCCGACTCCTCCTCGAAGTCCGCCACCGCGTCAGCAGACTCCCGCTCCTCCAAGTCATCAGCCACCGCCTCAGCAGATTCCTGCTCCTTCAATTCCGCCAACGCGTGAGGCCACTCCTCCTCCTCCAAGTCCGGCATCGCGTCAGGCCACTCCTCCTACTCCAAGTCCGGCACCGCGTCAGCCCACTCCTCCTCCTCCAAGTCAGCCACGACAGCCGTCTCCGCCGCCTCAGCAATAACAGAATAAAGCCGGTGTAACAATGGTGTGTAGCGTTACAAGTCGAGTTACAGGAGATACAGGCGCAGGCAAGCGATTTCAATATGGTCCAAGCCTCGCACCTCTTCCGATGAGGCCTTACGACATGAGCGAGGAGGAAAACCAGCCGAATGCATGCGACAATTGGGCGCCCATTTTGGACCGAAACCGCCACCGCTGCCAAAGGAGAAAGTGCCTGAGGAAACCATGGAACTCTTTATTCGTATGGCTCAAGCACCAGCTCCCAAGCCTGTTGACTCAGACTATGAGCGCCAAATCAAGAAGGCCCATCGAGCACAACAAAAGAAGGAGTCAATCTTGAGCTCGAGCCAAGAAGCTGCCAAAAAAAGCGGGAAAACCGTTCCCCGGCTGGAAGAACAGGCGGTGCAATTGATCCCCCACTCATTGTACCAACACATGCGAGTACCAGTGCCGATCAGCTAGAAATATTTGGGGAACGTAGTAATTTCAAAAAAATTCCTACGCACACGCAAGATCATGGTGATGCATAGCAACGAGAGGGGAGAGTGTTGTCCATGTACCCTCGTTGACTGAAAGAGGAAGAGTAAGCACAACGCGGTTGATGTAGTCGTACGTCTTCATGATCCGACCGATCAAGTACCGAACGGACGGCACCTCCGAGTTCAGGACACGTCCAGCCCGATGACGTCCCTCGAACTTCAATCCAGGTGAGTGTTGAGGGACAGTGTCGTCAGCACGACGGCATGGTGACGATGTTGATGTTCTACCGACGCAAGGCTTTGCCTAAGCACCGCTATAGTATTATAGAGGTGGACTATGGTGGAGGGGGGCACCGCAGATGGCTAAAAGATCAACTGATCAATGTTGTGTCTATGGGGTGCCCCCTGCCCCCATATATAAAGGAGCAAGGGGGGAGGCGGCCGGCCAAGGGAGTATTAACGAGATTGTCAGACCACATAACAACATACATTGTTCCCTTTGTCATCGGTATGTTACTTGCCCGAGATTCGATCGTCGGTATCTCAATACCTAGTTCAATCTCATTACTGGCAAGTCTATTTACTCGTTCCGTAATACATCATCCATAACTAACTCATTAGTTGCAATGCTTTCAAGGCTTAAGTGATGTGTATTACCGAGAGGGCCCAGAGATACCTCTCCGACAATCGGAGTGACAAATCCTAAACTTCGAAATACGCCAACCCAACATGTACCTTCGGAGACACTGTAGAGCACATTTATAATCACCCGATTGCCAGTGACGTTTGGTAGCACACAAAGTGTTCCTCCCAAACGTGAGTTGCATAATCTCATAGTCATAGGAACATGTATAAGTCATGAAGAAAGCAATAGCAACATACTAAACGATCGAGTGCTAAGCTAACGGAATGGGTCAAGTCAATCACATCATTCTCCTAATGATGTGATCCCGTTAATCAAATGACAACTCATGTCTATGGTTAGGAAACATAACCATGTTTGATCAACGAGCTAGTCAAGTAGAGGCATACTAGTGACAATCTGTTTGTCTATGCATTCACACATGTATTGTGTTTCCGGTTAATACAATTTTAGCATGAATAATAAACATTTATCATGATATAAGGAAATAAATAAAAACTTTATTATTGCCTCTAGGGCATATTTCCTTCAGTCTCCCACTTGCACTAGAGTCAATAATCTAGATTATACAAGAATGATTCTAACACCCATGGAGCCTTGGTGCTGATCATGTTTTGCTCGTGGAAGAGGCTTAGTCAACGGGTCTACAACATTCAGATCCGTATGTATCTTGCAAATTTCTATGTCTCCCACCTGGACTAGATCCCAGATGGAATTGAAGCTTCTCTTGATGTGCTTGGTTCTCCTGTGAAATCTGGATTCCTTCGCCAAGGCAATTGCACCAGTATTGTCACAAAAGATTTTCATTGGACCCGATGCACTAGGTATGATACCTAGATCGGATATGAACTCCTTCATCCAGACTCCTTCATTTGCTGCTTCCGAAGCAGCTATGTACTCCGCTTCACATGTAGATCCCGCCACGACGCTTTGTTTAGAACTGCAACAACTGACAGCTCCACCGTTCAATGTAAACATGTATCCGGTTTATGATTTAGAATCGTCCGGACCAGTGTCAAAGCTTGCATCAATGTAACCATTTACAATGAGCTCTTTGTCACCTCCATAAACGAGAAACATATCCTTAGTCCTTTTCAAGTATTTCAGGATGTTGTTGACCGCTGTCCAGTGATCCACTCCTGGATTACTTTGTTACCTCCCTGCTAGACTTATAGAAAGGAACACATCACGTCGGGTACACAGCATTGCATACATGATAGAGCCTATGGCTGAAGCATAGGGAACATCTTTCATCTTCTCTCTATCTTCTACAGTGGTCGGGCATTGAGTCTTACTCAACTTCACACCTTGTAACACATGCAAGAACCCTTTCTTTGCTTGATCCATTTTGAACTTCTTCAAAACTTTGTCAAGGTATGTGCTTTGTGGAAGTCCAGTTAAGCGTCTTGATCTATCTCTATAGATCTTGATGCCCAATATGTAAGCAGCTTCACCGAGGTCTTTCATTGAAAAACTCTTATTCAAGTATCCCTTTATGCTATCCAGAAATTCTATATCATTTCCAATCAGCAATATGTCATTCACATATAATATCAGAAATGCTACAGAGCTCCAACTCACTTTCTTGTAAATACAGGCTTCTCCAAAAGTCCGTACAAAACCAAATGCTTTGATCACACTATCAAAGCATTTATTCCAACTCCGAGAGGCTTGCACCAGTCCATAAATGGATCATTTGGAGCTTGCACACTTTGTTAGCTCCCTTTGGATCGACAAAACCTTCCGGTTGCATCATATACAACTCTTCTTCCAGAAATCCATTCAGGAATGCAGTTTTGACATCCATTTGCCAAATTTCATAATCATAAAATGCGGCAATTGCTAACATGATTCGGACGGACTTAAGCATCGCTAAGGGTGAGAAGGTCTCATCGTAGTCAATCCCTTGAACTTTGTAGACAGTAACATTCCCGTCGGCGTCAGTCTTCTTCTTGAAGATCCATTTATTCTCAATTGCTTGCCGATCATCGGGCAAGTCAACCAAATTCCACACTTTGTTCTCATACATGGATCCCATCTCAGATTTCATGGCCTCAAGCCATTTTGCGGAATCTGGGCTCACCATCGCTTCTTCCTAGTTCGTAGGTTCGTCATGGTCTAGTAACATAACTTCCAGAATAGGATAACCGTACCACTCTGGTGCGGATCTTACTCTGGTTGACCTACGAGGTTCAGTAACAACTTGATCTGAAGTTTCATGATCATCATCATTAACTTCCTCACTAATTGGTGTAGGTGTCGCAGAAACTGGTTTCTGTGATGAACTACTTTCCAATAAGGGAGTAGGTACAGTTACCTCATCAAGTTCTACTTTACTCCCATTCACTTCTTTCGAGAGAACTCCTTCTCTAGAAAAACTCCGAATTTAGCAACAAAAGTATTGCCTTCGCATTTGTGATAGAAGGTGTACCCAATAGTCTCCTTTGGGTATCCTATGAAGACACATTTCTCCGATTTGGGTTCAAGCTTATCAGGTTGATGTTTTTTCACATAAGCACCGCAGCCCCAAATTTTAAGAAACGACAACTTTGGTTTCTTGCCAAACCATAGTTCATAAGGCGTCGTCTCAACGGATTTTGATGGTGACCTATTTAACGTGAATGCAGCCGTCTCTAAAGCATAACCCCAAAACAATAGCGGAAATCAGTAAGAGACAGCATAGATCACACCATATCAAGTAAAGTACGATTACGATGTTCGGACACACCATTACGCTGTGGTGTTCCGGGTGGCATGAGTTGCGAAACTATTCCGCATTGTTTCAAATGTAGACCAAACTCGTAACTCAAATATTCTCCTCCACGATCAGATCGTAGAAACTTTATTTTTTGTTATGATGATTTTCAACTTCACTCTGAAATTCTTTGAACTTTTCAAAAGCTTTAGAATTATGTTTCATTAAGTAGATATACCCATATCTGCTTAAATCATCTATGAAAGTGAGAAATAACGATATCCGCCATGAACCTCAACATTCATCGGACCACATAGATCTGTATGTATGATTTCCAACAAATATGTTGCTCTCTCCATAGTTCCGGAGAACGGCGTTTTAGTCATCTTGCCCATGAGGCACGGCTCGCAAGTACCAAGTGATTCATAATCAAGTGGCTCCAAAAGTCCATCAGTATGGAGTTTCTTCATGCGCTTTACACCGATATGACCTAAACGGCAGTGCCACAAATAAGTTGCACTATCATTATCAACTCTGCATCTTTTGGCTTCAACATTATGAATATGTGTATCACTATTATCGAGACTCAATAAAAATAGACCACTCTTCAAGGGTGCATGACCATAGAAGATATTACTCATGTAAATAGAACAACCATTATTCTCTGATTTAAATGAATAACCATCTAGCATCAAACAAGATCCAGATATAATGTTCATGCTCAACGCTGGCACCAAATAACAATTATTTATGTCTAATACTAATCCCGAAGGTAGATGTTGAGGTAGCGTGCCGGCAGCGGTCACATCGACTTTGGAATCATTTCCCACGCGCATCGTCACCTCGTCCTTAGCCAATCTTCGCTTAATCCGTAGCCCCTATTTCGAGTTGCAAATATTAGCAACAGAACCAGTATCAAATACCTGTGTGCTATCATGAGCATTAGTAAGGTACACATCAGTAACATGTATATCACATATACCTTTGTTCACCTTGCCATCCTTCTTATCCGCCAAATACTTGGGGCAGTTCCGCTTCAAAGGACCAATATGCTTGCAAGAGAAGCACTTTCAGTCTCAGGCTTAGGTCCAGACTTGGGTTTGTTCTCCTAAGCAGCAACTTGCTTGCTGTTCTTCTTGAAGTTCCCCTTCTTCTTCCCTTTGCCCTTTTTCTTGAAACTAGTGGTCTTATTGACCATCAACACTTGATGCTCCTTGTTGATTTCTACCTCTGCAGCCTTTAGCATTGTGAAGATCGCGGGAATCATCTTATCCATCCCTTGCATGTTATAGTTCATCACGAAGCTCTTGTAGCTTGGTGGCAGTGATAGAGAATTCTGTCAATGATGCTATCGTCCGGAAGATTAACTCCTAGTTGAATCAAGTGATTATTATACCCAGACATCTTGAGTATATGCTCACTGACAGAACTATTCTCCTCCATCTTGCAGCTATAGAACTTATTGGAGACTTCATATCTCTCAATCCGGGCATTTGCTTGAAATATTAACTTCAACTTCTGGAACATCTCATATGCTCCATGACGTTCAAAACGTCATTAAAGTCCCGGTTCTAAGCCGTAAAGCATGGCACACTGAACTACCGAGTAGTCATCAGCTTTGCTCTGCCAAACGTTCATAACATCTGGTGTTGCTCCTGCAGCAGGCCTGGCACCCAGCGGTGCTTCCAGGATGTAATTCTTCTGTGTAGCAATGAGGATAATCCTCAAGTTACGGACGCAGTCCGTGTAATTGCTACCATCATCTTTCAACTTTGCTTTCTCAAGGAACGCATTAAAATTCAACGGAACAACAGCATGGGCCATCTATCTACAATCAACATAGACAAGCAAGACACTATCAGGTACTAAGTTCATGATAAATTTAAGTTCAATTAATCATATTACTTAAGAAATCCCACTTAGAGAGACATCCCTCTAATCCTCTAAGTGATCACGTGATCCAAATCAACTAAACCATGTCCGATCATCACGTGAGATGGAGTAGTTTCAATGGTGAACATAACTATGTTGATCATATCTACTATACGATTCACGCTCGACCTTTCGGTCTCTGTGTTTCGAGGCCATATCTGTTTTATGATAGGCTCGTCAAGTTTAACCTAAGTATTCCGCGAGTGCAACTATTTTGCACCCGTTGTATTTGAACGTAGAGCCTTGATAACCCACAAGTATAGGGGATCGCAACAGCTTTCGAGGGTAGAGTATTCAACCCAAATTTATTGATTCGACACAAGGGGAGCCAAAGAATATTCTTGAGTATTAGCACTTGAGTTGTCAATTCAACCACACCTGGATAACTTAGTATCTGCAGCAAAGTGTTTAGTAGCAAAAGTGGTATGATAATAAAGGTAACGGTAGCCAAAGTAAAGATAAATGTTTTTGGGTTTTTTGTAGTAGTTGTAAAGAGTAACGGAAAAGTAAATAAGCGAAGAACAATATGTGAAAAGCTCGTAGGCAATGGATCAGTGATGGATAATTATGCCGGATGCGATTCCTCATGCAATAGTTATAACATAGGCTGACACAGAACTAGCTCCAATTCATCAATGTAATGTAGGCATGTATTCCGTAAATAGTCATACGTGCTTATGGAAAAGAACTTGCATGACATATTTTGTCCTACCCTCCCGTGGAAGCGGGGTCGTTACGGAAACTAAGGGATATTAAGGCCTCCTTTTAATAGAGAAACGGAACAAAGCATTAACACATAGTGAATACATGAACTCCTCAAACTACGGTCATCACCGAGAAGTATCCCGATTATTGTCACATCGGGGTTGTCGGATCATAACACATAATAGGTGACTATAGAATTGCAACATAGGATCAAGAACACACATATATTCATGAAAACATAATAGGTTCAGATCTGAAATCATGGCACTCGGGCCCTAGTGACAAGCGTTAAGCACAGCAAAGTCATAGCAACATCAATCTCGTAACATAGTGGATACTAGGGATCAAACCCTAACAAAACTAACTTGATTACATGGTAAATCTCATCCAACCCATCACCGTCCAGCAAGCCTACGATGGAATTACTCACGCACGGCGGTGAGCATCATGAAATTGGTGATGGAGGATGGTTGATGATGACGACGGCGACGAATCCCCCTCTCCGGAGCCCCGAACGGACTCCAGATCAGCCCTCCCGAGAGAGATTAGGGCTTAGCGGCGACTCCGTGTCGTAAAACGCGATGAAACTTTCTCCCTTATTTTTTTCTCTCTGAACGTGAATATATGGAGTTAGAGTTGACATCGGTGGAGGTCCAGGGGGCCTACGAGATAGGAGGCCGCGCCCTAGGGGGAGGGGTGCGCCCCCTATCTCGTGGATAGCCCGTGGGCCCCCTGGCACTGATTCTTTCGCCAAAAATTATTATCTATTGGAAAAATTACCTCCGTGGATTTCCAGGACATTCCGAGAACATTTATTTTCTACACCTAAAACAACATCATGGCTGTTCTGCTGAAAACAACGTCAGTCCGGGTTAGTTTCATTCAAATCATGCAAGTTAGAGTACAAAACAAGGGCAAAAGTATTTGGAAAAGTAGATACGTTGGAGACGTATCAACTCCCCCAATCTTAAACCTTTGCTTGTCCTCAAGCAATTCAGTTGATAAACTGAAAGTGATAAAGAAAAACTTTTACAAACTATGTTTGCTCTTGTTGTTGTAAACATGAAAAGCCAGCATTCAAGTTTCAGCAAATATTATGAACAAACCATACTCACAATAACACTTAGCTCTCACAATTACTCATATAAATAACATAATCAGCTAGCGAGCCATAATAATAAAACTCGGATGAAAACACTTTCTCAAAATAATCATAACATGATATACCAAAATGGTATCTCGCTAGCCCTTTCTGAGACCGCAAAACATAAATGCAGAGCACCTTTAAAGATCAAGGACTGACTAAACATTGTAATTCATGGTAAAAGAGATCCAGTCAAGTCATACCCAATATAAACCAATAGTAATGAATGCAAATGACAGTGTGCTCTCCAGCGGGTGCTTTTAATAAGAAGGGTGATGTCTCAACATAAAAGTAAATAGATAGGCCCTTCACAGAGGGAAGCAGGGATTTGTAGAGGTGCCAGAGCTCGATTTTAAAATAGAGATTGAATAACATTTTGAGCGGCATACTTTTGCTGTCAACGCAACAACTATGAGATGGCTGTATCTTCCATACTAAATTCATTATAGACAGTTCCCAAACAGAATGGTAATGGTTTATACTCCCCCAACCACCAACAAGCATCAATCCATGGCTTGCTCGAAACAACGAGTGCCTCCAACATACAACAGCCCTCGGGGAGTTTTGTTTAATTATTTTGATTTGCTTTGATCTTTTTGGATCATGGGACTGGGCATCATGATTACGGCCCTTTCTCGTGAATGCGGAGCGGAGTCCACTCCTCATGAGAATAACCCACCTAGCATGGAAGATATAGGCAGCCCTAGTTGTAACATGAGCTGCTCGAGCATACAAAACAGAATTTCATTTGAAGGTTTAGAGTTTGGCACATACAAATTTATTTGGAACGGCAGGTAAATACCGCATATAGGTAGGTATAGTGGACTCATATGGAACAACTTTGGGGTTTAAGGAGGTTGGATGCATAAGCAGTATTCCCGCTTAGTACAGGTGAAGGAAGCAAAAGACTGGGCAGCGACCAACTGAGAGAGCGACAACAGTCGTAAGCATGCATTAAAATTTATTCACACCGAGTACAAGCATGAGTAAGATATAATCCACCATGAACATAAATATCGTGAAGGCTATGTTGATTTGATTCAACTACATGCGTGAACATGTGCCAAGTCAAGTCACTTAATACATTCAAAGGAGGATACCATCCCATCATACCATATCATAATTATTCTAATAGCATGTTGTACGCATAAGGTAAACCATTATAACTCATAGCTAATCAAGCATGGCACAAGCAACTATAATCTCTAAATGTCATTCAAATATGTTTACTTCATAATAGCTGACTCAGGAACGATGAATCATCATATTTACAAAGACAAGAGAGGTCGAGTTCATACCAGCTTTTCTCATCCAAATAAGTCCATCATATATCATCATTATTGCCTTTCACTTGCACGACCGAACAATGTGTATAATAATAAGAGTGCACGTGCATTGGACTAAGCTGGAATCTGCAAGCATTCAACTCAAGAGAGAAGACAGGGTAAATGGGCTCTAAGTTAAATAAACAATCATGCATATGAGAGCCACTAAACATTTTCAATATGGTCTTCTCGACCCCCAAAGGAAAGAAAAGAAAATAAACCTATTTACACGGGAAAGCTCCCAACAAGTAAGAAGAAGAACTAGAAATCTTTTTGGGTTTTCATTTTAATTCTACTACAAGCATATAATTTAAACTAACTAATTTTTTTTGGTTTTTCTCAAGGTTTATCAAACACACAAGAAGAAAACTAGAAAAAGAAATTTAAACTAGCATGGATAATACAATGAAAGAGTATGAGCACCGACCCCTAGCGTGTGAACATGAATGTAAAGTTGGTGAGAAATACGTACTCCCCCAAGCTTAGGCTTTTGCCCAGGTTGGTCTAATACCAAGGACCGCCTGGCTGATATCCATAAGTGAAACTGGGATTGTACTGAGATGCAGAGGCAACAGCCTCCTGAGCAGCAGTGTGTTGGGGGGCTGCTTCCATCCCCCTCTAGTATTCAGCTGCTTCTTCACTTGTGATAAAATATCTTCCTCTTTCCTGATAATCAAAATGGTAGGGGGCAGGAAGAGTAACAGGGACGACGTTGTGTCTATCATAGATTAGTCGATAATGGAGGAATTGTTCATTCCTCTCAAGAAAATGATGATTAAACATAGCTTCTTTATCCAAATAAACAGGAGGTAAAATCATATCCCCCTCTCGTGGAGCTATATTAAGAAAATTAGCCACACGGGTTGCATAAATTCCTCCAAATAAATCCCCCCTTCTACTATTATTCTGCAACCTACGTACAACTATTGCCCCCAAGTTATAACCTGACACAGCACTCTTGAGGACACAAAGATCAGGGACACACATGTGACATACTTCGTCCTTACCGTTAATGCATCTACCAACAAAGAGAGCAAAATAATGTATAGCAGGAAAATGAATGGTAGCTTGTGTTATCTCCCTAGATTCTCCCACAGTAATACTAGCAAGAAAATCTCTAAATTCAGATTTGCAAGGATCATTGATATTGCCCCACTGCGGGAGTTTGCAGGCAATTGTGAAATCCTCTAAATCCATGGTATAAGACGTATCATAAATATCAAACATGACACTAGGAGTATTACGCGTACAGTTATATTGGAACCTCCGCACAAAGGAATCAGTCAATTTATAGTATTGACGACAATTATCTTGTAAGAAGTCCTCCAGCTCGGCATTACGCGCATACGCGTAAAATTCCTCCTTGAAGCCTGCTTCGACCATAAAATCATCAGATGGCCACTCACAAGCCCGTACATTTGCTTCCCTCGGCAATTCAACATCTTGCTCACGTATAGCAATCCTTGGCCCTTTCTTTGCCGAGGAACCACCTTGGTATAATCTTCTAAGCATAATTATTTTTCTGAAAATTTCTGAAATTTTAGTAACTTCAAAATAAAAGTGAATATAAGTAAACAAGATTGATAGCAACTACTCCTACAAGTTCCTAGAGCCTATATAATGCATTGGAATTGCTTGGGACCTCAAAAATTTAACATGCAAGCTCAAGAACATGGTCACCTAAGCCGCAAAAATTTGCAATGAATAAACCACTAGAACAAAAACTAATTGGACCAATGGAGGAGTCACATACCAAGCAACAATCTACCAAAGCATTTTTGTGAATGGAGCTTTGAGCTAAGAGATCGAAAATCGCAGCAAAATGAGCTAGAACTCGTGCTTGAGCTGGATGGGGATTTTTTTGGGTAGAAGATGAAGTGTTTCGGTGTTGGCATAAGTGAAGGGGAGCCACCAGGGGCCCACGATACAGCGGGGCGCACCCTACAGGGGGCGCCCTCCTCTCTCGTGGACTAGTGCTTGCCCCTCTTGCAGTGATTTGGTGCCTGAAATCCTCAAATATTCCAGAAAAAATCATACTAAGTTTGCAGGGTATTTGGAGCACTTTTATTTTCGGGTTATTTTTTAATGCACGGATAATTCAGAAAACAGACGGATAATACTATTTTTTCTTTATTTAATCTAACTAACAGAAAGTAAAAAGAGGGTACAGAAGGTTGTGTTTTCTAGTGTCATCCATCTCGTGATCATCAAAATGAATCCACTAACAAGGTTTATCAAGTCTTGTTAACAAACTCACTCCGAATCACACGGAACCGGAGAAATTTCGAATAACACTAAGTTACCTCAACGGGGATATGAAAATCCCCAACAATAAGAATATCATACTTTTTCTTGACAGTAGGAAGAGGAAATTCAAAACCTCCAAAAATGATAGTTGGAACTTTTTAAATAGAATTGATGCTATGAACTTGAGATTGTTTCCTCGGAAAGTGTACCGTATGCTCATTACCATTAACATGAAAAGTGACATTGCCTTTTTTGCAATCAATAACAGCCCCTGCAGTATTAAGAAAAGGTCTACCAAGGATAATAGACATACTATCGTCCTCGGGAATATCAAGAATAACAAAGTCCGTTAAGATAGTGACATTTGCAACTACAACAGGCACATCCTCACAAACACCGACATGTATAGTAGTTGATTTATCAGTCATTTGCAAAGATATTTCAGTAGGTGTCAACTTATTCAATTCAAGTCTACGATATAAAGAGAGAGGCATAACACTAACACCGGCTCCAAGATCACATAAAGCGGTTCTAACATAATTTCTTTTAATGGAGCATGGTATAGTTGGAACACCCGGATCTCCAAGTTTCTTTGGTATTCCACCCTTAAAAGTGTAATTAGCAAGCATGGTGGAAATTTCAGCTTTCGGTATCTTTCTTTTAGTTGTAATGATATCCTTCATATACTTAGCATAAGGATTTACTTTCAGCATATCAGTTAAGCGCATACATAAGAAAATAGGTCTAATCATTTCAGCAAAGCGCTCAAAATCCTCATCATCCTTTGACTTGGATGGTTTAGGAGGAAAGGGCATGGGTTTATGAACGCATGGTTCTCTTTCTTTACCGTGCTTCCTAGCAACAAAATCTCTCTTATCATAACTTTGATTCTTTGATTGTGGGTTATCAAGATCAATAGCAGGTTCAATCTCTACATCATTGTCTTTGCTAGGTTGAGCATTATCATGAACATTATTATTAACATTATCACTAGGTTCATGTTCATCACCTGGTTGTGTTTCAGCATCAGAAATAGAAATATCATTCGGATTCTCAGGTGTGTCTACAGTAGGTTCATTAGAAGCATGCAAAGTCCTATCGTCTTTCTTTTTCTTCTTCTTAGAAGAATTAGGTGCCTCTGAATTATTTCTTTGAGAATCTTGCTCGATTCTCTTAGGGTGGCCTTCAGGATACAAAGGTTCCTGAGTCATTCTACCAGTTCTAGTAGCCACTCTCACAACAAAGTCATTTTTATTATTTAATTAATCAAGCAATTCATTTTGAGCTTTAAGTACTTGCTTAGCTTGAGTAGCAACCATAGAAGCATATTTGCTAACGCGGTGAAGTTCATCTTTAACTCTAGCCAGATTATCACTTACACGTCCTATCTCGAAAGCATTATTATTTAACTCTCTACCAACATAAGCATTAAAACTTTCTTGTCTAGCCATAAAGTCATCAAATTCATCTAAGCATGGGCTATGAAATTTAGTAGAGTGTATTTCAACTTTATCATATCTATAGAGAGAATTTACCTTTACTACCTGTGTCGGGTTATCAAGACAATGTAGTTCTTCAGGCGGTATATTAAGACCATGTATTTCTTCAATAGGTGGTAAATTCTTGACATCTTCAGCTTTAATACCTTTTTCTTTCATTGATTTCTTTGCCTCTTGCATACCTTCGGGACTGAGAAATAAAACACCTCTCTTCTTCGGAGTGGGTTTAGGAATAGGCTCAGGAGTTGGCTCAATTGGTTCAGGAATTGCCTCAGGAACTGGCTCGGGAAGAGTCCAATTATTTTCATTAGTCAACATATTATTCAGTAATATTTCAGCTTCGTCGACTGTTCTTTCCCTGAAAACACAACCAGCAAAACTATCCAAGTAGTCCTTGGAAGCATCGGTTAGTCCATTATAAAAGATATCAAGTATTTCATTTTTCTTAAGAGGATGATCAGGCAAAGCATTAAGCAACCGGAGAAGCCTCCCCAAAGCTTGTGGGAGACTCTCTTCTTTAATTTGCACAAAATTATATATTTCCCGCGAGGCAGCTTGTTTCTTATGAGCAGGGAAATATTTTGCAGAGAAGTAATAAATCATATCCATGGGACTACGCACACAACCAGGAGCAAGAGAATTATACCAAGTCTTAGCATCACCCTTTAATGAGAACGGAAATATCTTTAGGATATATAAATAGCAAGACTTCGCATCATTGTTAAACAGGTTAGCTATATCATTCAATTTGGTAAGATGTGCCACAACAGTTTCAGATTCAAGGCCATAAAGAGGATCAGATTCAACTAAAGTAATAATCTAAGGATCAACAGAGAATTCATAATCCTTATTAGTAACACAGATAGGTGAAGTAGCAAAATCAGGATCGGGTTTCATTCTAGCATTAAGAGACTGCTGCTTCCATTTAGCTAATAATTTCTTAAGATCATTTCTATCATTGCAAGCAAGAATTTCCATAGCAGCTGCTTCATTCATAACATAACCCTTAGGAACAACAGGTAATACATAATCATTGGGGGAACCTTCATCATCACCATCATCAATAATAGGTTCTTAAACATTTTCATTCCCCCTAACTCTAGCATGTTGTTCATCAAGAAATTCACCTAATGGCAAAGTAGTATCACGCACAGAAGTAGTTTCATCATGCATAGCAGAGGTGGCATCATCAATAACATGCGACATATCAGAATTCATAGCAGTAGGTTTAGGTGTCGCAAGCTTACTCATAACAGAAGGAGAATCTAGTGCAGAGCTAGATGGCAGTTCCTTACCTCCCCTCATAGTTGAGGGCAAAATCTTGGTCTTAGCGTCTTTCAAGTTCTTCATAGTGATCAACAGATATAAAACCCAAGTGACTCAGAGAATAGAGCTATGCTCCACAGCATGGCGCCAGAAATTAGTCTTGATAACCCACAAGTATAGGGGATCGCAAGAGCTTTCGAGGGTAGAGTATTCAATCCAAATTTATTGATTCGACACAAGGGGAGCCAAAGAATATTCTTGAGTTTTAGCAGTTGAGTTGTCAATTCAACCACACCTGGATAACTTAGTATCTATAGCAAAGTGTTTAGTAGCAAAAGTGGTATGATAATAAAGGTAACGGTAGCAAAAGTAAAGATAAATGTTTTTGGGTTTTTTGTAGTAGTTGTAACAGTAGCAACTGAAAAGTAAATAAGCGAAGAACTATATGTGAAAAGCTCGTAGGCAATGGATCAGTGATGGATAATTATGCCGGATGCGATTCTTAATGCAATAGTTATAACATAGGCTGACACAAAACTAGCTCCAATTCATCAATGTAATGTAGGCATGTATTCCATAAATAGTCATACGTGCTTATGGGAAAGAACTTGCGTGACATCTTTTGTCCTACCCTCCCGTGGAAGCGGGGTCCTTACGAAAACTAAGGGATATTAAGGCCTCCTTTTAATAGAGAACCGTAACAAAGCATTAACACATAGTGAATACATGAACTCCTCAAACAACGGTCATCACCGAGAAGTATCCCGATTATTGTCACTTCGGGGTTTTCGGATCATAACACATAATAGGTGACTTTAGACTTGCAAGATAGGATCAAGAACACACATATGTTCATGAAAAAATAATAGGTTCAGATCTGAAATCATGGCACTCGGGCCCTAGTGACAAGCATTAAGCATAGCAAAGTCATAGCAACATCAATCTCAGAACATAGTGGATACTAGGGATCAAACCCTAACAAAACTAACTTGATTACATGGTAAATCTCATCCAACCCATCACCGTCCAGCAAGCCTACGATGGAATTACTCACGCACGGCGGTGAGCATCATGAAATTGGTGATGCAGGATGGTTGATGATGACGACGGCGACGAATCCCCCTCTCCGGAGCCCCAAACGG
Organism: Aegilops bicornis; assembly: GCA_021605145.1. NCBI lineage: Eukaryota > Viridiplantae > Streptophyta > Magnoliopsida > Poales > Poaceae > Aegilops > Aegilops bicornis. Next base: position 552,501,310 of record CM038672.1, on the reverse strand, counting down.
ACTCCAGATCAGCCCTCCCGAGAGATATTAGGGCTTGGTGGCGGCTTCGTGTCGTAAAACGCGATGAAACTTCCTCTCTTATTTTTTTCTCCCCGAACGTGAATATATGGAGTTGGAGTTGACGTCGGTGGAGGTCCACGGGGCCCACGAGAAAGGAGGCCGCGCCTTAGGGGGAGGGGCGCGCCCCCTGTCTCGTGGACAACCTGTGGGCCCACTGGCATTGATTCTTTCGCCAAAAATTCTTATTTATTCCAAAAAGTGCCTCCGTGGATTTCCAGGACATTCCGAGAACTTTTCTTTTCTACACATAAAACAACATCATGGCAGTTATGCTGAAAACAACGTCAGTCCGGGTTAGTTTCATTCAAATTATGCAAGTTAGAGTCCAAAACAAGGTCAAAAGTGTTTGGAGAAGTACATACGTTGGAGACGTATCAAGCCTATCACACCCGATCATCGCGTGGTGTCTCAGCACGAAGAACTTTCGCAACGGTGCATACTCAGGGAGAACACTTGTACTTTGATAATTTAGTGAGGGATAATCTTATAATGCTACCACCGATCAAAGCAAGATAAGATGGATAAAAGATAAACATCACATGCAATCAATATAAGTGATATGATATGGCCATCATCATCTTGTGCTTGTGATCTCCATCTCCGAAGCACCGTCATGATCACCATCGTCACCGGCGCGACACCTTGATCTCCATCGTAGCATCGTTGTCGTCTCGCCAATCTTATGCTTCTCGACTATCGCTACCGCTTAGTGATAAAGTAAAGCATTACAGGCGATTGCATTGCATACAATAAAGCGACAACCATATGGCTCTGCCGATTGCCGATAACTTCGGTTACAAAACATGATCATCTCATACAATAAAATTTAGCATCATGTCTTGACCATATCACATCACAACATGCCCTACAAAAGCAAGTTAGACGTCTTCTACTTTGTTGTTGCAAGTTTTACGTGGCTGCTACGGGCTTAGCAAGAACCGTTCTTACGTACGCATCAAAACCACAACGATAGTTTGTCAAGTTGGTGTTGTTTTAACCTTCCCAAGGACCGGGCATAGCCACACTCGGTTCAACTAAAGTGAGAGAGACAGACACCCGCTGGTCACCTTTAAGCACCGGGTGCTCGCAACGGTGAAACCAGTCTCGCGTAAGCGTACGCGTAATGTCAGTTCGGGCCGCTTCATATCACAATACTGCCGAACCAAAGTATGACATGCTGGTAAGCAGTATGACTTATATCGCCCACAACTCACTTGTGTTCTACTCGTGCATATGACATCTACGCATAAAACCTGGCTCTGATACCACTATTGGGGAACGTACTAATTTCAAAAAAATTCCTACACACACGCAAGATCATGGTGATGCATAGCAACTAGAGGGGAGAGTGTTGTCCATGTACCCTCGTAGATCAAAAGCGGAAGCGTTAGAACAATGCGGTTGATGTAGTCGTACGTCTTCACGATCCGACCGATCAAGTACCGAACGGACGGCACCTCCGAGTTCAGCACACGTTCAGCCTGATGATGTCCCTCGAACTCCGATCCAATCGAGTGTTGAGGGAGAGTTTTGTCAGCACGACGGCTTGGTGACAATGTTGATGTTCTACAGACGCAGGGCTTCGCCTAAGCACCGCTACAATATTATCGAGGTGGACTATGGTGGAGGGGGGCACCACACACGGCTAAAAGATCAACTGATCAATGTTGTGTATATGCGGTGCCCCCAGCCCCCGTATATAAAGGAGCAAGGGGGAGGCGGCCGGCCAAGGAGGAGGGCGCGCCAAAGGGGGAGTCCTACTCCCATCGGGAGTAGGACTCCCCCCCCCCACCCCCCTTTCCTAGTTGGATTAGGACTTGGGAGGGGGAAGGAGTGGAGGAGAAGAAGGAAGGGGGGCGCCGCCCCCCTCTCCTTGTCCTATTCGGAGTGGGGGGGCGGCCCAGCCCTAGCCGCCTGTCCTCTCTTCCACCTAGGCCCATTAAGGCCCATTATGTTCCCGGGGGGTTCCGGTAACCTCCCGGTACTCCGGTAAAATCCCGATTTCATCTGGAACACTTTCGATATCGAAACATAGGCTTCGAATATATCAATCTTCATGTCTCGACCATTTCGAGACTCCTCGTCATGTCCGTGATCACATCCGGGACTCCGAACAACTTTCGATACATCAAAACATATAAACTCATAATATGACTGTCATCGTAACGTTAAGCGTGCGGACCCTACGGGTTCGAGAACTATGTAGACATGACCAACACATGTCTCCGGTCAATAACCAATAGCAGAACCTGGATGCTCATATTGGCTCCCACATATTCTACAAAGATCTTTATCGGTCAGACCGCATAACAACATACGTTGTTCCCTTTGTCATCGGTATGTTACTTGCCCGAGATTCGATCGTCGGTATCTCAATACCTAGTTCAATCTCGTTACCAGCAAGTCTCTTTACTCGTTCCATAATACATCATCCCGCAACTAACTCATTAGTTGCAATGCTTGCAAGGCTTAAGTGATGTGTATACCGAGAGGGCCAAGAGATACCTCTCCGACAATCGGAGTGACAAATCCTAATCCCGAAATACGCCAACCCAACATGTACCTTCGGAGATACCTGTAGAGCACATTTATAATCACCCAGTTACGTTGTGACGTTTGGTAGCACACAAAGTGTTCCTCCGGTAAACGGGAGTTACATAATTTCATAGTCATAGGAACATGTATAAGTCATGAAGAAAGCAATAGCAACATACTAAACAATCAAGTGCCAAGCTAACGGAATGGGTCAAGTCAATCACATCATTCTCCTAATGATGTGATCCCGTTTAATCAAATGACAACTCATGTATATGGTTAGGAAACATAACCATCTTTGATCAACGATCTAGTCAAGTAGAGGCATATTAGTGACAATCTGTTTGTCTATGTATTCACACATGTAATATGTTTCCGGTTAATACAATTCTAGCATGAATAATAAACATTTATCATGATATAAGGAAATAAATAATAACTTTATTATTGCCTCTAGGGCATATTTCCTTCAGAAATAACCGACGAGCATAGAAGGCAGGCTAAAGAGCTCGGTATCACTGTTGGACAACTCCTCGAGATTGAGCCCATGTCTCTGCTTAGAGAGGAGGAAATAAAATGTAAATATGTCCACGGCGAACGTTTGGTCAAGCCTGAGGAGGTCAAGAACCTCCCAACGAGAATGTATGAATTGCATGAATGGTACATGAAAATTACCAAGAGTTCCAATCGAGAGTCCCTCACTGTGAAAGTCAATGCAGACCATTACTTCCATGCGCTAGCTCTGTCCATTGAGTATACATAACTGTTTTAGTTTTTCAATCAAGAAGCACTCGACAAATCTCTCGTCAGTTGCTATTGTCTGTATGTGATTTCTTTCTGTAATTTAAGTCTCAACTTAGTTGTAGTGCTCATTGATCGGTCATTACCTATAATTATCCTCACTATATTATTTTCCGTGGTATTATGCAGGATGAAGATGTATGAAATGAAAAAAGTTGGATGCTATGGCATTGGGTTCATTGACCCAAATAACATTAATGAAGAGACATGGTGTCGAGCAGACGTAGAGAAAAACATGCTAGAGTTCTTGAAGCGCCTCAATACTAATGAAGATATACTACTTCCTTACAACTTCCGGTGAGTCACACTGTCTTGTACTAAAAATTCTCTTTTTGCTTACTAGCTAGCTAGATGTTAATAGTTAAGTGTATAGGGTCTAGGGTAGTTGATGAGTGTTATGCACATGCCCGCTTAATTAATACATGCAAACATGTGCGCATGCAGTTGACACTGGATCTTGTTAGTCATTAAAGTTGAAGAAGGAACAGTTGAAGTACTGGACTCACTACTTAAAAAACAAAGTGACTACTCAATCTTGAAGGGGATAGTCGACAAGTAATTTCAATAATTATTAACTATATGTCGGCCTCTTTAGTTCGTCATTTCCTGATATCAACTGCTTAATAACTCCTTTATTCATTTTCTTTGCCGGCGGGCAGGGCTTGGGAAAAGTTCATCAACGTGACTCCAGGCTAATGGAAAAAAATTTGTATTTGTTTCGACCCAAGGTAAGTAATTAAGTAGTACTAGCTAGCTACCATCTCTTTAATTCTTGTTTCAATACCATTAGTTATCATGCTTGATTAATTAATATCTGATTAAATTCTATTCTCGTAAAGGCCCTGAAGGAGGCGCCGGGGACTGAAATGTGTGCCTACTACGTTTGCGAGAACATTCGCATGATGGCGTCCGAAAGGAGCAAATCTGATAGACAGCTATGGGTACGTTTTCTAGAAAACTATTCACAATTTTTACATCATTATCGGTATCTAATCACACAACTAATACATGCATATTGATCTCCTTCTGAAAATTTCAATGAGATGCGGGATAATCTCCTCCCAGCGGAGTGCATACGAGCACTTCAATAGGAAATAGCGGGATTTTTGCTCGACCAGGTCATAGATCCCAAAGGAGAATACCATTACCCGCTACCGCCCCCATGAACCACTCCCAATTGTCATCGTGCTCTGAAGGCACCAAGGCAAATGCCATTGGCTCCTAATGCAATATGTAGGAGAAATTGTATATACCTAATTGTATATATATATACATGTGTATGTGTGAGTGGTGGTTGTGAGACATTCGATGATATATATATATGATCGGTTCTACGAGAAATTCTATTTATATATATGCATAACGTGTACAATATGTAGTATCTAAAATACCAGCAAACGAAAAAGAATTAAATGTAAAACACAAAATTAAAGGAAAAAGAAATAATGTACCCAAACCCCCGCAAACCTTTTAATATCGGTTGGTGTTACCAACCGGTACTAAAGGGCTCCCTGTCGTGGTTCTAAGTCTGACAGTAGAATGGGGGGTAGCTATGGAGTAGTTGTATACGCAAGAGTTTAACGAGTTTAGGCCCTTCTCAGAGGAAGTAACAGCCCTACGTCTCGGAGCCCGGAGGCGGTCGACTGGATTCTATGCGTATGAATTACAGGGGTGCGAACCCTTCTACCTGTGGAGAGGGGTGGCTTATATACAGTGCGCCAGGACCACAGCCAGCCCGCGTAGCGGAGGGTTAAAGGTACATTAAGACCAGGCGTTACTGGTAACGCCTTCGTAAAGTGTCATCACGACCATAAAGACTACTTAACTATAGACCGTTAGGACACCGAGTGGCTCTCGAACTCCTGGCGGTCGAGTGGGTCTTCATGGTCGAGTGTCTTTGAGTCTGTCGAGTGGAATCCTACCAGGTCGACTGGAAGACAGTTTATTCTAAGGATGTCCTTGGGGAGGGTATCTTGGATAGGTCCATGACCCTACCCTAGGTACATGACTTCATCATTAGCCCCCGAATGGATCGAGGTTTGAGTGAGGAAGGAGTTGATAATCTTTCCGACCTGTTTTTCATGCTGCGAGTGTGTCTTACTCTGGATTAGTGACATTGTAGTGATGGTGTCAACTTCTCTTTCAGTCGCCTTGATCCATTCCTTATATCTGTCGAGTGAACTTTATGAACTTGGAGATTTCCGAGCGACGGATCGGAGGAAATCTACCTTCTGACAAGTTACCTTCTTTGTTAGCGGATTTAGCGGGATCCGAATTTCGGAAGCGGCGCAAAGAGGAAGAAGGCAGCGGTACTCGGATGGGATAAGGCAAGGGCGCCTCGATCTCGCGCCACCTTTTTTCGCCACGTATCGCGACGCGATTGCGGGATTTGACAGGATTGCCGGGCCTACGGTCAGCCACTCGGGCGACTTCATATAAGGCACCGGGCGGGGGTCTTTTGAACAGTGCGCCCTAATTTTCCCCTCCTCCGTCATCAGATTCATCCGCCGCGTCCGTAACCTACTCAGCGCTGCTGCCCCGTTCCTGCTTCGCCGGCAACAATGGTGAAGGAGAAGACGGCGGCCTTGGAGCGGGCAAAGAAGGCGATGGCGAAGGCGAAGGGGAGAGTGCCCAGTCGGGGCGGATCCTCGTCGCGGTCCAGCCTGCCGCAAGGTTGGGTCCAGGGAGATTGGATCCGCTCGACCATCACCCAGAAAGACCTCGACGACCTGGCCAACGAGGGATTGAGTGCGTCCTCTTAGCCACCCATGTTGATCGCGGATTTTCCATACCATCGAATGTTTTCTTCCGGGGTTTTCTGAATTTCTTTGGAGCACAACTCCATCACTTCACACCCAACTCCATTGCCTATCTCGCCGCTTTCGTGTCTTTGTGCGAAAACTTCTTGGGTTGTCGGCCTGCTGGGACCTCTTCAAACACATATTCACTTGTCGCTCACAGACGGTGAAAAAGGCTAATCCGAATGACGAAAGAACCCAAGTAATCCAGATGTGTGGGGGTCTTGGGGTCCAGATGAGGGGTAAAAGTGCCTTTCCGGCCATGATTCTTCCCGATTCAGTTAGAGGGTGGCAGTCGACCTGGTTCTCTTGCCGGGACCGATCGGCCTTGAGCGATCATTGGACTCCCTCCTTCTCCATGGGTCGAGTGAACAAGCTGTCCTCTCTGAAGGTGCTTAGGAGGAGAAGGTCCAGGTTAAATTGTTGATGGAGCGTGTAGTCCAGCTCATTAGCGACGGAGTGACCGGCATGGATCTTCTGGAGGTTTTCCTTCGACGGTGCATTCAGCCGCTCCAATACCGAGGTCACCCGATGTGGATGATTTCTGGTACCGAAGACACCACCCGGGTTCACCCAGAGGAGGTCGACGACGCCACATTGGAGCGGTGGATGACTGCCATCACAGGGAACTAGGATAACCCTCGAGGAGCTAGGAGGATCCCACCACTCGACCAATCTTACGAACCAGACAAGGTATGACCACTTATCTCCGACTGTGATCCTGTTGCGTTCGGCCGATTGACTTTTGTCTTGTTTTTCTGTCTTCTAGGCCACCACTGAGATGTACTCGATGCCCAACGGGGCACAGGAACTAGTCGAAGAAGAAGAAGGAAGCGGAGGCGAAAGCCCGGAGGAATGGGAGTCTGACGGTGAGGAGGGCGAGGGAAATGACAGCTTTGATGAAGAGGAGGAGCAGGAGGAACAGGAGGAAGACGTGGATCCTCCTCACTCGGAAAGACGGTCCAAGCTGACGCATGATCCGGCGGTCGAGCGCGGTAAGGCTATCGCACCTGTTGGTGAGTCGACGAAGCGCCCTCGGACGACTTCTCCAGTGCCGACTGAGAAACCGCCAAAGCAACCCCAAGCAACGTCGTCAAAGCCGCCAAAGGCCCTGCCCAAGATGAGGATGGTCATTCCCACCATTTCCGGGTAATCAACAGAACTTGTGTCTTCCTGTTTATCATGGGTGTACTTTTGGTCTACTCGTTTGACTGATCAACTAACTTCTGAAATCTGCAGTGCTGCCACCTCCGAGACCTCAGCTAAGCACGAAGATCAGGAAATGGAAGATGCCGCCACCTCCAACCTTGGTATGATATCTGCAGTTTCGCTTTATGGTCGATTGGATTTCTGTTTTTACCTTTGAATCTTTCTTGTAGTTCCACCTCATGTCATTGATCTCCCTGACGACGACGATGAAACACCGCCGAGGAAGAGGACGGACAAAAAGGTGCCTGCTGGCAAGGCTACTCAAGTTGTATCACTGCCTGAGACGCTGGTTCACGAGGGAGGCGACACCACTCGGGCTTCTGTGTCCTTTGTTGTGCCGCTGATGAGTGTCCGGCCTTCATCATCGACTGCTGACCCGCCTTCCCTTTTTGCCACACACCACGTCCCGGAAGACCAAGTGAGTGCTGCTAAGGAGGCCATACGCCAGGCAGGGATCATGATGGAGCAAGTGAAGGTGGTCCGGGAGGCCAGCCAGGCAGTTTATGATGCAAGCTCAGCTCTTCAGAGCAATGTCCAAGTAAGTTGGTCGCTGCTTGTTCTGTTAGGATACGCTACCTGAAATTTCTTCTTTCTGAATATTTCCATATTCATGTCTGTACACCTTTGGGGCGGGTGTGTCGATTGAATTTTTGTCTTGGTGGGGGCACGCTGAGTGCACCCACTGGTGTAGTCCCGAGACTATGGTGGGTGTGGGCGATCGACTATAGTCTTTATACTTTGAACATCTCCACTCGGTGCAGGTCGGGCCATGTCGAATGGATCTTTGGAACCCGGTGGGGAGCACGCTGAGTGCACCTTTGGGTGTAGTCCCCGAGACTATGGTGGACTGCTGGCAGTCGACTATAGTCTAAGGAACTGTTTTTTTTACACAGCTGACTGCTGACAGTTAGCTATGGTTTTAGGATCATAACCTTTTTGCCTCTTTCGGCCGACTGGTCAAACCGAATTGGTAAAACCAGTGGGGGCACGCTAAGTGCACCCACTGGGTGTAGTCCCCGAGACTACTGTCGAATGTTTTGATTCGACTTTAGTCTAAGAAATTCTACGATTTGTTTAGTCACTCGGAAGTGACCTGCCTTTGATGTTTTGTCGATTGACTCTTCGCAGAAACCTTGCGAGCTCGTGGCCCGTTATACCGAATTGGAGAACAAACAGATCGAGCTCAACCTTGACTTGAAGCTTGCTTAGGAGAACTTGCAAAAGGCGAGAGACGAAGCGAAAGGTATGGCTGGTGAGAACTTGATGACTATCTTTGTCTTTCTACTCATTCTCAACTCTGGGCTTATTGTTATTTTGTAGACAAACTGGAGGAGGCTCTGAAGAAGAAAGACCACGACCTTGCAAAGGCACAGCAGACGGCTTTGGAGAAAACAAAGCTCACAGAAGAGAAACTGGTCTCAGTCGGCAAACTCGAAGAGGAGAATACCAAACTGAAGGCTGCTCTCGACGCGCCCAACAAGGAGGTTAGCCGGTGAAGAATGACAAAGTTGCTCGATGACAAGGCCGGGCGAATTTGGCGGGGAGAGGAATGATCTGGAGGTTTATCTGGGAGGGCTCGCCAAAAAGTTATTCCTCATGCTCGAAGGTAACCTCTTTTATCCGACTGTCTAGTTATCACCGACTGACTATAGAACTGTTAACTTGAACCCGAGTTGCATTTACAGAATTCTGTCAGAACTTTGAAGAGCAGACTAGTCGAGTGGATGAAGCCGCTATGAACGTGCTCCGACTAGAGTCTCGCATTGCTGGTGTGGTGGACTATCTCGCTCGACTTAAAGCTGCGGTGTCGCGGATCGACTCAACACTCTGGCGGACAGGGGCGGCAGAATGACCTCGAGTCCTTAATGACTCGACTGAATGAGGTTCCAAGTCGAGTGCAACAATGGAAAAAGTCTTCTGCCAGGTGTGGTGCTGATGTTGCTCTGTCTCTGGTTTGTGTCCACTGCAAGGAGGCGCGGGAGGAAAAGCTGGCGTCCATTAAAGTTGCCAATACCAAGAAGTATGATTTCCAATCTTTCATGGAGACTTTCATCGCCGCTACCACACGGATTGCTGATGGGATCGACCTTGACCAGTTTGAGGCTCCTTCCAGTCCTCCACCTAAGGAGTAAAAAACATTTATGCTCTACCTTAAATTTGCCTCGGAATGCCGAGTGGTTTTTGTAACCGATAAACTTTAATGGGCTTGAGGCCTGGGTACTTCTGCATCCTTAGGATGCTATCCGAACTTTACTTATCGTCGAAATATGCTTTTGTTTCCCTTCGAGTGAACTTTGCTCTTCACTCGGATTATGCTATTGTTTGCTTTCGAGTGAACTTTGCTCTTCACTCGGATTATGCTTCAATGCTTGAGATGCAGCTTTGAGGTGGATCCAGTCGACCTACACTTTGTTGCTCTTGCAGGTGCAGGAGAAGGAAGCAGCCGACCTGTACCTCGTCATCCTTGCGGATCGGGATGGAGCGCATGTTGCACTAGTGGCGCAGCTCCGAAGGAGAAGGCAACAGTCGACCTGCACCTCGTCGTCCTTGCGGATCGGGATGGAGCGCACGTTGTACTTGTGGCGCAGCTCCGAACGAGAAGGCAACAGTCGACCTGCACCTCGTCGTCCTTGCGGATCGGGATGGAGCGCACGTTGTACTTGTGGCGCAGCTCTAAAGGAGAAGGCAACAGTCGACCTGCACCTCGTCGTCCTTGCGGATCGGGATGGATTTCGTACTTAGGCGAGTACTGGACTGCAGCTAAGCCCCCGAGTGGGAGGTTTGCTCTCCACTTGGTAGGATTTTTCAAACTTAGGCGAATCTTGGACTGCAGCTAAGCCCCGAGTGGGAGGTTTGCTCTCCACTCGGTAGGATTTTTCAAACTTAGTAGTCTTGGACTGCAGCTAAGCCCCCGAGTGGGAGGTTTGCTCTCCACTTGGTAGGATTTTTCAAACTTAGGCGAGTACTGGACTGCAGCTAAGCCTCTGAGTGGGAGGTTTGCTCTCCGCTCGGAAGGATTTTTCGAACTTAGGCGAGTACTGGACTACAGTTAAGCCTCCAAGGAGGATTTTTGTGTCATAGCTTTGAAGGGGAAGGCAACAGTCGACCTGTACCTCGTAGTCCTTGCAAAGTGCACATTGTATTAAATACTTAGGCGAGTATTTGGACTGCAGCTAAGCCCCCGAGTGGGAGGTTGGCTCACCACTCGGTAGGATTTTAAACACTTAGGCGAGTACTTGGGCTGCAGCTAAGCCCTCGAGTGGGAGGCTGGCTCACCACTCGGTAGGATTTTAAAACACTTAGGCAAAACGGATTCGCAGCTAAGCCCCCGAGTGAGAGACAGGCTCACCACTCGGTAAGGAGTTTTTTTACAAACTTAGGCGAAACGTATTCGCAGCTAAGTCACCCAGTGGGTGGGAATTTTAACAAAAAGCAATAACAATCACTGGGAAAATTATAATCTTCTTGATTCAGATAAACAAACTACAGAGGTACTTTTATTACATCTCACCCGAGTGAGTTCTTAAGTGTAAAAGGGGCGGAGCAGCTCCGCATTCCAGGCTCGAGGCTCATCGATCTGGCGTTCGACGTTGTAAAGATGGTTAGCTCCATTATGGAGAACTCTGGTGACGATGAAGGGACCTTCCCAAGTGGGAGCGAGCTTGTGTGGTTTCTGTTGATCAACTCGGAGGACCAGATCCCCTTCTTGAAAGGCTCGGCTCTTTACATTTCTAGCGTGGAATCGACACAAGTCCTGCTGATAGATGGTCGAGCGGATCAGGGCCATCTCTCTCTCCTCTTCAAGGAGGTCGACCGCATCCTACCGGGCTTGCTCCGCTTCAGCTTCAAAGTAGAGTTCGACTCGGGGCGCATTGTGAAGCAGTTCAGTCGGTAGAACTGCTTCAGCTCCATAGACCATAAAGAATGGAGTTCTCCCAGTCGAACGGTTAGGAGTGGTCCTCAATCCCCAAAGAACCGATGGGAGTTCATCAACCCACGCTCCTGCTGCATGCTTGAGATCACACATCAGCCGAGATTTCAGTCCTTTGAGAATTAGACCATTCGCTCGTTCTGCTTGTCCATTCGACTGGCGCTGAGCGACTGAAGCATAGTCGACTCGCGTGCCTTGAGAGGCGCAAAAGGCTTTGAACTTGTCGGAATCGAAATTTGACCCATTGTCAGTGATGATGTTGTGCGGAACTCCATATCTCAATATCAACTCTCGATGAAGCGACAACGATTGCATGCATCAAGGTTCTTGATAGGTTTAGCTTCGATCCACTTCGTAAACTTGTCGATCGCCACAAGCAAATGAGTGAAACCACTTCGCGGTTCTCAGTGGTCCAATCATATCCAACCCCCAAACAGCGAAAGGCCAGACGAGGGAATGGTCTTAAAAGCTGAGGCGGGTTTATGTGACATATTGGAGTAGAACTGACATCCTTCACACTTGTCGACTATTTCCTTTGCCATTTCATTCACCTTTGGCTAGTAAAATCCCGCTCGGTATGCTTTAGCCACAATGGTCCGAGAGGACGCAAGGTGACAACAGGTCCCCGAGTGGATATCATCAAGAATTATCTGACCTTCTTCTGGCGTTATGCACTTCTGGCTGACTCCAGTCACGCTTTGTCTAAATAACTGTCCTTTGATCACAGTAAAGGCCTTGGATCGGCGGACAATCTGCCTAGCCTCTTCTTCGTTCTCCGGGAGCTCTTTCCTCAGGATATACGCGATGTACGGTACTGTCTAGTCGGGAGTGATGACCACGACTTCCATGATCGGGTCGACCACCGCTGGGACCTCAACTTCAGTCGGATTAGCGGCACTTTTTGGCTGTGGAGCTTCTTCAGTGAAAGGATCCTCTTGAATCGACTGGGTTCGGATGTGCTCCAAAAACACATCACTGGGAATGGCTTCCCTCTTGGACCCTATTTTCGCCAAATCATCAATGACTTGATTTTTCAGTCGGGGTATATGATGGAGCTCTAACCCCTCAAACTTCTTCTCTAGCTTCCTTACTGCATTACAGTAGCCAGTCATGGCTGGACTTCTGACGTCCCACTTCTTCATCACCTGATTAACCACGAGATCTGAGTCGCCATAGACCATGAGGCGATGGACGCCGAGTGAAATGGCCATACGCAACCCATACAACAGTGCTTCGTATTCTGCTTCATTGTTGGAAGAATCAAAGTGAATCTAGAGCACATATCTGAGCTTATCTCCTCGGGGGGAAACCAATACTACCCCAACATCGAAACCATTCAGCATCTTGGAACCATCAAAGAACATAGTCCAGTGCTCCGAGTGAACTTGAGTCGGTAACTGTTGTTCAATCCACTCGGCGATGAAATCTGCTATTGCTTGGGACTTGATGGCTTTCTTTGCCTCAAACTTGATATCAAGGGAAGAAGTTCAATCGCCCATTTCTCCACTCGACGATTCGTCTACATTATGCAGAATCTACGATAATGGGGCGTCACGATCGTAATGGAATGATCGAGAAGTAATGAGCAACCTTCTTGGCGGTCATGTAAATCCCATACACAAGCTTCGATAATGAGGGTATCTTTGCTTTGACGGGGTTAATACTTGAAAGATAATATCTTTGGTATTTGAACTTTGAAGGCCTTTCCTTTCTCTTCTGCTTTCGTAGTAAATCTTGCAGACGACTTGTCATGTGGCTGCAATGTAAAGCAGCAACGGCTCCTTGCTGATTGGGGCAGCAAGCACCGGTTGGGTGGAGAGCATAGCTTTGAGCTCTGCAAACGCTGCATCAGCTTCAGGAGTCCACTCGAACTTGTCTGACTTCTTCATCAGTCGGTAAAGAGGCAATGCCTTTTCACCGAGGCGAGAGATGAATCGACTTAAAGCGGCCAAGAATCCAGTAAGCTTCTGGACATCGTGCACACGCACAGGACGTTTCATTCGGAGTATAGTGCCAACTTTTTCAGGGTTAGTATCGATTCCTCGTTCAGAAACGAGAAAACCGAGTAACTTTCCGCCAGGAACTCCGAATATGCACTTTGATGGATTAAGCTTGATATCATACCTCCTGAGATTAGCAAGGTCAGTCAACAGGTCGGAACCTTTCCGTGACTTGACCACAATGTCATCCATGTATGCTTCCACATTCCGACTGATTTGAGTGAGTAAACACTTCTGAATCATCCTCATGAACGTGGCTCCGAATTCTTGAGGCGAATGGCATGGTGACATAACGAAGCACCCGAATGGAGTGATGAAAGCTGTTTTGATCTCGTCGGGTCCATACTGAGACGGATCTGATGGTACCCGGAATATGCGTCTAAAAAGACAACCGCTCACATCCAGCGATCGAGTGGGCTATTTGGTCGATGCGGGGGAGAGGAAAATGATCTTTCGGGCAGGCCCGATTGATATGTTTGAAGTCGATGCACATGCACAGTGAATTGTCCTTCTTAGGGACCATGACCACATTGGCGAGCCACTCGGAGTGGTAAATTTCTCGGATAAACTCTGCTGCTAAGAGCCGAGCCACCTCCTTGCCTATGGCCTTTCTCTTCTGGACGGCGGACCGTCGAAGATGTTCTTTGACAGGTTTGACTTTTGATTCGTCTCATAGACGGTGCTCACCCAGCTCTCTGGGTACACCCGGCATGTCAGCAGGCTTCCATGCAAAGATGTCCCAGTTCTCACGGAGGAACTGGACGAGCGCTTCTTCCTATTTGGAGTCGAGTGTTGTTGAGATGTTGGTCGAAGCAGCATTGTGGTCGGTCGGGTGAATATGAACCTGCTTCGTCTCACCGGACGACTGAAATGCCGACACCGTAGCGGGCTTCTTGGCTCGCCACAAATCACTCGGATCTGCAGTCTTCTGATATTCTTGCAATTCTACCACTGCCATCTAAGCATCAGCAGTCTTAGAGCCTTTCTGGAAACACTCTTCCGCTTTCTTCCGATTGCCAGTGACAGTGATCACACCCTGGGGCCGGGCATATTTAGTTTAAGGTACACATAACATGGTCGAGCCATGAAACGGGCATACGCCGGCCTTCCCAGAATAGCGTGATAAGCGCTCTGGAAATCCACGACCTCAAAGGTCAACTTTTCTTTGCGGAAATTCTTCGAATCACCAAAAACCACATCAAGAGCAATTTGACCGAGTGACTCAGCCTTCTTTCCAGGAATGACTCCGTGGAAACTCATGTTACTGGTGCTGAGTCTGGACATCGGAATTCCCATCCCTTTCAACATCTCTGCATACAAGATGTTCAGGCCACTGCCACCATCCATCAAAACTTTGGTCAGTCGAGTGCCTTCGACGACTGGATCGATCACCAACGCTTGTCTCCCAGGGATGGCAATGTGAGTCGGATGATCGGAGTGGTCGAATGTGATGGCAGTCTGGGACCATTTCAGATAATTGGGCGTCACTGGAGCAACCATGTTCACTTCTCGGTTGATAACTTTCAATCGACTTTTGCTTTCAACATCAGCAAAAATCATCAGGGTGGAATTGACCTGGAGGTATCCACCATCACTATCTTCCTTGTGTTGGAAATATGCCCTAGAGGCAATAATAAATTAGTTATTATTATATTTCCTTGTTCGTGATAATCGTCTATTATCCATGCTATAATTGTATTGATAGGAAACTCAGATACATGTGTGGATACATAGACAACACCATGTCCCTAGTAAGCCTCTAGTTGACTAGCTCGTTGATCAATAGATGGTTACGGTTTCACGACCATGGACATTGGATGTCGTTGATAACGAGGATCACATCATTAGGAGAATGATGTGATGGACAAGACCCAATCCTAAGCCTAACACAAAGATCGTAGTTCGTATGCTAAAGCTTTTCTAATGTCAAGTATCTTTTCCTTAGACCATGAGATTGTGCAACTCCGGATACCGTGAGGAATGCTTTGGATGTACCAAAGCGTCACAACGAATCGGGTGGCTATAAAGGTGCATTACGGTATCTCCGAAAGTGTACATTGGGTTGGCACGAATCGAGGCGGGATTTGTCACTCCGTGTAAACGGAGAGGTATCTCTGGGCCCACTCGGTAGGACATCATCATAATGTGCACAATGTGACCAAGGGGTTGATCACGGGATGATGTGTTACGGAACGATAAAGAGACTTGCCGGTAACGAGATTGAACAAGGTATCGGGATACCGACGATCGAATCTCGGGCAAGTACAATGCCGCTAGACAAAGGAATTGTATGCGGGATCGATTGAGTCCTTGACATCGTGGTTCATCCGATGAGATCATCGTGGAACATGTGGGAGCCAACATGGGTATCCAGATCCCGCTGTTGGTTATTGACCGGAGAACGTCTCGGTCATATGCGCATGGTTCCCGAACCCGTAGGGTCTACACACTTAAGGTTCGATGGCGCTAGGGTTATAAAGGAAGTTTGTATGTGGTTACCGAATGTTGTTCGGAGTCCGGATGAGATCCGGACATCACGAGGAGTTCCGGAATGGTCCGGAGGTAAAGATTTATATATGGGAAGTCCTGTTTTGGTCACCGGAAAAGTTTCGGGCGATATCGGTAATGTACCGGGACCACCGGGAGGGTCCCGGGGGTCCACCAAGTGAGGCCACCAACCCCAGAAGGATGCGTGGGCCAAGTGTGGGAGGGAGCCAGCCCCAAGGGGGCTGGTGCGCCCCCCACAAGAGGCCCAAGGCGCAAGGGAGAGTGGGAGGGGGCAAACCCTAGGGCAGATGGGCCCTAAGGCCCATCTGGTGGGCGCCTCCCCCTCTCCTCCCCTCTTGGCCGCCTCCCCCTTTTCCCATCTAGGGCTGCCGCCCCTCTAGGGGTGGGAACCCTAGAGGGGGCGCACCCTCCTCCCCTTCCCCTATATATATGAGGCCTAGGGGCTGCCCATAACACACGAGAGCCTCTCCCTCTCCAGGCGCAGCCCTGCCTCTCCTCCTCCTCTTCTCCCTTGGTGCTTGGCGAAGCCCTGCGGGATTGCCACGCTCCTCCATCACCACCATGCCGTTGTGCTGCTGCTGGATGGAGTCTTCCTCAACCTCTCCCTCTCTCCTTGCTGGATCAAGGCGTGGGAGGCGTCACCGGGCTGTCACGTGTGTTGAACGCGGAGGTGCCGTCCGTTCGGCACTAGGATCTCGGTGATTTGGATCACGACAATCACGACTCCTTCAACCCCGTTCTCATGAACGCTTCCGCTTAGCGATCTACAAGGGTATGTAGATGCACTCTCCTTCCCTCGTTGCTAGTTTCTCCATAGATAGATCTTGGTGACACGTAAGAAAATTTTGAATTTTTGCTACGTTCCCCAACAGTGGCATCATGAGCTAGGTCTATTGCGTAGATTCTTTGCACGAGTAGAACACAAAGTAGTTGTGGGCGTTGATGTTGTTCAATATGCTTACCGTTACTAGTCCAATCTTGTTTCGACGGTATTGTGGGATGAAGCGGCCGGACCGACCTTACACGTACTCTTACGTGAGACAGGTTCCACCGATCGACATGCACTTGGTGCATAAGGTGGCTAGCGGGTGCCGTCTCTCCCACTTTAGTCGGAACGGATTCGATGAAAAGGGTCCTTATGAAGGGTAAATAGCAATTGGCATATCACGTTGTGGTCTTGCGAGGTAAGAAACGTTCTTGCTAGAAATCCATAGCAGCCACGTAAAACATGCAAACAACAATTAGAGGACGTCTAACTTGTTTTTGCGGGGTATGCTATGTGATGTGATATGGCCAAGAAGAATGTGATGAATGATATGTGATGTATGAGATTGATCATGTTCTTGTAATAGGATTCACGACTTGCATGTCGATGAGTATGACAACCGGCAGAGCCATAGGAGTTGTCTTTATTTATTGTATGACCTGCGTGTCATTGAACAACGCCATGTAATTACTTTACTTTATTGCTAACCGGTAGCCATAGTAGTAGAAGTAATAAGTTGGCGAGACAACTTCATGGAGACACGATGATGGAGATCATGATGATGGAGATCATGGTGTCATGCGGTGACAATAATGATCATGGAGCCCGAAGATGGAGATCAAAGGAGCAATATGATATTGGCCATATCATGTCACTACTATATAATTGCATGTGATGTTTATTATGTTTGTGCATCTTGTTTACTTAGAACGACGGTAGTAAATAAGATGATCCCTTACACAAATTTCAAGAAGTGTTCTCCACGGTGCACCGTTGCTACAGTTAAGTCGCTTCTAAGCACCACGTGATGATCGGGTGTGATGGATTCTTACGTTCACATACAACGGGTGTAAGACAGATTTACAGAAAAAACACTTGGGGTTAACTTGACGAGCCTAGCATGTACAGACATGGCCTCGGGAACACAGAGACCGAAAAGGTCGAGCATGAGTCGTATAGTAGATACGATCAACATGAAGATGTTCACCGATGTTGACTAGTCCGTCTCACGTGATGATCGGACACGGCCTAGTTGACTCGGATCATGTAATCACTTAGATGACCAGAGGGATGTCTATCTCGAGTGGGAGTTCATAAGATGAACTTAATTATCTTGAACATAGTCAAAAGACCTTTTGCAAATTATGTAAAGCTCGCGCTTTAGTTCCTTGTTTAGATATGTTCCTAGAGAAAATATAGTTGAAAGTTGACGATGGCGATTATGCGGACGATAAATAGCTTATGTCCTTAATGCACCGCTCGGTGTCTTTGAACCCCAAAGCGCCGTCTGCGTGGATGTTGCGAACATCGGACATACACGTTTTTGATAACTACTTGATAGTTCAGTTAAACGGTTTAGAGTTGAGGCACCAAAGACGTTTTTCGAAACGTCGCGGAACATATGAGATGTTTCGAGGGCTGAAATTGGGATTTCAGGCTCGTACTCACGTCAAGAGGTATGAGACCTCCGACGATTTTCTTAGCCTACAAACTAAGGGAGAAAAGCTCAATCGTTGAGCTTGTGCTCAGATTGTCTGAGTACAACAACCACTTGAATCGAGTGGGAGTTGATCTTCCAGATGAGAAAGTGATGTTTCTCCAAAGTCATTACCACCAAGCTGCTAGAGCTTCGTGATGAACTATAACATATCAGGGATAGATATAATGATCCCTTGAGGTATTCGCGTTGTTTGACGTCACGAAAGTAGAAATCAAGAAGGAGCATCAATTGTTGATGGTTGATGAAACCACTAGTTTCAAGAAGGGCAAGGGCAAGAAGGGACACTTCATGAAACAGCAAATCAGTTGCTGCTCCAGTGAAGAAACCCAAGGTTGAACCCAAACCCGAGACTAAGTGCTTCTGTAATAAGGGGAACAGCCACTGGAGCGGAACCACCCTAGATACTTGGTAGATGAGAAGGCTGGCAAGATCGATAGAAGTATATTTGATATACATTATGTTAATGTGTACTTTACTAGTACTCCTAGTAGCACCAGGGTATTAGATACCGGTTCGGTTGCTAAATGTTAGTAACTCGAAATAAAAGCTACGGAATAAAAGGAGACTAGCTAAAGGTGAGCTGACGATATGTGTTGGAATTGTTTCCAAGGTTGATATGATCAAACATCGCACGCTCCCTCTACCATCAAGATTAGTATTAAACCAGAATAATTATCATTCGGTGTTTGCGTTGAGCATAGACATGATTGGATTATGTCTATCGCAATACGGTTATTCATTTAAGGAGAATAATGGTTACTCGATTTATTTGAATAATACCTTCGATGGTCTTGCACCTAAATAAGTGGTTTATTGAATCTCGATCGTAGTGATACACATTTTCATGCCAAAAGATATAAGACAAGAATGATAGTACCACTTACTTGTGGCAATCGCCATGTAAGTCATATTGGTGTATACGCATGAAGAAACTCCATGCAGATGGATCGTTTGGACTCACTTGATTTTGAATCACTTGAGACATGCAAATCATACCACGTGGGCAAGATGACTGAAAGCCTCGGTTTCAGTAAGATGGAACAAGATAGCAACTTGTTGGAAGTAACACATTTTGATGTGTGCAGTCCAATGTCTTTGAGGCATGCTGATGAATATCGTTATGTTCTTACTTCACGGATGATTTAAGTAGATCTTGAGTGTATTTACTTGATGAAACACAAGTCTGAATTATTGAATGGTTCAAGTAATTTCAGAGTGAAGTTAAAGATCATCGTGACAAGAGGATAAAATGTCTATGATATGATCATAGAGATGAGTATCTGAGTTCTGAGCTTTGTACGCTATTAAGACATTGTGCAAATTGTTTCACAATTAATACCGCTGGAACACCATAGTGTGATGGTGTGTCCGAACATCATAGTTGCACCCTATTGGATATGGTGCGTACCATGATGTCTCCTATCGAATTACCACTATCGTTCATGGGTTAGGCATTAGAGACAACCGCACTCACTTTAATAGGGTACCACGTAATTCCGTTGAGATGACACCGTATGAACTATGGTTTAGAGAAACCTAAGCTGTCATTTCTTAAAAGTTTGGGGCTGCGGCGCTTATGTGGAAAAGTTTCAGGTTGATAAGCTCGAACCCAAAGCGGATAAAATGCATCTTCATAGGACACCCAAAACGGTTGGGTATACCTCCTAATTCAGATCCGAAAGCAATAGGGATTGTTTCTTGAATCGGGTCCTTTCTCGAGGAAAAGTTCATCTCGAAAAGTTGAGTGGGAGGATGGTGGAGACTTGATGAGGTTATTGAACCGTCACTTCAACAAGTGTGTAGCAGGGCACGGAAGTTGTTCCCGTGGCACCTACACCAATTGAAGTAGAAGCTTATGACAGTAATCATGAAGTTTCGGATCAA
The DNA here is from genome assembly GCA_021605145.1 of Aegilops bicornis. Lineage (NCBI taxonomy): Eukaryota > Viridiplantae > Streptophyta > Magnoliopsida > Poales > Poaceae > Aegilops > Aegilops bicornis. The sequence goes on along the minus strand of CM038672.1, from coordinate 552,481,098 downwards.
GTCACTACCGAACCTCGTGGGGCGACAAGGGCAGCGTCGCTTCAGAGTGGTACGGTGATCCTGTCTTGAAGGTCATGTTGCTAGACAACAATGAACCTACGAGCTATGAAGAAGCGATGGTGGGCCCAAATTCGACAAATGGTTAGAGGCCATGAAATCCGAGATAGTATCCATATATCGTAACAAAGCATGGACTTTGGTGGACTTGCCCGATGATCGGCAAGCCATTGAGATGAATGGATCTTTAAGAAGAAGACGGACGTGGACGATAATGTCACCGTCTATGAAGCTCGACTTGTGGCGAAAAGTTTTTCACAAGTTCAAGGAGTTGACTACGATGAGATTTTCTCATCCGTAGCAATGCTTAAGTCCGTCGGAATCATGTTAGCATTAGCTGCATTTATGAAATCTGGCAGATGGATGTCAAAACGAGTTTCCTTACCAGTTTACGTAAGGAAAGGTTGTATGTGATACAATCAGAAAAGTTTTGTCGATCCTAAGGATGCTAAAAGGTATGCTAGCACCAGCAATCCTTCTAAGGACTGGAGTAAGCATCTCGGAGTTGGAATGTGCGCTTTGATGTGATGATCAAAGATTTTGGGTTTATACAAAGTTTATGAGAAACTTGTATTTCCAAAGAAGTGAGTGGGAGCACTCTGAGAATTTCTGATGAGTATATGTTGTTGACATATTGATGATCGAAATGATGTAGAATTCTGAAAGCATATAGAGTTATTTGAAAGATGTTTTCAATAGAAAACCTGGATTAAGCTACTTGAACATCGAACATCGAGATCTATAAGGATAGATCAAAATGCTTAATAATACTTTCAAATGAGCACATGCCTTGACATAATCTTGAAGGTGTTCAAGATGGATCGATCAAAGAAGGAGTTCTTGCCTGAGTTGTAAGGTATGAAGTTAAGAGTTAAAAAGCTCGACCACGGCAGAAAAGAGAGAAAGGACGAAGGTCGTCCCTATGCTTCGAACATAGACTCTATAGTATGCTATGCTGCGTACTGCATCGAAGTGTGCCTTGCCATGAGTCGGTCGAGGGTACAAGAATGATCCAGGAATGGATCATTGGACAATGATCAAAATTGTCCTTGGAGTAAATAAGGACATGTTTCTCGATTATGGAGGTGATAAAGAGTTCGGCGTAAAGGGTTACGTCGATGCAAGCTTTAACACCTATCCGAGTGACTCTGAGTAGCAAACCGGATACATATAGTGGAGCAACCATTTGGAATAGCTTCAATTGGAGCATGGAAGCAGCATTTATGATATGACCTAGAAATTTGCAAAGCACACACGGATCTGAAAGGTTCAGACCCGTTGACTAAAACCCGTTGACTAAAACCTCTCTCACAAGCAAAACATGATCAAACCTAAGAACTCATTGAGTCTTAATCACATGGTGATGTGAACTAGTTTAAGACACTAGTAGACTCTTTGGATGTTGGTCACATGGCGATGTGACCTATCACTGTTGATCACATGGCGATGTGAACTAGATTATTGACTCTAGTGCAAGTGGGAGACTGTTGGAAATATGCCCTAGAGGCAATAATAAATTAGTTATTATTATATTTCCTTGTTCATGATAATCGTCTATTATCCATGCTATAATTGTATTGATAGGAAACTCAGATACATGTGTGGATACATAGACAACACCATGTCCCTAGTAAGCCTCTAGTTGACTAGCTCGTTGATCAATAGATGGTTACAGTTTCCTGACCATGGACATTGGATGTCGTTGATAACGGGATCACATCATTAGGAGAATGATGTGATGGACAAGACCCAATCCTAAGCCTAGCACAAAGATCGTAGTTCGTATGCTAAAGCTTTTCTAATGTCAAGTATCTTTTCCTTAGACCATGAGATTGTGCAACTCCCGGATACCGTAGGAATGCTTTGGGTGTACCAAACGTCACAACGAATCGGGTGGCTATAAAGGTGCATTACGGTATCTCCGAAAGTGTCTACATTGGGTTGTACGAATCGAGATCGGATTTGTCACTCCGTGTAAACGGAGAGGTATCTCTGGGCCCACTCGGTAGGACATCATCATAATGTGCACAATGTGACCACGGGGTTGATCACGGGATGATGTGTTACGGAACGAGTAAAGAGACTTGCCGGTAACGAGATTGAACAAGGTATCGGGATACCGACGATCGAATCTCGGGCAAGTACAATACCGCTAGACAAAGGAATTGTATACGGGATCGATTGAGTCCTTGACATCGTGGTTCATCCGATGAGATCATCGTGGAACATGTGGGAGCCAACATGGGTATCCAGATCCCGCTGTTGGTTATTGACCGGAGAACGTCTCGGTCATGTCTGCATGGGTCCCGAACCCGTAGGGTCTACACACTTAAGGTTCGATGACGCTAGGGTTATAAAGGAAGTTTGTATATGGTTACCGAATGTTGTTCGGAGTCCCGGATGAGATCCCGGACATCACGAGGAGTTCCGAAATGGTCCGGAGGTAAAGATTTATATATGGGAAGTCATGTTTTGGTCACCGGAAAAGATTCGGGCGATATCGGTAATGTACCGGGACCACCGGGAGGGTCCCGGGGGTCCACCAAGTGGGGCCACCACCCCCAGAAGGATGCGTGGGCCAAGTGTGGGAGGGAACCAGCCCCAAGGGGGCTGGTGCGCCCCACAAGAGGCCCAAGGCGCAAGGGAGAGTGGGAGGGGCAAACCCTAGGCGAGATGGGCCCTAAGGCCCATCTGGTGGGCCTCCCCTCTCCTCCCCTCTTGGCCGCCTCCCCTTTTTCCCATCTAGGGCTGCCGCCCCTCTAGGGGAGGGAACCCTAGAGGGGGCGCCCCCTCCTCCCTCTCCCCTATATATACGAGGCCTAGGGGCTGCCCATACCACACGCGAGCCTCTCCCTCTCCAGGCGCAGCCCTGCCTCTCCTCCTCCTCTTCTCCCTTGGTGCTTGGCGAAGCCTGCTTGGGATTGCCACGCTCCTCCATCACCACCATGCCGTTGTGCTGCTGCTGGATGGAGTCTTCCTCAACCTCTCCCTCTCTCCTTGCTGGATCAAGGCGTGGGAGGCGTCACCGGCTGTATGTGTGTTGAACGCGGAGGGGCCGCCCGTGCGGCACTAGGATCTCCGGTGATTTGGATCACGACGAGTACGACTCCTTCAACCCCGTTCTCATGAACGCTTCCGCTTAGCGATCTACAAGGGTATGTAGATGCACTCTCCTTCCCTCGTTGCTAGTTTCTCCTTAGATAGATCTTGGTGACACGTAAAAAAAATTTGAATTTCTGCTACGTTCCCCAACAACTTGTCCTCAACTTTGTCCGACTCCTTTTCCTTATCCTTGGGCTGCTTCCCTTGGAAATGCTGAATCAAGGGCCGACACTGCCGAGTGGTATGCTTCGGGTAAATGAGTTTACCCTCTTCATCTTTCTTCGTGTGAATGTGACATGGAAAATCCAACACATCATTCCCATCTTGGTCTTTCACCTTCTTGGGGTTCCACGGACCCTTGGGTTTCCCCTTGAACTTTCCTAGGGTCACAGCCAAGGCTTCTCTGGGAGCAGCTGGCTCGGCTTTGCGCTTCTGCTTCCGACTGGAGTTTCCTCCGCCAGCTTCATTAGCAGCTGACTTGTACTTACCACTCCGGAGCCGATCCTCTTCTTCACCATTAGCATACTTGGTGGCAATCTCCATCATCCGACTCAGGGTCATATCTCCTGTCCGACCGAATTTCAAACTCAATTCCCTGTTCTTTACACCTTCCTTGAAAGCACAGACTGCCTAGTGATCAGACACATTCTCAACTGTGTGGTGCAAGGTAATCCATCTTTGGATGTAATCTCTCAAAGTTTCATTCGACTTCTGTACACACGGCTGCAGCTCTGTCAACCCTGTTGGTCGCTTGCAAGTCCCTTCAAATGTCCTGACAAACACTCGGGCAAGATCTTCCCAAGTGTAAATACTGCTGGGTGCTAACTGATTCAACCATGCTCTGGCCGAACCCTCCAACATAAGGGGCAAATGCTTCATAGCTACCTCATCGTTGCTGCCGCCAATCTGGATAGCCACTCGGTAGTCCTGATGCCAGGTGTCAGGCTTGGACTCACCAGTGAACTTACTGACTCCAGTCGCCAACCTGAAGTTGGGAGGAGTCACTGCGGCTCTGATGGCCCTGTTAAAACACTCTGGCACTGAGACATGAACTCTGCTGCTGGAGGGAACATCTCTCTCATGGCCTTCTCGGTGAGCTCTGTTCCTGTCGACAAAGCCTTGAACGATAATGGATCTCGAATCAAACCTGGCTCTCTGGGGTCGACTGGAACTCTTCGCCTAGCATTATGCTGGCGTCTGTCATCTTGTTGTCGAGGAGCGTATGATCCACCCCTTGGGGGAGGGGTGGGCACTCGACGTCGATCATTGCGATTGAATCGGTGCTCATACGGCTCGCAGTTCCTGTACTGATCATCACGCCGGCCTCCTTGTTCCTCACGCCTCGGGGGCGATCTTGGACTATGGGCCGACTGGACTGAATTCGCAGCGACGGATCTGCTGTGAATCCTGTTCCGAGACTGTGATACGACTGAATTTTGATCTCCTACTGCCCGGAGTAACTCTCTGATCTGTTGCAAACCTCTACCCGCCTCCGACTGGGAAGGCTGAATCGACTCTGCTATACGGGCTATAGCTGCTAAATTTTGAATCGGAGTTCGATATACCTGAGTTCGTTGTGGAAAGAGCTGACGTCGACTGGATTCTAGAACCCGTGGACGCGTGCGCTCGTCGAGAACTCGCTGGAGGTTCTCCAGTCGAGTGCGCTCGGCCAGGTTGGCCAAGCGCGCATCCTCCAAGGAACGAGCCTCAGGGGTTTCTCCAACGATAGGAGTGTGAAGTGCATCCATGTTTCGGCGGCGAAGTTCCTCCCTCTGCAGCAAAGTGAGGGGCTCGGGTTGGTACTCTTCGTGAACCTGCGTCGGATCGCCTCCACCGTCGCCTCTGTCGGTGCTGGGGAATCCAGGAGGACTGCGTGGTCCGTCGACCATCAGAACCTCCGCAGTCGGATCGCGGCTATCACACTTGGATGCAGTCTCTACGGAGCCAGTCGACAGATCGAACAGGCCGTAGAGAGATTCGTCGGGCTCGATTGCCGCAACTTGGGGAGTGGCCGATTGGCGAGCCACCGCATGCCTCACCCATCGCTGAAGCCTCGACCGCCGGAGTGGCGGAGACCAGGAGTGAGGACGGCACAAGAACCGACCCATCTTGGGTCGACGGTTGCCGTGAGGAGGACGCATCTTGAAGTGCGTTGCCCCGCGGACGGGGAGCGTATCAACATCGAGTGGAGCCTCCTGAAGCCAAGCGGAGTCGTCGGCGATGAACGTGAGCGCACCGAGACGGATCTCGTGGCCCTCGACCAAAACTCCACCTGAAACCATGATGTAGGAGATCGAAAGAATCCCAACTTCTCCAACAAATCGCTAGAACACCTGCCTCACGGTGGGCGCCAACTGTCGTGGTTCTAAGTCTGACAGTAGAATGGGGGGTAGGTATGGAGAGGCAAGATACTAGCTATGGAGTAGTTGTATACGCAAGAGTTTAACGAGTTCAGGCCCTTCTCGGAGGAAGTAATAGCCCTACGTCTCGGAGCCCAGAGGTGGTCGACTGGATTATATGTGTATGAATTACAGGGGTGCGAAACATTCTACCTATGGAGGGGGGTGGCTTATATAGAGTGCGCCAGGACCCCAGCCAGCCCACGTAGCGGAGGGTTAAAGGTACATTAAGACCAGGCGTTACTAGTAACGCCTTACATAAAGTGTCATAACGACCATAAAGACTACTTAACTACAGACCGTTAGGACACCGAGTGGCTCTCGAACTCCTGGCGGTCGAGTGGGTCTTCATGGTCGAGTGTCTTTGAGTCTGTCGAGTGGAATCCTACCAGGTCGACTGGAAGGCAGTTTATTCTAAGGATGTCCTGGGGGAGGGTATCTTGGACAGGTCCATGACCCTACCCTAGGTACATGACTTCATCACTCCCCAACCCCCGGCGGTGTCTTGTGCCATGTGGTGGCCCTTAGGCGGCGGTTCGTGCAGAACCGGTACTAAAAGGGGTGGACCTTTAGTCCCCACCCTTTAGTGCCGGTTACATAACCGGCACTAAAGGGCCTTACGAACTGGTGCTATAGACTGGTTCTGCACTAGTGGAAGTTTCCAAATAAGACTTGATCAACCTTATTAATGGACGGGCATGTGATGGACGAATTTAGTAAACACAACTTTTTGTTCCCACTTTTTACTTTCTGTGATTTAGAAAATAAAGTAGAAATGCTATTATTTTACTGTTTTCTGAATTTTTCGTGCAATAAAAATGACTAGAAAATAAAAGTTCTCCAAATGCCCTGAAAACTTTATATGATTTTTTCTAGAATATTTTAAAATTTTTGGCACTAAACACACCCCAGGGGGGTGCATCTGTGAGCCACAAGCTCATAGGGCACACCCACCCCCTGGGAGTGCCATGCAGGCTTGTGGGGTCCATGTAGGCCCCCTCACTTATTCCATCCACCCATGCACTTTGTCTTCCTCTAGAAAAAATACCGCCCTTGCTCAAAACCGTGTCTTTGCTCATCTTGCTACCAATTTTGATCTCCTTGCTCGGAGTTCTGTTTCCGAAACTGTTTTTGGGGGATTGTTCATCGGTATGTGACTCCACTACAAAAAAAGACACATCTGTGACATTTTGGGCCGACCGTTATTTTTGTGTCATGCTTATGACACTTCCATGACAATAATTATGACAAAACCCGATATCATCATAGATGTGGTGGGTTCATCTTTGGGCCGCCCATGATGGAAAAAACCATGGTAGAAGCGAGGGCGAGGAAAATATCAGGGAGTTCCCGGTTACGGTGGGTGGTCGGGGCCGAGCGATGCACGGAGGTTTCCGCATTTCTGTCGTGTACGGGCGTAAGTGCGAGGTGTTGGCTAACTGAACCTAAGCAATCGCACGTTACTGAACCCGAATGATCGATCCCTTGGCTGTTAACTAAACCCGAGCAATTCCTTCTGTGCTGCTGCTAACTGAACCCGAGCGATCGATCACTGTTGCTGCTTACTAAAGTCGATCGAGCCCCTTTGTGAGACATAGCCAGCCGGTGTTGGGTTGCCACTCGATGAATAGGGACCGTTGCTACCGTGCGCGCGATACGCCGAATGAGTCGAGACGTGGTGAGTCGAGCCGGTTGGTTGGCTGTGGATGAACAGTTCCAAGTGGGGGTTGGATGAACAGGACCCCGTGGTAGTAGGTCATTGCCGCTGGATGAACAAGACCCAGGGGAGACCGCCGCACCCCAGCCGTTTGGGGGTGGATAAACAGGACCCCATGGAGGTTCTATGAATAGTCGTCGGTGGAGGCTGGATGAACAGTAGCTATGGAAGAGTAGTACCCCGTGGAGGCTGGAGGAGGTCGACGGTGGATGAACAATAGCCCGTGGAGGCTTGAGCGAGGTAGTAGACAGTGGATGAACAGGACCCCATTTCGAGCGTAGGTGCTCCACACAAGTACGTTTCCTCCGTTTTGCGGTATGCCACACCCCTCCCAATCAACAGGACCCCGTTTTGACCGTAGACACTCCAATACAAGTCCGTTTCCTCCATTTTGCGGTACGCCAGACCCTTCCCAATGAACAGGACCCTGGTTTGACCGTATAGTCAGGACACCGATCCTAAGTCACTTTGCGGCCTCACGCACGGTATCCCCATGGGTGCCACCTTACCTGGCCCGGGACCGTTTGCGCCTTTTCACTCACGTATATGATAGTGTCGCTAGCATCCATATGATAGAGAACCCGGGCCGACATGACTAGTTGTAAAGCCAAGGTGGCACTAACTTACAGGGACAAGCATACATGACCCCGCAATGCACGTGTCGGTCAACAGTGTGTTCAACCGAGTCGTAGCAAGTTACAAGGAATCCGGTAAGACACCGCGTGACATTTCCCCGAAGCGACATACACTGGAGCAAAGAAGGACACATGCTAATCATCCCATGTGTTATGGAGCACTAGCTAGCTGCCATGGCTCAGTGGAAGCACTAGGAGACATATCCCCATAAGAGAGGCTACTAAGAATGAATAACTAGGTGTTCGATCCCACACATAGCAATACACGTTACACGTACGCATAACATGCACTATATGTGGAGATAGAACATGGCATCAAAATATAACTCAACAAGTCATATAGATAAAGGCCCAGAAGAGCCACATAGCATTTATTACAAACAGAGGTCACACGACCCAGCATGCAGAGCATACAAGCAATGGAAGCATAACAAGTCTTAGTATAGACAACTACAAATGAAAAAAGGCTGAGAAGCCTGACTATCTACAAGACCCTCCCAAGGGTACAAGATCGTAGCTGAGGTAACAAGCTAAACTTCGAAGTCCACGTGGAACTACTAGTGAGACTGAAGTCTCTCTGCAAAAACATAAACTAAGAAAACGGTAGTACAAATGTACCCAGCAAGACTTACATCAGAACTAGCTACATATGCATCAGTATCAATAAAGGGGGTGGTGGAGTTTAACTACAGCAAGTCAGCTTTCACCCAGTGGCTATCCTGTACTACGACTGCTGGTAACTCTTTTGAGGTGGCGCACACGAGTCCACATATTCACCATATCAATACACCACTATGGATCCGCTCTTGTCTCCCTACGAGAAGGCCATCCATAGCACTCACGCTTATCTTGCGCATTTTAGAGTATCCACTTTCACTTGTCTATGAACTGCATAAGCAACCCAGTAGTCCATTACCGCGAACGCGACTATTCGAATATATCATTTATAACCCTGCAGGGGTGTACTTCTTCACACATGTTTCCACCAGATAGTGTCTCCACACAACATGTGCTCGACAGACTTCAAGCTAAAGCCGACTTGGGTGTAGATCACAACCCGACTAACCACACAATTCTCTAGTCCAGGTTTATCGCCTATTTGAGTTCCATCCCAGGGAGTCCCGCCGAGGTTTCCACTACGGCCCCAAATGATGTGTGAGGGTTCCCGAGCCCACCAAACAGGTGCCCCAATACACCGTGCCACTTGCCTACTGCATCATAGCCCACCCCTAGGGTCAGCACTACGCACGACCTCTAGCATACTACAAACACCAGAAACTACTTGCAACTCCTGGACAGAGGACAGGGGGGTTAATAAGTCGAGCGGGGTCACATTTTCGGGGCCCAACGTGTGGTAGTAGCTGTTCTTGGCTCACAAATACAGAACTCAGTTCCTAAGGATGGTTTCAATGGGACAACCCACCATGTACTCCTACATGGCCTCTCACCGCTACCTTTACCGAATCGTGTTCACACACTTAGCTCTCAACAGTAGGACATGATGACCACATTCCAATTCATCCACGATGAATCAGACCTGACACAACTCTAAGCAATAGCTGGCATAACAAGCAAGCATGAATGAGTAGGCACATCATGGTTGAAACAACTGCTACTCATGCTAGTGGTTTTCAACTATTTACTGTGGCAAAGACATGTCATGCAGAGGAAAGAGGTTCAGCTACCGCAACATGTATCAGTTGAATCGTTGTTGTCCTAATGCAGTAAAAGAGAGCAGGAGCGAGAGAGTGAGATTGTATCGGAATGCTCAAAAGGGGTTTGCTTGCCTGCCACTTTCCAAAATAGTATAGCTCTCCATCAGTGTCAATGATCACAACGTCAGAACAACGTCCACTCAGAGGGATAACACTGGCAAACAGAGAAGGAACAGAATCAATGCAATGCAACAATATGATGCATGATTATGACATGGCAATATGCTGTGATTTGAGCTAATGTAGCTAGCAGCAATTTAAATGAAGTTGGTTTGAACCAAAGGTTCAAATTAAACCTCCATATGTGATTATTTAAATGTCAAACATTTGATTTTCCCTATTCAGCAACAATAAGTTGTTCCAACATGCATTAATATGGCAAAAAGAGATTCCTTGGATTTTTCTAATAAATTTTTTATATATAAATTATTTCATTTGGAGTTACGGTTGATTTTATATGAATGTTTGAAGTTTAAACTAATTTCTGGAATTTCCTGAATTATCTTTAATCCAGAAAATGATTAGCTACGTCAGCATTGTGTAATCATGATGTCATCAGGTCAACGGAGTTGGTCCAGGTCAAACCTGACGTGCGGCGTCCACACGTCAGTGAAACATAGACTAATTAAGTTTAGAAAATAAACTAAACTAATTTAACAGGGGGCTGGCCCCATATGTCGATGTACGGGGAGGTCAAATCCCGTCAACCGAGTCAAACTACGGAGTTGACCATGACTCATCGCCGGTGAACCCCGAGATGGTGGAGGGGCTTGGGATTTTCCCACAGTCAACCAAATCGACTGCGGTTTGGTCCTACGAGTAGCTGGGGTTCGTGCGCGTCCAGCGAAGCCTTCAGCTCATGCCGGGGCGGACCCTGACGGGGGCGACGACGTAGGCGGCAGCCGGAGTTTGGGCGCACTCGAGATCGAGGCTACGGTGGTCGTGGCATTGCGTGCTTGGCTCCCATGACACCTACGCGACACGGCGAACACGAGGTGAGCTTGGTTGGTGTCTACAGTGACCGTGGCCACGGCGGTGGCGCGATTCGGTTATCGTCGAAACGACGGCTACGGCGAGAAGCTGAGCATAGGAGCAAGGGGAAAAGGCGGAGGAGCTCACAGCGAGACCGACGGAGGTCTCGGCAACTCGGGAAGGTCCGGTGTAGGCGGAACGGCAGAGACGAACTCGAGCGATCCGAGGAGGAAGATGATGGCGGGACGGCAATGCAGAGCTCCCGGCGAAGCGTAGTTCGACAAGGAGGAAGAGGGTGTCGTGGTAGAGCTTCTTGGCACGTGGGCGGGGCATGGGGTGGCTGGTAGCCGCGGTGGTGGTCATCGGCGTGCTGCGAGGCGCTCGGCCATGGCGATGGAGGGAGAGGAAGAGAGCAGGGGGAGGAGTGAGAGGTCTGCCTCGATCCGTACAACATTGATGAGAGAATCCGCGGTGTTGCGCCGTCCCGAGGACGCAGGCAGGCAGCTCGTGTGGCGCAATGTGCGTACGCACGCGTCTGGGACGCGCTCGGCGTCCGGCTAGCGTGGTGGAGACGATGACTGGCAGTTAGGCCAGTGGGCTGCACCACTGGGCTGGGTAAGTGGCGAGGTATTCTCTCTCTCGCTCTCTCTCTCTCTCTCCCTCTCTCTTTCCAATTCTTTCGTTTTTCTGTTTTCTTTTGTGTGTTTGATTTGATTTGAACCATCAAATCATTTAGAAACTTTCTGTAAAAAAATTTGTGAACGTAAGAAACTAGTCCAAGGTCACATGCAGACTTACAAAAATATCTGAACTTTATCTCTTATATAACAGAAATAAATCTAGCTCAAATATATTATTGATTTAATATAAAGGCCCAAAATAAATATCTCTGAGATTCTAAAAATTTTATTTTGAGTTTTACCTCTTGCCAATATTTTCAAAGACTAAGAGGAACATTTTCTTGGACTTCTTTGAAGACATTTGAATGTTGATTATTTCTGAAATGATTTCTGAGGGTTTCAACTAACCTCAATTCAACTTTCATAAACATTACTATGATGATGACATGATGAGATGCAAAGACAAACAAGGCTAATCTAGGGCTGTGACAACTCACCCCCACTAAACAAGAATCTCGTCCCGAGATTCAAGACGTGAGGTAAGAGGAAAGGGGGGTCACAAAACTATCACAATCTTCTCGATCCAATGTCACATCCCTAGTTCTGGTAATGCTTAGTGCTAGCATCTTGTGTTGCATCATGTTTAAATTCAAATGAACTTGAAATGGGGATGTTCAGACCCTAGCACCAAGTAATTCAAATAGGGTCAAATTTAAATCTTTTCAATAAACCCAAAATGGCCTTCAGAAAAGTTCATCATTTGTGGAATGGGTGAAAACTTCTGCCAAATGCACATATTTCTAGGACATTTTTGGATTTTTGAATTAACTCTTGATGTATTAGAATTGTAGCTACTTATTACTATAAAATATTTGGTAGCTCCAATAATTTTGAAACTTGGTGAGGGCCACTTGAATAATTCAGAGAGTGCCCACAAAAAGTTTCAGAATTTGCAAAAATGGTTTAGTGCTTGTACTAAATCAAAACAGACAAAAGAAAATAGAAAAATAAAACAAAGCTGGAACAGAGAAGAGAGAGAAGAAACTCACCTGGCCTCACCCACCTTGCTTACCTGACGGCCCACTAGCCGGCCCAGCCCACCATCGCCATCGTCCTCCTGGCGCCAGTCGGCCAGGCGTGTGGCCGATGCGCATGCACGGGCAGAGCGCCACGCCACCAGCTCGCCTGCCCGCCTCCCTTGCCAGCATGACGCCGCGTTGCTACTCCTCGGCGCCACCCTGACCCCTCTGGCCTATCCACTCCTCCTCTCCCCTCCTCTGCTCTCTCCCTGCAGCGCCCCCGAGCGCGCTCGTCGTCGCCGCTCACTGCTGCCACGGTCACCGTCATCGCCTCGCCTCACCATCGTGTCCCAGAGCTCCGTCATCATCACCTACGCCTCCCTGACGACCCGCGTGCCGCCGGAAGCCCCAGAACGTCCTCACCGAGCTCATCTTCAACCTCCTGACAACAAGATGACCTCCGCTGCCCCGAACACTCCGTTTCTCCCCCAGCTCGCCGTTCGCTCCCCGGCACTCGCCGAGAGCCACTGACCCTTCCCCCCTCTCCATTCTCGCTCTCGTGCGCCGTAGCCACCTCACCTTGCTCGCCCACACGCGCCGCAGCCTTTGCTCGCTGCCGACGTGTCTCCGGCCACCTAACGGCCCGGCCGTCGTGCTCAGCTTGCTCCCCGCGCAGCGTAGAGCACGTAGGTGCCCCGCACGATCTGCCCCGGCCGCCGTAGCGTCGACCCCGAGCTCACCCGAGCTCTGGCGACCGCCAAGGTCGATGCCGGCGATGACTCCGGCCACCCCAGGCTCAACCACCGCCCCCACTCGATGCGGACGAGTGCCAGCGACACGTAGATGCCCTCCGTTGGCCATTTGGTCGCCGGAGGAGGAATTCCGAACCTCGCCTGGCGTGTTGCCGCTGCGTCGAGTCACCAGCTGAGTTTGACCTCACTGACTGTGGGTTTGACCTCCCCTGGGTCGCTGACAAGTGAGCCCATGCCCCTGCTAATTTTGGTTAAGTGTTAATTAAACTTAATCAACCCTGCTGATAGTGACATGGGGGCCCAGGCCCTAATTAACTTAGGTTAGTTTTCAACTTAGCACTAATTAACTTTTTAATTAGTTGTGACACTCACATGCGGGACCCGGAGGTCAGGTTTGACCTGGACCGAGTCAGTTGACCACTGACGTCATGCTGACGGGGTAAAGCTTTTCTAGGATTTTAAATAAATCAGAAATGATTTATTTATTTCAGAAAATACCCAAAATTTCAAAAATTCATAGAAGTTAATCTATAACTCCAAATGAAATAAATTATATATGAAAACTGATCAGAAACTTCAAGGAATATGTTTATGGCATTTTCATGCATGTTAGAACAACTTATGGATACTGTCTAGCAAAAATCATATGTTTGGCGTTTAAGTAAACACATATGGAGTTTGAATTTGAACCCTTAGTTTCTAGTTTCTAGTTGCATTAGCTCAATCAACAGCATATTGCCATGTCACATTCATGCATCATATTGTTGCATTGCATTGATTGTGTTCCTTCTCTGTTTGCCGGCGATGTTCCCCCTCTGTAGACGTTGTTCCAACGATGAGTTCGATGAAACCGATGAAGAGCTATACTATCTTCGGAAGAGCCAGGCAAGCAAAACCCCTTTGTTCATTCCGTTACAATCCCACTCTCTCGCCTCTGCTCTCTTTTACTGCATCAGGACAACAACGCTTCAACTGTTACACGCTGCGGTAGTTGAACCCCTTTCCTCTGCATGACCTGTCATTGCCACAGTAAATAGATGAAACCCACTAGCATGAGTAGGAGTTGTTTGAGCCCTGATGTGCCTACTCATTCATGCTTGTTTTCATGACTGCTACTGCTTAGAGTTGAGTCGGGTCTGATTCATCGGGGATGAATTGGAATGTGGTGAACATGTCTTACTGTTGAGAGCCATGTGTGTGAACACGATTTGGTAAAGGTAGCGGTGAGAGGCCATGTAGGAGTACATGGTGGGTTGTCTCATTGAAACCGTCCTCAGGAACCGACTTCTGTGTTTGTGATCCATGAACAACTACTACCACACATTGGGATCCTTAATTGACTCTTTTGACTTATTAACCGCCCTTGTCCTCTGTCCTGGAGTTGCAAGTAGTTTCTAGTGTTTGTAGTATGCTGGAGGCCGTGTGCAGCGCTGACCCAAGGGGTGGGCTGTGATGCGGTAGGCACGTGGCATGGTGTACCGGGCGCCCTTTTGGTGTCTCGGAAACCCTGCACACATCGTTCTGGGCCGTATGTGGAAACCTTGGCCGGACTCCTTGCGGATGGAACCAGAATATGCCATAAACCTGGACTAGGGACTTGTGTGGTTAGTCAGGTCGTGGCTGACACCCTCGCCAGGCTTCCGCTTGAAGGTTGCTGAGATACATGACGTGTAAATGGCGGTAAGTGGCGAGAGAGTGTGTGAAGAAGTACACCCCTGCAGGGTTATAAATGATCTATTCGAACAGCCGCGTCCACGGTAAATGACCTCTGGGTAGCCTATATAGTTCATACACAAGTGAAAGTGGATACTCTAAAATGCGCAAGATAAGCATGAGTGCTATGGATGGCGTTTTCGTAGGGAGACGGGAGCGGATCTATAGTGGTGTATTGATTGGTGAATATGTGGACTCGTGTGCGCCACCTCAAAAGAGTTACTTGTAGTCGTAGTATAGCATAGCCACCGAGTCAAAGCTGGCTTGCTGCAGTTAAACTCGACCACCCCTTTGTTGATACTGATGCATATGTAGCTAGTTCTAATGTAAGTGTTGCTGGTCTCACGAGTAGATCCGTGTGGACCTCGACGTTTAGCTTGTTACCTCAGCTACGATCTTGTGCCCTCGGCAGGGTCTTGTAGATAGTCAGGCTTCTCAGCCTTTTTCATTTGTAGTTGTTTGTACTCAGACAAGTTAAGTTTCCGCATGTGCTCATTTCTTGTATTACTTGAATGCTGGGTCATCAGACCCATGTTTGTAATATCTGGCTCCTCAGAGCCTAATGAATAAATACTTTGATTCATAGAGTTTTGTTGTGATGCCATGTTGTATTTGCACAAATCGAGCATATTGTGTGTATGTTATTGAAATGCTTGGTATGTGTGGGATCTGACAACCTAGTTGTTTATTCTTGGTAGCCTCTCTAGCCGAGAAATGTCTCCTAGTGCTTCCACTGAGCCATGGTAGCTTGCTACTGCTCCGGAACACTTAGGCTAGCCGGCATGTGTCCTTGTTCGTTCCTGTGTCTGTCCCTTTGGGGAAATGTCACCCATTGTTCCTTTAAGTCCTTGTAGCTTGCTACGACTTGGGTTCATACATTGATGACCGACACGTTCGTTGCTGGTTCATGTATGCCCGTCCCTGTAAGTTAGTGCCACTTTGGGTTTATGACTAGTCATGTCGGCCCGGGTTCTCTTTCATATGGATGCTAGCGACACTATCATATACGTGAGTCAAAAGGCGCAAACGATCCGGGCCAGGTAAGGTGGCACCTGTGGGAATACCGTGTGTGAGGCCGCAAAGTTATGTGATGTCCTGACAGCTTTGGTATGAGATCCTGACTGCATGTAGGATTACCAAGCCAAACTGGTCGAAGTTGAGTCTAGAAATGCTTTAGTTATATAAGGGAATTGATTGTGGAAGGGAACGTAAGGCTCTTTTTACTCCTTTACCCTATGCCTTTCTGATCTAAGTCACCCTCATCTTTTATACGGGAATAAGAAACTAGGCCTTCTCTTCTTTCGATCAGGATGACGAGTTACTATGATAGAGACTTATAGGCATGATGGACTCGAGTCTTAGTTCAGTTTCTAGTACTTCCGTGTGTTAGCAGTTGGTCTCGGAACCTTGATATTGTGATGTTAAGTGGTTATGCCACTAATTTGCATGATGTCTCAAACCTTTTGAGCATTTACAGCCGTTATGCTGTCCGAGTGATCCCAGGTTCCTAAATAGTATGATTCATTTGCAACTCCCTTCTTTCCATTCTCGATGTTCCTTTGGGCCATATTAACCACACTAATCAGTGTGTTGAGGCAATCCATTGCCTCAACATATATGTTGAAGCTATTATTATGACCCTAGGTGTCTTAGAGAACCACTCAGTAATCTAGCAATGCTTTGTATCCCAGTGTGATGATTCTGGACATTATTCTCGAAAGCATCCCGTGATGCCATTTAGTATGTAGGTATTCTATCTCTAGGTTCTTGAACCCAAGATTCACTCTACTTACCTCATGTTGATAGTCTTTGCTCGTTCCTTTAGGATTTTAGCAACCTTTTTGATAGTCCTCGAGGTCTGTGGTATATCGTTCTTCCAATACCATGAACCATTATGGCAGAAGTTCTTTGAACCAAAAGATCACAACCAGAGTGCTCTGGATGAGTTCTCCATTCTGCATTGTGAATCTGCCAATCCTACTTTTCTGCATGGATTATCTGGAAGAATATGTTGAACTTGTTTGACATACTAAATCTATGCATCTGCAACTCAGAAAACTATATGTTCCTTTTAGTTGTCTCTCTTTAGTTGTATTCTGACCTCTGTCTATTAATTGATAGTCATGAATAGTTGTGCATTCATGTTATCGATGCCTATTATTTTTGTGGTCTGTCAAGCCATTCTATTCCAGATTGACTAGGAGAAACAAACTCCAGCACCTCATTCATTTCTTGGACTGGTCAAAGTAGTTGTATTCCGCAGATCAAAATGCCAATCCAACTTTTGTTCTATTCTCCCTTGGAGTATTACCCCCTTTATGTCAGGATTGTCATGATAACTGCACCATCTCTCATGAATTCTTGATGTAGTGATACTTCTTGCCATCATTTTTCATTCCTCGGTCCCGTGTAGTCGCAACCGGAATGCCAACAAGTGAACCATGATGTGTGAAATCAATACTCCTAGCAACCATGTTGCTTGGTAGTTAATGGACATTAATATCAATCTTATCGTGTTGTTTATCGAATCACTATTCTAGGATTGATCGTGCTACCTTGTCCTTATTTCTGGTGCACTCTTCGATCTTTGAGTTAGGATTGAATCCCTTGCTCTTCTGATCATGTCGTCTTGCCTTAAAAAGCAAGATTGTTCTCGAGCTTAATAACATATCGGTGGTTCGTGATTTTCCGAATATCTTCTCGGAAGTATTACCAAGTTGTCACCTGACCGCTATGTTGAGTTCGTGATCAAGTTGGTTCTTTCATAAACCACCCTTTCTCCAAGGATCTGTGTTAGATACCCTGAACTAGTTAGTTAAGCTAAACAACAACTTGGAGAGTTGGAAGATAAAAGCTTTGCCTAACTTAGTTCATTTCAAAGGGATATCTTTTGTGTGTGTGTATTGAAGAAAGATATCTTTCATCGATTGACATGATCAATTGTTGGATCTATTGTCTCGTCTAAACCTTGATTTGAGTGTGGGCTATCGTCAAATGAAATCAGAACCAACGATGTTTGTAATGTTCTCTTACTCGTGGTTGATCCCTCAAGCATACACCATTACATCTTTTGGTCGGACCAATGCTATCACGTGTTCACATGATCATGGAAATCCATTTTTATGGAAATCCCGATGACTTGTTGTTGAGTTCATCAGCAACATTTTATCTCCTCCATGATTCATGTTGAACATTAAGCTAGTGTTGGAAACTTTTGTAACCATTATCTTCGTGTCCTGTTAATGAAGCATATGTTTGGATGAAAGAAGTGACTTTCTCTAATTCATGTGCAAGTGATGCATGTTGTCGCCGTGAGTTCGAGAAAGCTTGTTTCTGCTTCCTTTGGAATCGTTCCAAGTCAGTCATGCATGTGCAAAGTATACTATGGTTTGAGAGATTAGCTACCTCCATCCCACATGTATTTTCTTGCATACCAAGCCACTGATTGATTTGTTCAAGAAGAAGGAGTTTCTTCTTAAGAGCTAACCCGTTTTATGAATGGACTTCGATACCCTCAAGGATGGTTCCCCACCTGAACTCAGTAGTGTTTTGTTGTAAGACTACTATGTGGTCATGCTTGTCTTGGACAGCGTGTTCACATGTGTGTAGCAGAACCAGCTCATGTTTTGGAGCTTGCTTCCATAGTTCATTTCCCAAGAATCTCGCAGTGTCATCTCGTCGATTAGTGTTGCAACCTTTCTCTTTCAGACATGCTGAGTCTGGAATATCCTGACACCAACCAAATCTGAATGTCAGGCAGATATGATGGTTGGGACGTTCCCAAGAAATATAATATTGATCTTTTGAACCGTTAAGTGGATGTCATGGCCAACACACTTATCCGGGAGATCTCTTATTGTAGTATCTTGAGTCAGCAATTTTTCCATTCTTCTACGAGGAGTTGGTATGAATTTGTACATAAGTTGTTCCTTACACTAAAAAAATACACTTCCGTGATGATACGTGTTTGTCACAGGGTCGCGTTTTTTGTCATGCATGTACATCAATAACAAATTTATGACAGAATCAAGATAGTCATACCTTTGTTGTCGTAGAAGTGTTCCATGACATTACCAAAATTATCATCACGGAAGTGTCCACTTCCATGACAATAAATCGTGCATCATAGAAGTTCTTTCATCAAGGGTGACCGACACGTGCCATCCACCGTAACGGAACGCCGTTAAGCTATCGGGTCGGGTTTTGGATCCGATAAACCGTTAACAGCCCGGACCAATGGGGATTTTCCACGTGTAAAATCATCATTGGCTGGAGGAAACATGTGTCGGCTCACCGTTGGGACAGATGTCATCCGTTCATTGGACCAAAGCCGCCTATGATATGGCGACACGTGGCACGGCCAAACAGAGGCCCATTCCTGTAAAAAGGCCGGCCCATTTGACTTGGTCAAAAGGTGGCGGCCCGGCCCACGGAAAGCCCGTTAACGGCCTGTTCGCATATAGTCCATTTACAGCCCGCTAACCCAGGGCCCGTTACGCCCTATCCAAATTAGGCCCAGTAGCGTCATCTGGGCCGTCCCATTTGATTCAGCCCGTTTTAACTTCCAGCCCATGTGTGGCCCATGAATTCTTTCGGCCCATATGAGGACCTTTGTAACTCTTGGCCCATTAACGACCCGTGGTGAAACTGACCCGTAATGAACAGCATATCACTTTATGCCCATTAATGGCCCGTTATTCCATTGGGCCGTTTCCAGCCCAAGTTATCTTTCAGCCTTCTCAGAGCCCATTGATTCTTGGGCTCATTTGCAGCATTCGGTTACATACGGCCCGTTACTGTCATTTTCTGCTTGTGGGCCAAATTCAGCCCATCGTTACAGTCGGCCAGTTTGCGGACCGTTAATACGTTGGGCCGTTTTCATGTAAAAAAACCGTTGGGCTGTTTTCATAGAGTTGTCAAATACGGCCTATTAACGGCCCGTTATGTTCCACGAATAGTACGACCCATGATTGGTGAAATTGATACGCCCCGTAGAAGACCCATGGATCCTACGGCCCGTATGAGGCCCATGGATAGTACGACCCGTAGAAGGCCCATGGAACGTACGGCCCGTAGAAGGCCCATGGACCCCACGGCCCGTAGAAGGCCCATGGACCCTAAGGCCCGTATGGAAGGCCAATGGATCCTACGGTCGGACGAAGGTCCATGGATCATACGGCCTGCAGGAGGCCCATGGTTACAACAGTACGTGTGTTGCCATGATTATTTTGGCCTAGTTACCAAAAATAGGCTATTGTGGCCACTAGAAAAACACAGAAAAAGAACTGCAGTGACTACAAGCAAACGACTAAACAAGACAATAAGGAAATGAATAAGCAAGCAATTAACGCTAGCCTATTACCGCTATTACACATATTACATCCATTGGGCATCAAAGTTCGCCACGGTGCAAATATAGGGAACAAAGCAGCATATTACATACATCGGCCGTCAAAATTGGCCACCAAAGGTAAAATAAACGGCGACAAAACAAGAGCATAACTGAAACAACTTGGAAGAGCTCAAGAAACTTTATCATGGGTATCCACCATGTCGGCAATAAGCTTAGCAAGCTGATTAGCTTTGTCCTATTTGGCGCTAAAATCCTCCAACGCTTGTCGTTGCACCAGAAAGTATGCATCTGAATGCTCCAGGGACTTCTGCAGTCCTTCCGCTTCTTGTCGCAGCACAACTGATCGATGTCTTTCAGCATTTAGTTGAGACTCAAGAAACTGAACTGATTCAGACAGTGAGTTTGAATAGCTTGTGCAAGCGGTAGTGGCTAGTAACTCGAACACTAAACCAAGATAGGACTTTGGGGTTGTCTCGCTGTCTTCAAAATAGTCTTCCTTAGCTTTTTTATCAACTTTGTTGGAGACCAACAAGGATGTGTCACTATCCCGAACCTTATCTGCATTACTTCCTTTACCATTGCTTAATAAGGCACTCTTCCCCAATATTCTATCAGCATTCTAAAAGAAGAAACAAGTAGACACATAACAAGTTTAGCATGTACTAGTACATGAAACTCATTTCGGTGAACCAGTTCATTAGTAAGGTGGACAGGATTAAACTACCAAGTATTCTATTGCCAAGTACTAGTACATAATAAAAGCATCAAACAAACATATATCTATGTCCTATGGTCACTGCATTGTCTTGCCAAATCAAAATAGAGACATGGTTCAAATCATATCTGTTCAAGACAAAGCAGCAGTGAAAGAATACAAAGCGTGGGAAACTACACGGCACAATAAGATTTCAGATGGGTACCACGGGTCTACATGTACAACAACACTATTGGCTCTGTTGTGATGCTAGTAATGTGCATGATATGAAAGTCAACTGTATACACAATTGAAATTGAAGTCAACAGAGATATTGATAAGAGTAAACCTGTTAAAGAAACATGCGTGAACATACCTGCTGTGCCATTGGAGTTTCGATTGGATCCTTCAATTTAAAAATAAGTTTGTATGAGTAAATACAGTGATACAAGAGCAAAGTAATCATGTTAAAAAAGGCGCGCCTAAGAGAGCGCTTAAGCGCGCCTAGGCTCTAGGCGTTGGCAAAACACATTGCGCATAACTACGCATAATCTGTGCATAACTGCGCACAAGCATGCGCTTTGGTCAGTAAAGCGCAAGGCAGTGGCAAAATGCACAATTAACGCCTAGCGCTTTTTTGAACTATGATAGCAATGGAATATTAAATTAGAACAGTTGTTCTTCATGTTTAGGCACTTGTTCTACATGAATAGAGTACAGTAAGACGCAAGAATAAAATACTTAAAATAGAAAATGAGCTCATAGACCTTACCACATTCTTGGTTCGGGACCAGTACAGAACTAGGCGTTCCCAGTCAGCGTCGAGTAAATGTGTCTTAGGAGAACGTAAGGGAATTTGATGAGTTTCTTTGCTGGTGAAGTACGTTTTCTTCAGGTAATTCCGATACTGCCACCAAACATTCTTGAAGATAGCAGAGGTATTAGCACAGGATACCTCATCCTGAGTTTCCAAATCGGTCCTTCGCTGTAGAGAAAAACGGGAAAATTTGTTGTATTATAACCATCATGGAGGTAGGATGTATGGGACAAAGCAAAGTAATTGCCATGAATAACATTACTTACACATAACTCCTGGACAAACACACCTGCAATCGGCATTTTCCTTCATCTTCAAAGATAATATTTCCAAGATGGGAAGATACGCACATACGATTTAACAACATCAAATGTGATAGATGCTAAACCACTGTTGGCTGGTTGTGCTTCCTCCACATGAATAGGCGTACTAACTGGTGGAGTTGGGGTTCGCCATGATAGTATTGGCCCTTTGGGCACCGGAGCTGCCTTACTAACTGCTCTTGTTTGGGAGCTCTGTGGTGGAGATGGTGCTGTGTCAACAGGAACTGGGTTACTATCGGCTGGGGTTGGGGTTAGATTTGGTGAAGCTGGTTCTCTGTCCATCGCAGTAGGGGTACAATCTGCGAGAGTTAGGGTTATGTGTGGTAGGGCGGGTTCTTGTGCATGTACAACTGGGGTGCTATCTCCACCAAGAGGTAGCACTGTATTATTTGAAGACCATGTTTTTATTTCGCTCGATACTGGCATCACCCGCTCCAATTCAAATGGCTGATAAACAGGAAACTTAGTTGAATGTATAGACATTGTATGAGAGACAGATGCAATAGATAGTGTGGAAAAAAGAGGGCATGAAATAGTTGACATGTATATTGTTTAACTAAAACGGATAGCATGACATAATTTCACATCTATGATGTCTATCTAAACTGGATAGCATAGCATAACATAATTCGAAGATATGATGAATAACTAAACAGGATCGCATGACATAATTCACCTACATGTTATCTAAGTAATCAGGATCGCATCATTTAATTCACGTATGTGATTTATATGCTAAACGGAGGGCATTCGATATGATGTCTGAACTAAGAACATGGTGTTGAATATTGTGTATATGATGTCTAAACTATGCAATGCAAGACACCGTATGCATGATATGAGCGATATAACCGTGCCAAGTTAGAGCATACACCTCGGTGGGGAATAAGACTGTTCATACATCTCTCGAGTCCATCTACGAGGAGCTATCGACCCAACAAGAGATCTTCTTCGACTGTGTAGCACTGCGCTTCTGAAGGCCTTGTTTTCACTCCAGATTTTTCCATCTCCCACCAAAATGGCTGATTCACAGGAAGAGTAGTTTAATGTACAAACATTGTCGACAAATGGAAATGTAATGAAGAAAAGGATGGGCAAGATATCATTCAAATATATGATGCCGGGTTAAACAGGATGGCATTGCACATTTCACATATATTATGGCTGGCTAAAAGACATGAGACTGCATAATTCCCATATATGATATAGAAACTAAACATGTGGCATTACAGAACATGTCTAAACTAAGCAGATGACATATATGATGTGAAAAGTAGGCACTGCAAGGCAACATATGCATGATATGGCTACCATCATCATGCCAAGGTAGAGCAAAAACCATGGGGGGTAAATAGGAGTGGTCAGCGGCGTCTGAATCCGCCTCAGAACAGATATCTTCCTGTGGATTACAATCTGGAGAGGGGTGGGGAGGGTTTTCAATTGAACCCACCATGGAGCGATGTCTGCATGACATTGTATTGCCGCGCAAAACTCTTCTCTTTTTCTCTACAAGTTCAGCATGACTGTGTACAATATCTGACATGCATACGAAAAAATATGGTGAGATTATGTAAGGAGAGCATGCAGAAATTTAGAGTGATGGTAACAACCAGTGGATTGACGTTTTTCCGTTGAACCAAAATAGCCCTAATGGATCGACGTGAATGTATAGTAATAAGTGATGCAACAACTGTACAACCTCTTTGCCGTAGCCGTGTTGACCTCAGCATCATTGGGTTGGTCGCTGAAGCAGTTGTGGCAGACGTGGCTATCGGACGTGTGGAGGAAGATCTGAGGAATCAGAGGCGGCGTCGAGCCTTTGGCACTGTTGTGATGGATCGTTACGTCGTTGGAGCAGCTCCGTGAGCCGTAAGACGTCAAGGTGAAGCAAAGACAAGGCGGACATCGTCAATATCAAGTGGGACTAATAGCATCTCCAATAGATGATGTAAAATGGATGTAAATTAACATCACCAAAAACCACCTGACTACAACAAATGAGGTAAAAACTGTTGACTCTGAAATTAACTGTCGAAACTGAAATTTACTGTGGAATCTGAATGCTACTGTCGAAACTGAACGCAATGGTAGCAGAGAGGCACTTGACAAGTAGTTTAGGGAGGGCCTGCAGTTCATCTTCAACATGCACCCCCGAGCCTTGACCACCACCGGCCTCGCCCGCTGGCCCAGCCGCCGCCTCGCCGCCTGAAACAACTTCGCCACCGCCGCCCCAGCCAGCCCTCTAGGCCCCCGCCCCACCACGAACCCTAAGATAGATAGTGGGGTACCTCTCCGTGAGCCCCGTCCCAGCTGGTGGTGGTTCTTCCTTAACTCCCATGAGCTCCCCCAATCTCGAAAATCAGATGACCCAAAACTTGATTGATCGATCAAGTGTGGCTTAATCAGAGCAGAGCGACAACACGGCGAGGGGAGAGCAGCGAGTAGCTGGGCGAAGCGAGCGATCGAGCGAGAGCGAGCAGCAAAGAAGAGCCCGAAAGCAAGCGAAGCGAGCGAGCAGCAATGCAGATCCGGCTGGTATGGCCGCCGCCGCCGAAGGGGCCTCACACTGGGGGGATAGCCGCCGTGGAGATGTCGCCCGTGGCGCCGGCTTCAAGGTAGCCGCTCCATGGGGGTGCGGGATGGAGCACCGTCAGCACCGGGAGTTCGAGTTATGGAGAAGGTGCGATGCGATGAGTGTACAACCTCTTTGGTGGCGCCGAGTAGGCCTCGGCTTACTCCGAGGAGTCGGTGAGGATGTTGCGGTTCCGGTGGAGCAGGTTAAGGCGGTGCTGTGGGGATGGAGCAGCCGCGATAGACGAGGCGATCGTCGGAGCAGCTCCTTGGAGGTGGAGGACGGGGCGGCTGAACCGGCGGGACGGCGAGATGGACGACGGATCCTCATCCGGGGAGGTGGATGAGGGACGTCGAGCTGTTGCGGTGGACGACGTCATCGGGGAAGAGGCTCCGGCTGGGCAGCGGTGAGGTGGCGGATGGAGGAGGGTGGGGTTTCGCGGCTGGAGCAGAGAGGTTATGGCGGCCTGGGATTTCGAATGGCGAAAAGGGGGCGATGGGAGGGGGTGAAGCATGACTTAGGGACGTGCTTGTCCAAAATGTTGTGTGTGTTACAAAAGTACCCCCCACCAATTTGAACTAGCGGCCCTTTCGGCTCAGGGTTAGAAGGGGGATTTTGCGTGTCGGGATTTGGCAGCTGGAGGGAGTTTTCGTGCCCGTTGTAATTTCGGGATAGCAACGCGCGGGTTGTGAAGGCGCCAGTTTTGGGAGCACAATATCTGAATTTTCGGGATATAACAAGACGCGGGATGAATTTTAGGGACAAGTCTAACATGTAGTAATATTGTACTTGTACGTACCAAATCAATTCACACTTCCCTCAACCAAAAAGAAAATGAAAAAAATAAAACTATTCACACCACACAAAGAGAGAGACTTGCCCTGTTTTACTATACAAATGCTATTCAAAGCTACTCCCTCCTTCCATCTATGTAGGGCCTAATGCGTTTTTTGATGCTAACTTTGACCAAATATTAGAGCAATGATATATGACATGCAACTTACACAAAGCACATCGTTAACTTCGTCTGTGAAAGGTTCTTTCAATGATATAATTTTCACATTGTGCATGTCATGTACTATTAATCTTGTCAATAGTCAAAGGCGGTCTTAAAAATCTCATTACGCCCTATATAGATGGAAGGAGGGGGTATGAATCCATGTTATGTACGATTAAATTTTTTCGCTTGCTATATAATGCATGTAAGCTACTCATACCAACATTTTAGTGCATTCCAAATGTCTATACTACCGCACCAATTCGAACTAAATTTGAATTCGTTTATCTATTTCAATAAGAATCTACAATCATGATTTTTGCCAACTTCAACCATCATAGTTTCCTTGCTATCCGCCAGATATAAATCGGACGGCCTATAATGCAGGATGGCAGGAACACCATCATCAACAACTCCGTTTTTTTATAAGAGTAGAGATAAAATATATTAAATGTTGTATAACATGTTCATAAACACACCATGTGTATCACCGTTATATATATTCACCCATGCGTCGGTTTAAAACACTATGATAAATTCTTCAAATATCCGAATTCGCTTTTTATAATGAAGTATATATTATCTCTATTCGTCTTTTACACCCACACAACCCTCTTATCTTTGTAGCTAGCGCTAACTTTCTGTTGTGCATGCACACGCCTGCATCCCTCTCACCCTCCCTCAGCATTCTCTAGCTCCACCGTGCAAATTCGTCTTTTCACTTTAGGTTGTTCACCCACTGTTTGTGTAGGCCCCGAGCTCCTTCTTTACGGCACACATCGATCGATATGCCTCTCTAGCCAGGTGTGCCTAGCACAAACACAAGCTTCCCCTCTTCTCTTGTCACCGTCCATGCCTCACTCCCACCACTCTTTTCATCGTTCTCGAACTCGCACACTCCTCCCCGCTCGATATAGTATGCCTCTCGTACCACCTCCTACATGTATCCCTCTCTCTATCCTTCTCCTCGTGCCTCATTTTGTTCTAACACACACACATGCATGTATACCGATCGATCTCCCAACATATACCTAGATCGACTTTAACTACCCCCCCCCCCCATCGATCGACGTACCTCACAAGTTATGTCTCTCCTTTCTCTAACAAAGGGCGATTAATCTTCCTATGTAGTTATGTCTGCTTACCACAGCCACATTGTCCCCCCCTCATCATTCGTGCATGCCTCCTGACACATCTCTCACATGCACGTGCACAGACAACAAGCGGCCATCTCCTCTCTTATTGATATTGCGGGCGTGCCCTCCGTTTGTCTAGCAAGCCTATCCCACCATTTGTTAGAACCAACTCCAGTACCATCCCCTCCAACACTCTAGCTTTGTCTCTCTCCCAACCTTATTCCTCTCCTGCACATATGCATGGATGCCGATCGATCTCCCTTAATACATGAGGCAGATCGATCTCCTTAATACATGAGGTAGGCCTCTCCTCCTCCACACATATACCAGCCATTGTACCTCTATAGTTAATTGGGCCTCCCTCTTCCCCCACCACACACCGTTTGTCGAGCGTTGATGGTTGTTATCCATGCCACAGAGACAAACTGCACATGTCCCCTCTCACGTTCCAGTAGGCCAGCCACTCTATATCTTTGACGTGGGCACACACAAATTCGATGGCACTCTTACCGATCGGGCGCGCATACACACACATCATCCCTCTTTTCGACTCTATGGACACCTCAAGCCGATGATACCTCCACTCTCTTCTCGTGGATCGCCCCCTCTCTATATATGTTATATCCAGGACTCTATTTCACACACATTGCATATGTTACATTTTTTGATTGACCCCCCCCCCCAAAAAAACTCTCAAGAACCCACACACTATATCTCTCTAGGTTTGTATCTCTCTCACACAACCCCACGTAGGTGGTGTACGTATACAAGAAGAGAATAGGTGCACCGTGCACGCATTTCACGCCGTGCCCAGTCACACACTGCTGGTACACGGTGGAGCTCATTTCTTTCTGAAATGGCAGCCCACGTGCTAATTTGAACGCCTCTAGCGGTTGTTTACCTAGGGAGGTCGTGGTACCACGCCGCATCGAAACAAAGTTCGACTTGACGCGTTGCCGCGTTATTTTTAAATAAAGTTATAGCGCTTCGATGGCATGTACACAGAATATAAAACGATTTTTATGGAGAAAAAGGTAGTCCGCTCACTATATACAATGGAGCCTTGCGTGCCTGGTTTGTCGCTCTTCAGAGTATCTCACACAAGGCTGCGGTGGCCTCTCTCTCTCTCTCTCTCTCTCACCGTTGGTCACTGATCCGGCCGCATCCCGTCCGCCGGGGGAAAGGGAGTGCGTTGGCCTCTATCTCTCTCTCTCACCGTTGGTCACTAATTCGGCCGCATCCCGTCCGTCGGGGGAAAGGGAGGAAGTGCATCGTTTCTCCGTTCGACGGCACCGAGGCAGCACGTCCCAATCTACGTTACACGCCGTTCTCGCTGAACAAGCTCTGGCGCGGCATGGCCTACGCCACCTGCTTGCTAATTCTGCCCGCCGCCGCTCACCTAGTTACATCACGGCGACCTCAAGGTATCCCCTCTGGCCTTGCTCCACTGCCCGTCTTCCCACGTCGCTGCATGTGGATCTTCCATAGTGCTTTGCCCAAAACGTAGCTCGTCCAGCGTACTTTCCATATTGCATTCTCGTCCTCACACCGTTTTAGACAAACACAACCGTGTTGTTATCTTCCCTTAGGGCAAGGAATATGCTTCTTTTTTGTCGTCACATGTGTCATCAACTGTTATTGGCGATAATTGTTTCCTTTCTACCTCTTTTTTGCAAACAGGGCTATCCATTTCACCTCGTTGCTATTGCGACCTTTTGGTGAACTGCACAAATCACTTTTTTCTTAAGAGTGTTTTGTGCAGTTGTACTAAAATGTCACACGGGCAACGTCTCTACATTTCAGTGCGACTACATAAAGGGAGATTGGTTTTGCTCTATCCTCCTCATCCAACTCCGATCCTAATCTTCTCCAAGTAGTTATTCTTAAGAGAGACTACAAAGGTGACCGGCTTCTATTTGTGTGTTTATTGTTTCGTCAGCAGTCTTCTATTATCGTAATCACACATAATATCTTTGGAACAGGGAGGCTCAGCTCTATTTTAGTGGAACTGCACAAAATGATCGGAATGTTGCATGCTCCAGACAGCTACTTTTTTCCCAACATGCCTTGTTGATTTAGACAGAGCTGGGGGGACGTTGCTGCCAATGAAAACATGGATCAATTTTAATTTAACACCTTCTCACAACTCTGTCTTCAGTTTTGATGTAATTATTAGCTCGACCGCTAATAATTGACATGCATTAGCAAGGAAGTTAGTTTTTATTGTTTCCGAAAGAGCATCGATGGCAAGACACGCGAAACAAAAGCTAAAAGCTCACACCATTGTACAATTTCATGTCGCTGGAAAATTATTTGTATAGTACGTCAAATATGTAAACAAATGATGGAAGCTTGATAACATTGCCAGAAGCCTTTTCATCATCCGGGTCCATGTGCCATGCACAAAATTATACTCCTTCGTTCCTAAATATTTGTATTTTTACAAATTTCAAACGGACATATTTTAGAGTGTAGATTCACTCATTTTGCTTCGTATGTGTACTCCCTCCGTTCCTAAATATTCTATTCGTGTTTCCAGAGATTTCAACAAGTGACTACATACGGAGCAAAATGAGTGAATCTACACTCTAAAATATGTATATATACATCCGTATGTGCCAGTCCATTTGAAATCTCTAAAAAGATAAATATTTGAGTAGTCACTCGTTGGAATCTCTAGAAAGACAAATATACTCCGGAGTATATTTAAGAACCGAGGGGGTAGTGCACAACTTCATGGGAGACTCAGCCCGGTCGTTTCGCCGCATTAATAGTGAGTAATAAGCAGTCAAATCATAAGCCCCACCTTTCCCACTGTAAGTTGCTCTGAAGAAGCAACAATCAATACGCTCTTCTTTGAATCCGCTCATTCTACTCCATCCGTCACTGTTTATACAGCGCGCTAAAGAAAGAAAAAAAAATTGTGGGACCAGGGCGACTAGCGCCCGGCCTGAAAAATAGCATTGGTAGTTATAGCACGGCGTACACACATGCATGCAGTGCTTCCACCCCGGGTACACACATGCATGCACTTACTCCACTCCGTAGTAGTATAGTACATGGAGAGAAAATTGTGGACTTGATTTCGGTTAACATGCCCTAATTAATTCTGCATTAAACCAAACGCGTCTAAAGTCTCTCTGGTGGTGGAAATGCATTGAGATAAATGCATCATAATGAAGCGCGGCCTGTAAACTGTGACGGAGGGAGGAGTAGTATGAAGGTGCAAAACCAAGTACGCGTATGGCCAGTCGGTCAACGCACCCCCTCTTGGCATATCACTGACATGTGGGCAGGAGTGTGAGCAAACCGATCTCAAATGATGGCAAAGAGCCAACCCGCCGTTCGTTGCGAGAGACGAGGAGCGAGAACACACAGACGGGCTCGCACGGAGGCCAAGATATATTTGAGCATGGTTGGTTGATTGATACCATTCATTACATGTTGGGCTGCCGTTTTCCGCCCTTCTCCAGAATAAACATGTACTTTATCAGAGATAAAAAATAAGAGTACAGACGCTCCACCATGCGGTTCTAGTAGTAGTACTACTCGTACTACTGTGCTTGGCTCCTCGCCTCTTCTTGAAGTCGAACAAGGTACTCCGCATGTTGGGTACTACAGTGTATGCCTCTGACAATCTGACACTGAATGGACTTATGCATGTCCACCGAGGGTAGGTTGCATTAGTCAAAAGGCGTAAGCGGGCTTCACCTTGTCCTGCAAGCTTCCCCTCGTTCTGCGAGTTGACGGGACACACCAAAAAGTAGTGCTAGTCCATACTCCCTCCTTTCCGGCTAATATGGCTTAATCTATTTTGCGGGTAAATAAGAGAGCTTTATTCATATATAAGCATTCTTAGGACGATCAACCAAGACACTGGTGACTAGGAAGCGAGGTACCCCGCAAATAAAGAAGTAGGAAGTGAGGTGTTTCATCAAGCCAGCTCTCGGCCACATTCAAAGTGCAGCAAGCACGGTTCGCACGAAGATGCGCCAGAAGGTTTGCTGACCTGTTTACATGCTGAATAACAAAAAAGAGGAAATATTACCGAGAGCTACTATTTGTAACAGGATATGAGCCAGAATTAAGCGAGAATTGTGGCGAGTGTTCCATGCAATGAACTTCCATTATCACATGCGAGAACCCTCGAAGAGAACCAAATGTGTTGAAGATTGCCTTATAACATTTTAAAATTATAATAAGAGTGTAGACGCTCCTCCATCCGGTTCCTAGTACTACTCCTTCCTTTCCGGTTTATAAGGCTTATCTTATATTTTTAGTTTTCCCATTTTATAAGGCTCAATTTGGTTGTTCCCCATCACATGTTCAGATTTCAAGGTGCATTAAATCATTGCATGCAAGTATTAAGATAAAATTGACCAATGCATGTACTTTATACATGCATGCATTGCAGTTAATGCAATGGTAAACATAATTTTTTGAGAAAAACAAGAGCATTAATTGGGTGCTTTTGCAAACTACAAAAAGTATTCCACCACTCACCATCTACCTTGATTTGTGAGATTTTTGAATAGAGCCCTATAAACTGGAAAGGAGGGAGTAGTATAGTATGTACCTTTATAGACTATAGTAGTAGTACTAGTACTAGTAAACTTTGCGCTTGGCTGTTCGCCTATTCGGGAAGTCGAACAATAGTAGTACTAGTAGTATAGTGTATGCTTCTAGCATTCTGACACCGAATTAACTGTTACACGTCCACCGCCTAAGCGAGGGAGAGCTTGCATTAGTCAAAAGTTTCTCCTTGTCCTGCGAGCCACCGCGCGCAAGCTTCTCCCGTCCTGCAACCTTCTCCTCGTTCGGCAAGTTGACGGGACACAACAAAGTAATGCTAGTCCATACTACCTCCGCTCCGGTTAATATGGCTGAATTTTGAACGAGATAAATACACTATCTGTCACTGTATATTTGTAAAAATACGGGCAGTGGACTTCATAATACGCTCATTGCACTCAATATATATATTTTCCGGTGTTTATACGGTCACTAGCTCACCCTGACTGAGTATGTGTGTGCATGCACGTGTAGGTTGAGCACTTAGCGTGACCGTGTGTGTTCCGTCGTGTGCTCGGACATGCATGCATTAGGGCGTCAAGGCTGCTTTTTGCGTCCATGTGTACGTGCAGGATTGCATACACGTAGGGGGAGTACGTGTAGGGGCCACTAAGGAGCAGTGAAATCACACAGTAAGTTAGTCGGAAGATGCAACCATCATTTCACTCTTGAATGACACATACGCAATATAAAATGGTTGATATGGAGAGAAAAAGAAAACCACTATATACACTAGCAGGAGCCTAAGCTAGAAGCCTGCTTGCTAAGGTTGCTCTCTTCACGAGCATAGAACGACGGGCCTGATCCCGCAGCTTGGGGAAGGGAACAATGTTCTGCGTAGACGCGGTCGACATCGGTGAGGAAGAAAACCCACAGTCGGTGCGTCCCAATCGGGGGTCACCGCGGTATAGGCCGATGCCGTGTCCCAACCGCCCTTCTAGCTACAACCCGATGTCCCAGGTAGTCCATCTTCCTTTTGGAGCCGGCTTGCTCCACTGCCGTAGCTCCATCTCCATGTCGATCTTTCTCTACTTCTACCGGCTTCTACTTGTGATGAGTTTATGTCTCATGAACTAGAGCCAGTACTATTATTCTAATCACACTTCTTCAATATCTTTGCCATCAGGGATGCTCAGGTCGATTTTAGTGGAACTGCACAAAAGCATCGTCTGATCCGAGTGTGCCAGCCGTCTTTCCTTCAACAGGTTGTACCTGGCCAGGGAATTAAATCATGTTTAGGGATTAGGGTTTAAGTCGTAGTAACCCCATCAGTAGTTTTTCTTTCGTACACGCTCTCACAACTTTTTTCTTTAGTTGTGAAGTAAATATTGGCTACGATCTATGAATCATTGAGATGCATCAGCATGCATGTTAGTTTTCCTTTGTATTTGATGGAATGTTGTAATGGGGCAACCTTGGAATAGGAATGAAAATGGAGTGGAAAGTTTCCGTTTTTCCGGAGAAAAAATGGAAACGGAGAGAAACCAACGTTTCGTTTCGTTGGATCGTGCCATCGAGCAAAACCAACATTTAAATCACGTCTTTCGTGTTCGTGTCTCACCCTCCTCCACGGCTCGACCCCACACGGTCGCTCGGCATGCCACTCACCGCAAACCGAGTATACGATAACTTTCCCGCCTGCTTGTCTGATGGATCGCGCGATGGAGTACTAGCACTACGGGAAGAGATTGACGAGTTGGGGGAGGACAGCTAGCTGTAGCACGTACTCCCAAGAACTTTTTACATGCATGTTGTAGCCGGCTATTGCGACCTTTGAACGCGGAGCAGCCGCGTGCACCCGGAAGCGGCGCGGGCGACGCTCTCTCGGACGGCGCGCCTCTTCAATGCCGGCGCCAGTGAGAGGTCGCGTCCGCTCTGGCCGGGCATGAATGCGGCACTGACCATTTCGGGCGGGAAGCACGCGCAGGTGATGAAGAGGGTTCGGGTTGGTCAGGACCGGCCGTGGCAGCGGTCCGGACGTGCGCAAACAAGAGATGTTGTACGTTAATATTGTTGTGTATATAATTAACAACGTAAATAATGTGCCAGTTGGACAAATATGATTGGAGATGGAGATGGAAATGGAATTTTACGTAAACACGGATATGCATGTCTATTTCTATGTGTGTGTGCGCGATGAGTCTCGCGACCTGGAAGCGCGGGCGTGTTTTTGATCGAGTTTTCTTTCTTGGTACGTTAGAAAAACAGTTTGTCTAATTCACATCTAGATGTTATTTAAGGATATCACATCAAATCTCCCACAAGTATATAATGTAGCAACAAGAAACAAAAAAAACTAGGACAAAAAAATAGACCACAAACATAGTGGACATCGACTTAGATGTGACATAACTATGTCACATCTAGATGTGTCCTAGACAGACCCTTCAAAAATTGTCCGCCAGTTTTCATTTCTTTTTTCCGGGAACACGCGTATTCTATTTAAAACCACTGCCATGGTTAGATTTTTTTACTCCACTATAGCCTCTTGATTGATACAGTTTCCCGTGTCTCGCTCTCTCACCCTCTCCATATCAAAACAAGATGACAGTGTCCACTCTATCTCTCTCCTCACCGGTGGTCACAGATCCGACCGAATCCCGTCCGCTGCGGGAGGTGAGGAGGTGCAGCATTGACGTTGTCGCTGTCGGTGATGGAGGAAGCCGGCGCGCACTGCATTCTCGGCTCGAGCCGGGCGCGGACGAAGATCCTCCGCGCCCTTGTTTTCAGCCGTCGTACGGGCAGATCCCGCCCGCCCGCCTAAACGACATCTCGCCCACCTGAGGTATAACTTCTTGTACTGGTCCAACTCCCGAGGTCACTGGGTTTTCTTCTATGTGACTACTCCCCAGCTCCCCATGCATAGTAGTAGCTAGGGTTTGTCGGCTGGTCCAACATCACCTACTAGTACTATTATAGAGGAAATGCCACTCGAAAAGTTGTCCTGATTTATGCCTCGGTGGAGGTATACATGTTGTTTCGACAAAAAGTACATGGTGGTTGTGCGGTCATTGTCCATATGGTGGTAGTACTATCACTACTTAAAGGAAGAAATGCTTTTTTTCTCGGGTATCTAGGTTTAGGTCCCATCAAGATATAATTATGATGCTTCTCTTTGTTGGTGTACTTCTCATTAATTCTTATTGACAATTGAGATGTCATTGCTAAACCTTTTTTCTATTTTTGGAAACAGCGATGCATGTCTCCATACCCGGGCATGTCTTCCTCAATTTTAGTGGAACTGCACAAAATTGGATGGCCATTGTTGTTCCGCCTCACTTTGTCTTCCGCCTCGTGGTTCTTCCTTCCTCGAGCTTGATTACTGAGAAGAAACATACCACAGTGAGGATTTGTCGAACTTCATAGGTGCCTCACCCAAACTTGATTCCAAATGGATGATGCGTCACCACGAACACCTATCGATGCTCATGGTTGCGCCTCATGGTTGCGTCGGCTGGTGAAGCTGATCGATTTTCAATGAAAAACAAGATGTCTTCCATCAGTGCTCTTTGCTTGTTACGCACAAAGAGGATATCCTTCGCCGATTCACCTTGGTTGCATTGGAGACGCAGTCGTCTTTCACGTTGGTGCAATTTTATCACACAATTGGCAATGAACCAAATGTTTCCTCGAAGAAGGATCAACGTTGGTACTAAGAGCATAAGTATTGTATTGATTTCTAAGCCTTCTCACAACATTGTCTCCAGCTCCCCTGTAATTTTATTTGTCCAGCTATTAACTTTGATTTAAAAAATGGTGTGGACTAAAAACCCGGATGGACGTAGTAGCCCTCTATTTTTATTTACTCTTCATATTAGATTTGACTGAAGTCCAACTTTGTAATACTCTCAAACCTTTCCGATAATTGAAATTAAAATTCTTTATTTGTACACACTCTCACACGTTTCCGATAATTTGGCGCATTTATGGTTGTTCACTTAAGGGAGGGTAGTGTACCACACGTGAAGGATGTGAAGTGCGACTCAGACGGCGTGGGCGTGGATCGTTAGTTCATCGAAAGTAGTACTAGTTTTCTTCACTGTACATTAAATAAAGAGTTTCATTTCGTACTTAGACAATTTAAAACGATTGTTATGGAGAGAATAAGAAAACCACTCCACTATTATATATTAGTCGTATACACGAGAGTACTATATGGAGGCGGCTTGACTTAGTGCACCTGCCTTTGGGTTTATGACAGGTGGGCCCAAAATGTGGCTGGATCACCTGTCATACAGCCAAAAGCAGGTGCAGTGAAGGCACCGGAGCTCAGTCCGTACTACAGTCGCTTGTTCTCTAGGGTTTGCACTCTCCAGACGCTCGCCGCACTACATATATGTTACACGCTGGAGGCTCAGCGTTCATTTGCTAGGGTTTGCTATAATCATAGTCTATCACCCTCTCTTCACCAGATCTAAACAAGACTGCGTTGGCCTCTTGTCTCTCTCTCCCCTCACAATTTGGTGAAGGAGGCGTCCGTATCCCGTTGCACCGGGAAGGGGAGGAGGTGCAGCGTTCACTCTATCGCCTTCGGCGAGGGAGGCAATCCACTGCCGGCTGCGCTGTTCTCTTTCACCCAGCGCCTGTGCGGGAGGGCCACCGACCCCTTCTTCCTCGCTGCCATACGTAGTGTGGGCAGATCCGGCCTCCCGCCGCACGCCTTGCCACATCACGACGACCCTAAGGTATAAGTTTCTTTGAAACCGTCGTTGCTCTAGCTGCATGTGGATCTTTTTCGATCTGTAGTCGAATATAGGTCTTGGTTCAAAGAGGAAAGAAGGGTGCGGTGGGCTGGAGCAAGAATCTAGGACGTGGTTCAATGAGGAAAGGAGGGGCGGAAAGTAGTATAGACTGGCTATCCAGCCGCTTTGTAGGTGGAAAAGGGAAAAAGGGGGTAACCCAGTACACACATCTGTAAGGAACCGATCTCTTTGTTGAAAAGGGAAAGAAACTAGGGGGTCGGGTAGTTTGTGCAGGACAAGATTTGCTGCCCTCACTTAGGAAAAAGGTTCAAAGAGAAAAAATATGGGACCAACGCATATATGCTGCTTGGCTACATACTCTGCATCACCCATTTATACATGTGGACGCACATGGTGCTGGCATGTCCCATACATCTATTTTGCTGTTATTAATCTAACAATGCCGCCGGAAAATTGAAGCAATGCCACTGTTAAAAGTAAATTACATTTTTTAACGAATGTTGTTTCAAGAGAATGTCTGTATTAATATGAATCAATGCAACTATTTTAGAAATGCTACTATCCTACTTTGTTTCCCATCCAAGATAAGTTAGATGCTTCTTTCTGTCACCGTTTGTTTCATCCTGCTTTATCAGCAAGTAATTGTTTCCGTTTTGCCTCTGTTAAAATAGGGGTATCGATTCAACTTGTTGCTATTGCGACATTTTGCTTCACTACTCGAAACACTTATGTTTTAAGAGTGTTTTGTGCAGTTCAACTTGAAGGTCACACCGGTGACTTTGCTTAATTTTTGTGGAACTGCACAAAATGAGATCGAGATTTGTTTCCACTCTTCGTGGCGAGTTGTTTCAAATCTTGGTCTCATCCACATGATGTGCAGTGTGCTTTGAGATGTTGTGCTACTTGTTTTGGTACTGTTTTAAATAAATGTTGAATTGAAGCTATTGTATTGCTGTCTTTTCCCATTAAGTAGTGAACAAAAATGGGACCAACCTAGACATGGTGCTTGTTGCTTTGTTACAACAAATTCAGCATCACCCCCTTTATAAGCCAGTAATTGATGCCACTCTCAGAATTAACTACTACATCTTATTTCAAAACTACAACATTTGTTAGGGATTGGCTGGATTACCATTTTTGTGGCCGCATGTTTCATCCTCCTTTATTAGCTAGTAATTGATTCCTTTTTTGCCTCTGTTTAAACAGGGATATCTATTCAACTTGTTGCTATTGCGACATTCTGCTTCGTTACACGAAACACTTTGCTTGATTTCAGTGCAACTGAACAAAAAGAGATTCGATTTCCTATTCGTGTTGGCAGATTCATATTTATCCTGGTCTTCTCATGAAAGGTCAGTACAGGCCTTCATCCACATGATTGTGTAGTGTTCTTTGAGATGTTGTGCTACTTGTATTGGTACTGTTTTAAATAAATGTTGAATTGAAGCTATTGTATTGCTGTCTTTTCCCACATGATGCTTGTTGCTTTGTTACAACAAACTCTGCATCACCCCCTTTATAAGTAGATCGAAGCACATACTGTTGTTGCACCCACTCTCCCCTGGAACTGTTTATGCTTTTCGTTAATCTAATGCCGCTGGTAAAATTAAGCAATGCCACTCTCGTAATTAATTAACTACTGAATCTTAGTTCAAAAGCTGAAACACTTGTTAGGAATGGTACTATCACGCTTTGTAGTTCTTTCTACATGTTTAACAAAGGTATTGTTAAGATAATGTCTCTGTTAAAATGAATCAGTCGCATTGTTTTAGGAATGATACTTTTCTGCTTTTTCGTTCTTTATACATGTTGAAACAAGGCATTGTTAAGATAATGTCTCAGTTAATATGAATGAAGAATCACACTGATTGAGAATTGCTACTCTGCTGCTTTGTTTCCCATTAAGATAAGGTAGATCAGTGGATGTTTTTCTTTTGGGAGTACAAGTCATCAATCGTTATTTCTCAGTAATTGTTTCCCTTATACCTTTTGTTGCTTACAGGGATATCACAAATAAAGCTCGGTTTTATTCTGACTTCGATTTTAGTTCAACTGCACAAAAGGAGCCAATGTGTCCAGTTGGTCGTTCCACTTTGCAGAAAGAAGCAGTTACTGTTTGCGCTACATTACAGAAGGAATTACCGAGAAGCTTTACAGAGTATTAGGCCTTCCATTATGTAGGCCAAAAAGAGGTGCCAATTTCACCTTTTCTTAGTTTGGCACCGAATCCCTCCATTGCTTCAGCCGGTGCCATAAATATTAGACACCGGTGACATGACTAGTCTGTAGAGACCATTGGCAATTTAACAACACGTGGAGTGCCCTGGGCAAAAAGTTCCCAACCAAGTACAAGAAGCGACAGGACTCCACGATCATAGGCATTACATATTTTGAATTGGAAAAGCTTGTCAAAGTTTAATCATTGATGTTAACAAGAAGCGGACAGGACTCCACAGTCATAGGCATTACATATTTTGAATGGGAAAAGCTTGTCGAAGTTTAATCATTGATGTTAGCGAGAAGACGTTAGTTTAATATATTGGAATTGGAAAACCTTGTCAAAATTTGCTCACTGATGTTAGCCAGAAGACATGCATTTGATATTTTTGACTGGGACACCCTTGCTGTGAGCAGCGTCGAGTGATTTTTCCTATTCACATTTCCGCTTTAGAAGTAAATAGTTACTCTACTGAGATATTCCTGTGTTAAGAGTTTGTTCTGAATATTGTCTATGTAATGCCAGGCCTTGTGTTTGATTGCAAAGTTTAGCTTGGAATGTTGTGGCATGCGGCATCACGAGTTGTTCACCGTGCCTCCTGAGAATAATGCTTCCTATTGTTTTGCATGTTGATCTAATGCCAGTGATTTGCTTGTTAAGAAGATCATCCTCTTCTGTTGTTTCCGTGCTTAAGAAGTTCATCGTCTGATGTTTAATTCATAGCCTATACGAGAAGTCAGGTAGGTTAGACGTGAAACCATATGATCTTCCGACCAACTCATGATATTAGGCCGTGATTGGATCGTTGTTTTCCAACCAAAACCGCATGTAAAGCGGCGCTTGTAAATTAAAGCAGATGGTCTCGGGCGAAGGCGCTTGGTTGGTCGATTTCGACTAGTAAATTATCGGAAGTACTTCACACACGATAAAGACGCTGAACGACAGTCGAACGATTGCTAATCCAGCCATTAGCTGCTGTTTCAGCCCTGCCCATGGATGGCATGATACGCACGTCGTGCATGTATCGTCTAGTAATGTCGTCCATATAGCAGTGCTCGTAAAATATACACTGGTTTCTCAAATTACACGCGTAACCCGCCGGTTTTACTTACAGACCTCGGGCCTTCCAATGACGAGTAAATTACACTTGTATGTTAGTACAGGTTTGAAATACACTAGAGCTCCCAAGCGCGGCCTTACCGTTTCATGCCGTCTCAGTTTCTCGAAGGTGCTCATAGGTGTCCGATGATCCTGGCTTCCTGAATGAGCAGCGGGCGCTGTATCAGACCTCCGTAGGGCCCGCGAGGCCCTCTCCATTGTCCTTCGAGTTGTTGCGCTCGCAGTGGCGCCGAGCATTGTTAACATGGTCAACGAACATGAGGATTCAGGAGATGACTTTATTTTGACTGGATGACACTAGGGACCCACTAGGGCCATAGCCGACGTACGCAAGTGCCTCCTTATTATGTACAACTATATTTTTTTGCTTTCTCCTGGTTTCCTGACATCACGGTCCCACACCATTGTCAGCCTATGTAGTCAATATAAACGAGAGAATTCCACAAGGTGTGGCTGACAGCTGGGACCAAGCAGCTCAAGCAGTATTTGTGTTTTTGAGGCGTGAGCACTGCAGAGTTTTTCTTGGCGATGATTTCGTTGTTGTTCCGAGGAGAGCAGGGTATTAACTGGGCGGGCTATGGCCCGTCTAGCCCAGTCCAGACATCCAGCCCAAATACTAAATTTTTCATGATGAAAATGGCTAGCCTAGCTATATGTCTTTTTGAGGAATACCCAGGCAAGGTCAACTTGTTATTCTCTGCCCCGCTGGGCTGCAAATCTTTCCTAGGAGGGATGCATTAGGCTTAACAGGAAAATGGGCTTTAAAAAATAATAAATGGGATGTAATTATACAAAACTGGGCGGTAACTATAAAAAAATGCACCAAACACGAAATTAGTTTATAAAATATTATTTATGGATTTTGAATATCTTAAATTTTCATTGTTGCGTGCGCAATGTTTCGTTGGATTTTTACGTAATACAAATTTATATTTAATCGGACTAGAAATTTCGGGATAAAAATATTTCGGATCCCATCAAAATGTGGGAAATTTTATTGAATTCTGTCTTCAACGGTTGGTTGAAATTATTAATCATTGTCCTAGCTAGAAAATGGGTTGTACTTTTAACAAACTGTAAATGGGCTATTGTAAATTCCATTAGAATTCAAAAATGGGATGTACATTCTTACAAAAGCATAAATGGGCTATAAGTTCTACTGCCACACACTTGTGGGCCTACTAAGTGATCGTCCCTAAAAAATAAGTTGACGCGTATGCAAGGCTTTGTCAACTTATTATAGTCAACACACGGTTCTAGTTAGCGGTGGTCGTTGGATGTCTATCCAACGGATGTCATGCTTCTTCTTCAATCTCGGATATTCTTAGCTTCGGCCGCCCAAAAAATGATTCCTCCCCCTGACATCTAGGGTGCACCGTTTCGGAGGCTAACCTGTGGGCCTACTAAGTTCGAGCGTACCAAGGGCTTTGTCAACTTAGTCAATATAAACGATTCTAGCTTCAGTGACCGTACGATGTCCATCCAATGGCCGTAGTGCTTCTTCAACCTCTAGTCTCCAGTGGTTGTGCCACCTGCTCCTGCCTCCAGTGGCCGGCTGTGCTGCCGCAGAAGCCTCACCATCCCCATAATACTCCCACCGCTGCCCAGGCCATCCCTCCACTCACCCACACCCCCTGTTATTCTGCGGCGACGGAAGCCTCACACTGCAGCCGAACCAGTGAACCTCAGATTCTCCTCCGCTGCTGGCTTCCATCATGCGTCTTCCCCGGCTCCGCGTTGTCCCTTCCTAGGCGCCGCCATCGTCCACCGCCCTGGTGCTCTCGGCGCGGCGTGGTCAACATGGTCAACGAGCGACTTCCATCACAAGAGTACTGTACATGGAGAGGCTGACAGCTGGGTCCACGGCGGCCGCAAGGAAGTGCCTCCTTATTACGCGCAAAATAATTATTCCTCCACGTGACAGCAGGGACCCAACGGACGAGCCACCTTATTTCGCGAAAAAAACGTTTCCCCCCTGACTGCTGGGACCCACCGGACGGGCCACCGTATTTCGCGAAAAAAACGTTCCCCCCGCTGTCAGCTCGGCCCCACCGGAAGTGCCGTTTTATTACGCACAAAAAAATGAATACTCCCCCCTCTAGCTGGGACCCACCTTTGTGGGTGGCTGACTTGTTGGTCTACTAAGTTGGCGGGGACGGAGGGCTATGTTAACTTAGTCAATATGAACGATTCTAGCTCCAGTGACCGTACGATGTCCATCCAATGGCCGTAGTGCTTCTTCAACCTTTGGTCTTCTTGCTCTAGCCGCCCAAAGAAGCGTCGGTCGTGCCGCGTCCCGTGGCCGGCTGTGCTGTCGCGGAGGCCTCACCGCCACCTACTATTCCCCCGGCTGGGCAGGCCCTGCGGCAACGGCAGCCTCACACCGCAGCCGAATGAGTGAACCCTCATACTCCTCTCCGCGAGGGCATCCACTGCGGCGTCTTCACCGGCTTCGTGTCGTCCCCTTCCTAGGCCTCGCTGTCGTCCACCGCCCTGGTGCTCTTGGCGCGGCGTGGTCAACATGGTCAAGGAACGACTTCCATCGGACGTGGACTGTACGTGGAGAGGCTGACAGCTGGGTCCACGGTCGCAGCAAGGAAGTGCCTCCTTATTACGCGAAAAATAATGATTCCTCCACCTGACAGCAGGGACCCACCGGACAGGCCATTGTATTTCGCGAAAAAACATTTCCCTCCTGACTGCTGGGACACACCAGCTACACCTTCACACGCAAGGAAGTGCGTCCGGGCAAAAAAATGATCTGCCCCTGGCTACTAGGACCCACCAGCTACATCTTCGCACGCAAGGAAGTGCGTACGGGCAAAAAAACAATTCGCCCCCTGACTGCTGGGACACACTAGCTACATCTTCGCACAAAAGGAAGTGTCTGACAGTCGGGACCCACCTGGTTGAAGCGTACGTAGCGTTGTCATTCTGGTCACGAACGTGTACGTACATACTGGTCGATGTAGAGGCGCGCACGTGTTGTAGTAGAGGTGCGCACGTAGCATGTACACGTACATACAGCGGCCAGGGTGCAAGAAAGAAATTACGGCCATGTATGTGTACGTACGGCCAGGGCTCGTGTACATGGCTGGGTCGGAACGGAGAAACAGCGTCGTCGTCGTGTTCATGGGGAGGCAACGGAATGCGTCATGTTCATCGGGAGGCAACGGAACGTGTGGGAGCCAACCGGCTGGGTCGGAACGGAATGTGTGGTCATGTTCATTGGGAGGGCTTGGACGGAACAGGTGAAGGAAACGAGGCCTGGTGTACTGCACAACGGAGGAAACAGACCTCCTAAGTTCGGAACGGGGTCCTTTTGATCGGGAGGGGTGTAGCGTACCGCAAAACAAAGGAAACAGACCTCCTACGGTCGAAACGTGGGTCCTGTTGATCGGGAGGGGTGTGGCCTACCGCAAAACGGAGGAAACATACCTCCTACGGTCGAAACGGGGGTCCTGTTCATCGGGAGGGTGTGCCGCATCGAAACGCATTTAAACGGACCTCCTCACGGTCACCACGGGTCCTGTTCAACCACCCCTCCACGGGCACCCTCCACCATCTACTATTCATCCAGCCCTCCACACCACGGGTCCTGTTCAACCACCCCTCCACGGGCACCCTCCACCCGTCTCTGTTCATCCAGCCCTCCACCACACCACGGGTCCTGTTCATCCAGAGGCAAACGCCACCGCTCGCTTTATTCATCCAAACCCCGCGCAACGCCATCGTTTCATCCTGAGGCAGCATCGATCGGCTTCATTAGCGAATAGCGGCGAATTGCTCGATCGGGTTGATTAACAGCCATCGATCGATCGCTTTCGGGTTCGATGAACGCGTAGCCTGCAATGCAATCGCTTGGGTGCAGTTAGAGCCCAACGCCTCGCTCGGGTTCAGTTAGATCCAACGCCTACGCTGCAGCTGGCGTACCTATCTGAGAGAAAGCAGCATCGCTTCGGCCCCGACCTCCCACCATAACCGGGAACTCCCCAAAATTTTCCTCGCCCTCGCTTCTACCATGGTTTTTTCCATCATGGACGGCCCAAAGAATGTCATGCAGCTGCGTCTCCGGCCCGCCTAAGACGAAAAGCCCATTTTCTGTCATGATTTTTTGTCATAGAAGTAGGATCCCACCACATCTATGATGATACCGGGTTTTGTCACGGTTATCGTCATAGAAGTGTCATATATATGATAGAAAAAATTTCGTTCGGCCCTAAATGTCACGGATGTGTCTTTTTTTTGTAGTGTTATGGGTTCCTTGAGCTCCCGAAGTCAGACCTTTACGTGATTGTCGGCGTTCTGGAATTGGGGTCACCATACTTGCCTAACTGCGGCCTGCGGCGTGGCTTTGCTAGCGGGCCTATACGTCCCATCTTCATCAACAAGTCTTTCAAGACCCTCGTGAGGGGCCAAGCCTCACGAGGCGGACAACGCAAGACCTCCTCAGGAGTTGCCTCTCCAGGAAGGCTCACGAGGATCGGAGATATCAAGGCGGGGCAAACCTCGCGAGGCTCCTGTGATGTGAGCCATGACGATCGACACCAGGCGGGCGCCATCGCGTGCAGCGTCCGTGTTTCCTCTTTGGAGATAAGGGAGCAAGCGCAGGCGCGGAGTACCGAGGAATTAGGCAAAGGTTTCCATATCAGTGCAATGAGACCAAGACCAGCAGGCCAGGAGGACGGATGTCACCGTGGAGCCTGAGACGGCGTCACCCCAGGGCCTTTTGCAGGCGAAGACGGCTTTTGTCAGGATAGCTTGTACTAGTTGTCCCCTTTCAAATTGCCCACTGTTGTTGGCTCCCTTCCCGCTCAATATTTGGGGAGAGGACAAGGCCCTATATAAGTAGAGCTAGTCACCACCGTAGGGACGAGTGACAGAGAGGCATCGATTCCTCACCCGCACAAGTTCACCAAGCACCTCAACCTCACGAGGCTGTTCTTCCCCTTGTACTGTTCATCATCAGCCCAAGAGGCAATCCACCACCACACACTGGAGTAGGGTATTACACCACAACAGTGGCCCGAACCAGTATAAATCTCGTGTCTCTGTGTTGCGAGTATGTCGAGTTCATTCGTGAGATCTTAGCGAGCTAGGGCGTAGATCGGTAGGAGGGAAAGAACTTCGCGCGCACCCCAGAGTTCGAACCTTAAGGGTTTTTCCAGAACCCCAGATCCGACATTTGGCGCGCCAGGTAGGGGTGCGCCGTAGTGTCCTTTCCGTTGATCCGTCGCTCCGTCGTCTCCATGGCGGACACTCGCCGCGCTCGAGCTTAGCGCCGGGCTGCCCTCCCCGCCCGCGATGCTCAGACGGCTCCCATCGGTGGGCCACCTCGTCGTTCTCCGTCTCCTGCCGCCAATGCCGCCACCGGCCCGGCGGGGAACGAGCAG
Source organism: Aegilops bicornis (assembly GCA_021605145.1). Lineage (NCBI taxonomy): Eukaryota > Viridiplantae > Streptophyta > Magnoliopsida > Poales > Poaceae > Aegilops > Aegilops bicornis. The sequence continues at coordinate 552,436,500 of CM038672.1, read as the reverse complement.
CAAGCCTCCTCGTTGCACCCATCGGTTCGGCAGGACGGCCGCACCGCCACTCCATCGCTGACCCCAGCCGGTTCTTCGTCCCATGCACGTCGCGCTCCCATGGACGCATAGGACGCGCTCCTCATGGCGAATGAGCTCCTGTGTTGCCACTCGGTCGACGAACTCTACAAGGACTAGCTCGACCGCGTCGCCGAGCTCGTCCGCGCCGCAGGGGGCTCCCCGTCGCCGTCCCACTCTCCGCCTCTACATCCGCCAGCCACGGGCGACGTGGCTCATGGAGCGCCTCCACCACCTCTGCCCCAAAGATTGTGCCTTGGCGGCAAGGTGCGCAGCCCCATGGTGCGATCCCCCACGCCCGGTGCCTGCGCGCGAAGAGAGAAGCTGCCAAGAAATCACTCGGCAGCGAGAGGCCGCACCTGCGCTCCCCACACCGCCTCACCAAGACCGCGCGCTACCTGCAGTGGGGGCGCGCGGGCCTCGTCAAGACCAAGCTCCACCTCCAAGATGGGCCCCGGCAACCACGACCGGCTGCCGTGTCTTCACCCCCGAGCGGTGTAGCGTCGCCTGGCCGGGCAAGTTCAAGCCGGACCTGCCTCGTCGCTACGACGGCACCGCCAACCCCGCGGAGTTCCTGCAGCTCTACGAGCTGAGCATCAAAGCAGCCAACTACGACGAGAAAGTCATGGCGAACTAGTTTCCCATGGCTCTCAAGGATGGTGCCCGCTCCTGGCTCCTGAAAATGTCACCGGGTTCGATCTCTTCCTTGGACGAGATGTGCGACCGCTTCGTCACCAACCTCCAAGGCACCCGCGACCGCCCGCCGGCCGCGGGCGACCTGCGCCGCATCAAGCAACAACCAGGAGAGACCCTCCAGAAGTACATCCAGCGCTTCAACAACACTCGCCTCAAGATCCCCAAGGTCACGGACGAGGCCATCATCTCCGCGTTCTCTGACGGCGTCCCCGACATCAAGATGAAGGAGGAGCTCGCTATCCACGAGGATTTGTGCACATCTCAGGAACTGTTCAACCTGGCGACCAAGTGCGCAAGAGCTCAGGAGGGGCGCCTCTCCCTCCTCGAGCTGGCACCTGCGGGTGCAGAGGAGAAGAAGGTCAAGGCCAAGGACGTGAAGCGCAAGGAAGAAGCCGTGCTCGCAGCGGAGCCGGATACCAAGAGAGGTGTTAGGACCGGATTTTCGGGATATTAATTTCCCAGAAATTGGCCCTTGCGCTCACCAGCCCCAGGATTACTGTTAGATGATGAGGCACCAACTTGATACAGAAATTCCAAACAAAATACATAATATGTAGTACAAGACCATTCTAGCCTATGAGTACAACAATTGGTTTCTAGTGGTTGATGGCGGAAGCGGTTTGTGGATCTTCAGCCTCTATGGGACTCCATTTCCCACAAGAACAACTGACAAGGTTAACTCCTATCTTCGCGAGGCTGCTATCACCGTTGCTTAGGTTCCGGGGCTGTCTTCGCAACGCTCCTCTCCACGCAAGGGATCTGGCCAAGACAATAGCCAGGGACAAGCCAGTGAGTACTTTGAATGTACTCGCAAACATTATGAACACGGGTATAATATAACAAATGACAAATATGCTCTGAAATATTCTATGATCACAACGTCAGTCATCAAATAAAATATCTGATGCATGCAAGCAGGTTATTTATATACATGAATATGCAATAATAGAGTAGTAATAAAATGCACCGATCGGGTGTCTGAAGCGACGCCTCGAAAGGTTAGCAAATAACGAGCATGCCTCAGTCGGGCGTCTGAGCGACACCACATACAGAGTTTATAAGGTAAATATATAACAAGCATGCCACAGTCGGGCGTCCGAGCGACACCACATAAAGGGCTTATAAAGTAAATATATAACAAGCATGCCCCAGTCGGGCGTCTGAGCGACACCACATAAAGGGCTTATAAGGTAAATAAATAACAAGCATGCCCCAATCGGGCGTCTCAGCGACACCACATAAAGGGCTTATAAAGTGAACATATAACAAGCATGCCACAGTCGGGCGTCTCAGCGACACCACATAAAGGGCTTATATGGTAAATAAATAATAAACATGCCACAGTCAGGCGTCTGTGCGACACCACATAAAGGGCTTATAACAGAATAATCACAGTGAATATCCAGGAGGTAGAACCGTCCAAGTGATACTCAATGAATCAAATAATGAACATAGTTAGTTCACAATAATAATAATCATAATTCATCATATGTCACCGGTCATAGTCAACGTTCTGACTTAGTAGTTTTTTCCTCCGAAGACCGACACTAAGACCGACACTTGACCCAACCCAGACTGTAGTCCTTAACCATGGACACGGCTATTTGAATAGATGTTTAATCTCTGCAGAGGGTGTACCCTTTACCCACGAGTAACGAATTCCTTTAGTCCATCGGGACTGATTCCGTCTACGGTCTTTCAATTGAAAACACACCTGACCTGCACACACTAGCTTAACTTACCGGTTTCTTGAATCACCCACGACACTTGTCAAGCAAAACTCTAAGTGGGGAGGCTACAACCTCGCGTAGCATGGGATCAAACTTATATCGCGCGCTCTAAGGGGTGGCCTCCCCTCTCGGTCCCAACCGGAAACACCCATGTCCCGGACCAGGTGGCCTGCCTACCGGATACAACCGGTATCTTCCACCATGGCCTCTCTGTACGGTGTGTGCTAGAAAGTGTTTGACGACTTACTGAACCGTACCCTACTTGTTGTAGGGACAAGTGGTAGTACGAAACAAGTATGGGGGTTACTGGAACAAGACTCGATCCATGGTCGACTCAGGGGGTTTAAGTATTCCCTACATGATTAGCATAACGAATATATTTCATCCAACAGACAGAATCACCACTCGTTATACCCCCTCATGCCATACCGGACACACTCGTCTCGACGAGGAACTAGGGGCAAGCTCAGGTCTACCCAAGACAGAGACTTTTCCGGCTTCCTTCCGGCAGGCACGAAAAGCATACGAGGATGATTACTGTCACAAGCTTGACCATTTCAACAAAGAAGGAAATCTCCATTATGCATTCATGCAAATGATCATATCACCACATAAAATAACGAGTTCTACGTATTGAGGTGGTGTTATAATCGTGTCAAACAATGCATGAAAAATATTATGCCAGGATTCAGAATGCTTGCCTTCAAGGTGTGGAGGGGTGAGGTGCTCTCCAAAACTTTTGAAAGTTTTCTCCTCCTCCAGAAATCCTCTTTTTGAAATTATTCAAATTAACACATAGCTTTTAAACAGTACAAAAAAGTGGTCTGAATTTTTTTCAAATAAATCTGAAAATAAACTAGACAATATTTGAGAGAGGTAGGAAAAAGAATCAACTTATTTGGAGTTTTATTTTAAAAGATATAGCCAGTCAAAGTTTTGGTCAAATTCTGTTTTTTTAATAAAACAGAAAAAAGAAAAACGTTTGGAAAACTGAACACGTCGCTACCACTTAAAACACGTGGCGGCGGGGCTGGTCACTAACAATGGGGCCCCTGGGCCCACTGGTCAGGTTTGACCAGTCGCCCGCGTCTTCTCCCTCCTCTGCCCGAGCAGGGCGGGGTTTCGGCGATCGCCGCCGATGAACGGTGGCTCCCCACGGGGATCCAAGGGCAGGGATGGATCCGCCAGGCCGGGGCGGTTCTATGGTGGTTGTTGGGTCGGTGGGGGTGAAGGAAATCACCGGCGGCGAGCTTCGCGGCGGCCGGCAGCTTCGGGTGAGTTTGGGGTCCTGGGCTGCGGTGGTTCCCGAGCGGGTCGGAGGTGTTGGGCGGCTCCGTAGGGTCATGGGGAGTCGAGCGGTGGCGTCGGACGGGCAGGGGGGCCTGGTTGCGATGAACGGGGCTGGGACGTGGCGGCGGCCGAATCGGCCGGAGTCGGGGAAGACGGCTTCCCCGGCGATTCTTGGGCGTGGGGTGCTATGGGGGTGGCCTGAGGTCGCCTGAGTGGCTGGACGAGTCCGGGTCTCCTTTTATAGCTCATCAAGGTCGGTCCCGTGGCGGCCGGAGATAAGCTTGGCGAACCGCCTCGCTGTAGCTTGCAGGGCATCGTGGATGAGCTCGGGCTGTTCCATGAGCGAGCTGGCGCGTTGGCGTGGCTCGGGCGGCGCCGACCAGGGCAGAGGCTGTCGGGCGGCGGTGGCGGCTTGCGGAGGCGGTGCTGTAGGGCGCCAGGAGGGGGCCAGGGTGGCCCTTCGGTGAGGGAGGGGTCGGGCGCGGCGGCTGGGAGAGGGTACAGGCAAGGACTGGCGCAGGCGAGAGGTAGTGGGACGCGACGACTCGTGCGCATGCACGTGCAAAACGCGCGCTCTGGCCGCGCCCAGAGCGTGCACGCCAGGCGTTCGGCGAAATGCCAGCGTGTGCTAGAGGATTGGATGAGGCTGGGGATTAGCAGGCCTGTGTTAGGGTCGTCTAGGAGCTTAGTGGACATGCTCGTTTGTCCAGAGGTGCATGGTCACAGTGCAAAACTAAAAATTGTCCCTGCACTCAAGGTGCTTGACAAAATGCCAAGGGCACTTAGGGATTTCTTGGGGTGGTCAAACTCTCCAGACTAGTGTCTCTTTGGATGAATGAGAGGGTGGTAAAGTTAGTTTGTCAAAAACAGAAACTTGTTAGTGCAAGTTTTGCAAATCTTCCGTTCTGGACAGAAGGTAAATGGCATCATTGCTTGCACTAAAAATCCTCCAATGGGTCCACTCCCTTGGACTTTAGGGTTTGGTGGGGTGGTCTACAATCAGGAGAAAGAATCAAGGGAAAAAGAGCAAGCAAAAATATGGTTGCAGTACAAATCACCAAGTTGAACCAGAATGCAAATGAGGATGATTCACTCAAATTTTTCAAAGAACAACACTGGGTTTTTGCAAAAAGTTGAATAATATACTCCTACTGACATCCCATAATTTTGGTGAAGGTTTTAAAGAGATATTTAATTAGGTTGTAGTGCAAAATTGCCCACCGGACCAGATTTAAAAATTTGATGTAGAGCTCAAAATATTCAAAGAATGAAATATTTTTTTGCATAAAAGTGTTTAAAAAAACATCACATGAAATCCGCAAATTTTGGTGGAATTTTTGAATGACTTTATAAAAGGGTTGCAGTGCAGATGGGACCCTAAACTTATGAAAAACCCTTTTGGAGAAATAAAGCTCAGGGAAAGATAATTATATAAATAATCCTACTGATAAAAGAATTGTTTTATTTGAGAGGGTAAATGAGTCTAATAATGATTGAAAAGTTTTCACTTGGGTAAAAACTCCATAATAATAGAGAAAAGAATGGTTCTGAAATCAAAAGGGAATCCAGAAAATAAAATTTTAAGTTTCCTGGCAAAATTTTAATAAACAAAACATGGTTAAATTTTTTTTGGGCGTCACACGAGGCAGAGACCAGCCCAAGTCTTCCAAGGGCGGACGACCGTTCTGCGCCTTCCACGACCTGAAGACCCACAACGCCCCGATCGCAGCGACCAGGACTACGGCCGAGGAGGAAGACGTGGAGGTGGACGCTGGGACGATCGTGGCCCGCACTAGGAGTGGCGCAACAGGCCTCGTGAGGATCATCCTCACGAGGGCGCCTGGAGGGACCAGCCTCGTGAGGATCGTCGTCAGGGCAATGCCGGTCTTCCCCAGCTGCCGCCACCACCAAGAAGGAATGACGACCACCATCAGGACGAGGGGGCTGGGGGCTTCCAAGAGCCGCGTGCAATCGCCTGCATCTTGGGCGGCGCTCAAGCCCCAACCTCGTAGCGTATCTTCAAACAGTTCGCTCGTGAGGTGGATGCAGTCCTCCCCATGCTAGAGGCCACGCGCCCGCTCAGGTGGTCCCAGTGCGCCATCGCCTTCAACTCGGCAGACCAGCTCAAGTGCGCAGCCACCGCTGGCGCTCTCCCAATGCTTTGTTCACCAGTCATCAGCAACGTGCAAGTTACAAAGACCCTTATCGACGGCGGCGCAGGGCTCAACGTCCTGTCCCTCGACACGTTCGACAACCTCCAAGTGTCGTATGAGCAGCTTCAGCCTACCAAGCCTTTCTCAGGAGTGACCGATGGTTCCACCACACCAATAGGGCAGGTCCGCCTCCCTGTCACCTTTGGAGAATGCAAGAACTACCGCACCAAGCTCATTGACTTTGACATCGCGCACATCCCACTGCCATACAACGCCATCCTCAGATATTTGGCCCTGGCCAAGTTCATGGCGGTGACACACCACGACTACAATGTCCTCAAGATGCCAGGAAGCGGCAGAATCATCTCGGTCCCATGTGAAGAAAGAGATGTGGTGTGGTCCCTCGAGCATGCCTTCCAAGATGCAGCAGTCGTCGACCCCGACAGTTAGAGCGAGGGCCCTCCTGAGGCCCTCCCCGAGAAGAAGAAGCAGTTGCGCCGTGCCAGACCTCAGGAGGGTGGCAACGCGGCTGGAGCCTCGTCAGGATCAGCGCCCGCTCCAGGGGCGCCTCCCTCCATCGCATAGGAATGCGCGCCCGGCACCCTCCACGGGCAGGGCTCGAGGGCTCTCTTCTGGAAGGCCTCAGACCTTGCCAACCTCACGAGGGAGGCGCTTGGGCACCACTTGGAGGCGTGCTTCACGACACGTTTTCGCTCGAGTGAACACTGGGCAAGGATGCCGGGCTGCGCGTCTGCATCGACGTTCACGACAAGACCCCTCAAGAACTGCAACATGCAAGGGCCATGCTCGGCGACCGCCGCTCACGAGGCGCAGCTCCCCATCCAGGCAAGGATGCCGGGCTGCGCGTCTGCATCGATGTTCCAGGGCTCAACAGGGCCGCATCTCAGGAGCTTTTCTGGCTGTTGCGAGGGTCCACCGCATAGCTACGTTTGCATGCCTTTCGGCCTGCCATGTCACACCCCTAGTCCTGGTATGCACTAGGCTAGCCTTTATGTGTGCATCATGTTTAAATTTTCAAATGAACTGGAACTGCAAACAGGCTCAAATAAAATCACTTCCAATAAAAGTCCATCATTTTTGAAACTGGTGAAAACCTCTGACAAAAATTGGTGCATATTTTCCCTAGGTCATTTCACGTTTTTGGATTAAATGATAAGTATTTGAATTGGAGCATTTAATGGCCATAAATATTTTAAATGCTTCAATAATTCTGAAAACATTTGAGGGCTGTTAGTAAACATTTTAAAAGTGCCCACAAATTTGTCAGGAGTTTTAAAAATGGTTTACTATTATTACTAAATCAAAAACAGAATAGCAAAATAGAAAATAGAAACAATTAGAAAGAGAGAGCGAGAGAGAATACCTGGCCACTTACCCAGCCAAAGAAGGCGGTCCATCGCCCAACTGCGCGATCGTCATCTCCACCGCGGCCGATCGGACGCCCGGCGCATGCCCGGCACACAGACGCGCTGGCCCGTCTTGCCACGCCTGCCACCTCCTGCTTCTGCCGATGCCTTGGACGGCTCCAGACGAGGCCACGCGCCCCCCCCCTGACCTCTCTCTCTCACGCCCGCAGCTCCTCCCCTCCTCTGGCTCCCTCCCCCCCTCTTCCCGAGAGCACCAGAGGGCGCCGCCGTGCCCTGCCGCGACCACCGGCCATCCCACGCCGCCGCGCCAGAAGCTCCCCACTTCTTCCTCGACCACCCCAGAACCATGCGATTGGAAAGAGCCCAGCGACCACCGACAAGCGTTTCCCCCCCTCCTCGGCCGTCGGAGATCGGCCTCGCCCGCCGCTTCAGCTCCGGCCTTCCCGAGTGCCCGGCGCCCGCCCAGAAGCGCCTGTGAGCTCTTGCTCCCCTTCCCTTTCCGTTCTCTACGCCACCCGCTGTAGTCGCCGCACCAACACGCCCGCTTGCGCCGCCGCTTTGAGCTTCGCCAGGCGTGGCTCGGCCACGAACGGCCCGCCGTCCATCGACCTCGCCGCATCTCGTAGGGGCCCGTAGATGCCTCGCGACGCCGACTTCGCCCGCCGTAGCCTCGATCCCGAAGCTCGCCCGGAAGCTCGGCGACCGCCAAGGTCGCCCGGCAACAACTCCGCCATCCCAGCCTCCGCCACCACCACGGTTGGATGCGGACGGCGTCCGCATCCCGTAGGCCGAAGCCGCGCATCAAGCAGCGCTCAGTAGGCCAATCCGAGCACCTCCACCGCGCTTGACCCGTCGGCGGCTAAACGCCGGCGAGTTGACCGGTTTGACCGGGCGATGATGGCGATGGCGTTGCCATTAGCGGCTAATCCCCAATTAGCAAACTAACAGAGCGGTGGCAATGGGCCCCACCACAGGGTCAAACCCAAGTCAGCGCTAGTTTTGACCGTGGTTTAGTCCCTGGGTCAATGACACGCGGGTCCCACCAGTCGGAGTTGACCCTGGTCAACTCGGCTGACCTGCTGATGCAGTAGTGACACAATGCTGACGTCATTAATCATTTTCTCGTTTAAAAATAATTCAGAAAATTCCATAAAATGGTTAGAAATTATAAAATTCATAGAAAATAATCTATAACTCCAATGGAAATAAGTTATATATGAAAAATGATCAGAAAAATATGAAGAATCTGTTTATGCCATGATCATGCATGTTTGAACAAGTTAACCTCACTGAATTGGACAAATGATGATTAGGACAATTTATGAAATAACATTTGGAGTTGGAATTTGTTCTTGTTCGAGGTCCACTTCAATTAACTTGGCTAGATATTGCATTAGGTGAATTCAGTATCTTAACATGACATGTCATTCATGTGAACATGCATTGCATTGATTGTGTTCTTCTCAGTTGCCGGTGTTTGTCCCCTCTCGATAGACGTGGTTCCGATGATGAGCTCTATGACACCGATGAAGAACTATATTATCTTGAGAAGTGCCAGGCAAGCAAAACCCCCTTGTTCATTCCGATACAATCCCACTCTCTCGCTCTTGCTCTCTTTTACTGCATTAGGAAAACAACAATTCATCTCACATTTGCTCATGTAGTTGAACCCCTTTATCCTCTGCATGACCTGTCATTCCACAGTAAATAGATGAAACCCACTAGCATGAGTAGGAGTTGTTTGAGCCCTGTTGTGCCTACTCATCCATGCTTGTTTGTCATGCCTTCTACTGCCTAGAGTTGAGTCGGGTCTGATTCATCGAGGATGAATCAGAGGTGTGTGAACATGTCCTACTGTGTGTGAGCTAAGTGTGTGAACACGATTTGGTAAAGGTAGTGTGTGTGAAGAAGTACACCCCTGCAGGGTTATTATGATCTATTCGAAAAGCCGTGTCCGCGGAAAAGGACTTCTGGGTTGCCTATATCAGTTCATAGACAAGTGAAAGTGGATACTCTAAAATGCGCAAGATAAGCGTGAGTGCTATGGATGGCGTTCTCGTAGGAAGACGGGATCGGATCCATAGTGGTGTATTGATTGGTGAATATGTGGACTCGCAGCGCCACCTCAAAAGAGTTACTTGCAATCGTAGTTCAGGATAGCCACCGAGTCAAGGCTGGCTTGCTGCAATCAAACTCCACCACCCCTTTGTTGATAATGATGCATATGTAGTTAGTTACGATGTAAGTCTTCTTTGAGTACATTTGTACTCACGCTTGCTTATTTTATGTTTTGCGAGAGATGTCGGTCTCATTAGTAGTTCCGTGTGGACTTCAACGTTTAGCTTGATACCTCTACCACGATCTTGTGCCCTCGGCAGATCTCGGTAAATAGTCGGGCTTCTCGGCCTTTTTCATTTGTAGATATACGTACTTCGGACATGTTAAGCTTCCGTTTGTGCTCTGACTTGTATGCTCTGAGTGTTGGGTCATGAGACCCATGTTTGTAATATCTCGCTCCTCGGAGCCTAATGAATAAATATTTGAGTCATAGATCTTTGTTGTGATGCCATGTTGTATCTACACATATTGAGCATATTGTGTGTATGTTTGAAATGCTTGGTATGTGTGGGATCCGGCAATCTAGTTGTTTATCCTTGGCAGCCTCTCATATGGGGAAATGTAGTCTAGTGCTTCTGAGCGATAGTAGTCACTTCCCCGGTTCACCGGAGTCCTCGCTAGCCCAAAGACTACTGCTTTGGACACTTGACTGGCGGCATGTGTTTCACTTCGTTCCTATGTCCGTTCCTTCGGGAAATGTCACGCGGTGATATTCGAGTCCTCGCCTAGCTTGCTACGGCCGGGATACCGGAGTCCTGTTAGCCAGTGCTACTGAGCCCGAATTCATATACGTTGATGACCGACATGCTCGATGTGATTCATGTATGCCTGTTCCCATGGGTTAAGCGCCGCTTTGGGTTCACGACTAGCCATGTCGGCCCGGTTCCCTGTCATGTGGACGCTTAGCGACACTATCATATACGTGAGCCAAAAGGCTTAAACGGTCCCGGGCCATGGTAAGGCGACACCGTGGGAATACCGTCGTGAGGCCGCAAAGGGATATGAGGTGTTACCGGCAAAGGTCAATGTGACTTGGAATCGGGGTCTGACAGCGTTGGTATCGAGCTTTGTTGCTCAGTAGGATTACCAAGCCAAACCGGTCGAAGTTGTGTCTAGAAATGCTTTAGTTATGTAAGGGAATTGATTGTGGAAGGGAACGTAAGGCTCTTTTTACTCCATATACCTCATGGCCTTCTGATCTGAGTCATCCTCTTCTCATCTACGAGGATTAAGAACTAGGCTTCTCATCTATCTATCAGGATGACGTGTTACTAATTCATAGACCTTTAAGATTGTTGGGTTTAAGCCTCAGTTCAGTTCCTACTATTTCTGTATGTTAACTGTTGATCTCGGAATCTTGTTTTGATGTTGTAGAGTGGTTATGCCACCATTTTGCATGATGTCTCAAATATTTTTGAGCATTTACAGCAGTTATGCTGTCCGAGTCATCCCAGGTCTCTAAATAGCCTAATGCATTTGCAAATCCTTTCTTTCTGTTTGCGATGTCCTTTTGGTCAGAATAAGCACACTAATTAGTATGTTGAGGTACTCCGCTGCCTCGGCATATATGTTGGAGCTATTATTATGACCCTAGGTGTTTTAGGAAGTCGCCTAGTAATTTAGCAATGCTTTTGTATCCCCAGTGTGATGATTCTGGCCATCATCCTCGAAAGCATCCCGTGATGTTATTAGTTAGTAGGTATTCTATTCCTGGGTTTTTGAACCCGAGATTCACCCTACTTACCTCGTTTTGGTAGTGTTGCTCGTACCTTTAGGATATTATTAACTTTGCGATAGTCCTCGAGGTCCGTGGTATTTCCTTCTTCCAAATACTATGAACCACTTACGGCAGAAGTTCCTCGCTGAACCGAAGGATCACAACCAGAGTACCCTTGAGGAGTTCTCCATCCATAATTGTGAATCTGCCAGTTCTACCCTTTCCGCATGGGTTATCCGAAAGAAATGTTGAGCTTTGCTGGACATACTAATCTATGCATTCACAACTCAGAAAGTTATATGTTCCTTGAGTTGACCCTCCTCAGTTGTATTCCAACCTTAGTCTATCAATTGATAGTCAGGAATAGTTGTGCATTCGTGTTCATCAATGCCTATTATTCTTGTGGTCCGTCAAGCCGCCTATTCCGGAATGACTAGGAGAAACAAACTCGATACCTCATCCATTTCTAGGATTGGGTCAAAGTAGTTGTATCCCGCAGATCAAAATGCCAATCCAGCTTTGTTCTATTCTACCTCAGAGTATTACCCTATTTATGTCAAGAATATCATAGGAATTGCACCATCTTTTATGGATTCTTGATGCAGTGATACTTCTCACCATCATCATTCACTCCTCGGTCCTCGTGTTGTTGTAATCGGAATGCCGACAAGTGAATTGTGAGGTGTGAAATCAATACTCCGAGCAACTCGTTGCTTGGTAGTAAATGGACAATATTCTCATTCTTAGTGTGTTGGTTATTAAATCATCATTCTAAGACTGATTGTGCTACCTAGTCCTTATTTCTGGTGCACTCTTCGATCAATGAGTTAGGATTGTGTCAATCCCTCGGTCCCTTGATCATATCATCTTGCCCTAAAAAGCAAGGTTGTTCTCGAGCTTAGTAACATATCGGTGGTTCGTGATGTTCCGAAAATCTTCTCGGACGTGTTACCAGGTTGTCACCTGACCGCTATGTTGAGTTCGTGATCAAGTTGGTTTTCTTGTAACCACCCTTTTCTCCAAGAATTTGTGCCGGATACCCTAAGCTAGTTGGTTAAGCTGAACATCAACTTGGAGAGTTGGAAGATAAAAGCTTGCCTAACTTAGTTCGTTCCAAAGGGATATTCTTGTGTAGTGTGTGTTGAAGAAAGATGATATCTTCATCGATTGGTCCCTGTGATCAGTTGTTGGACCTATTGTCTTATCAATCCTTTGACTTGAGTATGGGCTATCGTCAATTCAAATCAGAACCAACGATGTTCGTAATGTTGTCTTACTCGTGGTTGATCCCACGAGCATACACCATTACATCTTTTGGTCTGACCAATACTATCACCGTGTTCACATGATGGCGGAAGTCCAGTGATTTGGAAATTTCGATGAGTTGTTGTTGAGCCCATCAGCAGCATTTTGTCTCCCCCATGACTCATGTTGAACATCAATCTAGTGTTGGAAACTTCTATAAGCATTATCTTCATGTCCCATTTGTGAAGAATATGCTGGATGAAAGAAGTGACTTTCCCTGATTCACGTGCATTTGGTGCAAGTTGCCGCCGTGAGTTCGAGAAAGATTGTTTTTGTTCCCCCTGGTACCATCCCAAGTCAGTCATGCGTATGCGAAGTATGCTATGGTTTGACAGGCTCGCAACCTTCATTCCATATGTATCCCTAGCACACCAAGCCACTGATTGATTTGCTCCAGGAAAAGGAGCGTGTTGTGCTAATTCTAGATCATGCACGAGATTCTGTTATCCTCGATGATGGTTCCCAACAAGAACTCGGTAGTGTTTTATTATAAGACTACTACGTGGTCATGCTTGTCTTGGACAGCGTGTCCACGGGTTTATGTAGAACCATCTCATGTTTTGGAGCTTGCTATCGTGGTTCATTCCCGAGAATCTCATAGCGTCATCTCGTTGATTTGTGTTGCAAACTTTCATTTCTCTTTCTATACTTGATGAGTGCGGAATGTCCACGACACCAACCAGATCTGAATCTCGAGGCAGATATGATGGTTGGGTCATTCGATATTGCATTTTGTTCCCAGCTCGCACCCATCATTGTGTCAGTCTGCCATAGGTCCCATTCATTTCGGATGTTAAGCCAAAAATCATCCATTGCGTTGTCTTCAACAAGGTAGTCCACATCATCCATTCGAATCCGGATGTGCCAACCCTTTGAACTCCGCCAAACGATCGCTGTGATTTGCCTTAGGCTGATATAAAGAGTCTCAATGATCTCTATATCAAAGGTAATTCTTTTCACCACTTAAGGTAATTATTCTACGAGCCACTTCCTTTAAGATGTCTCGTTATGGTATCATGGCAATTCAATTTCTCGCTACTCTGAAACATTGCACCATCTTACCTAAGCGTTATGCTTACCAAATTGAACCCTCGTCATCTGTTACTATCCACCTCTCCCGATGTATGTCTTTGAGTCTCATCTCAAGAGATGATCGAATGTCTCACTCCATGAGTTGATCCTGAGTGCTTGGTGTTCGAGGAGATTAATTCCTGTAGAGTTTCTCTCTGTCGCCATCATGCTGGATGAAGATCTCGAAAGCAAAGACGTCAGAATCAATTAGAGCAATGAATCAACATCTCCGAAAGGGCAGTTGAATCCTGAAGATCGTGATAGTTTTGTGACCCCCTTTCCTTTTACCTCACGTCTTGAATCTCGGGACGAGATTCTTGTTAGTGAGGGCGAGTTGTCACACCCCAAGTCCTGGTATGCACTAGGCTAGCCTTTATGTGTGCATCATGTTTAAATTTTCAAATGAACTTGAAATGGGGATTGTTCAAACCCTGGCACCAAATGAATTCAAATAGGCTCTAATAAAATCACTTCCAATAAACCCAAAGTGACTTCAGGAAAAATCCATCATTTTTGAAACTGGTGAAAACCTCTGACAAAAATTGGTGCATATTTTCCCTAGGTCATTTCACGTTTTTGGATTAAATCATAAGTATTTGAATTGGAGCATTTAATGGCTATAAATATTTTAAATGCTTCAATAATTACGAAAACATTTGAGGCTGTTAGTAAACATTTTAAAAGTGCCCACAAATTTGTCAGGAGTTTTAAAAATGGTTTAGTATTATTACTAAATCAAAAACAGAATAGCAAAATAGAAAATAGAAACAATTAGAAAGAGAGAGCGAGAGAGAATACCTGGCCACTTACCCAGCCCAGCAGTGCGGCCCACTGGCCCAACTGCCAGTCGTCATCTCCACCGCGCCAGTCGGACGCCGAGCGCGTGCCCGGCCAGACGCCAAGCCGTCTTGCCGCCACGCCACAGCCACCTCCTGCTTTTGCCGACTCCTTGGACGGCTCCAGACGACGCCACGCGCCCCCCCTGACCTCTCTCTCTCACGCCCGCAGCTCCTCCCCTCCTCTGGCTCCCTCCCCCCCTCTCTTCCCGAGAGCACCAGAGGGCGCCGCCGTGCTCTGCCGCGACCACCGGCCATCCCACGCCTCGCCGCCACGCTCAGAAGCTCCGCCACTTCTTCCTCGACCACCCTACCAAGCCATGCGACTGGAAGAGCCCCGAAACGCCGCCCCCGACGTTTCCCCCCTCCTCGGCCGTCGGAGATCGACCTGGCCGCCCCGAGCCTGCTTCGACGCCCGCCGCAACCGCTGTGAGCTACTGCTCCCCCTTCCCCTTTTTGTTCTCTCTGCCACTCGCCGTAGTCGCCGCACCAAGCACACCCTCTCGCGCCGTCGCCTGAGCTCGCCACCGACGTGGCTCCGGCAGGCAACGGCCCCGCCGTCCTGTCCACTGACCTCGCCGCATCTCGTAGGGCCCGTAGATGCCTCGCACCGCGCCGACTTCGTCGCCGTAGCCTCGATCGAGCTCGGCGACCACAAATCGTCGCCGGCAACAACTCCGGCCACCCGGCCTCCGCCACCACCACGGTTGGATGCGGACGGCGTCCGCATCCCGTGGCCGAAGCCAGCGCATCAAACGGCGCTCTATAGGCCAATCGAGCACCTCCACTGGCGCTTGACCCGGCGGCTAAACGCCCGGCGAGTTGACCGGTTTAACCAGCGATGATGACGTGGCGTTGCCATTAGCGGCTAATCCCCAATTAGCACACTAACGAGCGATGTGTGGGCCCCACCACGAGGTCAAACCCGGTCGGTAGCTAGTTTTGACCGTGGTTTAGTCCCTGGGTCAATGACACGCGGGTCCCACCAGTTGGAGTTGACCCTGGTCAACTCGGCTGACCTGCTGATGCAGTAGTGACACAATGTTGATGTCATTAATCATTTTCTCGTTTAAAAATAATTCGGAAAATTCCAGAAAATGGTTAGAACTTCTAAAGTTCATAGAAAATAATCTATAACTCCAATGGAAATAAGTTATATATGAAAAATGATCAGAAAAATATGAAGAATCTGTTTATGCCATGATCATGCATGTTTGAACAAGTTAACCTCACTGAATAGGACAAATGATGATTAGGACAATTTATGAAATAACATTTGGAGTTGGAATTTGTTCTTGTTCGAGTTCCACTTCAATTAACTTGGCTAGATATTGCATTAGGTGAATTCAGTATCTTAACATGACATGTCATTCATGTGAATGTGCATTGCATTGATTGTGTTCTTCTCAGTTGCCGGTGTTTGTCCCCTCTCGATAGACGTGGTTCCGACGATGAGCTCTATGACACCGATGAAGAACTATATTATCTTCAGAAGTGCCAGGCAAGCAAAACCCCCTTGTTCATTCCGATACAATCCCACTCTCTTGCTCCCGCTCTCTTTTACTGCATTAGGACAACAACGATTCATCTGTTACTTGTTGCGGTAGTTGAACCCCTTTATCCACATGCATGACTGTCATTCCATAGTAAATAGATGAAACCCACTAGCATGAGTAGGAGTTGTTTGAGCCTGTTGTGCCTACTCATCCATGCTTGTTTGTCATGCACGCTCTTGCCTAGAGTTGAGTCGGTCCGATTCATCGAGGATGAATCGGAGGTGTGTGAACATGTCCTCACGTGTGTGAGCTAAGTGTGTGAACACGATTTGGTAAAGGTAGCGGTGAGAGGCCATGTAGGATTACATGGTGGGTTGTCTCATTGCAGCCGATCCTCGGGAACCGAGTTACGTGTTTGTGATCCATGAAACAGTTACTACCACACATTGGGTTCGGTAACTCGACCCCTCTCGGCTTATTAATCGCCTCCATCTCTGTCCGGGAGTTGCAACTAGTTTACGGTGTTTGTAGGATATGTGTTGGGGGTCGTGCGTGGCGGCTGACCCTCTTGGTGGGCTATGTTGTGGTAGATACAGTGGCCCGGTGTCTTGCGGCGCCCGTTTGGTGTCTCGGGAACCCTGCACACATCGTTTGGGGCCGTGAGCGACACCCCGGCCGGATCTCCTTGCGGATGGAAGCCGAATAGGCGATAAAACTGGACTAGAGACTTGTGTGGTTAGTCAGGTCGTGGCCGACTCCCTCGCCAGGCTTCCGCTTGAAGGTTGCCGAGATACACGTCGTGTACATGGTGGTAAGTGGCGAGAGCGTGTGTGAAGAAGTACACCCCTGCAGGGTTATTATGATCTATTCGAATAGCCATGTCCGCGGAAAAGGACTCCTGGGTTGCCTATATCAGTTCATAGACAAGTGAAAGTGGATACTCTAAAATGCACAAGATAAGCGTGAGTGCTATGGATGGCGTTCTCGTAGGAAGACGGGATCGGATCCATAGTGGTGTATTGATTGGTGAATATGTGGACTCGTGTGCGCCACCTCAAAAGAGTTACTTGCAGTCGTAGTTCAACATAGCCACCGAGTCAAACCTGGCTTGCTGCAGTCAAACTCCACCACCCCCTTTGTTGATAATGATGCATATGTAGTTAGTGCTGATGTAAGTCTTGCTGAGTACAATTGTACTCACGTTTTCTTATTTTATGTTTTGCAGAGAGATGTCAGTCTCATTAGTAGTTCCGTGTGGACTTCGACGTTAAGCTTGATACCTCAGCTACGATCTTGTGCCCTCGGCAGGATCTGGTAGATAGTCAGGCTTCTCAGCCTTTTTCATTTGTAGATGTCTGTACTCAGACATGTTAAGCTTCCGTTTGTGCTCGACTTGTATGCTCGAGTGTTGGGTCATGAGACCCATGTTTGTAATATCTCGCTCCTCGAGCCTAATGAATAAATATTTGAGTCAGAGAGTTATGTTGTGATGCCATGTTGTATCTACACATATTGAGCATATTGTGTGTATGTTTGAAATGCTTGGTATGTGTGGGATCCGACAATCTAGTTGTTTATCCTTGGCAGCCTCTCATATTGGGAAATGTAGTCTAGTGCTTCTGGCGATAGTAGTCCACTACAGCCCGGTTCACCGGAGTCACGCTAGCCCAAAGACCTCTGCTTTGGACACTTGACTGGCCGGCATGTGTTTCACTTCGTTCCTATGTCTGTCCCTTCGGGGAAATGTCACGCGGTGATATCCGGAGTCCTGCCTAGGCTGCTACAGCCCGGGATACCGGAGTCCTGTTAGCCCAGTGCTACAGGCCGAATTCATACGTTGATGACCGACATGCTCGATGTGATTCATGTATGCCTGTTCCCATGGGTTAGCGCCGCTTTGGGTTCACGACTAGCCATGTCGGCCCGGGTTCCCTGTCATGTGGACGCTAGCGACACTATCATATACGTGAGCCAAAAGGCGCAAACGGTCCCGGGCCATGGTAAGGCGACACCCGTGGGAATACCGTGCGTGAGGCCGCAAAGTGATATGAGGTGTTACCGGCTAGGTCAATGTGACTTGGAATCGGGGTCCTGACATGCCAAGCGTGTCGTCAGCCTACCAGCGCAACCTACGGCGTGTACTGGCAGCTCTGGAGGCCAGGCATCACGCCATCCTGACAGAGATGGAGACGGTCCTCAGGGAACCACCTGAGCCCCAGAGCCTCCCGAGGCTCAGTTCCCCGGTGGCTCGTGAGGAGCTACCCCTTTTGCGGCACGCCTTCTGCTGCACCAACTCTCCTTTGTCGACAGAACTAGGTGATATTTTCCAAGTTCGTTTAGCTAGGAGCGCCCCTCGGGCTGCATTATTCCCAGGTCGTGTGGGTCCGTCCCTGTGGCATGTATCCCTTTTGCTTATGTCTTCAGTTTACTCTGTTGGGGGCACCCCTCGGGCTGCATCATCCCCAAGCCGCTCGGGCCTGACCGAGTGGCATGCATCTTTCTGCATTTACACAAGTTGATTTGCCTTCCATGCTTAATCTGCCTATGACTACCACCTGCTCGATCGTCGCTCCAACGGGTCCTCCTCACAATGGAACGGCACTGGTGCATGGGTCCGTCCCTGCCACGTTGACAAACCTGAGCGGTCGAGCTCTGGCTCGTGGCACGCCCCACGCACGTCACCACATCAGGCCCTCAGTGTCTTCACCTCCTCGAGGAACAACTAGCGGTAGGCTGGCAACCATAACAGCAAAACCGTGTTTCTTCTTGTGCTGGCTTGCAGGAATATCACGAGGATAGTACCATGCGGCACCGCGAGCTCCCACCTCGTCCAAGTAATTCGCTTGCATGTTAAAAGGGGTGCTCCTGAGCATCGTGACTCATGAGCTCTTACTGGCTCTCCAACCCTCACCCCCTGGCCTTGACCACGGCATCGCTGACTGGCATACCGGTGGTAATTTGAGCTCGCTTCGAGGGCGGGACACGAGGACGTGAAACCTGAAGGAAAGCATTGGAAGGGGGGAGGACTCGTACGGGTCTAACCTAGCTATGTTGCAGATTGTTTCGCGCAGGCCTAGCGCACCACGAGGAATCGACTCGGAATCAGCCAGATAAGTCTCGTGTTCAGATTGGCTAGTTGTTGGAGCCTAGATGTTGGTTCTCGCCGCATCCCTGTTGTGGCAACGTCGCCTCGCTTTCCTGCCTCACCATGGCCGCTTGAGCGCTAAAGGGAACCTCCAGAGCATCGCGCCTCAGGGGCTCTTACTGGACCACGACGCAGCGACACAGCATACCGGCGGCAGCTGCGGCACGCCTCGGGACCGGGGCGTGTCGGAGAGCAACAAGCTATCGCGAGCATGGAAAGGGGAGACCGAGCCTTAACAAGACATGCGTTTGCAAATTTTCATAACTTGGAAGATATGCGCAAAATACATTATAGTCCCTTTACACACCCGGTGCCCGTGATTCTTGAGGGACCAAAAAATGAGAACCAAAAGGAATCCTATCTACACCCTCCCGTGGCGGACGCCATCATCAACAGTGGGCCACGGGAGGCCGGCGCCGACCCCATCCAGATCAGCGACGGCGGCGGATGGACGCCGCGACCCTGCTCCAAGCCCGGCGAGAGCTCGGGGGCACGTAGCTATCATCACTCGTCTCTGGAGTCTTGTAAAGCTCAGGAGAACCTCTAGACTCCCAGGGGCTGCTGCTGCTGGAGTAGCCACGAGCGAGCGCGCTTCAGCTTGGCGCTCCCCTCCAGGGCAACACTCCAGCCGGCGGCCCTCCGCATCGAAGACCATGAAGAAGAGCGTGGAGGCGCTGCCGTACTCGAAGTGGATCGTGAGGCCCCCTCCGTGCGGCAGACCCGCGCAACCTCCCCCAGCCGCGGGTCATGAAGATCTCGCCGGCGGGGCCCGCTTCAATCTCTGCTCCGGTGACCGGAGCGTTGCAGTCGGCATGCTGCAGCCATAGCTCGAGAGGTCCCCTTGGCGGCATCACATCAGAGAAGAACTGCGGGAAGCGGATCCAAAAGCTTGGGGGCATCGGCGCCCATAGCACAAGCTCGCGCGAGGAATCTGAGGCGTGGATTCCAGGGGTGAAGGCGCGTGTCGCCGTGGTATGGCAACCGCAGGCGCGGCGCGGGCGGTGCCGCTCGTCGCTCCGCCCTCCAGAGCCCCCGGCTCGGGCGTACATGGGTAGTGGATACCCTGGAGGAGGCCGCTCGCACCAAGGCCTCGTCACCACCTGCATCGCTGCTTCATCGCGACGGTGAACTGGCCTCTTCTTCAGCGAAAAAGGCCCTAGATCATCACGGGAGGCCTTACCTTTCTCTTCAGCGGAGAACCATCGGATGGGCGCCATTATTGCTAGCAGTGGAGCAAGAAGGAAGAAGCATGTGAACCAAGAAGATATGGGCGACGGGGGCTCCGCCCCCCTCCCCATTTATAGCGGAAGAAGGCCAACCGGCGTCTCCCACGATCGCAGGTAATGATGGCTTTCCTTGCATGTCGCAGGGACTTGTCAAATCGAGCGGTTGCCGAGGCAGCGTGGGGAAGCGGAGACGCCCACGTCCAATCAACCGCCAAGCGTCGACCAAGGCCGCAGGCTTTTGGGGCCCACGGCGCTCCGTACTTGACCTTTAGCTTCGCCTCGAAGCCAAGCCTGAGCGTGCCTTGGGCCCGGGGGCTACTGTTGGCATTCTGGGAATGGGGGTCCCCAGATTTGCCTGCCTGCGGCCCGCGGCGTTCATCTGCAAGGCTTTCGAGACCCACTACAAGTAATATGTCAACAAGTGACCTTCTGGCAGTGACCCTGGAAGAATTGGTCATAGATCTATGACCATTTGAGACCAATTGGTCAAAAGCTGTTCGGGGGGCTCCAAACGCTAAACTATATCGACCATTTTGGCTAGAAAGGTCATAATTTCCTTACACGAAATGGTCACAAAGCAGACAACACTGATCTGCTGCCTTATTTCTAGCTGGTCATGACCAATATAGATGGTCATAACCTTGTAAGTTGTGGTGGATTTCTATGACTAGGCGCCACCTCATCAGTTTTGCCTATGTGTCATGTCGATGTGTCAATTTTTGCCCTAGGTTGTGAAGCAACCTATATTTCTATTAGTCCCAAAATTCCAAAAAAATTCTCATAAATTCTTTGGGTCATATCTTCTTCAAATATGTCAAAAACCTTCCTCGCCTAGTTAAAATATAATTCAAAAATATTCATTTTCCTATTCTGTTCAGAACAACACTTAGTGAAGGAAGTACAACTTTGGCATGTCCAAATAGTATCCATTTTCTACGGTGCTTTCCTATGCCCAAATAACCATCCTCCACCAAATGCCAGCTTAATCCATTCATTATTTTGAGCCTAGCTTCAACATTCGTATTTATGTCCAGTGTGGTACTTTGCAAAGCAAGTACCACCTAGGCTCCTCCTTTTGAGCTGAAATTTTGTGAAGACGGTCTTCTTAGTAACTGATAATCCTCAGCCAAAACTCATGCCCATTAGCCATGTACATTTCCCGTACCGCTAATCAAACACTTGGCTGCTAATTCATGTTTGAGCATCGATCGGTCTTCTCGTGAGAATCTTATATTGTAAGTTTATTCCTAGCACCTACCTGGGGAGTGTCCAACGCACTAGACATGCCTAGGCCGCCTAGAAGACATGGCAACACCATGGTCACGCAGTGACCACGCGGCGGGCATGCGAGTTTACGCGCTCTAGAGTTGGGGCCCTCGGCCACCGCCAAAACCTCGACGTATCGCCACGAAACCATGTATTTATGACTAAATAGATCCTTATGTAACTAGAAATGATTTTTGGAAAAATAAATAGCAAACTATGAGGCAGCTGCAGTTCAAATTTGACCCGCTTCCAACTGAATCGGCGGAAATTTTTCTTTTTCACGAGAGGTGGATCAAAACTTTTTACACCCAACCATTTTGTCAATTGTGCATTAAATATGTCCTAGTATTTTACAAAATTGTTTTGGTCCAATTTTGCAACAATTATTTGGTATGTCCTTCACAAAAAAACCTCCTTTCGGGCACTCAAAAAATGGAAAATGGTTTTTTTGTCCAAACAAAATGAAAACTTCCTTAGGAAACATTGTTTGCCATTCCAATATGCACCCTTGTGCACAATATGAGACCATTTTAACAAACTATGCCATGAATGTGGCCATAAGATTGATCATCTGGCTTGAAAGCCATTGATCTCCACACGTGATAGCTCGTTTCTGAGAACTTTTTTTATAATAATTGTCGTATTACAAGTTTCTTATTTTTCCTGGTAACTTGGCCACATATAATGACACAATGTGAAGGTTTCCCAATTTTTTGATTATTTTTGAATTTTTAATGTCTGTTTCAAAATGTGGTCAAAACGGCGGGAATGACCGTTTCTAGCTAGTGTTCGAATCTTGGAATTTTTTTGGTATTTCTCTGATTAAATAGATACTTTTGTACCTAGAAATGAATTTTGGAAAAAATAAATAGAAAACTATGAGGCAACCGCAGTTTAAATTTGACCCGCTTCAAGCTGAAACGGCGGAAATTTGTCTTTTTCACCAGAGGTGGATCAAAACTTTTGACACCCAACCATTTGGTCAATTGTGCGTTAAATATGACCTAGTATTTTAGAAAATTGATTTGGTCCAATTTTACAACAAATATTTGGTAGGTTCCTCATAAAAAACCATTTTTGCCACGAGAAAATGATTAAAAATATCTAGAAAGATAAAAAATGCATGCAAATTGGTGATCATCCATAAAAATGGGGTCTAACTTGAGTGAAAAATTTAGTTGTGCCATTTTGCAAAATATTTTGATAGTTACTTCACAAAATTCCCCTATTTTTAGTACTTAAAAATTATTTCAAATCACTGATTTTCCGAACCAATCAGGGCTCTTCCCACGGATCGATGACATGGCGTCTGTCCATCCATCCATCCATCTCCCCATCCCACATCCATCCATCTATCTACAGAAAAAAGAAACAAAAAATAAAAAGAGATACCCCACGCACCCCCAACCCTAATCAAACCCCTCCCCCATCGCACCCCTCCTCCCTCCACCCAATCTCCTCGCCGCCGCCGCCGCCACCTCCTCCTCCCCGTCCCCGGCCCATCCCGATCCACCTCCTCCACCTCCTCTCCCACCCACCGCCGACCTCGTCGTCCTCCTCACCCACCGACGCCGACCTTGTCCCTCCCTCCCCTACCCTAGCGCCGCGCCTTCCCCGCCAGCCCCTCTGCAACCACACCAACCCCATACGCACGGATCCGGCGTCTCCGACCTCCATTCCACTTCCCATCCCCCTTCCCCACGCTCCTCTCGAGCTCCAGATCCCCGGCCGCGGTGACCCCTTCCTCAGCTTTGCCGACGACGGTGCCCCCACGCCGCATCCCCGGCTCCTCACCACAAGCTCCATCATGCCCGCCCTCCCCGCGCCCCTCGGCAGTGGCCGCCGGGCGTCGAGCTCCGCAGCGCCTCCGACGACCGCGACCGGAGCGCGACGACGGCGCCGTTCCGAGCACTTGACGCCGCGCTCCTTCGGGCTCTGCACCTCGCCGAATTTCCCCTTAGTCACGGCCTCTCGTGCGGGCTCTGCACCTCGTCCATGGCTTCTGCACCTCGATGGTTGCTGGTGGACTGTACCCCTCCAAGTTGCCCGGACGCCTCCCCAACTCTCCTTCCTCCCCGACAAGGCCGCTGCCGTCCTAGCGGTGTGCCTCTGCCCAGCGGCGGTGGACCAGCCCGGGTAGGTGCCCCTCGTCCCCGCTTTTTTCCCCCGCCGATCCGATCGATCCGCAGGAGGCTGTAGCTGACCCCCTCTCTCACCTCGCCTTGTGGATGCAGATCCGTCGAGGGATACACCATCGCCAGCCGCCGTTCATTCGTGCCTTCCTGTTACTGTGGTCCGCCCTTCTTTCTAGCAAGTCGCGTGCTGCTCTGCTCTGACGAACGGTTTTATTTCTGTGCAGGTTGGGGAATAGGATCTGGCGCTGGGGTTCAAGGTCAACACCAAGGGCACCGTTGCTGCATGCCTTCATCAGTGTCTTCTCCTGGCACAACGAGACCATCAACATCTGCACGCACCTCCTCGGCTTCTTGTTCTCGGGAATTTTGAGAGTAGCATTTCTCATGACTCCGTGAGTAACTGTTCTTTCTTTTGACCTTTGACGAACATCTCATTCTGGTGTACTCCCTTGTGGATTGGTAGGAAGCTGCTACACATTTTTTTGGGGTCTGAATACGATACGAGTACTTTAAAATTCCCCTGTTGAGGATCGTTGATTCTCGTACAACGAAACTTTCCTTACTACTATGTGGTTAGGTGTGATTAATTAGCACCATTTGTAGCACTCGTGAAGTTATATCTTCAGTTATGAACTTTCATTTGCTCATGAAATTCAGTTACCGTCCGTCTATGCAAATCTACACAAGAAAGGCATAAACTTTATGTATCTTTGCAAGAATTTACCTGTAAGATGTTGCTTATATCTGGATTTACTTATGTGTGTTGAATTAGTAAGGTGGTATGACATGAGGACTCAGGCTTGGTCAACATTCCTGCAGGTTTATTCCATTTTTCTTTCCTGAAATACCTTTTCACTTTCTGTGATAATAATTAATAGCAACAAAATAGTTGTTATAATACAGCCCTTGCTTGATAGTAAAAGCGGCATGTAGGTTATTTTATGAGATTTTGCACTTTGAAATGTTGTCCTTGTGTCCTACCCTCATAAGTGTCTTGATTAATATGAGGTGAGGATGAAATGTTACATCGGATGTGAGTTCTTCAGCATGCGTGCGAGATCCACATGTCTTGGAGATTCAATTCAATTTCTTGATTACTACTAGAGTGCTACTAGCTCTTTGTTGCCTTGGTACATGCTGCTATCTACGGGTAGATGATTCAGACTTAATTTTGGTGTTGTGTAGGTCATGCAGTTCTGGTTGCTTTTACTTGACCAACCTTGTTGCCTACCTAATCTGCAACTTTTACGGTACCATGACAAGAAATATACACATGTTCCTTTCAACCACGACAAACTTCATTTATTTATACTGTGTAATGCTGAGTTTCCTTGTGAATTCTCTATCCTGATCTGGTATAAGTTGGTCGAATCGCAGATTGGCAAGGCCGATGGTGAGAAGTGGAAGTACACGAGTGATCTTTGTTAGTGGAATATGCTTGACCATGTGGAAGCAACAACTCTATTTCAAGGCCTCCCTCGACATCTCCATGTTCCGATTTCCGAGGACTAGTCCGTGATTTCTGCTGCTCCAAAACTAAATTTCATTGTTTGCAAATTAAGTTGCTTGCTTGATGCCCCAAAAATTTAGTGCAATTTTGTTTACTAATTGGTTTGGTTGGATTTCTCCCAAGTTAACTGTATTTGTTACAAAATAGATGGTTGTTGTCCAATTGGTTCAGTAGAACAAAGGTAGATGTCTGACATGTGTTGTTTGCTGATATTAACAAAGTTGGGGCGTTGTATTGTGGTTAACCTGCGAAGAATACTGTCTTATGATCCGACTAGACTTCTTTGATATGTCCAACTGAACTACATATGTCAATTATATGTTGTTGTATTATGCTTATGCTACTTGTATCACCAGTTGTTGGCTTCGGTAGCTTACCGAATATTCTTTAGTTATATATAGAAATGACGTGCCTTCTATGCTTAAATGATTGTTTGGCTCTATATAATTGTTGACATGAATATCTTGACTTCCCAAACAAGTATAGGACTGTACCTATGCATACACATTATCCTAAGAAAACTGAAATAAAATTGAAGCATGAAATAAGCAATAAGTGGCTGATTTTTATTTGCATGTTAAGCGGAAAGTTGTAGCTAAGGCTTGTATATTATGAAATATTGTCACACCTCTGAGCTTCTACTGTTGTTAGGGACATCGTAGTGTGATCTTCAAGATTTTTTGCTTGAAGATGTACTGATTCATTAGTCAAGTAGAGACCGAAGTCATCTTTTGCTCTTTATTAGCTCTATGGATGTGTATTTACACGGAACTTGCCACTCTAACTTGGTTATATAGCGATTCAATTTAGTCAATCTGTTGGAACTTGTTTGTCTATTACTTGTATCGATTTACGTATCACCGCCATATGCCATTGTCGACTTTCTTAGGTACATAATTGTTATGTCTTGCAATCTGGTATTGATGATTGTCAATGTATTCATTTATACCTTTCTAGTGTACTTTGTATGTGACCCAGCTGATCTGTATATCAATGCACTTTTTCCAATAGATGTATGCTGATGCCTGATGGATGATTCCTTAAAACTTCTTGCGGCAAAGAAAGAAAATTTTTCCTTAGTGCATAGATGTATGAGCGATCACTTATGCTTGAAACCTTGCTCTCTTTCCCAGGAACCATTGTGGTCTGCATCACTACTGGGGAAGGAGAGGAAAGATTGTTGGTGACTCCAAGAAGCGATAAACTACTTCACAAAGATCCCCGGGTAGCTTCACTACTATTGTGTTGGTCCATTTCCAGAATCATAAGGAGTGTTCTTGTTTAGACGATTACCTTAGATGATGCTTTTGCTTAAGGAGAGGCTCAAGAAGATCAGGTATAAACTCCTCCCCTCTTGTTTGTTTTTGCTTCATACTGTTTGGTGGTTGATACATTACTGTGCAAGTTCTATGGTATGTGAGTTCTTTCTGTTGCTGCAAGCATTGACACAATATGTCATGTGCAAGGAGCTCTGCATCCGAGTTTCAGCCATCCTCTATAGCAAGGAGCTCTGGGCCAAAGAAGCAAGCAGCGCTGCTAGTTCCTTGAGGCCAGATCGAGTAAGATGGCGCACCATGGTGTGTGGTGGTGTATTTTGCTTTCGAGAACAGTACTGTTTATTTGAAGTGAGATGTACTCGTCAAGTGCCTTGCAAAAAATTGAAGGATGAAGTGTCATGTACTGTCTATGTTGTAGTGAGCTGTAGTAGGAGTGAAACGAAAATTTATCTACTGTTGTATGTGCTATTTCCCTGTAATGTCTTGTGTACATTTTACTTGAACATTAAATTCTCCAGAAAAAATGTTCTTACTGGACCTGATAGTGGCCACGGCCCAAATATACTCGTACTATTAAGATGCCATGGCCCAAAATAACCTCGGCTAAAAAGCTATTCAGAAGTATTATAAGCAGGCCTCGACTCAAATAGGAAATAGAAACAAAAAGGAAACAAACTATGTGGAAGGTAAAAGCCCATTATAGAAAAGGCCCAAAAACATCAAGCAAAAAAAATCCTAAAAGGCTGAATTAATGGGCTCGGCCCATGTAAAACACCGAATCAGACCGGGCTGAATCTTGTTAGTGACCTTTTCAATTGGTCGCAATTTTGCCACGTCAGATTGCCACGTCGGATCCGACGTGGCCTGGGCAGACAACCAATGACCAAAACAGAAGGTCATGGGTTCAACGACCTTCTGAGAGAAGGTCGTTAATTTCAGTTTACGACCGCCAACTTTTAACCTTCTGTTTTTGGTCACAAAAAGGTCGCAAATGAAAAACTATGACCTTTCAGAGGCCAATAGTGAGGGTCAAAAGTTGAAATATTTCTTGTAGTGACCCTCGCGAGGGGCCAAGCCTCGCGAGGCGGACGATGCAAGACCTCCTCAGGAGCTGCCTCTCCAAGGAGACTCACGAGGAGCGGAGATATCAAGGAGGGGCAAACCTCGCAAGGCTCCTGTGACGTGAGCCATGACGACCGACACCAGGTAGGCGCCAGCGCATGCAGCGTCCTTGTTTCCTCTTTGGTGCTAAGGGAGCAAGCGCGGGCGTGGAGTACCGAGGCATCAGGCAAAGGTTTCCATATCAGTGCAACGAGACCAAGACCAGTAGGCCAGCAGGACGGAGGTCACCGTGGAGCCCGAGACGGCGTCACCCCAGGGCCTTTTGCAGGAGAAGATCACTTTTGTCAGGAGAGCTTGTACTAGCTGTCCCCTTTCAAATTTCCCGCCGTTGTTGGCTCTCCCTTCCCGCTCAATATTTGGGGACAGGACCAGGGCCTATATAAGTAGAGCTAGCCACCACCGTAGGGACGAGTGGAAGAGAGGCATCGATTCCTCACCCGCACAAGTTCACCAAGCACAAGAGCACCTCAACCTCAGGAGGCTGTTCTTCCCCTTGTACTGTTCATCATCAGCCCAAGAGGCAATCCACCACCACACACTGGAGTAGGGTATTACACCACAACGATGGCCCGAACCAGTATAAATCTCATGTCTTTCTGTGTTGCGAGTACGTCGAGTTCATCCACGAGATCTTAGAGAGCTAGGGCGTAGATCGGTAGGAGGGAAAGAACTTCACGTGCACCCCAGAGTTCAAACCTTAAGGGTTGTGCCGGAACCCCAGATCCGACAATGATGTTCCAGATACCGAATGGTATTGGGTTAAGTGGGTACATCAATGAGAACATTATAAGCGGAGTGCTAAATGTCTCTCGGTCGAACAACCAGATTTCGTTCCCTTGGCATCGTTAAGGTAAAATCTGAGAAAGTGTTGTCTTCCTTTGCATCTTCAATCATCCATCACTATTCATCAAGGTAGTATGATGTGTTGCCTGGTAAGGTCTTGATGAGTATGGAGATGCTCAAGTCCTTGGAATAACACTCAGACACTAGGTTATATCCTCGGTATCAATTGGAATATGCCTCCCATATGTCGAGTTGTTCTATAACAGTAGTTTCCTTTCCAAACTGAGTATGCCATTTCTTTGAACTCCTCAAACGACCAATTATGGATTGCCTTAGGATGGTGTGAAGAGTTCCAATGATCTAAATATCAAAAGTAATTCTTTTTGCCACTTAAGGGAATAGTTCTACGAATCACCTTCTCTAAGGTTCCCCGTTACTACATAAAGGGCAATTAGCTTCCTCGTTACCTTGAGACCGTCCACCATCTTCATAAACATGGAATTGTTGCTTACCAACTTGAACCTTCATCATCTGTTCCTCCATCCCACTTGATGTGTGTTTTGTGCTTCAACTCAAGAGATACCCCAACTTCTCATTCCATGAGTTGATCGTGTATCACTTTGTCGGTGTACAAAAGAAGGGGTGCACCTTTTTACCCCTTTACCTGTGCCCGGACAGTCGGATCCAGGCCCACGGCTGCACCAAGCAGAACAAGGGAGCTGAACCGAGGTAAAACCAAAGCCCAAGACAGCCAGAGCAACGCCAAGGCCGAGACCACAAAAGAGCAGAGAGACGAAGCAGTCTTGCCGGGGCAACCTCCGCGGCCCCGGCAAGGCCCTTGTCGGGGCGGCTCGTCCAACACCAGTGGAGTGCACCACCCTTGAGCCCACGGTCTACAACACCATCAACCATGTTGGGCCAGGGCTCGGGAGGCACCTCCATGGTGGCATGTAGATCTTTGGGAAGACAAGGAATACTCAAGATCAGACGAGGATTAAAAGACAACGAACCTCTGCAAGATCCTTGCCGAGGGGAGCCACAAGACCCCCGGCAAGAACCCTGCCGGGGACAACAGCACGCCATGGAGAGGCCCTTGCCAGGCCACCCGGCAAGGCCCTCGCCAAGGGCTCCAGCGGGACCACCTCTAGGCCCGTACCAGCCAAGCCTCCACCGCTGTTCGTATGCAGCTGCCAGCCCAACCAGCTGGGCAGGCACCAGCGTGGCAACATGCAGCTCCCAGGCCAACTCATCAAGGGCCTGCGTGGCGGCATGCAGATCTTCATGAAGACTTTGCCACCGCGCCACCTCAGCTGCCTGCCTGCCTACATGGCGCCACATGCATCGCTGACAAGGGCGCGTGTCGAAGCGAGGAGGAGCGGCGACGGACGGGACGGGCCTCGTTCCCATCCCCAATAAAGCAAGGGGACACCTAAGGCGATGCATTAAATGCGTCTTGTCCTGTAATACGAGTGATAAGCTCGTAGCACTATACGCCTTTCCACCTCCTGTGTGCCACTGTGGCAGCCCCTTTCAACTATAAAAGGAGGCCCATGCCATACTGGAGAAGGATGGGGCTCTTTGGAATGACCCAACCACTAGAGCTAGTTGGGAGGCTCAAGAACACTCAATACAACCACCAAAGCAGGACTATGGTTTTACGCATCCTCGCGGCCCAAACCCGGGTTAACGATCCTTGTGCTGATTACTAATCATGCTCTTCTTGCAACCCTGCGCCCACGCAACCGTAGTAGGGATTCTTGTGATCCCATAGGTGTCGTTTCACACGGACATCTTTGGCGCGCTAGGTAGGGGGCACAATTGTGAGAATTTGGTCTAGTAGTTAGCCTAGTGTTTCTTAATCGCCATGGCTCCCAAGAAGAAGACGGCCAAAAGGACAACGCTAACTGCAAGTGTGAAGGGCGCCAAAGCGGCGACAAGAAAGCTAAATCATGCCGAACATTTGAATATTTCCTTTTTTTATATAAGGTTATTGTCGCTGTCAAAACCGGCGGATCTCGGATAGGGGGTCCCGAAATGTGCGTCTAGGCGGATGGTAACAGGAGACAAGGGACACGATGTTTTACCCAGGTTTGGGCCCTCTTGATGGAGGTAAAACCCTATGTCCTGCTTGATTAATATTGATGATGTGTGTTACAAGAGTGGATCTACCACGAGATCAAAGAGGCTAAACCCTAGAAGCTAGCCTATGGTATGATTGTTGCTCGTCCTATGGACTAAAGCCATCCGGTTTATATAGGCACCGGAGAGGGCTAGGGTTACACAAAGTCGGTTACAAAGGTAGGAGATCTACATATCCGTATCACCAAGCTTGCCTTCCACGCCAAGGAAAGTCCCATCGGGACATGGGACGAAGTCTTCAATCTTGTATCTTCAATGTCTTGGAGTCCGGTAGATGATGATAGTTCGGCTATCCGGACACCCCCTAGTCTGGAACTCCCTCAGTAGCCCCCGAACCGGGCTTCAGCGACGACGAGTCCTGCGCGTATATTGTCTTCGGCGTTGCAAGGCGGGTCCTCCTTCAAACTTCATGTCCCGTCGAATAGTGTCCGGCTTCCTTATAAATGTTGCGCTCCTTGGCTTCTACGCCCAATAATGGCCTTCTTCCACGTGTCATACAAATGCGAAAGGCTGGGGTATTTTTACATTTTACCCCCTAGTCGTGCGAACGAGCCGCCTATAAGAGAGGCGAGGATCTAGATCCAGCTCACACCATCCTCCATCCGCAAGTTCTCATCGAAGCGCCTCTGACAAAAATCCATTCCATCATGGATAGCCGACACGGCTCCTCCCCTCGCGCTCCCAGCCCTATGCCAGGAGATTGGGGGAGATGCTCAGTTCCACACAGCGAGCTAGTGGCACTCCAAACCGAGGGATATCTTCCCCCAGCTTTCATGGAAAGCAGACGAAGAGCGTCCCCAACCCTTCCAAAGGGGAGCGGGTATGCTTTGTCCCCTATCTAATAAGGGGACTCGGATTTCCCATACATCCGTTTCTCCAGGGGCTCCTAGAGTTCTACGGACTCCATCTTCACCACCTCACGCCCGCCTCCATTTTGCACATCATGGGCTTTGTAGCTCTTCTTGAGCTGTTCTTGGGCATCGAGCCCCATTTTGCGTTGTGGAAGAGATTGTTTTGTCTCATGCCCGTTCTCATGAGGGGTCGATATATCAAGTGGGCGGAGCCGAAATATGGCGCATCGCCGGGACTGGATATCTATCCGGCACCCCGAAGAAGGCGTCCGAAGACTGGCCTTCGGAATGGTTCTACATGGAGGACGCCTCTCTGCCGGATCGATTCGGATCGGCCTCCGGAGTTCAACAATGCTCCCTTGAAGAAAGCGCTGAGTTGGCGCCCGCGGAGCCCTCAACGGGAAGATGATAGGAGCGTCCATTATCTGATGGGTCGGATTAGGTTACTGGCCCACTCCGGATTGACCATGATTGGAGTCATGGCCACGTGCATTACGCGAGGGGTGCAGCCACTCCAATATAGGGGCCACCCTATGTGCGATTTCAACGGGGAAGATGACGCCACCCGTCATGGTCGCAAAGGGCCAGGCTCGGCAGCCGATCTGGCAAAGATCCTGTCCGGCTTGTACAAGGGAGAGGAGGAGGACTTCCTCCGCACAAATCCGTTGAACGGATTTTCTATGAATAACCCGCGGAGCTGGATAAGCGGATGTTCATCTACCCGACCCATACTTTTAAAGTAAAGTATCTTACTCTATGATTTCGATGCAGGAGCTGCGCCGGGACGTGGAGGGCACACGAAGCCTAACTCCACAGCCCGAGGATCCGGAACGATCCCTTGATCCGACCTCCGGAGAGGATCCGGACATAAAGTTGGAGCTGATTGACGGGGTGTTCCACCAACGTAGCATAGACAATTCCCTAGTCGCCATTACGGCTGACTACCCCGGTTTGTTTCCGGCCTCCTGTGTGACTACGACCGAGGTCTTGACACCATCATTTGATCCGTGCTCAATTCGACCATCCCATACCGATGGTGCATCGCAGGAGGTGCCTTTAAGGCGGGAAGCCGAACTCGCGCGTGACCAACGAGGGTCGATCCGCCCAACAAAGGCGGAAGAGGAGTCTTGGCGTGAATCAAACGTCGCCGCAACGGTACGGAGCACCGCTATTTTTAAGGGAAGGATCCCTAGGAGGTATATTAATGTTCATAACCTTTCCAAAAAGAGCGCTCGCCAGACAGTGTCCGGAGAGGTTGCCAATCAAGCCTCCGCCAGCCATGCTCCAACGCATGGTCCGGGTGGGGAGGCGAATACAAGGCATGAGCCGGACGCTCCTCCGACGGAGGATCCCGACAGGCTGTCCGCCACCCGGTCTGAGGTGGAGAGCGCCATGAATCATAGGCGTCGCCGGACAGTTCTTCGTGACGCGTGTTTCTCCCCGGAGGCGTTAAATGCCTTTGATGCGGGAAACGCGCGCGCACCTCCGTGCCGCTCAAGATGGGTTAACCAGAGCCACGGAACAGTATGTGAAAGACATACGGGTAAGTAATTTTAATAGCTATATATGCCAGTAGCCCCGAGACTAAAAATTATTGGAATAACTGATTTAAGGATCAATTATTATGCAGGATCTTACGGAGAAGAATACCCATCTGTCCCAGGAGCTCCAAGAGTGCAAGGCCCAACTTGAGGCCGCACTGGCCGCCACAGGGGGAGCCACAGAGACCCCCCGGTAAGACGATACTTTGAAAAGATAATTATTTAACAAAGTGCGCGTGAATCGACAATAATATTGCAGAGGGCGCGGACTAGATCCGGACAAGCAACGACTCTGCGTCAGCTAAAGGCCGGCGAGAGGGTGCTTATGAAGGTGCAGCAGGAGAGAAACAAGCTCCAAGATGCCCACACCCAGCGAGGAGAAGACCTGAAAGGTGTTCGGGCCCAGCCGTCTGGTTCCGTGAAGGAGAATCAACGGCTTCGTCGCGACATTTATAGTAAGTGCTTGACAAATTCCTTTGAAAAGAAGAATTCGGCGAGGAAGTCGATTGACAAAAATATGCCTTTAGGTGTGCTCACAGGTCGCCCTGCGGAGGAAATGCCTGAGTCAACCGGTGACCAACTTCCCGAGCTGGTGCAATTGCTCGAACGTGTTCGGCAGGCGATGAGTCGCATCGTTCCTGCTTTATGGCCCTCCGTCTCCCGACCCGAGGGCCATGGTGAGCTTGCTGACAAGCTTCAGGGAGCACGGCACCTCCTCCGTTTGTGGAAGATATCGGCCTGCCGCCGTCGAGCGCTTAGGGAGGCCTGTGCCATGGCGAAGACACGTTACCCGAAGGCTGACCTAAACCACATGGCCGAGGTCGGACCTGCAGGGCCTGATGGGAAGGAGATCCCTGTGAGCTTGATGTACGGCCAAGTAGAATTGGCCGTGAAATATTCCCAACAGGACTGTAAATTAGACAGCCTGTTAGATGGGATTGAGGAGGATTACAATCAGTCGGTTTGACGATGTAATTTGAAATGACATGTAAAATGCCTTCTAGCCGGATTGTAGATCGTTTGTCTTTGCGGACCGTTTTGCTTCAACCTCGGGACCCAACAGTCCGGAGTGTGTCCGAATACACTTACGGTTATAAAAGAACCGGGGCATGCGTGGAGACAAGGCGTCGGGGTCATAATTGCTTTATCAGACAAGTGCCCAACTAGTTATGTTATATTACATGCTTAGTAAGAAACATCTTCCAGGGAGAATAGTTCCGTTAAGGGTTCCTTTCCCTGGGAGGCATGCCCTAAAGTGCAATGCCGGACTGCGAAAATAGAAGAAAAAGCATCCGGGGGCAGATAAATAAGTAAGTAATAAATCATCTTTCAAGTCACCGACCGAATGTTCTCTTAAGAACGCTAGCTTTCGGCTTCACCCAGTCTGAGGTACACATCCGGCTGACCCGATAGTAGCAACCACCGAGGTGCTCCCTTTACCTCCTAGCCGAACAATCGGGAATGTAGGGGTAAGCACAGGAGCCAGGCAACCCAGCTTGGCCAAAACTTAAGTCATATCGATGCATACAATGGTGAATAAAAGGTACATGCGGAAGTATGACACATGTATTGGGCATGAAGCCCGTATGAATAAGCTTACATTGAAGAAGCCCCAGGTATAATGAGTGCCGAGGAGCACATCAAGTGTGTGCGAACAAAGAGCAAATCAGCCTATAAAAGGTATTGAAAAAAAGTGGGGAGAAGGAGGGGAGAAGACGGTAAAAAATATAAAAAGGTGGGCGGGGAGTGAGGCGAACTTGGAGTCCAGCGTTAAGCGTAGAATCTTCGGAGACGGGCTGCGTTCCATGGATTCGGCTCGAGTCGGTTGTCGAGATGCGTTACGTGAGACGGTATGCTCCGGCCTTGATCGGGACTTGGTCGATGATGAAGGGACCTTTCCACTTGGGCTTAAGTTTGTCCTTTTTCTTGTCCGTGAGCGTAGAACAAGTTCGCCAACATTGTAAGTTTTGACCCGTGCTTCTACGCTTTGATATCTTGAGCTCGCTGGCGATAAAATGCGGAACGAGCCTTTGCCACGTCCCGCTCCTGCTCTAAGGCGTCCAAACTGTCCTGCCGATCCAACTCGGCTTCTCTTTCTTCGTACATGCGCACACGAGGTGAGTCATGAATTATATCGTAGGGCAGAACTGCCTCTGCGCCATACACCATGAAAAATGGTGTGAATCCAGTAGTTCGGTTTGGCTTGGTCCGCAACCCCCAGAGTACGGAGTCGATCTCCTCTACCCAGTGCGTGTTAGATTCCTTGAGGGACCGCAGTAGTCTGGGTTTGATGCCGCTCATGATTAGACCATTTGCTCGCTCGACTTGACCGTTAGTTTGGGGGTGATAGACTGAAGCGTAATCGAGCTTGATGCCCATGTTTTTGCACCGTAGTTTAACCTCGTCGGCCGTGAAGTTCATGCCGTTATCGGTGATGATCTTTGTGGGGGCGTAAAACGGTGTACTACCCCGGATATGAAGTTATCACGGTCCGGATTCTGCCGCTTTTAACCGGCTTGGCCTCAATCCATTTGGTGAATTTGTCCACCATGACCAATAAGTATTTGTGCTTGTGGGTTCCCCTTTAAGGGGTCCAACCATGTCAAGCCCCTGCATCATGAACGGCCGTGTAATGGGTATAGTTTTGAGGCGATGGGTGGCATGTGGCTCGATTAGCAAAGAGCGGCACCGACGCATCGTTGGACTAAGTCTGAGCATCTGCCCGGCTGTCGGCCAATAAAATCATGTATGGAAGGCCTTGCCTACAAGGGCCCGGCTGCAGCGTGGTGGTGCCCGCCGAGTCGGCGTGAATTTCAGCCGGGAGATTTCGCCCTTCCTCTTCGGAGATACACCTTTGAAGGACTCCGGTTGTGCTTTTCTTATAAAGTTCTCCCTCATGGACCTTGTAGGCTTTAGATCGCCGAACTATGCAGCGGGCCTCATTTTGGTCTTCGGGAAGTTCCTGCCGCATTAAGTAGGCTAGGAATGGTTCTATCCACGGGGCAATTACTGCCATTATTTCGTGAAATTTGAAGGTGTTATTTCATTGGTGAGCCGCGATTGTGTCGTAATGGTGCGAGTTAGGTGATGCATTGGCTCGATTGTTATTTCGGACTCCTCTTCCCATAATACGGATGGCTTAAAGAGCCGTTCGGGAAGATGTTTGGAGGGACAGCGTCTCGTTTAGCGCCCGATGCGTGCTAACACGTCTGCTGCCTGGTTGTTATCCCGGGCTACATGGTGGAATTCGAGTCCTTCGAACCGAGCTGACATTTTTAGGACGGCGTTGCGGTAAGCTACCATTTTTGGATCTTTGGCGTCAAAGTCTCTAGGTGTTGAATGCCCATGGAGATTGCCATCCGGAGGCCATGTAGAAGGGCCTCGTATTCGGCTGCATTGTTGGAGTCCATGTACATTATTTGAAGTACGTTTTGGATTGTGTCTCCAGTTGGGGATGTCAGGACGACGCCAAATTTCAAGCCAGCCAACATTTTGGATCCGTCGAAATGCATGATCTAGTTGGAGTACGCCGTACTCTTTAGGGAGTTTAACCCGGTCCATTCGGCGACGAAGTCAGCCAGAACCTGCGACTTTATAGCTCGCCGTGGTTTGTAGGTTATGTCAAATGGTAAGAGCTCGATAGCCCATTTTGCAATCCTGCCTGTTGCGTCGCGATTGTTTATAATATCGTTGAGAGGTACTTCGGAAGCCACCGTTATTGAACACTCTTGAAAGTAGTGTCGCAGCTTCCGGGATGCCTTGAACACCGCATACGCTATCTTTTGATAATGTGGGTACCGGGATTTGCATGGAGTTAGAACAGTGGATACGTAGTACACTAGTTTTTGAAGAGGGAATCTGTGCCTTACATTTCTCGTTCAACGATGAGTACCGCTACCGACAACTTGATGTGTTGCTGCGATATATAATAACATAGGTTCGCCCAGGTTGGGCGCGGCCAGAACCGGATTTGTTGCCAGTATGGCCTTTATTTCTTTGAGTCCGGCTGTGGCAGCATCCATCCATTCGAAATGTTTGGTGCGCCGGAGGAGGTGGTAGAGTAGCAGAGCCTTTTCTCCCAAACGGGAGATGAAGTGACTTAAGGCCACTACGCATCCGGTTAGTTTTTGTATCTGCTTGAGGTCTTTTGGAATATCCAATTGTGATAGAGCTCGGATTTTGGCCGGGTTTGCTTCAATTCCTC
Organism: Aegilops bicornis; assembly: GCA_021605145.1. Taxonomy (NCBI): domain Eukaryota; kingdom Viridiplantae; phylum Streptophyta; class Magnoliopsida; order Poales; family Poaceae; genus Aegilops; species Aegilops bicornis. Next base: position 552,399,444 of record CM038672.1, on the reverse strand, counting down.
TACCGGATACGATGAAGCCCAAGACCTTTCCTACCGGGTACGCCGAAGATGCATTTTTCCGGATTGAGCTTAATGTCATATGCTCGGAGGTTGTCGAATGTCACCCTCAAGTCTTCTACTAGAGTTCCGACGTGTTTGGTCTTGACGACCACATCATCTATGTATGCCTCTACTGTTTTGCCTATCTCGGTAGCCAGACATGTTTGAATCATGCGCTGATATGTTGCGCCGGCATTTTTGAGTCCGAAGGGCATTGTGTTGAAGCATAATGGCCCATATGGAGTAATGAATGACGTTCCGGCCTGATCTTTCTCCGCCATCTTGATTTGATGGTATCCGGAGTATGCGTCGAGGAAGCACAATGAATCGTGCCCTGCGGTAGCATCGATGATTTGGTCGATGCGAGGGAGGGGGAAAGGGTCCTTTGGACAGGCCTTGTTAAGGTCTTTAAAATCGACGCAGAGGCGCCAGGATTTGTTCTTTTTTGGTACCATTACTAGATTGGCTAGCCTGTCCGGATGGTTTATATCTCTGATGAATCCGGCTTCTAAGAGTTTGCTAGATCCTCTCCCATTGCCTGTCTTTTGGGTTCGGAAAATAGCCGAAGAGTTTGTTTGACTGGCTTGAATCCTTATAGGATATTTAAGCTGTGCTCTGCCAGCCTGCGTGGGATTCCTGGCATGTCTGAAGGGTGCCAGGCAAAAATGTCCCAATTTTCTCGAAGGAATTCTCGTAGTGCGGCTTCAACATCAGGACTTAATTGTGCCCCAATGGAGGCCATCTTTGTGGGGTCCGTTGGATGGACCTGAAATTTGACTATTTAAATCTGCTTTGGTTTAAAAGAGGTGGACTTGGACCTCTTATCGAGTATCACATCGTCCCTATCCACCGTGGAGCGCAGCGTAGTTAGTTCCTCTGCCGCTAGGGCTTGGACAATGCCTCTAGGGCCAAGGCGGTCTGTCTTTATTTTCAGCTGAGTGTCTGTATCTCGATCATCCTTGGCGAGAGTGATTATCCCATTGGGTCCGGGCATTTTGTGCTTCATGTACCCGTAGTGGGGTATAGCTTGGAAGATTGTGAATGCCTCTCGCTCTAACAAAGTGTGATATCCGCTGCCGAATGGGGCCACTTGGAACGTGACCTCTTCGGACCTGTAATTGTCCGGTGAGCCGAACACTACATCTAGTGTGATTTTTTCACATGCAGCGTGCTTCTCGACTAAGGGATTATCCCTCACGAAGGTTGTCTTTGTTGCGCTCAATGCAGCTCCAGTCAATTTCCTTTTTTGAAGGGTTTCCTCATAGATGAGGTTTAATCCGTTGCCGCCATCCATGAGTACCTTAGTAAGACGGAAACCGTCCACTATCGGACTGAGGACCAATGCGGCTGGTGCCCTAGCTGTTCGGAAGTTAGGTTCGTCGCTGGCGTTGAAGGTGATAGCCGTGTCGCTCCATGGATTTGTTGTTGCTACTTGGTAGACTTCGTGAGCTCATGGATTGTTCGCTTCCGCATGTTATTTGATGCGAAAGTCTCAAGACTATTAATACCGTCATCGGTACCGCTTTGGGTTGGTTGCACGGGGCTAAAAAGCCTATGCCACTTTTGGCCACTGCCGTAGTATCCAACACGCTCGAAGGCTATGTGTTGGAGTGGCGCCCTCCGTACTATGGATTTTGCAGGGTCCGTTGAGCCATCCCTCCAAAGATGGTTCCGCACTTTAGGGGTTTTTGCTTTTTGGTTTTTAACCCAGGTGCTTGAGTATGAAGCACCCTTTCATTTCGGACTGGGTTTGCATTCAGGGCCGGATTGTCCCAAAACCTAGTTTCGGTTTTCCAGGCACTCTCCATTGCGCAGTATTTTTGTATGATGGTCGCTAGGTCGGCGAGGCGTGAAACTTCGCGACGACTTATGGGGTTTATGATTCCCTTGTCCGTGCAATTGTTGCAGAAGATTGAAATCGCGCTTTCTTCACGGCAGTCCTTTATCCTGTTCATAACCGGAGGAATCAGCCCGATAATGATGTCTTGTTTCATCGGGCTCTTGCCGTATTTGAGATAGATCGCTAATGTTTGGGTGGGCGGGTGGAATTAAGTTCGAACCCCGCGGTCTGAGGCTCAAGGCCAAGAAGCTTCGGATTCGGAAGCTTGGTTTGTTGAGCGCTTTCCAACAAATCTGGTCCGATGCGACTTTAGGTTCGATTTGATTGGCGTCCGATCCCTCCGCGGAATCCGACATGGAGGGATCCGGAATCGGACATAGTTGGATTTTAACATAGAAGAAGAGTCGCCGCATTGTTCCTCTACCACGACAACATGGTGGGTAACACGGGAGAGTTAATTTCTCTCAGATCGGTTTTAAGCCCAATCTGATCGTAGTCGGTAGCGACTCCCAGGGCGGCGATGCCATCCAATAGCTCGTTCACGGAGGAGAGCTCAATCGGATCTAGCTGCTCGGCGAATTCCGAGCTGACGTGAAGATCGCTTTTAATGACTTGAGAGGTCATTGTCGGAGCGGTGGCCGAACAGGTGGTCATGAGAAAAACCGCCTAGACGGATAGTCTGGCCGGCGGCGAAAGCTCCCTTGATGACGGCGCCGTCTTTAAAGACGGGAAAAGGCATCCTTCCTGATGGTGACGACACAGAGGAACTCTCAATGAAAGCACCAATGTCGATGTCAAAACCGTTGGATCTCGGGTAGGGGGTCCCGAACTGTGCGTCTAGGCGGATGGTAACAGGAGACAAGGGACACGATGTTTTACCCAGGTTCAGGCCCTCTTGATGGAGGTAAAACCCTACATCCTGCTTTATTAATATTGATGATGTGTGTTACAAGAGTGGATCTACCATGAGATCAAAGAGGCTAAACCCTAGAAGCTAGCCTATGGTATGATTGTTGGTCGTCCTATGGACTAAATCCATCCGGTTTATATAGGCACCGGAGAGGGCTAGGGTTACACAAAGTCGGTTACAAAGGTAGGAGATCTACATATCCGTATCGCCAAGCTTGCCATCCACGCCAAGGAAAGTCCCATCCGGACACGGGACGAAGTCTTCAATCTTGTATCTTCATAGTCTTGGAGTCCGGCCGATGATGATAGTTCGGCTATCCGGACACCCCCTAGTCCGAAACTCCCTCAGTTATCGTCCTCAGAGATCCTGCCTATGTATGGAAAACCTGCATGCAAAGGGGCCCTCCCGCGATAGGCAACGCCCTTGTTCTATTTAGAGTCCGCTCAATAGCTCAAGCGGCTGTGTCGAGAGTGGCGGGGTAGCCTTCCGCACCTGGCAACACTCTCGATTCTGACTCGAGTTAAGCTCGACAGTTTAGGTGGCCGCGTTAAGGGCGGTAAGGTGGTTCGCCCGATAGCAAGCACACCAGGCAGGCCAATGGGGATCCGCCCAGGGTTTACGAGTCCGCAGGCCTACCCAGTTACGTAGGGTGGACATACAAAGTAAAATCGAATAGGAATATAACATGCATAACATAAGAAGTACTGCAGAGTTATATTACATCAATTGTCGCCGCGGTTCAACTAAAGATAGAAATTGTCTTGGCCATGAACCTGCAGCGACGATAAGAAACGGGGAGCCTAATCCTGACGCTGGCCCACCACCCTCAGAATTCCGCCGACACACCGATGATGGGCTTGATCGTTCTCGAGCAAAGGCGAGGTCAGTATCCTCCGGCAAGCTCTCCAGCGTGGCGTCGAAGTCGAGGTCGTGGTACCAGTACGCCACCTTGGTCATGGCGCCCTGGCAAAGCCTCCGGTCCTTGTCGGCCAGCGAGGCCGCCCGGTTGGCAAAGCACCGATGACTTTCTCAAACAATAGGGTCAGGCTGCAGTTGGCGCTCACACTCCATTCCGGGCGTACCTCACGTCCGGCATCCCCATGGTGGCCAACTGCGCGGCGGCCTGGTTGGCGACGGTGGCGAGCGGATCGAGCCAGCGGTTCTCGCCCTCCACGTGTTCGTTGATGTTGAGGGCCTTGTTCTTCCGCAGCTGCTTCTCGGCCTCCAGGTTTTTGGTTAGGTTCCCCTCCCGGGCCCTGGCCTCCGACAGCATCTTCTTGAGACCCTCCAGTTTCAGCTAGAGGTCTTTGATGGAGTTGTTGGCCTCGGAGACCTCCCCGGCCCTGCTGACGGCCGCACCCTGCGCCTCCGTCAGGGCGCCATTAAGCGTGTCCTTCTCCTGGGACAGCTTCAGGGCCTGCCCCTTCAGCCCATCCCGCTCCACCTCCAGCTCCTTCACCTTCCCGGCATGAACCAGGGCCTGGGCATCGAGCTCCTATTTGTGCCTCTGCTCCAGCTCACAGGTCCGCTGCAAGACAAGCTTCCCCACCTCTTCATCCTTGCCGCGAAGCGTGGCGGCAAGCTTCTCCTCGCGCGTGGCAAGGTCCTCCTCCTGGGAGTTCAGCGCGGCCTCGTGTTGGGTCCGGGCGGCTTCGGCGGCGACGACCAAGTTCTTCACCGCCTCTTGGGCCTTCTCGACGTTGGCCAGCTTCATGGTGAGATCCACATCACGCTTGGCCAGCTCGCCCTGGGCGGCCTTCAGCCCGTCGAGAGCCTGGCGGAACCAGTCCTGCGTCTCGGCGATGCACTTCTAGAGGTCCGCCTCCACCTTCTCCGCCACCGCCGTCCTGGACCTGGCTATGTCCAGGCAGGCCCAATGGAGTGCCTCAAGCCTCCGGAAGTTGGCACCCATGGCCTGGAGCAGCCACTCCTCCTGGGAGCCGTCGCCACCAACGCTCGGCTCATCGACGACCTCGAGTCCGGTGGAGGTGAGCACTTCGTCGTCGAACAGCTCTCCCTCAACGGGGGCCTTGGTGCTCGACCCGCCGGGGAGGTGGACGAAGAGGTCATCGCTCACCTTCAGGTACTTGCCCGAGCCGGAGGCAGCAGAGGAGGAGGGCTGGTCATTGACCACCTCCTACTCGGCGGTGGCCTTGCCGGGCTCCCCGGCAGGCCCCTTGCCGGCCTCCTCGATGATCGCCTTGCCGGGCTCCCCGGCAGGCCCTTTGGCGGTGTTCTCCTCGGCGCCCCTGGCAGCCTCCTCGGCGGTGATCTTCTCAGCCTCCACCACGACGTCCTTGGCCACGTCCTCGATGACGGTGTCCAGCTCCTCCCGGTCCACCGAGAGAGGATCCTCATATCAAGAAGAGGGTGGGGTAGAGCCAAGATCAAATATTAAAAAAGAAGAGAAAAAGCAGGGACGAAAGGCCATAGACTTACCAGTGCCAGGCTGGGAAGCAGAAGTCCCCTCCCCGCCAACATCTGGCGCAGGGGGGAAGCCACCAACGCCCAAGTTCTCCTCCTCCTCCTCCATGTGCGTGGGCTCGGTGCTTGGCACTCTTGCCGGGGACGCCCCTCGGGGCGGTGTGGTTGATGGGGGCGGCGTGGTGGGAGTAGCCCTCTGTGGCTCCTCCCGCTGCTGCTCTCCTCCTGCATACGCGACATGGTCAGCACCAAAATATCATACCCCTGACACATGTCGACGAGGATTGAGTGGTGAACTTACGCTCGGGGCTGCTGTCCGGGCTGCTCAACACCACCAACGGCGCCCTAGAAGCGCCAGCCGGGGGCTGGCCGCCCGCGAGGCCTTGGCCCTCTTTACCGTTTGGGCCAGTGTCTCCGAGTCCCTGCAAGGATGAAAATAAGTGAAGACATGCAGCACGGACAGAGGAAACAGAGACGGCGAAGAGGGGCAAGTTGCTTAGTCGACGTTCATCTCCTCCTCTGTTGCCTTCTTTTTCCTCCTTGGGCTGAGGGACCAAAAATCAAAGGTGACCCCCGCATCAACATCTTCTGGGGAGGGAAGGAGGTAGCGTCCGAACATGCTTTGCCGAGGAAGAAGCGGATTCCCTCTCCTTTGCCGCCGCGACTGTTTCCCCTTTCTTCGCCGCCGCAGCCCTCGTCTGGCGTGGAGACATCTCCTGGGCCTGCCGCAGCTGTGCGGCCCTGCCAGGACAGACCAGCTCGCCGGAGTTGGCCCGCCGCAGGACCCGTCCTCTCCTCGTGGCTGGAGGATCGACGGCCATGACCTCCTCCTCCTCCTCGGCCTCTTCCTCCGACGACTCGTCGGCCGCGTCTTCGACAAGAGGAGCCTGGTTCCGGCACTGCTGGCCTCCCTAGCGGCCTCCGCCCACCGGACGAGCTCCTCCTCCTCCGCGGCCGCCACGACCTTATCCTCCACGCCACTAGCGCTGCCGGCCTCCTCGGCTAGCTGTGCCTCCACCGCCCTTGCAGCAATGTAGTCCAACTCTGCCTGGGTGGTGTCCTGGATGAGCCGCGGCTCGTCAGTGACACACCCCTTGTGCAGGGTGTCGAAGAACTGCTGCACCTGGATGTCCTCCGGCTTAACCCAGCTCGGGTCAGGGCCGTGCGCATTGCAGTCCGGCATCATGGCAATGATGTCGGTCCGACGCGTGTTATTGCTCAGTGGGACCACTCCTGCCGGCAACTTGAATAAGGGCCCCTTGACGACCTTGCCGGCCTTCGCGGCGGCCCTCGCGACCTTGCCGGTCCACTTGACCTCGCCTTCGCGGCCCACATCGACCTGGAAAAGGCGCTGGCAGAAGTGAGCATGCCCCATCACTGTGAAGTTGTGGTCGAGGCCGGGGTGAAGCCGCATGATGTCGGTGGTGTTCGTAAAGAGCCAGGCCAGCCTCCCCTTGTTCTGCAGTGGGGCGATCCAGTGGCGGATGAAGTCCGCCCCAATCATCTCAAGGGTGAGCCCGGCCTCGGTGATCCAAAGGATCCTGGTGGTGGCGATCGTGAGCTTCTCGTCGTCGGCGATGTCGCTCCAATCGCTTCTGCGGACCGGCGGTGCCCGGCGATCTTCGCAGAACCCCGGCGGGTCCTTCTCTTTAATCCAGCACCACGAGCCCGCTACTCTTCCCACCTCTCCTTTATGGCGCCATCCGGATACGCTCCCTTGGACCTTGGGATCAAGGTGACGCAACCGGAGATGGTGCCCCCCGTTTGAATCCGAGGGAAGACGTAGTGGCGGAAAAATGCCGTGTTGGGGTGCACCCCGGGGAAACCTTCACAGAGGTGCACGGAAAGGGCCATGCACGCCAAAGAATTTGGGGTAAAATCCAAGAGGCAGAAGCCAAAGGTATGCATGATGTCGCTAAAGAAGTCCGAGAAGGGTGGACAAAGCCCGCAGGAGAAATCATTGACAAATAAAGGATACCGATTCGGGGCAGCCTCAGCGCAGTTGGCGGGGATGACGCGTGTGGTTGGGTGCCCCGTCTTCTCTCCCCCCGACTTCACCCCGCACAGGGGCTTGAAGGTGTCCTGGAGCTCGAACACATCAACTATTGAGGGGAAGTAGGCGGACTGCGTCCGCTGCACTGCCAGTGCAATCTCCTGCGGCTCCGTCGCTACGACATCCTTGGCCACTCCCTTGTTGTAAGTGCATCTAGTGCCCCTTAGTGATTTTGGTGTATTGAATAAGTATAGGTTAAGGGTCTAATGTGTTTATGAGTGTACACAGGTCTATAAGTCTATGAGGAGTTTGATATGTACAGAGAAAGTCGACCCCTAAAAATGAAGTTCTTCGACTGAAGCATTTGGATTTCTGAAGACTTTCTCAAGACTTTGAAAGTGAAGAATTTGGTGTGACCTTGAAGACTTGGTATTCATTTGAGGAACATGAAGCGTGAAGACTTTTGTTTTCATAGTTTCATTTTCTCTTTCTTGAGTCATAGGAAACACCGTACTGTTAGAGGGGGTCGAGGAAATACTAAGGAAAATTTCAATGTGATGCTCAACTCAAAATCCTACACCTACCAATCCCTTCGAGTGAAGCCATTGGAAATCTCATACAGTTCAGTCAAATTCTTTAGTGACAGAGACGAAGTTCTTCTGGTCGCTGAAGAATTTGTTCTGACTAAGGAGTTAGGAATTCGCCAGTGCGGATTGCCTACACAGTGAGGAACATGATAGCCCTGAGGAATTCGTACCTCAAATTTCCGACCGTTGCTTTGCTACGCGCCAGCTGTCTCAAAATATCTTATCCACCTAACGGTCATATCATTGAAGGGCATTTATGTATTATCATGTCGGGCTGCTCCCTAGGCTATAAATAGCCGCCCCCCTACAACCACTAGCTAGTTGGCTGCTCCGAGGGAAACTGACACTTGTCATTTGAGAGCAACCCATCCTCCGAGGACTTTGAGTGAAAATCATCAAGTGAGGAAAAACCCAAACCCAAACACCTACAAACCCAAAGTGATTGAGCATCACTGAAGAGACTGATCCTGCGTGGATCCGACGCTTGTTAGCTTTGAAGACTGTGCTTCTTCCAGACGGTTAGGCGTCATGGTCTAGAGCATCCAAGAGGAATTGTGGATCGCTGAGTGACCAAGTTTGTCAAGGTTTGGAAGTCGCCTGAAGACTTACCACAAGTGATTGGATGAGGTCTATGTGACCTTAGTTCAAGGAGAATACAGTGAGGACCTGGTGTCCTGAGCTGCGTGCTCAGGACTGGGTGTCCGGGACTGTGTGTCCTCGAGTTTAAATACTCAGCCTCTCCAACCAGACGTACAACTGAGACAGCAGTTGGAACTGGTCTACCAAATCATTGTTTTCACCAAGTTTACTGGTTCTATTTCCTGAACTCTTTCATTTCCTCATTACTGTGTTAAGTGCTTTATCATATCTGTGTTTGAAGACTTTGACTGAAGACTTTCTCAATTTCCTCAGTTCAATTTCTTCGGTCTGTTTGTCCTCATCTTGTGTTATCCTATGATTACGCTTTTTGTACTCTGTGCTTGTCTTCATTTCATCATGATGACCATGCCTGTATTCTGTTATGTTTACTTCTGAGTACTTATTCTGCTGAAAGTAGTTCTTCACTAGGGAATTTCCTCACCGGCAAATTCCTCACTGAAGAATTCATAAAAATCGCCTATTCACCCCCCTCTAGTCGATATAACACACTTTCAATTGGTATCAGAGCAAGGAACTCCCTTGTTCTGTGTGATTTTTGTTTAACCGCCTAGAGTTTTAGTTATGTCAACCGCAGGTATGATCAAGGTCTCTGCTGGCTGTCCTACATTCGATGGGACAAACTACCCCTACTGGAAAAATAAGTTGTGAATGCATCTTGAGTCAATTGATAATGATCTCTGGTATGTTTTGGAAAATGGTGTTCCCTCTTTCTCACCCTCACTGAACGCCACCGATGTGAAGAGATTCAAGCAACTCGATTCTCAAGCGAAGAAGATCATATGTGTCCATCTGAGCAAAGGACAGTATGGAAGAGTGAGTGCTTTGGAAACTGCTAAGCTTATCTGGGATAGGCTGTCCAAAGTGAATGATGGAGTCTCAACTCAGCGCGACTCTCGAGTTGATGTTCTTCGCAATCTCTTCAACCGCTTCAAAAGACTCGACAATGAAAATGTTCAACAAATCTTCGATCGCCTCACTGACATCTCAAATGAGCTTCAAGCGCTTTGTTAATCGACATCACCAACCATGAGGTGGTGAAGAAATTGTTGAGATCGCTTGATTCCTCATTTGATACTCTAGCATTGATGATACAAGAGCGTGCTGATTACAAGTCACTTGATCCCGCTGATATCCTCCACAGGCTAAAAACTCATGAGTTCCAGCTTGCTGAAAAGGGAGATCTCTACGGTTCGAGCTATGGTAGATCACGTGCCCTGAAGGCCAAGGCAGTGTCTGAATCTGAAAATGAAGACTCTGGCAGCAGCCTTGGTGGTCCTGAAGAATTGAGCCAGGAGCTAGCACTGCTCGTGAAGAAATTCCAGAAGTTCTCAAGACGTGGCTGAGGGAGTCCTGGATTAGGGGGTATCCGGACAGCCGGACTATATACATCATCCGGACTATTGAAACGTGAAGATACAAGTCTCAAGACTCCGACCCGTGTCCGGATGGGACTCTCCTTTGCTGTGAAGGCAAGCTTGGCGACCGGATATTATTTCCTTCCTTGTAACCGACTCCATGTAAACCATAGCCCTCTCCGGTGTCTATATAAGTCGGAGAGGTTGGTCCTTAGTGGGCCGATCACAATTACAATCATAATCATCATAGGCTAGCTCCTAGGGTATAGCCTCAACGATCTCGTGGTAGATCTACTCTTATACTACTCACATCTTCAATATTAATCAAGCAGGAAGTAGGGTTTTACCTCCATCAAGAGGGCCCGAACCTGGGTAAACATTGTGTCCATTGCTTCCTGTTACCATCAGCCTAAGACGCACAGATCGGGACCCCCTACCCGAGATCCGCCGGTTTTGACACTGACATTGGCCGCTTTGGAAAATCCTCAAGGAGCAATGATTCCTCATCCAGTGACTACAAGAGGAGGCTATGCCACAAATGCAAGAAACCTGGTCACTATATTCAAGATTGTCCTCAGTGGGATAAGGAATTAAAGAAGAAGAAATACAAGGATTATAGTTCTGATGACGCTAAGAAGAAGAAGAAATCGTCAAAATCCTTGAAGTCTTCTTCTCACAAGAAGAGCAGCTCCAAGAAGGCTCGGGCATTCATTGGCAAGGAAATGGACTCTGAGGCTGAATCTTAGGAACATGAGGAAAATGATGCATCTGAGGAGTCCGAGTCTGGTGTGGTGAGTCTGTCTCTCGCTACTGCATTCATCAGCAAGTCTATCTTCAACTCTGAAGAAAATGACCTCACCAACAAGGCTGATGAAGGTAATCATGACTACGCTCCCACCATTGCTTCATGGCAAAGGGTGCCAAGGTACTCAAATATACCTCCTCTGAATCTAGTGAGAATGAATCTGATGAAAACCTCAAGCCCAACTACTCTAAACTTGCTAAGATTGCTGTGAAACAACAAAGGGCTTTTGAAAAGGTTCAAAACATGCTAGACAAAAGTGATGATATGTTGGGTGAAGAAATGGATCGCACTAAAGCCTTGACTGAAAATCTTCAGAGACTTCAGTCTAGGTTTGACAGCCTTCAAGGTCATCATAACACTCTCTTATCTGATCATGGGAAGCTTTCTTATGAATTTGTTCAAAGAAAGCAAGATCTTGAGAAGCTAAGAGTAAGTTATGAAGATCTTCAGAAGGAGCACGATTCATTGCTTGCTCAACAAATCCGCGCTTCTCGGGAAGAATTTTCTCCTCCATGCTTAAAGTGCATTGAACGTGAATCTGCTAATTCTTCACCTGAATGTTCAAATGCTTCTATTGTTACAAATTCTTCACCTACCTCTGCTATCACTAATTCCTCATCTGAGTACATTGCTAGTATCACTGATGATGCAGGGCTGAAGGAATTGTAAATGATAGGCATGTACAAAAGCCTCAAAGGGCATCAAACTCTTTGTGATGTGCTTAAAAAGCAGATCCTCAACAGGAACCCTAAGAAAGAGGGTATTGCCTTTGAGAGGAAACTCAATGCTGATGGTACATATTGGAAGCCTGAGCAGTACCCCAAAACCTCATGGGTGGCTGCAAAGGGACCTCCAGTTGATCAATCTAATTTATCTGGCTTTACATGTGAATCTTCTCATTCTTCTGATGAGTCATTTGACTCCAACTATAAACTGTTCAAAAATCAGAATGGTGAAGTATTTGCTAGAAATGTTGGCACTAACTACATGAACGGTTCCCCTATGAATAAAATCTGGGTTCCCAAAAGGTGCCTTGAAAGTCTTCAGGTGAATGTCCTCATGAAACCTCCTATGAAGAATAGGAACCCCAGATCAAACTCTTCATATGGACCAAATTCTTCATATGGATCCAAGTCCTCATACGGACCAAATTCCTCACGTGGATCAAATTCCTCAAAAGGATCAAAGTCCTCACATGATTATCATCATGCTAACAACTCTGTTTCGCAGGGTAGAGCTAAGGGCTATGAATATGTGCATTATTCCTCAAACCATTATGTTCATAAGTCCTCGAAGAATTTATCTTCTTATTCATATGCTTAACCTAACCCCTCTTATGTGAAATGAAATGGTCTGGCTTCTTTGCCACCATTCTCATATGGATCTCATAGAGTGATGAACTCTTTGCCACCCCTTCAGATGTGGGTGGGGAAGAAAAAGAACTAATCTCTTCTGCAGGGTCAGGTCTCCAGATGTACTTCAACGTCTGAAGAATTTGCTGGGAGGCTGACAAGATTGCCTGAAAGAACGCAGGCTAATCATGAAGAATTGAACTTTCATTTCACACGTCCTCTTACTGCTATATTTGTTTCTATTACTTGATGAAATTGATCTGATGAATTGATGTCATATTCTTCACTGATGAAGTATATGAGTTCGTAAGCTGCACTAATTCATCTGTAGGATGATCAGCCCAAAGCCACTGAGTGGGTCCTCGATAGTGGAAGTACAAATCACATGACTGGTGACAAGAATCTATTGATGGATGCTCCCTTATCACCATCGCATCTGAAGCATATCATCTTCACGACAAAGGCAAAAGTCGTATTGGGTCTAGGTAAGGTTGCGATCACAAAGGATCGACACATGGACAAAGTCATGCTTGTTGAGTCCTTAGGATACAACCTTATGTCTGTCTCAATGCTTTGTGATCTTGATATGATTGTTGTCTTTGGATCGTATCGTTGTGTTGTGGTTATGGAAGCTGACAATTCCAAAGTCTTCGAAGGCTTTAGGAGAGGAGACTTGTACATTGTTGATTTTTCTACAGGACCTCAACCAGCCGTGTGCCTACGTGCAAAAGCTTCAGAAGGCTGGCTATGGCATCGACGACTTGGTCACGCAGGCATGAGGAATTTGCACACGCTTGCGAAGAAGAAGCATGTCATTGGCATTGATAATGTCAAATTCCTCAAGGATCACTTATGCAGAGCCTGTGAAGCTGGAAAAATGACCAAGGCCAAGCATCCAGGGAAGACTATCATGACCACTACTCGACCATTCGAATTGCTTCACATGGACCTCTTTGGTCCTAATCATTACTCAACAGTCACTAATGATGCATCTCTATATGGCTTTCTTATTGTTGATAATTACTCTCGTTACACATGGGTACACATTGTTACTTACAAACATGAAGTGCAGGAAGTCTTCAAACGATTTTCCTCGAGGGCTTTAACCAACTTTGTTGTGAAGATCAAGCACATCAGGAGTGACAATGGAACTTAGTTCAAGAATTCTGGTCTTGATGACTATCTTGATGAACTTGGTATTACTCATGAGTTATCTGCTCCTTATACTCCTCAGCAAAATGGCGTCGTGGAGCGCAAGAACAGAACTCTTGTTCAAATGGCTCGCACTATGCTTGATGAGTACAAGACTCCTCGTCACTTCCGGATTGAGGCAATTTACACTGCGTGCCACATCATCAACAGGGTATATCTTCACAAATTCTTCAAGAAGACTGCCTATGAACTCCTCACTGACAAGAAACCAAATGTGAGTTATTTCAACGTCTTCGGTGCTAAATGTTGGATTAGAGATCCTCATCACAATGCTAAATTTGCACCGAAAGCACATGAAGGTTTTATGCTTGGTTAAGGAATGGACTCGCACACCTACAGAGTCTTCAACAATGTTCTTCACAAGATTGTTGAAACTATAGATGTGCGGTTCGATCAAACTAATGGCTCGCAAAGAGAGCACCTACCTTCTGTGATAGATGACGCAGCGCGTGAGGATTCTATCAAGTTAAAGGCTACTGAGGATGTCATCCCTACTGAAGAATCTGCTGAAGAATTCATTCCAGAACGTGAAGAACATCGAGCTGATGCACCTAAAGAAAATGCTAATCAAATTCCTCGACGACAACCAGCTCATCCTCGCGTTGCAAAAGAAGTGCAAGTTGAAAAGATCATCGATGACATTGAAGCACCAGGCCCTCTCACACGCTCAAAAGCTTCACATTTATCTAACTTTTGTGGGCATTATGATTTTGTCTCTATCACAGAGCCCACTAAGGTAGATGGAGCATGTCTGGAGCCTGAGTGGATTCAGGACATGCAATAAGAATTACATCAGTTCGAGCTCAACAACATCTGGGAACTGGTCAAACGTCCAGATCCTCGCAAGCATAATATCATTGGCACAAAGTGGATCTACCGCAACAAGCAAGATGAAAATGGCCTTGTGTCTAGGAATAAGGCACGACTTGTAGCTCAAGGCTACACACAGGTTGCAGGAATTGATTACGATGAAACTTTTGCACCTGTTGCTAGACTTGAGGCTATTCGCATATTACTTGCTTATGCTAACCATCATGATATCACTTTATATCAAATGGATGTGAAAAGTGTATTCCTCAATGGTAAGCTTGAGGAAGTAGTATATGTTGCTCAACCCCCAGGTTTTGAAGATCCAAAGAATCCTGAGAAAGTCTTCAAACTCAACAAGGCCCTCTATGGCCTCAAGCAGGCCCCTCGGGCGTGGTATGACACTTTGAAGGAATTCCTCATGAAGACTGGTTTCACACCCGGTTCACTCGACCCCACTCTCTTTACTAAATCTTATGATGGTGAACTATTTGTGTGCCAAATATACGTTGATGATATTATCTTTGGCTGTACTGACCAACGTTATAGTGATGAATTTCCCTATATGATTAGTGAAGAATATCAAATGTATATGATGGGAGAGTTGAAATTCTTCTCAGGTCATCAAATTCGCCAACAAGGCAATGGCATATTCATATCTCAGGAGAAATACCTCAAGGATGTTCTGAAGAAATTCGGCATGCAAGATTGCAAAGGCATCAGAATTCCTATGCCCACAAATGGCCATCTATGCATTAATAAAAGTGGTATTGACTTGGATCACAAGGTATACCGCTCCATGATTGGTTCTTTATTGTACTTATGTGCATCTAGGCCAGATATAATGCTTAGTGTTTGCATGTGTGACCGATTTCAAGCTACACCGAAGGAATCACACCATAAGGCTGTGAAGCATATTCTTCGATATCTAGCTCACACACCAACACTAGGATTATGGTATCCCAAGGGCTCTACTTTTCATATCATTGGATATTCTGACTCTGACTGTGCTGGTGATCGTGTGGACCGCAAGTCAACATCTGGTACTTGTCACTTCCTCGGACGATCTTTGGTCTATTGGTCCTCGAAGAAATAGAACTGCGTATCAACATCTCTTCTTTGGTGAGTACATTGCTGCTGGTTCTTCTTGTGCTCAATCGCTATGGATGAAGCAAACTCTCAAGGACTACAGCGTCGGCGTGAAGAATGTGCCTGTCCTCTATGACAATGAGAGTGCCATCAATATTGCTCACAACCCAGTTCAAAGACTTTCGAAGACAAAGCACATTCAGATTCGTCATCATTTTCTTCGCGATCATGTGTTGAAGGGCGATATTTCTATTGAGCATGTGAAGACTGAAGACCAGCTAGTCGATATCTTCACAAAGACCTTGGATGAGAAGAGATTTAGCAAGTTGCGGTGCTAGCTAAATATCTTAGAATCTTCGAATGTTCTTTGAAAAGGACACTCATCCTAACACTTATGCAAAATTGATAACTTAGATGTGCAACACATGAAGAAACGTTTTTCTTCAATCAATGAAGAATAACACTCTAAGTGTGAAGAAATTAATGAAGAATTTGATTCTCGAACCCTCGACAATTGTACGCGGTGTCTGAAATCATCATTCTTATACGGTGGGTCACGCCACCACCAAAGTTGAAAATCTTCAATTTGAGTTTTTACTCAGTTTTGAAATTCTTTAGTCTTTCAAATTCTTCAACTTTGCAAAATATTCACTGGTTCCGTCATTTTTATTCATTGGCTATATGTATATATATGGGTTTATGTCCTCTACAGCATTCACTTATGGCTATTTCTTCAAGTTGTTCTTCAGCTAAGTGAATGTGATCGGACCCTTCCCCCTCTATGCTATACTCAACCCAATCTATTCACAAATTCTTCATGTGCGTTCTATTTGAAACTCGTTCAAAATCTTCACTGTGTCCTTGTCAGCTGAAGAGTTTGCGAATGTAACTTTTAACTTATCTCATCCAAATTTTTGGCTTTGCTGCTCAAACCGTTCCGCTTCCCACGATAGACTTATCTATTCACCCACGATCTAACACGATCTCCACTTTTCAGTACGTGGGTGACACATGTCATGCGAATGAGAAGGGTCAGGGGCACGTTCGTCCTAAATCTTCGGGCGAACAGTTTTTCACTGTGGCTATAAATGCCCCTCTCCCCTTCCTCACTTCCATTACTCCGCTCGACGGCTCTCTCTCCAGCTCAAGCTTCTCAAACCCTAGTGCGGCCGCTACTTCATCATCGCCGGTGAGGAAGAGCTTCACTGCCTCGACCTCGTCGCCGTCGTACTCGCGCCGGACGCGGAAATCTTCACTCCGCCGCCTCCATAGCTGTCTTCCTCCACCGAATTAGGGCGTGGAAGATCTGCCTGACGAAGTTCACCTCTCCATCTCACCTTTCGTCGTGTTCTGCGTTCAGGGTAATTAAAAGTTACTTTTACTGCCCTCTTTGATTCAAATGATTTCTACAAAAACTTCAAAGGTATTTTTCTTCAAATCTTCACACACTAAAATACCTCACATGTCATATGTTCTTGATTCGTTTCTCTAAGCATTATTTTTCTTCAAGATTCCTCAATTGTGTGGATCTTCGATCTATACAACAATAGAACCTAAGACAAAGAATGCTTAGTGAAATTCTTCAAGACTCATCTGGTCAAAATTCCTCAAACTTGTTCTTTTTGAAAAATGTTCTGAGAACGCATATGACCTCTCCAAATTCCTCGCAACTATACTCTATTTACAGGTACTCATGACCGCTGCTGAATCACTAGGTTCTCATCAACTTATCTCATTTGAAGCATTCCTCAAAGAAAATTTGCATACTTCTTAAGAGATTTCGATTGTTCAAATTCCTCAACTGAAGAAAATGGCAGACGGTAAGAAGCCACAGAAAGGAGGAAAGAAGCCTGAGGTTATGACTGCCTTTGAGATCCCTGATGACATATACAAAGACTATTGCACTCTGATGAGGCCAAGTTTGGTAAGGAGAACAAAAATCAGCGCAAGGTGCGCATCCAGAGGATAGAAAGGAGATGGGCAAGAGAATGGAGGGAGTACATGTATGTAACTCCAAAGTACATGAAGAAATTCGCACTCAATCCTCCATGCCCAAGACCACCATTGGCACCTGGCCAAGTAGCAGATCCCACCAGCCTCAAGCACGGTGAGGATTACCCTGATGAATGGGCAAAGCGCCAAGCCAAGCTGGCCAGGCAAGCCAAAGAAGCAGTGAGGAAATTCAATGAGGACTCTGCTACCTCTGCTGAGGCCTCTGCCTTCAAGCCAAAGAAATCTATGGCAAAGAAGCCCGTGCGCAAGCCAAGTGCTTCACCTCCAGTGCCCTGAAGGCCTAGTTCCTCAGCAATGCCCTCACGGCCAGAATCCTCAAAGCCCTCACGGACAATTCCTTATGCTGCTCCCGCTCCTCCAAAATCCTCAGTAGCTCCTCCAAAGTCCTCAGCTGTTCCGACGATGTCCTCAGCACCTGTGCATCTTGCCACATGCCAAAGGACGGCAGGCATCTCCATTGCCTCTGGTGTCTCAGCTAGGTCCTCAGCTGCACCAAATTCTTCAACAGGTCCGTTTCTACTGAAGAAAAAGGCCACTGCAGGACGAGGTATTCGCCCTAGTCCTCAGAAGAAGCAGGTTGCCTTCCAAGTCCTCTGAAGAAGACAAAGCTGATGATGAAGAACTTGCTGAGATCATCAGCGACAGGCAAGTCAGGGCCTCTAGAGCCAAAGGCATTAATGTGCCACTGCTATTGGATCCTAAGCGTCAGTTTGGTTCAATTCTTCACATCATGACCTCAACCCATAATGCAGTGAAGAAAAATCAATACTACCTCCATCAAACCTTCAACCGTACCTAGGCTGTTTTTTCTCATGTCTAAAGCAAAGAAGATATAAAGAAAATGGGTCTCCAGGAAGAATTTGACTGGTCTGCACCTTCACCGAAGAAATACAAGAAGGTCAAGGTTCCTTCCTTAGTGGCCAGCTCCTATTCTTCATCGCGCGACACTGATGAACATGAAGACTTGGACGACACTGCAGCAGGCCCTACTACAACAAACGACCCCGACAACGCCGGCGCTCCTCCATCAACTTGATATTCTTCAGGGGCTTTAGTACTCAGTTTCAATCCTTTTGGTCATTCGATGACAAAGGGGAGAAATTTGAGTTAGTCTTCAAGCGGGTCTATTATATGGGCGTTTTTTTGCTAAGTTACAACTCTCGCTCTTCTGAAACTTTATTGGATCGAGTTGTAATCTTAAACCCGATGTTGCTCTGATACTTTTGATGCGTTCTTCTACATGCTTATTCCTCGTTAATGTTAATGCACGCATGCTGAATTACATCAGTCACCATATTTCATCATGCATTTCAAATTCTTCATATATTATGTCAAATGCATGTATGAATTACAAGATATAGGGGGAGATCTCCGTGATTCAACTCTTCAAGTGTGCATTTCTTCAAAAGCAAATTCCTCACTATGCACATCTTCAGGGGGAGTTCTTCTATATCTTGCAATCGAATTCCTCAATACCAGTATTTACACTTCATATGTTTATCCCCGTTTAAAACATAACATATATTGTCATCAATCACCAAAAAGGGGGAGATTGTAAGTGCATCTAGTGCCCCTTAGTGATTTTGGTGCATTGAAGACTTATAGGTTAAGGGTCTAATGTGTGTATGAGTGTACATAGGTCTATAAGTCTATGAGGAGTTTGATATGTACAGAGAAAGTCGACCCCTAAAAATGAAGTTCTTCGACTGAAGACTTTGGATTTCTGAAGACTTTCTGAAGACTTTGAAAGTGAAGAAATTGGTGTGACCTTGAAGACTTGGTATTCATTTAAGGAACATGAAGCGTGAAGACTTTTGTTTTCGTAGTTTCATTTTCTCTTTCTTGAGTCATAGGAAACACCGTACTGTTAAAGGAGGTCGAGGAAATACTAAGGAAAATTTTCAATGTGATGCTCAACTCAAAATCCTACACCTACCAATCCCTTCGAGTGCAGCCATTGGAAATCTCATACAGTTCAGTCAATTTCTTCTGTGACAGAGACGAAGTTCTTCTGGTCGCTGAGGAATTTGTTCTGACTGAGGAGTTAGGAAATCGCCAGTGCGGATTGCCTACATAGTGAGGAACATGACAGCCCTGAGGAATTTGTACCTCAAATTTCCAACCTTTGTTGTGTTACGCGCCAGCTGTCTCAAAATATCTTATCCACCAAACAGTCATATCATTGAAGGGCATTTATGTCTTATCATGCCGGGCTGCTCCCTAGGCAATAAATAGCCGCCCCCTACAACCACTAGCTGGTTGGCTGCTCCGAGAGAAACTGACACTTGTCATTTGAGAGCAACCCATCCTCCGAGGACTTTGAGTGAAAATCATCAAGTGAGGAAAAACCCAAACCCAAACAGCTACAAACCCAAAGTGATTGAGCATCAATGAAGAGATTGATCCTGCGTGGATCCGACCCTTGTTAGCTTTGAAGACTGTGCTTCTTCCGGACGGTTAGGCGTCATGGTCTACAGCATCCAAGAGGAATTGTGGATCACCGAGTGACCAAGTTTGTGAAGGTTTGGAAGTCGCCTGAAGACTTACAGCGAGTGATTGGACGAGGTCTGTGTGACCTTAGTTCACGGAGAATATGGTGAGGACATGGTGTCCTGAGCTGCGTGCTCAGGACTGGGTGTCCGGGACTGTGTGTCCTCGAGTTTAAATACTCAGCCGCTCCAACAAGACGTACAACTGAGACATCAGTTGGAACTGGTCTACCAAATTATGGTCTTCACCAAGCTTACTAGTTCTATTTCCTCAACTCTTTCATTTCCTCATTACCATGTTAAGTGCTTTATCATATCTGTGTTTGTAGACTTTGACTGAAGACTTTCTCAATTTCCTCAGTTCAATTTCTTCAGTCCGTTTGTCCTCATCTTGTGTTATCCTGTGATTACGCTTTCTGTACTCTGTGCTTGTCTTCATTTCATCATGATGACCATGCCTGTATTCTGTTATGCTTACTTCTGAGTACTTATTCCACTGCAAGTAGTTCTTCGCTAAGGAATTTCCTCACCGGCAAATTCCTCATTCAAGAATTCATAAAAATCGCCTATTCACCCCCCCCTCTAGTCGATATAACGCACTTTCACTTTTCCTTGGTGGATTTGGGCGCCGTGGCGGCTAGGGGGGGGGGGGCGGGCAAAACAGAGGATGGCAGGAACGCGATGGCAGCGAACAAGAGTGAAGCTTAGGGAAGAAGAGGAAGACGGACGGAGGCTTCAGAGATTGGGATTGCGCGAAGGGTAAACGTGTTGGAAATATGCCCTAGAGGCAATAATAAAAGCATTATTATTATATTTCCTTGTTTATGATAATTGTCTTTTATTCATTCTATAATTGTATTATGCGGAAATCGTAATACACATGTGAATACGTCCCTAGTAAGCCTCTAGTTGACTAGCTCGTTGGTCAACCGATAGTCATGGTTTCCTGACTATGGACATCAGATGTCATTGACAACGGGATCACGTCATTAGGAGAATGACGTGATGGACAAGACCCAATCCTAAGCATAGCACAAGATCGTGTAGTTCGTTTTGCTAGAGCTTTTCCAATGTCAAGTATCTCTTCCTTAGACCATGAGATCATGTAACCCCCGGATACCGTAGGAGTGCTTTGGGTGTACCAAACGTCACGACATAACTGGGTGACTATAAAGGTGCACTACAGGTATCTCCGAAAGTCTCTGTTGGGTTGACACGGATCGAGACTGGGATTTGTCACTCCGTGTTACGGAGAGGTATCACTGGGCCCACTCGGTAGTGCATGATCATAATGAGCTCAAAGTGACCAAGTGTCTGGTCATGGGATCATGCATTACGATGCGAGTAAAGTGACTTGCCGGTAACGAGATTGAACGAGGTATTGGGATACCGACGATCGAATCTCGGGCAAGTAACACACCGATTGACAAAGGGAATTGTATACGGGGTTGTTTGAATCCTCGACATCGTGGTTCATCCGATGAGATCATCGAGGAGCATGTGGGAGCCAACATGGGTATCCAGATCCCGCTGTTAGTTATTGCCCGAGAGCCATAGGGTCAACACGCTTAAGGTTCGGTGACGCTAGGGTTGTATGAATATGAGTATGCAGTATACCGAATGTTGTTCGGAGTCCCGGATGATATCCCGGACGTCACGAGGAGTTTCGGAATGGTCCGGAGGTAAAGAATTATATATAGGAAGTGGTATTTCGGCCATCGGGAAAGTTTCGGGGTCACCCGGTATTGTACCGGGACCACCGGAAGGGTCTCGGGGGTCCACCGGGTGGGGCCACCCATCCCGGAGGGCCCCATGGGCTGAAGTGGGGAGGGTAACCAGCCCATAGTGGGCTGGTGCACCCCCCTTGGCCCACCCCCTGCGCCTAGGGTTGAAACCCTAGGGTGGGGGGGGGGGGCGCCCCACTTGCCTTGGGGGGCACTCCACCCCCCTTGGCCGCCGCCCCCCTTGGGAGATGGGATCCCCAAGGGCCGGCGCCCCCCCTGGGGGCCTATATAAAGGGAAGGGGGGAGGGGGCAGCCGCACTGAAACTCTGGGCGCCTCCCTCCCCTGCTACACCTCGTCCTCCTCCCGCGGCTTGGCGAAGCCCTACCGAAGTTCTACTGCATCCACCACCACGCCGTCGTGCCGCTGGATCATCATCAACCTCTCGTTCCCCCTTGCTGGATCAAGAAGGAGGAGACGTCTCCCGTCCCGTACGTGTGTTGAACACGGAGGTGCCGTCCGTTCGGCGCTAGGATCTCCGGTGATAGGATCACGGCGAGAACGACTACTTCATCCCCGTTCTTTTGAATGCTTCCGCTCGCGATCTACAAAGTGGTATGTAGATGCAATCTCTCTCCCATGACTCGTTGCTTAGATGAACTCATAGATAGATCTTGGTGAAACCGTAGGAAAATTTTAATTTTCTGCAACGTTCCCCAACAGTGGCATCATGAGCTAGGTCTATGCATAGTTCTCTATTGCACGAGTAGAACACAATTTGGTTGTGGGCGTAGATCTTGTCAACTTGCTTGCCTCTACTAGTCTTATCTTGCTTCAGCGGTATTGTGGGATGAAGCGGCCCGGACCAACCTTGCACGTACGCTTACGTGAGACCGGTTCCACCGACTGACATGCACTAGTTGCATAAGGTGGCTGGCGGGTGTCTGTCTCTCCCACTTTAGTTGGAGCGGATTCGATGAAAATGGTCCTTATGAAGGGTAAATAGAAGTTGACAAAATCACGTTGTGGTTATTCGTAGGTAAGAAAACGTTCTTGCTAGAACCCAATTGCAGCCACGTAAAAGATGCAACAACAATTAGAGGACGTCTAACTTGTTTTTGCAGCAATTGTCATGTGATGTGATATGGCCAGAAGTTGTGATGAATGATGAATGATATATTGTGATGTATGATATCATGTTCTTGTAATAGGAATCACGACTTGCATGTCGATGAGTATGACAACCGGAAGGAGCCATAGGAGTTGTCTTTATTTTTTGTATGACCTGCGTGTCATTGAAGAACGCCATGTAAATTACTTTACTTTATTGCTAAACGCGTTAGCCATAGAAGTAGAAGTAGTCGTTGGCGTGACAACTTCATGAAGACAAGATGATGGAGATCATGGTGTCATGCCGGTGACAAGATGATCATGGAGCCCCGAAGATGGAGATCAAAGGAGCTATATGATATTGGCCATATCATGTCACTACTATATAATTGCATGTGATGTTTATTATGTTTATGCATCTTGTTTACTAAGAACGACGGTAGTAAATAAGATGATCCCTTACAACAATTTCAAGAAGTGTTCTCCCCTAACTGCACCGTTGCTAAAGTTCGTCGTTTGAAGCACCACGTGATGATCGGGTGTGATAGATCCTTACGTTCACATACAACGGGTGTAAGACAGTTTTACACATGCAAAACACTTAGGGTTAACTTGACGAGCCTAGCATGTACAGACATGGCCTCGGAACACGGAGACCAAAAGGTCGAACACGAGCCGTATGGAAGATACGATCAACATGAGAATGTTCACCGACGATGACTAGTCCGTCTCACGTGATGATCGGACACGCCATAGTCGACTCGGATCGTGTAACACTTAGATGACTAGAGGGATGTCTAATCTGAGTGGGAGTTCATTAAAATAATTTTGATTAGATGAACTTAATTATCATGAACTTAGTCTAAAACTTTTGCAAATATGTCTTGTAGATCAAATGGCCAACGCTCATGTCAACCTGAACTTCAACGCGTTCCTAGAGAAAACCAAGCTGAAAGATGATGGCAGCAACTATACGGATTGGGTCCGGAACCTGAGGATCATCCTCATAGCTGCCAGGAAACAATATGTCCTAGAAGGACTGCTAGGTGACGCTCCGTCTGCAGAACCAAGACATTATGAATGCTTGGCAGACTCGTCTTGATGATTACTCCCTCGCTCAAAGTGCGGCATGCTTTACAGCTTAGAACCGGGGCTCCAAAAAGCATTTTGAGCAACACGGAGCATATGAGATGTTCAAGAGCTGAAACTAGTTTTCCAAGCTCATGCCCGGTCGAGAGATATGAAGTCTCCGACAAGTTCTATAGTTGTAAGATGGAGGAAAATAGTTACATCGGTGAGCATATACTCAAAATGTCTGTGTTGCACAACCGCTCATTCCCCAAATTGGACATTAACCTCCCGGATGAGGCGGTCATTGACAGAATCCTTGATCGCTCCCACCAAGCTACAAGAGCTTTGTGATGAACTACAATATGCGGGGATGGTGAAGACCATTCGGAAGTATTCTCAATCTGAAGTCAGCAGAGGTTGAAATCAAGAAAGAACATCAAGTGTTGATGGTCAACAAAACCACTAAGTTCAAGAAGGGCAAGGGCAAGAAGAACTTCAAGAAGGATGGCAAGGAGGTTGCCGCTACCGCAAGCAAGTTGCCGGAAGAAGTCAAAGAATGGACCCGAGCCGAGACCGAGTGCTTTTATTGCAAGGGAAGGGTCACTTTGAAGCGGAACTGCCCCAAATACTTAGCGGATAAGAAGGCCGGCAACACCAAAGGTATATTTGATATACATGTAATTGATGTGTACCTTACCGATTACTGTAGTAACGCCTGGGTATTTGATACGGTGTCGTTGCTCATATTTGTAACTCACAGCAGAGCTGCGGAATAAGCGGAGACTGGCGAAGGACGAGGTGACGATGCGCGTCGGGAATGGTTCCAGAGTCGATGTGATCGCCGTTGGCACGCTACCTCTACATTTACCTATGGGATTAGTTATAAACCTTAATAATTGTTATTTGGTGCCAAGTTTGAGCATGAACATTATATCTGGATCTCGTTTGATACGAGATGGCTACTCATTTAAATCCGAGAATAATGGTTGTTCTATTTATATGAGAGATATGTTTTATGGTCATGCCCATATGGTCAATGGTTTATTCTTAATGAATCTCGAGCGTAATGTTACACATATTCATAGCGTGAATACCAAAAGATGTAAAGTTGATAACGATAGTCCCACATACTTGTGGCATTGTCGCATATGGTCACATTGGTGTCAAGCGCATGAAGAAGCTCCATGCTGATGGACTTTTAGAGTCTCCGATTATGAATCATTTGACACATGCGAACCATGCCTCATGGGCAAAATGACCAAAACTCCGTTCTCCGGAACAATGGAGCGAGCAACCAACTTGTTGGAAATCATACATACCGATGTGTGCGGTCCAATGAGTGTTGAGGCTCATGGAGGGTATCGTTATGTTCTCACTCTCACAGATGACTTGAGTAGATATGGGTATGTCTACTTAATGAAACACAAGTCTGAGACCTTTGAAAAGTTCAAGGAATTTCAGAATGAAGTAGAGAATCAACGTGACCGAAAGATAAAATTCTTACGATCGGATCATGGAGGAGAATATTTAAGTCACGAATTTGGTACACACTTAAGAAAATGTGGAATCGTTTCACAACTCACGCCGCCTGGAACACCTCAGCGTAACGGTGTGTCCGAACGTCGTAATCGCACTCTATTGGATATGGTGCGATCCATGATGTCTCTTACGATTTACCGCTATCATTTTGGGGATACGCTCTAGAGACAGCTACATTCACTTTAAATAGGGCACCGTCTACATCCGTAGAGACGACACCGTATGAATTATGGTTTGGGAAGAAACCTAAGCTGTCGTTTCTAAAAGTTTGGGGATGCGATGCTTATGTCAAGAAACTTCAATCTGAAAAGCTCGAACCCAAGTCAGAAAAATGCGTCTTCATAGCATACCCTAAAGAAAGCATTGGGTATACCTTCTACTTAAGATCCGAGGGCAAGATCTTTGTTGCCAAGAACGGAACCTTTCTGGAAAAAGAGTTTCTCTCGAAAGAAGTAAGTGGGAGGAAAGTAGAACTCGATGAAGTACTACCTCTTGAACGGGAAAGTAGTGCAGCTCAGGAAAATGTTCTGTGATGCCTACACCAACTGAAGAGGAAAATAATGATGATGATCAAGGTACTTGGATCAAGTAGCTCTTGAACTTCAGAGGTCCACAAGGACACGTTCCACACGAGTGAATGCGGCAACACCACATCACGGAAATCATGTTGTTAGACAACGGTGAACCTTCGAACTATGAAGAAGCGATGGCGGGCCCAGATTCCAACAAATGGCTAGAAGCCATGAAATCAGAGATAGAATCCATGTATGAAAACAAAGTATGGACTTTGACTGACTTGCCCGATGATCGGCAAGCGATAGAAAACAAATGGATCTTTGAGAAGAAGACGGACGTGGATGGTAATGTCACCATCTATAAAGCTCGACTTGTCGCTAAGGGTTATCGGCAAGTTCAAGGGATTGACTACGATGAGACTTTCTCTCCGTGGCGAAGCTTAAGTCCGTCCGAATCATGTTAGCAATTGCCGCATACTATGATTATGAGATATGGCAGATGGACGTCAAAACAGCTGCCTTAACGGTTATCTTAAGGAAGGGTTGTATATGATGCAGCCGGAATGTTTTGTCGATCCTAAGAATGATGACAAAGTATGCAAGCTCCAGCGATCCATTAAAGGGCTGGTGCAAGCTTCTCGGAGTTGGAACATTCGCTTTGATGAGATGATCAAAGCGTTAGTTTATGCAGACTTATGGAGAAGCCTGCGTTTACAAGAAAGTGAGTGGGAGCTCTGTAGCATTTCTCATATTATATGTAGATGACATACTTTTGATGGGAAATGATATAGAATTCTTGGACAGCATTAAGGCCTACTTGAATAAAAGTTTTTCAATGAAGGACCTTGGAGAAGCTGCTTATATATTAGGCATCAAGATCTGTAGAGATAGATCGAGACGCCTCATAGGTCTTTCACAAAGCACATACCTTGATAAGATTTTGAAGAAGTTCAAAATGGATCAGTCCAAGAAAGGGTTCTTACTGTCTTTGCAAGGTGTGAGATTGAGCTCAGCTCAATGCCCGACCACGGCAAAAGATAAAGAAGAGATGAGCGTCATCCCCTATGCCTCAGCCATAGGATATATTATGTATGCCATGCTGTGTACCAGACCTGATGTAAACCTTGCCGTAAGTTTGGTAGGAAGGTACCAAAGTAATCCAGGCAAGGTACACTGGACAGCGGTCAAGAATATCCTAAAGTACCTGAAAAGGACAAAGGACATGTTTCTCGTTTATGGAGGTGACGAAGAGCTCGTCAGAAGGGTTACGTCGACGCTTAGCTTCGACACAGATCTGGATGACTCTAAGTCACAAACCGGATACGTGTATATGTTGAATGGTGGAGCGATAGCTGGTGCGGCTGCAAGCGAAAGCGTCGTGGCGGGATCTACATGTGAAGTGGAGTACATGGCAGCCTCGGAGGCAGCGCATGAAGCAATTTGGGTGAAGGAGTTCATCACCGACCTAGGAGTCATACCCATTGCGTCGGGGCCGATCAAACTCTTCTCGTGACAACACCGGAGCTATTGCACTTGCCAAGGAGCCCAGTGTTTCACAAGAAGACCAGGCACATCAAGCGTCGCTTCAACTCCATCCGTGAAAATGTTCAAGATGGAGACATAGAAATTTGTAAGTGCATACGGATCTGAATGTTGCGCATCCGTTGACTAAACCTCTCTCATGAGCAAAACATGATCAACACCGTAACTCTATGGGTGTTCGATTCATCACAATGTAACTATATTATTGACTCTAGTGCAAGTGGGAGACTGTTGGAAATATGCCCTAGAGGCAATAATAAAAGCATTATTATTATATTTCCTTGTTTATGATAATTGTCTTTTATTCATGCTATAATTGTATTATCCGGAAATTGTAATACACGTGTGAATACATAGACCACAATACGTCCCTAGTAAGCCTCTAGTTGACTAGCTCGTTGGTCAACCGATAGTCATGGTTTCTGACTATGGACATCGATGTCATTGACAACGGGATCACGTCATTAGGAGAATGACGTGATGGACAAGACCCAATCCTAAGCATAGCACAAGATCGTGTAGTTCGTTTTGCTAGAGCTTTTCCAATGTCAAGTATCTCTTCCTTAGACCATGAGATCGTGTAACTCCCGGATACCGTAGGAGTGATTTGGGTGTACCAAGCGTCACAACGTGAATCGGGTGACTATAAAGGTGCACTACAGGTATCTCCGAAAGTCTCTGTTGGGTTGACACGGATCGAGACTGGGATTTGTCACTCCGTGTTACGGAGAGGTATCACTGGGCCCACTCGGTAGTGCATGATAATAATGAGCTCAAAGTGACCAAGTGTCTGGTCACGGGATCATGCATTACGGTACAAGAGTAAAGTGACTTGCCGGTAACGAGATTGAACGAGGTATTGGGATACCGACGATCGAATCTCGGGCAAGTAACATACCGATTGACAAAGGGAATTGTATACGGGGTTGTTTGAATCCTCGACATCGTGGTTCATCCGATGAGATCATCGAGGAGCATGTGGGAGCCAACATGGGTATCCAGATCCCGCTGTTGGTTATTGCCCTAGAGCCGTCTCGGTCATGTCTACGTGTCTCCCGAACCCGTAGGGTCTACACGCTTAAGGTCCGGTGACGCTAGGGTTGTATGAATATGAGTATGCAGTATACCGAATGTTGTTCGGAGTCCTGGATGAGATCCCGAACGTCACGAGGAGTTTCGGAATGGTCCGGAGGTAAAGAATTATATATAGGAAGTGGTATTTCGGCCATCAGGAAAGTTTCGGGGTCACCCGGTATTGTACCGGGACCACCGGAAGGGTCCTGGGGTCCACCGGGTGGGGCCACCCATCCCGGAGGGCCCCATGGGCTGAAGTGGGGAGGGGAACCAGCCCATAGTGGGCTGGTGCGCCCCCTTGGCCCACCCCCTGCGCCTAGGGTTGAAACCCTAGGGTGGGGGGCGCCCCACTTGCCTTGGGGGGCACTCCACCCCCCTTGGCCGCCGCCCCCCTTGGGAGATGGGATCCCCAAGGGCCGGCGCCCCCTGGGGGCCTATATAAAGAGAAGGGGGGAGGGGGCAGCCGCACCCTGAAACTCTGGCGCCTCCCTCCCCCTGCTACACCTCGTCCTCCTCCCGCAGCAGCTTGGCGAAGCCCTACCGAAGTTCTACTGCATCCACCACCACGCCGTCGTGCCGCTGGATCATCATCAACCTCTCGTTCCCCCTTGCTGGATCAAGAAGGAGGAGACGTCTCCCGTCCCGTACGTGTGTTGAACACGGAGGTGCCGTCCGTTCGGCGCTAGGGATCTCCGGTGATAGGATCACGGCGAGAACGACTACTTCATCCCTGTTCTTTTGAACGATTCCGCTCGCGATCTACAAAGTGGTATGTAGATGCAATCTCTCTCCCATGACTCGTTGCTTAGATGAACTCATAGATAGATCTTGGTGAAACCGTAGGAAAATTTTAATTTTCTGCAACGTTCCCCAACAAAAGGAACAGTGCGCTCATGGTTATCCCTTCTTATGGGGAAGGTGCGGGTCGCGCTGCCCATTTACTTCAATGTAACGCATGCCTGCGGGAACCACCCCACGCATGACCCCCACATCACGCACGACCCTCCACGTCGCGCGTGGGTCGTGGGAAAGCGTGTGAAAAAGTTTTCTGCGGTAAAACCGCCCCGCCGAAACACCGTTTTGGGCCTGGCCCAACAACGTGTCTCACTTATGTGTGGCCCAGGCCCGGGAGCTCCTTTCGGTGTACAAAAGAAGGGGCGCGCCTTTGTACGCCTTTACCTGTGCACGGATAGTCGGAGCCGCGCCCACGGCCGCACCAAGTAGGACAGGGGAACCGAGGTAAAACCGAAGCCCAAGACAGCCAGAGCAACGCCAAGGCCGAGAACACAAAAGAGCAGAGAGACGAAGAAGGTTCCCCCGGCAAGACCCTTGCCGAGGCAACCTCCGCGGCCTGGCAAGGCCCTTGTCGGGGCGGCTCGTCCAACACCAGCGGAGCACACCACCCTCGAGTCCACGGTCTCCAACACTGTCGGTGTACTAGAGTAGGGGTACCCTAGTATCCCGTGCAGTGCGCAGGCGATTCTGGCACCAGCGGCAGGGTTTGCCTGGTCACCGCCAAGGTCCCGGCAAGAGGAGCTTGCCGGGAAGGCCACTCAAGGCATGCAGAAGACAAGGCCCCGGCAAGAGGAGCTCGCCGGGAAGGCTCGGAGTGCGACAAGCCTCCTGATGCGACAAGGATTCAGCCGCGGCAAGGCACTTGCCGGGGCAGGCAACCTCTCTTCATCTCCGCTCCAGCTCATCCAACAACGTGTCGCCAT
Organism: Aegilops bicornis; assembly: GCA_021605145.1. NCBI lineage: Eukaryota > Viridiplantae > Streptophyta > Magnoliopsida > Poales > Poaceae > Aegilops > Aegilops bicornis. The sequence continues at coordinate 552,369,578 of CM038672.1, read as the reverse complement.
GGGACCATTCCATGCGCGCGTGTCAAGAGGCTGTGTAGCCAGCGGAGAGCAGCGTGATGGCGGCGACAAGCTTGCCATCGTAAGTATGGCGGGCGCTTTTGACGGTCTCATTGCCTTTGTTTAGGCGACAGACGGGCATTTATTGCTTTTGTCCCTTCCCGTCGAGAGTTAGGTATTTTGCCTTTGTACCTTTGTTCAAGTAGGTGTACCAACTACTGTTTTTACATTTGTACCCTCATCTATGTTGCCACCTATCGGAGACCCCTTGAGCATATAAAAGGAGGCCCATGCGCAACGTAGAAAGGGGTTCGGTTGGTTCGACTCATTCGAGACCAGAGACACTCACGCTAGGTTTTGTAGCTCTCATCGCTCCCTAGCAAGAACATAATACATCAGACAAGCAACAGTAGGAGTTTTATCTCTCCGGAGAGCTCCGAAGCTGGGTAAACTGCTCGTGTGCTTCACCTCGATCTGCTCTTCGTGCGATTTCCGCCCCCCTCCGAACCACAAGGGGCCTGGTCCGCCGGCCCCATAGGTGTTCGTGGGTAAAATCAGCCTCCCCGACATCTTTGGCGCGCCAGGTAGGGGGCGTCGAGGCTGTGTGAACCTGATCCGGCGTTCACACGAGCAGCATCTTCATCATCTTCAACATTTTCACAAACATGCCACGGAAGAAGAAGGCTTCGGCGGCAGCGGAGCCGTCCGCGTCGTACCCTCCATCACCGCAGCAAACGGGTGGTGGGGCGGACGCTGGCGGAGGAACGGGCGCCGACGAAGGGGTTCGTGACGCTGCCAAGTCCAAGGACAAGGCCCCGCAAACCTCGGCGTCCGACATCCCGCGCCCATCTCAGAGATGCGAGACCAATAAGCGTCATGGCGTTCACAATGCCATACGCCGTTGAATCGAGACCCTCAAGACCAACATGCGCGCCAACATGCTGGGACGAGTGAGATACGGTCGCTGGACGGGTGCTGCTCCTTCTAACATAGTTAGAAGTCCGAGCATATCCCGCCTCGCACCGTTCACCAATGCCACCCACTACTCCAGCCGAAGCTACGGCGAGAGCTCAATCGCTCTCGACTACCCTCCAACGGCCAACAAGGTCGACAAGTGGAGGGCCACTATCTGAGAGTATCATCGGCCGCCAGCAGCGGCGACGCTCCTTGACAACCAAGTGCGTCGTTGCCGCGGCAAGAACGCCAAACGCGAGCCGGTTACGACGAGACTGTCGGAGCTGCAACTACCATGCACTCTCCGCCCCGAAGGCCAAGATCGCCGACTCACCGGATCCACCCCGACAGCGACTCCACTGCGTCATCGGATCCGCGAGCTCGCCGCGATCAGCGCCAAGTTCTTCATGAGCGACAACAAGAGGACGCTCGAACTCGCATCGAGCGCCGGAGAGAAGCGCGACGTCAGTCCGACAAGCGCGCTGGGCCTTCTGTTGACATGCGCGCACCGGAGGAGCCAGGCGACTTGCCGTACGCGGTACGTTGCCCTGCGTTCACTCGTGAGCTGCATTAAGTCCAATGGCCCAGCCAGAAAAACTTCAAACCAGATGTGCCGGAGAAGTATGATGGCAGGACGCATCCGTCAGAGTTCCTCAGCATCTACACCATCGCGGTGCAAGCTGCGGGGACGGACGACAAGATCCTCGCCAACTACTTCCCGCTTCGTGCTCAAGCCCAACGTCGATCTTGGCTCATGCACTTGCCGGACAGCTCCATATCCTCTTGGGCGATCTATGCCATCAGTTTGTTGGCGCCTTCACGTGTGGCCACAAGCCTCATGGCCAAGAAAGTGACCTTCATCTGCCGCCCCGAGAAGGAAGGAGAGTCCTGCGCAAGTTCATTCAAAGATTCAGCCGTGCACTACAACATCCCAGATGTCCACCCCCGCCGGTGATCAGCGCGTTTCATCGTAACGTGCGGAACCGCAGGATGAGGGAGGAGATGGCGATGTGCAAGGTCAAGGCGTCGGTGAGCTGTACGCCTTGGCCGACAAGTGTGCACGCTACCGAGGAAGGAGGAGACTCGAGGAGAGAATGCGAAGCAGGATCTCGGCGGTGAGGAGACCGCCCGGCAAAGAAGAGCCGTGGCGAGGCAACAGGAAGAAGAAAGGCAGAGAAGTGCTAGCTGTTGAGCAGTCCGCAACGGAGGTGGCGACAAGAACGCCAAGGCTGGTGGCTCCGGCAAGGAGGTTGCCGCCGACGCCAACCACTACCGGTCTGTGGCGGCCCGCCGACAAGCGTGACGGATCCGCAAGCAAGATCTTGCAAGATCCACCGCACCAAGGGCCATGACCTCCAGAGCTGCAAGAAGGTCGAGCAGCTTGTTGAACAACAGAAGGCTGAGTACGAGCGGCGCGACAAGGAGAAGGCCCAGGAAGGTGCTGGGGGAGCAAGCAAGAAACGTCCCGGCCGGGGAGGACGCCGCGGCAAGGCCAAGCAGCGGCAAGGAGATAGGCCTCCCCGCGGCACCGACAAGGATGAAGATGACGAGGACGACGAAGATATGGATGATGACGACGCCGACGAGCAGGAGTTCCAGAAAGCCACGGAGGTTCTCTGCGTTGACGGAGGTGCTTCCCTGCATACCTCCCACCGCCAACTCAAGCAGTGGATGCGGGAGGTCAATGCAGCGGAACCATCCGTAGAGTCACGCAAGCCTGTGAAGTGGTCCAGCACGCCTATCATCTTCGATATTGAGGACCACCCTGACCGCGTAACTGCGGTCGGGTGCTTGCCGATGTTGGTCTAACTAACTATCCGCAACCTCAAGGTCACCAAGATGCTAGTTGGCGGCGGGGCCGGCTTGAATCTGATCTCCTCCGCGGTGCTCCAGAAGCTTCAAATCCCTGACAGCAAGCTCGAAGAGACTGGTACTTTCCGAGGAGTCAATCCGGGAAGGAGCAAGCCGAAGGGGAAGGTTACGTTGCCGGTAACATTTGGCAGCGAGCTGAACTTTAGGACTGAGAGGGTCACATTCGACGTCGCTGATTTCCCATTGCCTTACAATGGGATACTTGGCCGCCCAAAGACTCGCCAAGTTCATGGCAGCCTCTCACTACGCCTACAACTTACTCAAGATGCCAGGCCCGATAAGCGTCATCTCCGTCCATGGCGACAAGAAAGATGCTCTTATCTATGCCGACAAGATCTACCGGATGCAGCAGCCATGGCAGAATGCGGACACTTGCGGCTGAAGCTCCGGGGAAGAAGACCAAGTCCAAGTCCGGCAAGAGCTCGATGCCCACTCCGGCAAGCGCACCTCTTGAGTGCTGCGCTACCGTCGAGGACGCACCATCGAGCTCCACCGGCAAGTGCAAGAAGAAGATGACAGCTCCGCCAAAGACCAAGAAGGTGCCCGCCAAGGAGGACGGCACTGGTGGTACTTTCACCATCAGTGCCTCTCTTGACCCTAAATAGGAAGGCGCGCTCGTTGCTTTCTCAAGGGCGGTAACGCCGGCGTGTTTGCATGGCAACCGTCGACATCCCGGTGTTCCTGTGAAAGTGATTGAGCACCGCCTGGCCGTTTGTCCTCATGGCGGCCCGTCAAGCAAAAAGTCAGAAACAAGCGGTGGAGCGTCAAGAATTCATAGCGAAGAGATCAAGAAACTAGAAGCGGCAGGCCTTGTCGGAGGAGTGCTCCATCCCTACGTGGTTGGCCAATCTCGTAGTCGCGCGCAAGGCAAATGGAAAATGGAGACTTTGTATTGACTTCACGGATGTTAATAAAGCTTGTCCCAAAGATCCATTTCCTTGCGGCGCATAGACCAGATTGTTGACTCCACGGTGGATGTGATTTGCTTTCGTTTCTTGATGCATACTCAGGATACCATCAGATCTTCATGGCTGAAGAGGATGAGGAGAAGACCGCATTCATTACTCCATGTGGCACATACTGTTTTCATACGGATGCCTTTCGGTTTGAAGAATGCTGGTTCAACGTTTGCAAGAGTAGTCCATGACGCTTTTGAGCCGCAAATGCACGTAAATGTAGAAGCCTACATGGATGACATAGTGGTCAAGAGCAAGGACAAAGCAACTCTGGTTCAAGATTTGGATGAGACCTTTGCAATTCTACGCAAGATCAACCTCAAGCTCAACCCCGAGAAGTGCGTGTTTGGAGTCCCTTCTGGCAAGCTTCTTGGGTTCTTCGTGTCTCAGCGGGGGATTGAAGCCAATCCCGACAAGATCAAGGCCATTGAGCAGATTGAAGCACCAAAGCTCGTCAAGGATGTACGAAGACTTGCCGGTTGCGTGGCTGCTCTCAGCAGGTTTATCTCTAGATCTGTTGAGCGCGCCCTGCCATTTTTCAAGATTTTGAAAAAGGCAGGTCCAGTGAAATGGACTCCCGAAGCGGAGGCTGCGCTGCAGGACTTATAGAGATACCTGTCCTCCACTCCAACACTTGTCGCACCTAAGCCACAAGAGAAGTTGCTGCTATATATAGCGGCAACCAATCAAGGGATTAGTGCTGCGTTAGTAGTGGAGAGGGAAGCGGATGACGAGCTACCAACCACGGCAAACATATCCAGCGACAAGCAGGGGGCTCCGCCGACAAGCTCTGGTCCCAACAAGGACGGATCTGCGCAAACGCATGAACAGATGCAGAAAAGGATGGTGGAGCGCCCAGTTTACTTTATCAGTTCCCTCCTGCAGGGGGCTAGGTCAAGGTACTCTGGTGTGCAGAAATTGCTTTTCGGCCTCCTCATGGCCTCGAGAAAGCTGCGCCATTACTTCCAAGCACATGAGATAACTTGATCGTCACTGGCTTTTGCTGAAGAGGATACTGCAGAATCCGAAGCGGCAAGCAGGTGATTGTCAGTGAGTGGGCAATCAAGCTTTGGCCTCAAGTTTGAAAGCACTTAAACTATCCAAAGCAGAGCATTGGCAGAATTCATAGCAGAATGGACGCCAACGCCAGATGAAGAGATTCCAGAGACGAGCATTCCCGTCAAGGAGGCAAGCAAAGAGTGGCTGATGTACTTTGATGGTGCCTTCTCGCTGCAAAAGCGCCAGTAAGCCGGCGGCGTGCTTGCCGCACCCACCGGAGAGCACCTCAAGCACGTAGTCGGATGCACTTTCCCAAGGAGCAAGCAACAAACAATACTGCAGAGTATGAAGGTTTGCTTGCCGGTCTCAGGATCGCAGTGGACCTTGGGATCAAGAAGCTTATTGTCAGGGGTGACTCGCAGCTTGTCGTCCGCCAAGTGAACAAAGATTACCAGAGTCCATTGATGGAAGCCTACGTTGATGAAGTGAGGAAGCTAGAAGAGCACTTTGACGGCCTACAAATGGAACATGTTCCAAGAGCTCAGAACGATATTGTCGATGGCCTGTCAAAGTGCGCTGCACTTAAGTTGCCTGTGGAACCAGGGATTTTTGTGCTCAAGCTGACTCAACCAACCGTAACACCATCAACTGGACAGAGCAAGAAGAGGAAGTTGATCTCTGGTGACTACTTTCCGGCAGAGCTTCCCGAAGCCGCCGTCGCGAAGGTCCCCAAGATCAACACCAACAGAGATGATGGGCAGTCTGCTCCGACAAGCCCCAGGGTTTGTTTCGTTGAAGCAGACGCTCCCGACAAGTTTTGCTCTGGCAAGCTTGCCGGGGAATGTCAAGCTCCGGCTGAACCGCAGGTTCTTGCCGTGGAAGCTGATGTTCCCGCAGCAGCAGATGTGCCTTTAGTCCTTGTTGTCGAGCCGCAAGCTCCAACATGGGCGCAGCAGATTGTCCACTTCCTTCAGACAGGGGAACTTCCCAAAGAGCAAGAAGAAGCGGAAAGAGTAGCCCGGCAGTCAAGTATGTACCAGTTTGTCGACAAAGACATCGCATGTAAGAAGACTCAACGGGGTGAAATTGAAGTGTATTTGCCGGGAAGATGGACAGAAGCTGTTGGCAGAGATACATGGAGGCATATGTGGTCACCACATTGGCGCAAGGGCACTTGTCGGCAAACCTTTTCGGCAAGGTTTCTTCTGGCCGACAGCCCTCCAGGATGCAACTGCACAAGTAACCAAGTGTGAAGCGTGCCAGTTCCATTCCAAACAGATACACCAGCCAGCTCAAGCTCTCCAGACGATCCCTTTATCCTGGCCATTTTCGGTCTGGGGCTCGACATCTCGGCCCCTTCCCCGAAGGTCGGGGCTTTGAGTACTTGTACGTCGCAATCGACAAGTTCACAAAGTGGACGGAAGTGGAAGCAGTGAGGAAGGTGACGGCACAGTCAGCAGTCAAGTTCTTCAGCTCGATTGTTTGCCATTTTGGAATCCCTAACAGGATCATCACCGATAACGGCACACAATTTACGAGTCGCACCTTCATGCAGTACGGCCAATATCTTGGCGCCAAGGTCTGCTTTGCTTCTGTTGCTCATCCGAGAAGCAACGGTCAAGCAGAGAGGGCAAATGCTGAAGTGCTGCGTGGGCTCAAGACCAGAACTTTCGACAGGCTGCGCAAGTGCGGAAGAAACTGGATCGAGGAGCTGCCGGTGGTTCTTTGGTCGATCAGACGACGCCAAATCGAGCCACTGGCGGACACCCTTTGCTCTAGTTTATGGAGCAGAGGCAGTTCTCCCCACGAACTTCGATACTGGATCGCCTCGAGTGCTCGCTTACATGATGAGCTTGAGCAAGAGCAGCTGCGACAAGATGACGCGCTGCTCCTTGAGGAGGATCGATCTTCAGTCATTGCGGCGAGCTGCTCGCTACCAGCAAGCTTTGCGTCGCTACCATAGCCGCAAAGTTAGTGCTAGAAGCCTCGAGGAAGGCGACCTTGTTCTTCGGCGCGTTCAGTGCGCCAAGAATTCAAACAAGTTGACACTGAAGTGGGAAGGCCCTTACTGGGTGAAACGAGTCACTAGGCCTGGCGCTGTCCGCCTTGAGACCGAAGATGGCATTCCGGTGAGAAACTCCTGGAACATTGAGCATCTTCGTAAGTTTTACCCATAGGGCGCGGTTGCGGAACCTGTTCCGCAACCACCTTTTTGTACAAGTCTTGCCGATGTTGCATGTAATCCTTTGTACAAAGCCGGGCGCAGACCCCGTGCATCAGTAAAGCTCATGTGTTGCGCACAACTTGTCAAATTCATGCTTTCATCATTTTATTGCATGTTTTGGCTAACACTTTGTGGAGCAATCACACCCGGTAAGCAATATCAAGCCGCTGGGCTCCATAACTTTATTTTCTCTTCTTTCTCTTTTCTCAAAGAAAGGAAGGCTCCCTCGCGCACAAGTTAACCAGGGGGGAAGGAGAAGATAATACCATGGACCAAGCGTCGCTCGAGGAAGTTTCGCCTTATCGGGAAGCAAACGACAGAAAAGCTAAGTTGCCAAAGTTTGAGCAATCAGTTTTTAAATTTTTAAGTTATCCTCCTCGAACGATAGTACTTTGTATGGAAAACCTGTGCGCAGAGGAACCAACTCGCGGCTAGTCGCGCCCTTACTTTGTTTAGAGTCCGCTCAACAACTTAAGTGAGCTGCAGCTAGTCGCGACAAGGTTGCTTGTCGGAGGCGGCATCGCCAAAGAGCTTGATGTTCACTTTTCAGCGCTCCCGGCAAAGGTGCCTGCACCAATAAGTTCCCTAAATGCGTAGGGCAGAAACGTACAAAGGAATTAGTCTAGTAAAGGAAATAACATTGCAATGATCGCCTAAGATAGAGTATATTACAAAATAACTTGTCGCTGATCTAACAAAATTTTCTAAACATGATCAGCAACGACAAGGGAAAGATAAAGTTGGCGGCCTAGTCTACACGGTCACCTCAATCCGCTTGATCTTGTTCACCTTGTCCACAATGGGTGCGACAAGGGCTTTGAGCTCCTCCACGTTGGCATCTTGCGGCAAGGATCTGAGGACGCCGTTAAGGTTGAGGCCTGGATTGCGGAAGGCCACCTTTATCAGCACCTTCTCGAGGGCTCCTGCACAGATCTGGCGTGATTCCTCGACCAGCTTCTTTGGGACCTCTTCCTGGAGTCGCTGGAGGCCTGTCACCACGCCCTTGAAGAATAAACTAAGCTTGGCGCTGGGTTGGAGATGCTCGTCGGAGGAGTATGCAAGGTCCGCCATCCCCAGCTCCATCAGCTCATTGTGGATGTCAGCGGCAGTATCCACAAGACCTTCGGTCCAATGCTCCACACTCTCCCTCAAGGCGCTCTGGGTGGCAACAACATGCATGACAGCTCCTCCTTGGCCTTGATCGTCTCCAAGCAGGCCCACCTCCCGCTCTCTGGCGCCCGTCCAGTGTCTGCGTCAGAGTGGTCAGCTTCAGCTCAAGATCCGCCTTGGAATCCTTGGCAGCGTCGAGCTCCTTGCCCCTATCGGCGAGACGGCCCTGCAGCTCGCCAAGGGTGTAAGCGTCCTTCTCGCACTCGTGCTTGAGCGCTGCAAGCTCCTCGCCGCTCTTCTTGAGGCTGGTCTCCAGCTGTGCCACCTTCGCCTTCAACTCTTCCATGGCGGCCTCGGTGGCTCCGGCAGCATCCTTCGCTTCCTTAAGAGCCCCGCCAAGTGACTCCTCGCATGCGGCGAGGTCTTCCTCGTGGCTGTCCAGGTTGACCTTCCGCTGCGCCAGCTGGCTTTCCTGCGCGGAGAGCTTCTCGGCGGCCAGCCGTTGCTCCTCCTCAGCTGCGGCCTTCTCAAGGATGAAGGCCGTGCGCTCTTCTGCAAGTTGCTCCAGCCACACTTTCGTCCCGGAGAGTTTCTTGGTTGGCGCTCGGAGCTCTTCTGCTGGCAGCTTCTCCATGTCTGCTCCTGCCCTCGCGACAAGTGCTTCCCGGGACTCCAACTTGGCTTGTCGGGCGCGGTAGAGCGACAACAGCTTCTTCAGCAGCTGCTCCTCCTCAGACTCACCGCTGCTGCTGCTTGGTGCGTCCACCAGCGTCAGCCCAGCGGAGGCGAGTAGCTCGCCATCGAAGGTCTCTCCTTCGACCGGCACCCTGGAGCTCGACTCCCAGGGGAGCTTGATGAAGACGCCCTCGCCGGCCTTCAAGTAGGCGCCGGGCTGGGGCTCCTCGAACTGTATTTGTAACAGCTGGCGAGTCGGCTCTCGGTGTAGCGCCTGGCGCTCCTGCAGCCTCAGGGCCGTCAGTGCGATCGCCCGACCCCTCGCCAGCTTCTGCGTCGGCAGCCTCGGTGGCCTCCTCGTCGACAGGCTCGTCAGTGACGGCCTCTTCTTCCACGGCGACGGCCTCTTCTTCCACGACGGCGGCCTCGTCGGTGTTGCCGTACGCTTCCTCCTCGCCGGCGACCTCGACCTCCATCGGCTCTGCGTCAGACGAAGAAGGGGCAGTCAAACAAATGTGCAAAAAGAAAAACAGAGGAAAACAAGCCCAAGGGAAATCTTCGTGTAAGGGGATTACCTCCAACGGGATCTGCTGTCATGGTCTCGACCACTCGAGGATCACTGGCGCTGTCCCTTGCCGGGGTAGCCTCCCTTGCCGGAGTAGCCTCCCTTGTCGGAGGACGCTCCCTTGCCGGAGAATCCTCCCTTGGCGGCGTAGTCGCAGCAGACAGGATTTCGGGGGCGGCTTCTGAGCCCTCCTGACGTGGCTGCTCTGCTCCTACACAAACAAACAATCAGATATCAATGAAGAAGGAGCACCCATGCACGCATAACAGTAAGGAGAAAACCGCATACTTACCCTGGGGGCTGTGCTGGGGGCTGCTCTGAGGAAGGGTTGCCGGGTCCGGCAAGGGGGTCTCAGACGCGTCCCCTGTTGCCACGGGTGGATCGTCCTCAACGACGACCGTCGGGATCTTGGCCCTCTTCGACGCTCTCTGGGCTAGCGTCCTAAAAAGGAAAGAGTCCAAAACGAAGCAAATCAGATTCGAGATGAAGCAACAAAATTGAAGAAATACAAGCGCAATATTGAAGCTTACTCTTCTTCTTCCTCCTCGGAGCTGAGCGTGGAGAAGTCAAACTCCGGCTCGCCTCCGGTGCGACGAGGCGGAGGAGTGGGCTCTCTTGGCCGCTTGGCGGAGGCGTCGGCGGTGGCCTGGGAGGATTCCGCCCCAGTTGTCGCGGCAGTGTGAGGTGCTTCCGCGGCAACATCGCTGTCATGTAGAAGCGCGTCATGGCGTCTGCTGCTTTGTGGGCCCGTCTCGCCGCCCGTCTCGTCTCCGGCCTTGGAGACGCCTCTTCAGCGGAGCAGGGGCTCCATTGGCGGCAAGTCGCTGGGTGGTGGAGAAGAAGCGCCCTCGGCGGGTCCACTCGACTCGGCCTCGGGCTCGGCAAGCTCGTCCTCGCCGGCGAGCTCCTTTCGCTCGGCAAGGCTTGCCGCCTTCGCTGCGTCCGCCTCCTCCACGGTGTACCCGAAGATGCCAGCGGCAGCAGCTGCGGCCGCCTCCTCCAGCCTGGTGGCAATGCGCGCCATCTCCTCGTCGGTGGTGTCGCGAGTGAGCATCTTCTGCTCATCGGAGCGGATCGGCACTTCTTCCAAGTTGTCGAAGAACTGCTGCACGATCTCGTCGGAAGGCTCCTGCCAGGTTGGAACGATCCCATGGGAATCGCACAACCGCATCATGGCGCGGATGCGGTCGAGAGCAGAGTTGTTGCACAATGGGACGACCCCCCTCGGCAACCTAAACCACTCGGGGTGATCGGGGTCGTTCTTGAACAGCTCTAGCAGCATCGCATCCAGCTCCAAGGCGGTGAAATTCCAATTGAGGCCCGGCGCAGCCTCATGATGTCTGCCGCGTTTTGGAACTCCCAAGCAGGTCTCCTCCTCTCCTGCAAGGGAAGCGATGCGGCGGCGAAGGAAATCTGCGCCAATCGCCTACTGGTTAGTCCGCAAGCCTGAGGCGCAAAAATTGAGTCACGGCTATCTTCAGCCTAGCATCCTCCGCGCCAAGTTACTCCAATCGTTGCCGCGCACTATTGGGGTTTGGCGCCTGGCGAAGGAAGGGCTGCGGGTTCTCCTCTACGACCCAACACCAATTGGCTCTCCACTCCTCCCACTTGTTGCGGAACTCTCCTTCCAGATAGGCTTCTTTCTTGCCGATCCTGGAGACCCAAGCTATCCCTCCGGCAAGCGGCTCTCCTCTCTCGACGCGGGGCACGAAGAAATGGCGGAAGAGTGCCACATTTGGGTGGACTCCGACAAAGTTTTTGCAAAGGTGTGCGAAAACTGCCATGGTCAAGAAAGCGGTGGGAGTGAAATCAAGGAGGCGGAGGCCATATGTGTTCATTATATCGCAGAAGAACTCGGAAAAGGGCGGGCAAAGCCCACAATAAAAGAAAAGGGCAAAGAAGGGATACCCAGTTGGGGCCAAATCAGAAGCGGAGGCGGGGAGTACCTTCGTGCGCGGATGCGCACGCGTCTCCGTCGACCAAAAGAGATAGAAGAGCTCCCTCAGCTCCTTTGCTTCGAGCTGAGGGGAGAAGATGGCCCGCTCCTTGCGCAGCGCCGCGAGTCGCTGCGCCTCGGCCGACTTGACGCCCTTCCCCATGGCGGAGGCGGCGGAGGAGGTCGACGGCGGTGAGTGTGCTTGTGGCGAAAGGGGGCGGGGCGCTGCTCTCTTCGCACTGGAGAAGAAGGGGGGAGCGGCGGTGGTTTTCTTGACAAGACAGCAATGGCAAGGTGGACGGCCTGCCCCTGTTTCCCCTGTTTATAAGGAGGGGGAGGGGGCGGACGTTCCGCTTTTCCTAATAAAGAAACCCCCACGACCACGCCCACGATCTCTCGCACGGCGCCACCTTCGGTGCATGCCGTTAGTGGGGGTCGTGGTTGGTCCGGGGCGAGTTACGGCGCGATCGAGGCCGCGTGTGACCGTGCACTGTTTTGGGCCTGGCCCGACAGCGCTCGGCACCGTGTGCGGCCCAGGCCCGGGGGCTCCTGTCGGTGCACTAGAGTAGGGGTACCCTAGTATCCCGTACTCGTGCACGGGCAGTTACAGCACCCCGCGGCAGGGTTTGCCTGGTCACCACCAAGGTCCTCCGTGGTTCCTTCGAAGCCATTCAAGAAGAAAGTATTTGACCAAGAAGACAAGGCCCCGGCAAGAGGAGCTTTCCGGGAAGGCCACTCAAGGCATGCAGAAGACAAGGCCCGGCAAGAGGAGCTCGCCGGAAGGCTGGAGTGCGACAAGCCTCTAGACACGACAAGGATTCAGCCGCGGCAAGGCACTTGCCGCGGCAGGCAACCTCTCTTCATCTCCGCTCCAGCTCATCCGCCAACGTGTCGCCATGGGACCATTCCAGGCGCGCCTGTCAAGAGGCTGTGCAGCCAGCGGAGAGCAGCGGTAAGCGGCGCCGACAAGCTTGCCATCGTGGCGGCGGTGGCGCACTGACGGTCTCATTGCCTTGTTTAGGCGACTACGAAGAAGGCATTTATTGCTTTTGTCCCTTGCCGTCGAGTTAGGTATTTTGCCTTTGTACAATCATTCAAGTAGGTGTACCAACTACTGTTTTTACATTTGTACCCTCATCTATGTTGCCACCTGTCGGAGACCCCTTGAGCATATAAAAGGAGGCCCATGCGCAACGTAGAAAGGGGTTCGGTTGGTTCGACTCATTCGAGACTAGAGACACTCACGCTAGGTTTTGTAGCTCTCATCGCTCCCTAGCAAGAACACAATACATCGCATACAGCGGTGGGAGTTTTATCTCCGGAGAGCTCAAGCCGGGTAAGCGCTCGTGGTGCTTCGCCTCGACCGCTCTTCGTGCGATTTCCGCCCCCCTCCGAACCACAAGGGGCCTGGTCCGCCGGCCCCATAGGTGCTCGTGGGTACGATCAGCCTCCCCGACAAACACCATCAACCACGTTGGTCCACGGCTCGGGAGGCACCTCCATGGTGGCATGCAGATCTTTGGGAAGACAAGGAATATTCAAGATCAGATGAGGATTAAAAGACAATGATCCTCGGCAAGATCCTTGCGGAGGGGAGCCACAAGACCCCCGGCAAGATCCTTGCCGGGGACAACAGCACGCCACGGCGAGGCCCTTGTCGGGCCACCTGGCAAGGCCCTCACCAAAGGCGCCAGCGGGACCACCTCCAGGCCCGCACCAGCCAAGCCTCCACCGCCGTTCGCATGCAGCTGCCAGCCCAACCAGCTGGGCAGGCACCTGCATGGCAACATGCAGCTCCCAGGCCAACTCATCAAGGGACTGCGTGGCGGCATGCAGATCTTCGTGAAGACTTTGCCACCGCGCCACCTCAGCTGCCTGCCTGCCTACATGGCGCCACATGCATCGGCCCGACTGCGCGATGTCGAAGCAAGGAGGAGCGGCGACGGACGGGACGGGCCTCGTTCCCGTCCCCAATAAAGCAAGGGGAAACCTAAGCGATGCATTAAATGCATCTTGTCCTGTAATACGAGCGATAAGCTCGTATCACTATACGCCTTTGCACCACCTGTGTGCCACCGTGGCAACCCCTTTCAACTATAAAAGGAGGCCCATGGCATACTGGAGAAGGATGGGGCTCTTTGAAATGACCCAGCCACTATAGCTAGTTGGGAGGCTCAAGAACACTCAATACAATCACCAAAGCAGGACGAGGGCTTTACGCATCCTCGCGGCCCAAACCTGGGTAAACGATCCTTGTGCTGATTACTAATCCTGCTCTTCTTGCAACCCTGCGCCCGGGCAACCGTAGTAGGGATTCTTGTGATCCCATAGGTGTCGTTTCCCACCGACATCTTTGGCACGCCAGGTAGGGGGCGCAATTGTGAGAATCTGGTCTAGTAATTAGCCTAGCGTTTCTTAATCGCCATGGCTCCCAAGAAGAAGATGGCCAAAAGGACAGCGCTACCTGCAAGTGTGAAGGGCGCCAAAGCGGCGACAAGAAAGCTAAGTCATGCCGAACCTTTGAATATTTCGTTTTTTATATAAGGTTATCGTCCTCAGAGATCCTACCTATGTATGGAAAACTTGCACGCAAAGGGGCCCTCCCGCGATTGGCAACGCCCTTGTTCTTTTTCGAGTCCGCTCAACAGCTCAAGCGGCCGCGTCGAGAGTGGCAGGGTAGCGTTCCGCACCTGGCAACACCCTCGATTCTGACTCGAGTTAAGCTCGAAAGTTCGGGTGGCCGCGTTAAGGGCAGTAAGGTGGTTCACTCGATAGCAAGTACACCAGGCAGGCCAATGGGGATCCGCCCAGGGTTTACGTGCCGGCAGGCCTACCCAGTTACGTAGGGTGGACATACAAAGGAAAATCGAACAGGAAAATAACGTGCATAACATTAGAAGTACTGCAGAGTTATATTACATCAATTTTCGCCATGGTTCAACTAAAGATAGAAATTGTCTTGGCCATGAACCTGCAGCGACGATAACAAACGGGGAGCCTAATCCCGGCGCTGGCCCTCCACCCTCAGAATTCCGCCGACACTGCTGATGATGGGCTTGATGCGCTCCCTGAGCGGTGCGAGGTCAGTATCCTTCGGCAAGCTCTCCAGCGCGGCATCGAAGTCGAGGTCAGGGTACCAGTATGCCACCTTCGTGAGAACCTTGGTCATGGCGCCCTGTTAAAGCCTCCGGGCCTCGTCGGCCAGCGAGGCCGCCCGGTTGGCGTGAAGCAGCTCCAAAGCACCGACGACCTTCTCAAAGAACAGGGTCAGGCTGCAGTTGGCGCTCACACTCCACTCCGGGGCGTACCTCACGTCCGACATCCCCATGGTGGCCAGCTACACGGCGGCCTGGTTGGCGACGGTGGCGAGGCGATCGAGCCAGCGGTTCTCACCCTCCACGTGCTCCTTGATGTTGAGGGCCTCATTCTTCCGCACTTGCTTCTCAGCCTCCAGGATTTTGGTTAGGGTCCCCTCCCGGGCCGTGGCCTCCGACAGCATCTTCTCGAGACCCTCCAGCTTCAGCTTGAGGTCTTTGATGGAGTTGTTGGCCTCGGAGAGCTCCCCGGCCCTGCTGACGGCCACGCCCTGCGCCTCCGTCAGGGCACTATTAAGCGTGTCCTTCTCCTGGGACGACTTCAGGGCCTGCTCCTTCAGCTCGTCCCGCTCCACCTCCAGCTCCTTCACCTTGCTGGCATGAACCAGGGCCTGGGCATCAAGCGCCTCTTTGTGCCTCTGCTCCAGCTCACGGGTCCGCTGCAAAATAAGCTTCCCCACCTCTTCATCCTTGCCGCGAAGCGTGGCGGCAAGCTTCTCCTCACGCACGGCAAGGTCCTCCTCCTGGGAGTTCAGTGCGGCCACGTGCTGGGTCCGGGCGGCTTCGGCGGTGGCGGCCAAGTTCTTCGCCGCCTCTTGGGCCTTCTCGACGTTTGCCAGCTTCATGGTGAGATCCACATCACGTTTGGCCAGGTCGCCCTGGGCGGCCTTCAGTTCGTCGCGAGCCTGGCGGAACCAGTCCTGCGTCTCGGCGATGCGCTTCTGGAGGTCCACCTCCGCCTTACCCGCCACCGCCGTCCTGCACCTGGCTTTGTCCAGGCGGGCCCGGTGGAGCGCATCGAGCCTCTGGAAGTTGGAACCCATGGCCTGGAGCAGCCGCTCCTCCTGGGAGCCGTAGCCACCAACGCTCGGCTCGTCGACGACCTCGAGTCCGGCGGAGGCGAGCACTTCGTCGTCAAACACCTCTCCCTCGACGGGGGCCCTGGTGCTCGACGCGCCGGGGAGGTGGACGAAGAGGTCATCGCTCACCTTCAGGTACTTGCCGGAGCCGGAGGCAGCGGAGGAGGAAGGCTGGTCATCGACCACCTCCTCCTCGGCGGTGGCCTTGCGGGGCTACCCGGCAGGCCCCTTGTCGGCCTCCTCGGCGGTAGCCTTGCCGGGCTCCCCGGCAGGCCATTTGGCGGTGTCCTCCTCGGCGCCCCTGGCGGCCTCCTCGGCGGCAATCTTCTCGGCCTCCGTCGCGGCGTCCTTGGCCATGTCCTCAAATACGGTGTCCAGGTGTCACGACCGGTTTTCCGGGTATTAATTTCCCAGAAAATGGCCTTTGTGCTCACCAGCCCCGGGATTACTGTTCGCTAATGAGGCCCCAACTTGATAAAGAAATTCCAAGAAAAATACAAAATATGTAGTACAAGACCCTTCTGGCCTATGAGTACAACAAATGGTTTCTAGTGTTTGATGGCGGAAGCGATTTGTGGATCATCAGCATCTATGGGACTCCATCTCCCACAGGAACAGCTGACCAGGCTAACTCCTATCTTCGCGAGGCTGCTATCACCATTGCTTAGGTTCCGGGGCTGTCATCGCAACTCCCCTCTCCACGCAAGAAATCTGGCCAAGACAATAGCCAGGGACAAGCCAGTGAGTACTTTGAATGTACTCGCAAACATTATGAACACGGGTATAATATAAATGATAATCATGTACTGAAATATTCTACAATCACATCGTCAGTCATAAAATAAAAACTCTGGTGCATGCAAACAGGTTGTTTATACGCAACGTGGAAATGAAATAATGAGGTAGAACTAACATGCACTGATCGGGTGTCTGAAGCGACGCCTCGAAAGGATCATGATATGAAGCATGCCTCAGTCGGGCGTCTAGGCGACACCACATAAAGGGCTTATAAGGGAAATAAATAACAAGCATGCCACAGTAGGGCGTCTATGCGACACCACATAAAGGGCTTATAAGGGAAATAAAGTCAAGCAGCGACAAGGAGATCGACCTCCCCACGGCCGCGACAAGGATGAAGATGATGATGACGACGAAGATATGGAGGACGACGACGCCGATGAGCAGGAGTTTCAGAAAGCCACAGAGGTTCTCTGCGTTGACGGAGGTGCTTCCCTGCATACCTCCCACCGCCAACTCAAGCAATGGATGCGGGAGGTCAATGCAACGGAACCATCCGTGAGAGTCACGCATAAGCCTACGAAGTGGTCCAGCACGCCCCTCACTTTTGATATTGAGGACCACCCCGATCGCATAACTGCGGTCGGGTGCTTGCCGATGTTGGTCTCTCCAACCATCCGCAACCTCAAGGTCACAAAAATGTTAGTTGACGGCGGGGCCGGCTTGAATCTGATCTCCTCCGCGGTGCTCCAGAAGCTTCAAATCCCTGACAGCGAGCTCGAAGGGACCGGAACCTTCCAAGGAATCAATGCAGGAAGGAGCAAGCCGAAGGGGAATATTACGTTGCGGTCACATTTGGCGTGAGCTGAACTTCAGGATCGAGAGGGTTACGTTTGGCGTCGCCGATTTCCCATTGCCTTACAATGGGATACTTGGCCGTCCGGCACTCGCCAAGTTCATGGCAGCCTCTCACTACGCCTACAACCTACTCAAGATGCCAGGCCCGATAAGCGTCATCTCTGTCCATGGCGACAAGAAGGATGCCCTTATCTGTGCCGACAAGATCTTCCGGGATGCAGCAGCCGCGACTGATTGCCAGACACTTGCCGCTGAAGCTCCTGGAGGGAAGAAGACCAAGTCCAAGTCCGGCAAGGGCTCTGATGCTCACTCCGGCAAGCACACCTCTTCGGAGTGCCGCGCTACCGTCGAGGACGCACCATCAAGCTCCACCGGCAAGTGCAAGAAGATGGTGGCTCCACCGAAGACCAAGAAGGTGCCCGCCAAGGAGGACGGCGCTGGTGGTACCTTCACCATCAGTGCCTCTCTCAACCCCAAATAGGAAGGCGCGCTTGTTGCTTTCCTGCGGGCGAATGTCGACGTGTTTGCATGGCAACCGTCTGATATACCCGGTGTTCCCAGGAAAGTGATTGAGCACCGCCTGGCCATTTGTCCTCATCTTGTCCCGTCAAGCAAAAAGTCGAAGCAAGCGTTGGGCGCCAAGAATTCATAGCAGAAGAGATCAAGAAACCGGAAGCAGCAGGCCTTGTCGAGGAGTGCTCCATCCTACGTGGTTGGCCAATCCTGTAGTCGCATGCGCCAAGGCAAATGGGAAATGGAGACTTTGTATTGACTTCACGGATGTTAATAAAGCTTGCCCCAAAGATCCATTTCCCTTGCGGCGCATTGACCAGATTGTTGACTCCACGGCTGGATGTGATTTGCTTTCGTTTCTTGATGCCCGCTTCGAGATACAATCAGATCTTCATGGCTTAAGAATATTAAGAGAAGACCGCATTCATCACTCCATGTGGCACATACTGTTTCATACGGATGCCTTTCGGTTTGAAGAATGCTGGTTCAACATTTGCAAGGGTAGTCCATGACGCTTTTGAGCCGCAAATGCACAGAAATGTAGAAGCCTACATGGATGACATAGTGGTCAAGAGCAAGGACAAAGCAACTTTGGTTCAAGATTTGGATGAGACCTTTGCAAATCTGCACAAGATCAACCTCAAGCTCAACCCCGAGAAGTGCGTGTTTGGAGTCCCTTCCGGCAAGCTTCTCGGGTTCTTCGTGTCTCAGCGGGGGATGAAGCTAATCCCGACAAGATCAAGGCCATTGAGCAGATTGAAGCACCAAAGCGCGTCAAGGATGTACGAAGACTTGCCGGTTGCATGGCTACTCTCAGCAGGTTTATTTCTAGGTCTCTGCTGGCGCCTACCGTTTTTCAAGATTTTGAAAAAGGCAGGTCCAGTAAAATGGACTCCCGAAGCGGAGGCTGCGCTGCAGGACTTAAAGAGATACCTGTCCTCCACTCCAACACTTGTCGCACCTAGGCCACAAGAGAAATTGCTGCTATATATAGCGGCAACCAATCAAGTGGTTAGTGCTGCGTTAGTGGCGGAGAGGGAGGCGGATGACGAGCCAAAGAATCATGGCAAGCACGTCCAAATGACAAGCAGGGGCTTCACGACAAGCTCTGGTCCCGACAAGGATGAGTCCACGCAGACACGTGAAACGGTCTGAGAAAAGGATGGTGCAGCGCCCGGTCTATTTTGTCGACTCCCTCCGCAAGGGGCTAGGTCAAGGTATTACGGTGTGCGAAATTGCTTTTCGGCCTCCTCATGGCCTCGAGAAAGCTGCGCCATTACTTCCAAGCACATGAGATCACAGTTGTCACTCGCTTTCCGCTGAAGAGGATACTGCAGAATCCAGAAGCGACATGCAGGATTGTCGAGTGGGCACTGGAGCTGTCAAGCTTTGGTCTTAAGTTTGAAAGCACATCAACTATCCAAAGCAGCGCCTTGGCAGAATTCATAGCAGAATGGACGCCAACGCCCGGATGAAGAGATTCGAGACGAGCATTCCCGTCAAAGAAGCAAGCAAAGAGTGGCTGATGTACTTTGATGGTGCCTTCGCTGCAAAGGCGCCCGGTGCGGGCGTCTTGCTTATCGCACCCACCGGAGAGCACCTCAAGTGCGTCGTCCGGATGCACTTTCCCAAGGAGCAAGCGACAAACAATACCGCAGAGTATGAAGGTTTGCTTGCGGTCTCGAGATCGTGATGGACCTTGGGATCAAGAAGATTATTGTCGGGGTGACTCGCAACTCGTGCGTCCGCCAAGTCAACAAAGATTACCAGAGTCCATTGATGGAAGCCTACGTCGATGAGGAGAGGAAGCTGGAAGAGCACTTTGACGGCCTGCAAATGGAACATGTTCCAAGAGCTCAGAATGATATTGCTGATGGCCTGTCAAAGTGCACCGCACTCAAGCTACCTGTGGAACCAGGGATCTTTGTGCTCAAGCTGACTCAACCAACCGTAACACCATCAACAGGGCAGAATAAGAAGAGGAAGTTGGCCTCTGGTGACTATTTACCGACAGAGCTTCCCGAAGCCATCGTTGCAAAGGTCCCCAAGATCAACACCAACAGTCTTTGAGGAAGCGATGCGCTCCGGCAGACCCTGTGGTTTGTTTCGTTGAAGCGACGCTCTCGACAAGTCTTGCTCCGGCAAGCTTGTCGGGAGCATCTAGCTCGGCTGAGCAACGAGTGCTCTTGCCGTAGAAGCTGATGTTCCCGCAGCAGCAGATGTGCCTTTAGTCCTTGTTGTCCGAGCCACAAGCTCCAACATGGGCGCAGCAGATTGTCCATTTCCTTGAGACAGGAGAACTTCCCGAAGAAGCGGAAGAAGCGGAAAGAGTAGCCCGGCGGTCAAGTATGTACGGTTTGTCGACGGCATCGCATGCGAGAAGAAGACTCAACGGTGTGAAATTGAAGTGTATTCCCGGGGAAGATGGATGAAGCTATTGGCGAGAGAGATACATGGAGGCATATGTGGTCACCACATTGGCGCAAGAGCACTTGCCCGCAAAGCTTTCCAAGCAAGGTTTCTTACGCCGACAGCCCTCGAGGATGCAATCGCACAAATAACCAAGTGTGAAGCGTGCGGTTCCATTCCAAGCAGATACACCAGCCAGCTCAAGCTCTCGGAACGATCCCTTTATCCCGGCCATTTTCGATGCGAGGCTCGACATCCTCGGCCCCTTCCCCGAAGCTGTCGGGGCTTTGAGTACTTATGCGTCGCCATCGACAAGTTCACAAAGTGGCGGAAGTGGAAGATGAGGAAGGTGACCTGACAACAAGCAGTCAAGTTCTTTAGGTCGATTGTCTGCCGTTTCGGAATCCCTACCAGGATCATCACCGACAACGGCACCCAATTTACGAGTCGCACCTTCATGCAGTACGTCCAAGACCTTGGCGCCAAGGTCTGATTTGCTTCTGTTGCTCACCCGAGAAGCAACGGTCAGCGAGAGAGGCAAATCTTTGAAGTGCTTTGCGGGCTCAAGACGAGAACTTTCGACGGGCTGCACAAGTGCGGAAGAAAGCTGGATCGAGGCTGCCGGTGGTCCTTTGGTCGATGAGGACGACGCCAAATCGAGCCATCGGCGGCGCGCCTTTGCTCTAGTCTATGGAGCAGGGCAGTTCTCCCCACGGAACTCAGATACGGATCGCCTCGAGTACTCGCTTATGATGAGCTTGAGCAAGAGCAGCTGCGACAAGATGACGCTGCTCCTCGAGGAGGATCGTCTTCGAGTCATTGTCGCGAGCTTCGCTACAACAAGCCCTCGCGTCGCTACCATAGCCGCAGGGTTAGTGCCGAAGTCTCGAGGAAGGCGACCTTGTTCTTCGGCGCGTTCAGTCCGCCAAGAATTCAAACAAGTTGACGCCAAAGTGGGAAGGCCCTTATCGGGCGAAACGAGTCACTAGGCCTGGGGCTGTCCGCCTTGAGACCGAAGATGGAATTCCGGTGAGCAACTCCTGGAACATTGAGCATCTTCGTAAGTTTTACCCATAGGGCGCGGTTGTCGGAGTCCGTTCCGGCAACCACCTTTTGTACAAGTCTTGCCGCTGTTGCATGTAATCGCCATTACAAAGCCGGGCGCAGACCCGTGCATCGATAAAGCTTCGTGTGTGTTGCGCGCGACTTGTCAAGTTCATGCTTTCATCATTTTATTGCATGTTTTGGCTAACACTTTGTGCAGCAACCACACCCAGTAAGCAGAATCGAGCCGCTAGGCTCCATAACGTTATTTCCTCTTCTTTATCTTCTCTCAAAGAAAGGAAGGCTCCCTCGCGCACAAGTTAACCCGGGGGGAGGAGGAGATAATACTGTGGACCAGGCACCGCTCGAGGAAGTTTCACCTCATCGGGAAGCAAGAAACAGAAAAGCTAAGTTGCCAAAGTTTGATCAATCAATTTTTAAATTTTCGTTATCTTCCTCGAACGATAGTACTTTGTATGGAAAACCTGCTTGTGAGAGGAACCAAATCGTGACTGGTCGCGCCCTTACTTTGTTTCGAGTCCGCTCAACAACTTAAGTGAGTTGCGGCTAGTCGCGACAAGGTTGCTTGTCATTAGCGACCCGCCAGTAATTTCTTTGAAGTTCACTTTTCGGCGCTTTCGCGGCAAGGGTTACTGCGCAAGTTCCTGAAATCGTAAGGCGTAAACGCATAAAGGAAGGAATCAAGTAGAGGAAATAATGTTGCATCGATCGATTCAGATCAGTAATAAATTTTTAAAGTTATCTTCCTTGAACGACCGCGCTTTGTATGAAAAACCCATGCGCGGAGGAACCAAATCGTGACTGGTCGCGCCCTTACTTTGTTTCGAGTCCGCTCAATAACTTAAGTGAGCTGCGGCTAGTCCGCGACAAGGTTGCTTGTCGGTAGCGACCCCGCCAAAGGCTGCTGAAGTTCCGCACTTCGGCGCCAAGGGCAAGGGTGCTGCACCGCAAGTTTCCCGAAAAGCGTAGGGTAATAACATACAAAGCCAAGAGTCGAGTAAAGGAAGTAACGTAGCGAATGTTGCCCAGAATAAAGTTATATTACAAAAATAACTTATCGCGGCACTGGCTAAATCGTCCTCAGAACTGAAATAACAGCGAAGAGGAGAAGAAGGGCGCGCTGGTACACAAGCTGCGGCAAGCCAGAGTTGCCGGGGGCTGCGGCAAGCCAGAGTTGCCGAGAGCTGCGGCAAGCCAGAGTTGCCGGGGGCTGAGATATCAGATAAGCCCTTCGTTCTTTTTCAAGCGTCCGTTTTTCATTAAAAACATTCTACTCGGATACAATCCGTGGGGAATGAAAAACATGAAAGGGAAGATTACAAGTATTAAATGCGGATAAGACCCGAAGGCTTACAAATTAAAAAGATAAGATGCCCGTAATCCCTTTCCTGTCCCTCTTTCGTGAGGTAGGTCAAGGAGGCGAGGAGGGCAAAAGAAATGCCTAGGCAGGCTACGGGTGCCGAAGGCACCAAAGGAACATCCGGGAGCTCCCGAGGGCTTAGCCGGAGATGGCAGCGCCGAAGCGGGGCTCGAGACGAGGCGGTAGGGCGTCAAGATCTTGTCGAGGGCACTACGCCCTCGTACTCCGACTTGACGGCCTTGTCGCCATCCCTCTTCCATTCCGCAGCCTCCCTACGCCAGTCGCCCAAGGAGACGACCCCGGGGAGTTCAAGGAGCCGGCGACGCGGATGATGGGGTCGCCGGTGACACACGAAGCGGCGCCCGACAACTAATCGGGCCCGCTACCCTCGTCGTCGCTGTCGCTCTCCTCCTCGTTACTCTCGCTCGAGGGGGAGTCTTCGCTGTCGGAGGAGCTATCCACGCAGCACTTCGCCCGAGTACCGAGATCCCCGAAGACCTTGACGGAGAGGAGATCACCCTCCATTAACTTAAAATGGAGGGTAAATCCCGCCCTCAGGATGTGGATGCGAGTGAACATCTTCCACCCACGATCAAGATACATCACATTAGGGGCTGGGAATACAACACGGACCCGCATGCCGCTGATTCCACATCCCCTCATGTGCAGTCTCAGTGTCTCGGGCGGATCAGACTCCATCGCGCTCGCGAACATAGCTGGAAGCCGGAGGCGACGACGAGGCGCCCGGCGCAGCCTGACGAAGAACTCGCAAGGGTCGTCCCCTGTATGGACCGCCCTTGAGGAGGCGGAACCGCCGGCGGAAGCGGAGACGGCGCGCCGCCCCGTCCGCCTCTTCCCCGAGCGCCTCAACCTCGTCCACGACCTCGCCCCCTCCCTCTTCCTCTTGGGGTTGGCTCTGCCGCCCCGGGCATGGGGTTGGGAGGGGAGCGCTGTCTAGCGGCGACCCTCGCCGCCACCGATGAAGAACCAAGGTCCCTTTTCTCCATGGCGAATGAGAGAAAGGGGAGCAGAAACTGAGGAAAGAAGGAGATGGGAGAGTGCGGGCTTCTGCGCTCCCCTTCCGCTCTTTTTAAGGAAGCAACGTGGGAGCTCGACCGCCTCGCTCGACAAATTAGGGCATAGTAAGAGCAGGGAATCGGGGCCAACCAGCTGCCTCTGCTCGTAACGGCCCAGTTTTCCACTTCCACCGCACGCGACCCCAAGAGCATGGGAACCACGTGGCGGGGGTGCAGAACTGAGGCGACGGGTGAAGCAACCCCGCACGCCGCCCACTTCCCCCACGACGCCGCAATTGACGCGTGACGTTACGGGGGAATGCGGCGGATACGGAACGGGTTTGGTTTGGACCCAGGCCGCGTGTGCCCGTGCCCTGTTTTGGGCCTGGCCCAACAGCGCTCGGCACCATGTATGGCCCAGACCCGGGGGCTCCTGTCGGTGTACTAAAGTAGGGGTACCTTAGTACCCCGAACTTGTGCACGGGCAGTCGCAGCGGCACCGCGGCAAGCCTTTCGGCCGCGTCTGCCAAGACCCTCCGCAGCCATTCAGAAGACAAGACCCGACAAGAGGAGCTTGCGGGAAGGCCTCTCTAGGCGCAGACAAGGCCCCGACAAGAGGAGCTTGTCGGGAAGGCCAATCAGACGCGTAGAAGACAAGGCCCGGCAAGAGGAGCTTGCCGGAAGGCTCGGAGCGCGACAAGTCTCCGGGCGCGACAAGGATTCGGCCGCGGCAAAGGCGCTTGCCGCGGCATGCAACTTCTCTCCGTCTCCGCTCCAGCTCACCCAGCGACGTGTCGCCATGGGACCGTTCCATGGGCGCGTGTCGAGCGGCTGTGCAGCCAGCAGAGAGCAGCGATAAGCGGCGGCAGGCTCGCCATCGTGGCGGCGGGCGCACTGACGGTCTATGTTACACTTTGTTTGGGCGGCGACAGACGGGCATTTATTGCTTTTGTCCCTTGCCGTCGAGTTAGGTATTTTGCACTGTACACTGTTCAAGTAGGTGTACCAACTCCTGTTTTTACATTTGTACCCCTGCCTATGTTGCCACCTGTCGGAGACCCCTTGAGCATATAAAAGGAGGCCCGAGTGCAACGTAGGAAGGGTTCCGTTCAGTTCAGTTGGCCAAGTTCGTCTCGTTGGGTTCATTCGACCCACTCGAGACCAGATAGACTCAAGCTAGGTTTTGTAGCCCTCGTGGCTCCCTAGCAAGAACACAATAGATCAAACAAGCGAAGTAGGAGTTTTATCTCTCCGGAGAGCTCCGAAGCTGGGTAAACCGCTCGTGTGCATCGCCTCGATCCGCTCTTCGTGCGACCTCCGCCCCCCTCCGAACCACAAGGGGCCTGCTCTGCCGGCCCCATAGGTGTCCGTGGGTACGACCGGCCTCCCTGACACCAAGCCAAACTGGTCGAATTTGTGTCTAGAAATGCTTTAGTTATGTAAGGGATTTGATTGTGGAAGGGAACGTAAGGATCTTTTTACTCCTTATACCTCATGGCCTTCTGATCTGAGTCATCCTCTTCTCTTCTACGGGGTTTAAGAACTAGGCTTCTCATCTATCTATTAGGATGACGTGTTACTAATCCATAGACTCTTAAGATTGTTGGTTTTAAGCCCCAGTTCAGTTCCTACTATTTCTATATGTTAACTGTTGATCTTGGAACCTGGATATGATGTTGTTAAGTGGCTATGCCACCATTTTGCATGATGTCTCAAATCTTTTGAGCATTTACAGCCGTTATGCTGTCCGAGTCATCGAGGTCTCTAAATTATGCGATGCATTTGCAAATCCTTTCCTTCCATTCCCGATGTCCTTTTTGGTCAGAATAAGCACACTAATCGGTAAGTTGAGGTACTTTGTTGCCTCGGCGTAGATGTTGGAACTATTTTTATGACCCTAGGTGTTTAGGAAGTCACCTAGCAATTTAGCAATGCTTTTGTATCCCGGTGTGATGATTACGGCCATTATTCTTGAAAGCATTCCGTTGATGCAATTTAGTTAGTAGGTATTCTATTCATGGGTTCTTGAACCCGAGATTCACCCTACTTACCTAATGTTGATAGTGTTGCTCGTACCTTTAGGATATTAGTAACTTTGCGATAGTCCTCGAGGTCCGTGGTATTTCCTTCTTCCAAATACTATGAACCGCTTATGGCAGAAGTTCCTCGCTGAACCAAAAGCTCACAACCAAAGTACTCTTGAGGAGTCCTCCATTCTATATTGTGAATCTGCCAGTTCTACTTTCCTGCATGGGTTATCCGGAAGAAACCTGTTGAACTTGGTTCGACATACCAGTCTATGCATCCACAACTCGAAAAGTTATATGATCCTTCGAGTTGTTTCCATTGTAGTTGTATTCCGACCTTCGTCTATCAATTGATAGTCAGAAATAGTCATGCATTCGTCATCGATGCCTATTATCCTTGTGGTCCGTCAAGCCATTCTATTTCGGAATGACTAGGAGAAACAAACTCCAGTACCTCATCCATTTCTAGGATTGGGTCAAAGTAGTTGTATCCGCGCAGATCAAAATGCCAATTCAGCTTTGTTACATTTCTACCTTGGAGTGTTACCCCTTTATGTCGAATTGTCATGAGAACTGCACCAACTCTCATGAATTCTTGACGTAGTGATACTTCACACCATCATTGTTCATTCCTCGGTTCCGTGTTGTCGCAACCGGAGTGCCGACTAGTGAATTCTGGTGTGTGAAATCGATACTCCTAGCAACCTCGTTGCTTGGTCGTAAATGGACAATATTATCATTCTTAGCGTGTTGGTTATTAAATCATCATCATAAGATTAATCGTGCTACCTAGTCCTTAGTTCTGGTGCACTCTTCGATCTATGAGTTAGGATCTTGTCAAGTCCTCACTCATTCGATCATATCATCTTGCCATCAAAAGCAAGATTGTTCTCGAGCTTAGTAACATACCGGTGGTTCGTGACTTTCCAAATATCTTCTTGGAAGTGTTACCGGGTTGTTTCCTGACTGTTATGTTGAGCTCGTGATCAAGTTGTTTTCTTGTGAACCACCCTTTCTCCAAGAATCTGTGTTGGATACCCCTGAGCTAGTTGGTTAAGCCAAACAACAAATTGGAGAGTTGGAAGATAAAAGCTTGCCTAACTTAGTTTGTTCCAAAGGGATATTCTTGTGTAGTGTGTGTTGAAGAAAGATGATATCTTCATCGATTGGTCTCTGTGATCAGTTGCTGGACCTATTGTGTTATCAATCCTTTGATTTGAGTGTGGGCTATCGCCAAATCAAGTTAGAACCAACGATATTCGTAATGTTGTCTTACTCG
Organism: Aegilops bicornis; assembly: GCA_021605145.1. Taxonomy (NCBI): domain Eukaryota; kingdom Viridiplantae; phylum Streptophyta; class Magnoliopsida; order Poales; family Poaceae; genus Aegilops; species Aegilops bicornis. The sequence goes on along the minus strand of CM038672.1, from coordinate 552,342,851 downwards.
TGGTTGATCCCTTGAGCATACACCATTACATCTTTTGGTCTGACCAATACTATCACGGTGTTCACATGATGGCGGAAGTCCAGTGATATGGAAATTCCGATGAGTTGTTGTTGAGCCCATCAGCAGCATGTTGTCTCCCCCATGAGTCATGTTGAACATCAACCTAGTGTTGAAAACTTTGTAAGCAATGCCTTCGTGTTCCGTTCATGAAGCTTATGCTTGGATGGAAGAAGTGACTTCCTAGAATTCATGTGCTTTAGGTGTAAGTTGCCGCCATGAATTTGAGAAAGGTTTGTTTTGTTTCCTTTGGAATCATCCCAAGTCCATCATGCACGTGCGAAGTATTCCATGGTCTGATAGACTGATCATCTTCATTCCATATGAATTCCATAGCACACTAAGCCACTGATTGACTTGTTCTAGGAAAAGGAGTTAAGTGCTATTCCATGGTAATGCACAAGACTTCATCATCCTCGATGATGGTTCCCAACCTGAACTCGGTAGTGTTTTATTATAAGACTACTAGGTGGTAATGCTTGTCTAGGACAACGTGTTCACCGTTAGTAGCAGAACCAGCTCATGTTTTGGAGCTTGCTATCGTAGTTCATTCCCGAGAATCTCGCAACATCTTTCCGTCGATTTGTGTTGCAAACTTTCATTTTTCTTTCTAGACTCGATGAGTCTGGAATATCCTAACACCAACCAGATCTGAATCTCAGGCAGATATGATGGTTGGAACATTTCCAACAGTTGCATGTTGTTCCCAGCTCGCACCGCCATTGCGCCAATTTCCATGGGCTGCCTCTCAGTAATTGTTGTGTAGGATCATCCTCAAAAGTGGACTTACCATGGGTCCCATCCATTTCCGGTGATAAGCAAAAATCATCCATTGCGTTGTCTTCAACAAGGTAGTCCACATCATTCATTCTAGTCTGGGTATGCCATTCCTTGCACTCCAACAAACGATCTTTGTGAATTGCCTTAGGTTTGGTATGAAGAGTTTCAATGATATGTGATTCAAAAGTAATTCTTTTTGCCACTTAAGGGAATAGTTCCTCGCGTCACCTCCCCTGGGGTGCCCCGTTATTGAATCATGGCAAATATTTCCTCGCCACCTTGACACCATCCACCATCCTTCTAAGCGTGGAATTGTTGCCCACCAATCCAACCCCGTTGTTTGTTCTTCCATCCCTCTCGATGTGTGTTTGGTGTCTCAACTCAAGAGATGTTCTTACGTCTCACTCCGTGGACTGATCTTGAGTTGCTCGACCTTCAAGAAGATTTAATCCTGTAGGGTTTCCCCCTTCTTTCTGTTGTCATGTTGAGTGAAGATCTCGAAAGCAAACACGTCAAGACCAAGATGATGGAATGAATCAACATCTTCGAGAAGGGCAAATGGATCATGAAAATTGCGATAGTTTTGTGACTCCCCTTTTCCTCTTACCTCACGTCTTGAATCTCGGGGCGAGATTCTTGTTTAGTGGGGGTGAGTTGTCACAGCCCTAGAGCTTGCTTGCAACTAGTGGCATTGCATCCATGCATCATGTTTAATTTTCATGAAATTTGAAATGGGGATGACCAAGCCCTAGCACCAAAGCAATTCAAATAGGTTCAACTAAGAATTTTTTTCAATGAACCCAAATGGCCTTCAAAAATGTTCACCATTTTTGGAAAATGCTGGAAACAGTAACCAGAGATGTTGCACATTTTTCCATGACATTTGGATTTTTGAATTAAATCATATAGTATTTGCATTTGGGCATTTAATGCTAATAAATAGTTTAAATGTTCAAATAATCATAAACTGAAATGTTTGTTGTTGGAAATATTCCAAACAGTGACATTGACCAGTTTCATGATTTATGGAAATGCCCTGGCATTTTTATTAAAGCCAAACATAATTACGTAAAATAGAAAATGGAAATAAAAGAGAGAAGCCCAGCCACTTACTGGCGCTCACACAGCAACCATCGGCCCGCCCAGCCCACGAGGCAGGGAGGTCTTCTTCCTCCCATGATCGGACGCCTTGCAGTCGTGCGTGCCCGGCGCTCGCGCGCCACCTCCTGCTTGCCGCTCCCTCCCCGACGCCTGGGCGTCTCCCCGGCGCCACGCACCCCGACCCCTCTCTCCCTCGCCTGTGGCCTCTCCTCCTCTCGCTCTCTCACTTTCGACGCACCCAAGCGGCCCCGTCGCCACCGTGCCGCCGTTAAATCGTGGCCACCGACCTCCCCACGGCCAGCCATCCCGCCCACGAGCTCCGCCTCGCCACCCTGAACCTCTCCGCCGAGCCACGTGGCACCGGATGCCCCTGAATGACGTCTCCGCGGTCGTCTTCTACCTCGGGCAATCGAGATCGCCGGAGATGCTCCGACGCCGTCCGGCCTCCCCCGAGCCCGCTGAGCTACTCATCGACCCCTCCGTGAGCTCCTCTGCCGAACCCCTCTCTCCCTGTGCTCTATTTCCCTCTCTAGCCGTTGATTCATGGGACCCGAGAGCTTCCTTGCCGGCCATGGCGCCGCCGTAGCTAGAGCGCACCCACGACGCATTCGAGCCTAACCTCGTGTTCAGTGAGTCCGCAGGACTCCGTAGCACCCCTCCGCACCTCCTGCCGTGCCTCCTAGCGATGACCCCGAGTTCGTCCGAACTCCGGCGGCCGCCAACCTCCTCGCCGGCGCCGATTCCGGCCGCCCCGAGCTCAACTAACTCCACCAAAAGCTGCGGTTTGCTCCCAGCTATCCAAAGACACCCTCTGCGGCTCGTTTGGTTGCCGAAATGACCAAATCCACTCTCGCCGCCCGCGTCGCTTCGCCCGGCAGCTAGGCGCCGGTGTAGCCGACTTTGACTTTGACCATGGGTGGACCTGGTTGACTCTGTTGAGTCAATGACGGGTGGGGCCCGACCACATTAACTAATCAGGTTTAGTTCTAATTGATATTTTGCTAAACTAATTATGCTGACACGCGGGACCCACTGTCAGGTTTGACCCGGACCGTGTCCCGTTGACCCGCTGATGTCACACTGAGGTCAGGCGGATGCAGTAATACCATTTCTGGATTTATTATAATTCAGGAAATTTCAGAAAATACCCCAAACTTCTAAAAAAATCATATAAATTCAACCGTAGCTCAGAATGAAATAATTTATATATGAAAAATGATCAGAAAAATATGAAGAATCTGTTTATGCCATGGTAATGCATGTTTGAACAAGTTAACCTCACTGAATAGGATGAATCATGATTAGGGTAATTTATGAACTAGCATTTGGAGTTGGAGTTTAACCTTGTTTGAATTCCACTTCAATTAACTTGGCTTACTGCTGCATTAGGTCAATTCAGTTCCTTAACATGACATGTCATTCATGTGAATGTGCATTGCATTGATTGTGTTCTTTCTCGATTGCGGTGTTTGTCCCTCTCGGTGAGACAACGATTGACGATGAGTTCGATGACACCGATGAAGAACTATATTATCTTGAAGTGCCAGGCAAGCAAAACCCCTTGTTCATTCCGATACAATCCCACTCTCTCGCTCCTGCTCTCTTTTACTGCATTAGGACAACAACGATTCATCTGTTACTTGCTGCGGTAGCTGAACCCCTTTATCCTCTGCATGACCTGTCATTCCACAGTAATTAGATGAAACCCACTAGCATGAGTAGGAGTTGCTTGAGCCATGTTGTGCCTACTCATTCATGCTTGTTTGTCATGCCTGCTCGCTTAGAGTTGAGTCGTGGTCTGATTCATCGGGGATGAATCGGAGGTGTGTGAACATGTCTTACTGATGAGAGCTAAGTGTGTGAACACGATTTGGTAAAGGTAGCGGTGAGAGTCCATGTAGGAGTACATGGTGGGTTGTCTCATTGCAGCCGTCCTCGAGGCTGAGTTACGTGTTTGTGATCCATGAAACAGTTACTACCACGCATTGGGCCCGAAACCAATGGACCCTCTCGGCTTCTTAACCACTCTTGTCCTCAGTTCGGGAGTTGCAAGTAGTTTCTGGTGTTTGTAGCATGCTGGAGGCCGCACGCAACGCTGACCATAGGGGTGGGTTGTGTTGCGGTAGGGACGTGGCCCGGTGTACCGATTCGCCCGTTTGGTGTCTCGGGAACCCTGCACACATCGTTCGGGGCCGTTAGTGGAAACCTCGGCGGACTCCTGCGGATGGAACCCGAATAGGCGATAAACCTGGACTCAGGACTCGTGTGTTTAGGTAGGTCGTGGCCGACACCCTCGCTGGGCTTCCGCTTGAAGGTTGCCGAGTACATGTCGTGTAAACGGCGGTAAGTGGTGAGAGAGTGTGTGAAGAAGTACACCCCTACAGGGTTAATATGATCTATTCGAATAGCCGTGTCCGCGGAAAAGGACTTCTGGGTTGCCTATATCAGTTCATAGGCAAGTGAAAGTGGATACTCTAAAATGCGCAAGATAAGCGTGAGTGCTATGGATGGCGTTCTCGTAGGGAAACGGGAGCGGGTCCATAGTGGTGTATCGATATGGTGAATATGTGGACTCGTGTGCGCCACCTCAAAAGAGTTACTTGCAGTCGTAGTTCAGGATATTCACTGAGTCAAAGCTGGCTTGCTGCAGTCAAACTCCACCACCCCCTTTGTTGATACTGATGCATATGTAGCTAGTTCTGATGTAAGTCTTGCTGAGTACGTTTGTACTCACGTTTGCTTATTTTATGTTTTGCGAGAGACGTCGGTCTCGCTAGTAGTTCTGCTTGGACTTCGACGTTTAGCTTGTTACCTCAGCTACGATCTTGTGCCCTCGGCAGAATCTGGTAGATAGTCAGGCTTCTCAGCCTTTTTCATTCATAGTTGTCTGTACTCAGACATGTTTAGCTTACGCTTGTGCTTTGACTTGTATGCTTTGTGTGTTGGGTCATGAGACCCATGTTTGTAATATCTCGCTCCTCGGAGCCTAATGAATAAATATTTGAGTCGTAGAGTTATGTTGTGATGCCATGTTGTATTTACACATATTGAGCATATTGTGTGTATGTTTGAAATGCTTGGTATGTGTGGGATCCGACAAACTAGTTGTTTATCCTTGGCAGCCTTTCATATGGGGAAATGTAGTCTCGTGCTTACGGCGATAGTAGTCCGCTTCTGCCCGGTTCACCGGAGTCTTGCTAGCCCAACACTACTGCTTGGACACTTGACTGGCGGCATGTGTTTCACTTCCTATATACGTCCCTTCGGGAAATGTCACGCGGTGATATTCGGAGTCCTGCCTAGCCTGCTACAGCCGGGATACCGGAGTCCTGTTAGCCCGGTGCTACAGCCAATTCATACGTTGATGACCGACATGCTCGATGTGATTCATGTATGCCTGTCCCCATGGGTTAAGCGCCGCTTTGGGTTCACGACTAGCCATGTCGGCCCAGGTTCTTTGTCATATGGATGCTAGCGACACTATCATATACGTGAGCCAAAAGGCGCAAACGGTCCCGGGCCATGGTAAGGCGACACCCGTGGGGAATGCCGTGCGTGAGGCCGCAAAGTGATATGAGGTGTTACCAGCTAGATCGATGTGACTTGGAATCGGGGTCCTGACACTCGTCGGCCTCGTCTTTGAAAAGAGGCGCCACGGTGCCGGCACTGCTGGCCTTCCTAGCGGCCTCCGCCCATCGGGCGAGCTCCTCCTCCTCCGCGGCCGCCGCGACCTTATCCTCCACGCCATTAGTGCTGCCGGCCTCCTCGGCTAGTTGTGCCTCCACCTCCTCGGCTAGCTGCCGGCCACCAACTCCGCATGGGTGGTGTCCTGGATGAGCCGCGGCTCGTCAGTGACACAACCCTCGTGCAGGGTGTCGAAGAACTGCTGCACCTAGATGTCCTCCGGCTCAACCCAGCTCGGGTCAGGGCCGTGCGCGTTGCAGTCCGGCATCATGGCAATGATGTCGGTCCGGCGCGAGTTATTGCTCAGCAGGACCACTCCTGCCAGCAAATTGAACAAGGGCCCCTTGACGACCTTGTCGGCCTTCGCGGCGGCCCTCTCGACCTTGCCGGTCCGCTCGACCACGTTGTCGCGGCCCACATCGACCTGGAAAGCCGCTGGCAGAAGTGAGCATGCCCCATCACTATGAAGCTGTGGTCAAGGCAGGGCGAAGCCGCGTATCGGCGGTGTTCGTAAAGAACCAGGCTGGCCTCCCCTTGTTGTGCAGTGGGGCGATCCGGCGGCGGATGAAGTCCGCCCCGATCATCTCAAAGGTGAGACCGGCCTCGGTGAGCCGAATGATCCTGGTGGTGGTGATCGTGAGCTTCTCGTCGTCGGCATCGACGTTGCTCCAATCGCTTCTGCGGACCGGCGGCGCCAGGCGAACTTCGCAGAACACCGGCGGGTCCTTCTCTTCAATCCAGCACCACCGGCCCCGCCACTCTTCCCACCTCTCCTTCATGGCGCCATCTGGGTAAGCTCCCTTGGACCTTGGGATCAAGGTGAGGCAACTAGAGATGGCGCCCCCCGTTAGAATCCGAGGGAAGACATAGTGGCGGAAAAGCGCCGTGTTGGGTTGCACCCCGGCGAAACCTTCATGGAGGTGCACGGAAAGGGCCATGCACGGCACAGAATTTGGGGTAAAATCCAAGAGGCAGAAGCCAAATGTATGCATGATGTCGCTAAAGATGTCGGAGAAGGGTGGACAAAGCCCGCAGGAGAAATAGTCGACAAAGAAAGGGTACCGATTCGGGGCAGCCTCGGTGCAGTTGGCGGGGATGACGTGCGTGGCTGGGTGCCCCGCCTTCTCTCCCCCAGTCTTCACCCCGCACAGGGTCTTGAAGGCGTCCCGAAGCTCGAACACATCAACTGTTGAGGGGAAGTAGGCGTACTGCATCCGCTGCACTGCCAGCGCACTCTTCGGCCGCTCCGTCGCTCAGGCATCCATGGCCACTCCCTTGTCCTTGGTGGATTTGGGCGCCATGGTGGCTGGGGGGGCAAAACAGAGGACGGTGGGAACGCGATGGCGGCGAACAAGAGCGAAGCTTAGGGAAGATGAGGAAGACGGACGGAGGCTTCCGAGATTGGGATTGCACGGAGGGTAAAGGAACAGTGCACTCACGGTAATCCCTTCTTATCGGGAAGGTGCGGATCGCGCTGCCCATTTACTGCGATGTGATGCATGCCTGCGGGAACCGCCCCACGCATGAACCCCATGTCACGCACGACCCTCCACGTCGCACGTGGATCGTGGGAAGCGCAGCGCGTGAAAAGTTTTACTGCGGTAAAAACCGCCCCGCCTGCCCGTGCATCGTTTTGGGCCTGGCCCAACAACGTGTTGCGCTTATGTGTTGCCCAGGCCCGGGGGCTCCTTTCGGTGTACAAAAGAAGAGGCACACCTTTGTACCCCTTTACCTATGCACGGATAGTCGGAGCCGCGCCCACGGCCTCACCAAGTAGGACAGGGGAGGTGAACCGAGGTAAAACCGAAGCCCAAGACAGCCAGAGCAACGCTAAGGCCGAGACCACAAAAGAGCAGAGAGACGAAGTAGGTTCCCTCGGCAAGACCCTTGCCAGGGCAACCTCTGAAGCCTGGCAAGGCCCTTGTCGGGGCGGCTCGTCCAACACCAGCGGAGCACACCACCCTTGAGCCCACGGTCTCCAACACCATCAACCACGTTGGGCCAGGGCTCGGGAAGCACCTCCATGGTGGCATGCAGATCTTTGTGAAGACAAGGAATATTCAAGATCAGATGAGGATTAAAAGAGAACGATCCTCGGCAAGATCCTTGATGAGGGGAGCCACAAGACCCCCGGCAAGATCCTTGCTGGGGGAAACAGCACGCCCCGGCGAGGCCCTTGCCGGGCCACCCGGCAAGGCCCTCACCAAGAGCGGCAGCGGGGCCACCTCCAGGCCCGCACCAGCCAATCCTCCACCGCCGTTCGCATCCAGCTGCCAGCCCAACCAGCTGGGCAGGCACATGCGTGGCAACATGCAGCTCCCAGGCCAACTCATCAAGCGCTTGCGTGGCGGCATGCAGATCTTCGTGAAGACTTTGCCACCGCGCCACCTCAGCTGCCTGCCTGCCTGCCTACACGGTGCCGCATGCATCGCTGACCAGGGCGCGTGTCGAAGCAAGGAGGAGCGACGACGGACGGGACATGCCTCGTTCCCGTCCCCAATAAAGCAAGGGGACACCTAAGCGATGCATTAAGTGTGTCTTGTCATGTAATACGAGCGATAAGATCGTAGCACTGTACTCCTTTCCACCTCCTTTGTGCCACAGTGGCAGCCCCTTTCGACTATAAAAGGAGGCCCATGTCGTACTGGAGAAGGATGGGGCTCTTTGAAACGATCGAGCCACTGTAGCTAGTTGGGAGGCTCAAGAACACTCAATACATCCACTAAAAGCACGACTAGGGTTTTACGCATCCTTGCGGCCCGAACCTGGGTAAACGATCCTTGTGCTGATTACTAATCCAGCTCTTCTTGCAACCCTGCGCCCCGGCAGCCCTAGTAGGGATTCTTCTGATCCCATAGGTGTCGTTTCCCACCAACATGCTTGATCCTGGTGAAGATCGAATTCTGTAGAGTTTCCTCTCTTCTGTCATCGTAGTTGGATGAATATCTCGAAAGCAAGGACGTCAACATCAATTTGAAGTAATGGCTAAACATCTTCGATAAGAGAAAGTGGATCATGAAGATCGTGTTAGCTTTGTGTCCCCTCTAGCTCGCCTGCCTGCCTCCCTTGCCAGCGCAACGTCGTGTTGCTTCTCCTCGGTGCCACCCTGACCCCTCTGGCCTATCCACTCCTCCTCTCCCCTCCTCTGCTCCCTCCCGCAACGCCCCCGAGCACGCTCATCGCCGCCGCTCGTTGCTACCACGGCCACCGTCAGCGCCTCGCCTCACCATCGTGTCCCGGAGCTCCGTCATGATCGCCTATGCCTCCCCGACGACCACGTGCCGCCGGAAGCCCCCGAACGTCCTCATCGAGCTTGTCTTCAACCTCCCGACGACGAGATCGCCTCCGCCGCCCCGACCACTCTGGTTCTCCCCCGAGCTCGTTGTTCGCTCCCCTGCACTCACCGTGAGCCACTGACCGTTCTCCCCCTCTCCAATCTCGCTCGCATGCACCGTAGCCACCGCACCTTGCTCTCCCACACGCTCCGCCGCCGGTGCTCGCCGCCGATGTGTCTCCGGCTGTCACGCCCCTAGCCTTGCTATGCACTTGGACTAGCTTAGTTGCTGCATCATGTCTAAATTTCATTTAAATCTGAATTGGGGATGAACAAACCCTAGCACAAAATTAAATCAAATAGGCTCAACTTAAATTGATTTTCAAAGAATCCAAAATGCCTTTAGAAAACTTCATGATTTTTGGTTAAGGTGGATACCTGCCAAAAAATACGCCTTTATATTTTTAGGACATATCTGGATTTTTGAATGAATTCATTAAGTATTTCAATTGGAGCAACTAAATGCTATGCATATTATTTATTGCTCTGATAAATCTGGAATTACGTGTGGGGCCCTGTAATAATGCATCTAGCATCCACACCAATTTCCAGAAGCTGCAAAAATAATTTGGTCAGCAAAACAAATTCAAAAACAGTAGCAGAAATAGAAAACAGAAAACAAATGAATAAAAGACAGAGGAGAGAAAGACATACCTGGCGCTTACCTGCAGCAGAGCCGGCCCAGTTCTTTTTCCTGGCCCAACCCACCACCGCAGCCTCCCTGTTGTCTTCCTCCCTGGCAGAAGGACGAGCGCGTGCTTGTTGCACGCTGGCCACGTGCCTCGCCAGCTCCTGCCTGCCGCCGTGAGTCTGGACGCCTCCCCGAGTGCCACGCACTCCCCCTCGACCCCTGCACCTCTCCCCTCTCTCCCGGAACCCATGCCCCTCCTCTGCTCTCTCCCCGCAACGCCACCGTCGCTGCCGCTCGTTGTTGCCGCGGCCAGAGCCACCACCTCGCCCTCCACCCAAGTCCAGAAGCTCCGCCTCTTCTACCTCGTCCTCTCCGTTGACTCATGCGACGCCGGACACCTCGAAGCGCCGCCCCCGCGCCTTCTTCTTCCTCGCGTCGCCGAGATCGCCTCCGCCACCCCGCTCACTCAGGACATCCTCCGAGCTCGTCGTCTGCACTGCTGTAATCTCCGTGAGCCACTGACCCGAACCCCCCTCTTTTGCGCTCCGTCTACACGCCGTAGTCGTCGTTTCGCTGGAGACCGAACGGCGCCGCCGGTGAGCTTCTCGCCGCCGTGGCCACAGCCGCCGCAACCCCCAACCGAGCACACCCACATGCTCACTATGCCGCATAGGTGCCGTACGAGCCAAGCACGCCACTCCACAGGCACCGCAGACCCGCTCCAGAGTGCGCCGTACTACGGCCACTTCCTGGCTCATGGCCACCGCCACTACACACTGCCCCGGCACAGCCCACGGCCACCACCCGATGCGCCTCATCGCGCCGCAGCCGTAGAGCCCAACCCTGTCCCCTCTCGTCGCCGGAATCGCCAGAACGAGCGACGCCGCCGCGGCTATGTGCCACCGTCGGTTAGCGGCCTACGTGGCTACCTAATTAGGGCCTAAACACCCCGCTAAACACCCCTATGGCCACTGCCATGTGGGCCCCCATGCCTAAATTTATTAGTTTAACTTCTCTGTTAAAATAGTACTAATCTCAGAGGGCCCCGCCTGTCACCTTTGACTTGGCCATGTTAGCATTGACACGGTCCCGTGTCGACCTCTGTGGCGACTCGTGTCCTTGACGATGGGCCCCTCTTGGTGGGTTTGACCTGGACCAGCCCGTTGACCCTCTTGACGCTTAATCTTTGTTGTCGGTGTGTGATAATCCTTTTTGGAATTTAAATAAATCTTAAATGATTTATTTATTTTAGAAAATAGCCAAAACTTCTAAAAATCATTGAAATTCAACCGTAACTCCAAATGAAATAATTAATATATGAAAAATTATCAGAAAAATCCAATCTATCCATTTATGCTATGTTCGTGCATGACAAAACAACTTAACCTTGCTATATAGATCAAAACATGATAATGCACATTAGAAATTTATAACTTGAGTTTGGATTTGAACCCTTGGTTCAAATTAGCTGAAACCCTTCTGGTTTTAGTTGCATTAGCTCAAATCACATCATATTGCCATATCACATTCATGCATAATATTGTGCATTGCATTGATTGTGTTCTTCCTTGTTTGCCGGTAATTGTTCCCTCTCGATAGACGTGTTCTGGCGATGAGATCGATGACACCGATGAAGAACTATACTATCTTCAGAAGTGCCAGGCAAGCAAAACCCCCTTGTTCATTCCGATACAATCCCACTCTCTCGCTCCTGCTCCTTTTTACTTCATTAGGACAACAACGAGTCAACTGTTATAGGTTGTCATAGTTGAACCCCTTCTTTTCTGCATGACCTGGCATTGCCACAGTAAATAGATGAAACCCACTAGCATGAGTAGGAGTTGTTTGAGCCCTGATGTGCCTACTCATTCATGCTTGTTTGTCATGCCTGCTACTTCTTAGAGTTGAGTCGGCTCCGATTCATCGGGGATGAATTGGAATTTTGATGAACATGTCCTATTGTGTGTGAGCTAAGTGTGTGAACACGATTTGGTAAAGGTAGCGGTGAGAGGCCATGTAGGAGCACATGGTGGGTTGTCTCATTGCAGCCGTCCTCAGGAACTGACTTCTGTGTTTGTGATCCGTGAACAGTTATACCACACATTGGGCTCCGGGCGCTCCAAGCTCTCTCGACTTATTAATCAACCTTATAGGTAGTGTTAGTAGTCTACCAAGTGGCACCCGGTATAGGTGGGCTTGGGTCAGACTAGACACAGTGGCACGATGTACCAAGCGTAGATCCATCCATCGAGGTGGGCTTGGGAACCATGCATACATCGTTTGGGGCCGTGAGCGACACCCCGGCCGGATCTCCTTGCGGATGGAACCCGAATAGGCGATAAACCCGTACTAGAGACTTGTGTGGTTACTCAGGTCGTGGCCGACTCCCTCGCCAGGCTTCCGCTTGAAGGTTGCCGAGATACACGACGTGTACATGGTTGTAAGTGGCGAGAGCATGTGTGAAGAAGTACACCCCTGCAGGTTTAACATCATCTATTGAATAGCCGTATGCAGAGAAAAGGACTTACGGGTTGCCTGCAGGTTCATAGACAAGTGAAGTGGATACTCTAAAATACGCAAGATAAGCGTGAGTGCTATGGGTGGCCTTCTCGTAGGGAGGCGGAGGCGGATCCATAGTTGTGTATTGATATGGTGAATATGTGGACTCGTGTGTGCCACCTCAAAAGAGTTACTTGCAAATGTAGTTCGGGATAGCCACCGAGTCAAAGCTGGCTTGCTGCAAGTCAAACTCCACCACCCCCTTTGTTGATACTGATGCATATGTAGCTAGTTCTGATGTAAGTCTTGCTGGGTACATTTGTACTCACGTTTGCTTAATTTCTGTTTTTGCAGAGAGACGTCAGTCTCACTAGTAGTTCCGCGTGGACTTCGACGTTTAGCTTGTTACCTCAGCTGCGATCTTGTCCCCTTGGGAGGGGCTTGTAGATAGTCAGGCTTCTCAGCATTTTTCATTTGTAGATGTACTCAGACATGTTAAGCTCCCGCATGTGCTTTGACTTGTATGCTCTGAATGTTGGGTCATGAGACCCATGTTTCTAATATCTCGCTCCTCGGAGCCTAATGAATAAATACTTTGAGTCATAGAGTTTTTTTGTGATGCCATGTTGTATTTACATATATCGAGCATATTGTGTGAATGATTGAAATGCTTGGTATGTGTGGGATCCGACAACCTAGTTGTTTATCCTTGGTAGCCTCTCTTATGTGGAAATGTAGTGTTGTGCTTCCATGAGCCATAGTAGTCTACTACAGCACGGTTCACCGGAGTCCTGCTAGCCCAGCACTACTGCTTCGAAACACTTGACTGGGCGGCATGTGAATCACTTCGTTCTTGTGTCTGTCCCTTCGGGGAAATGTCACGCGGTGACATCCGGAGTCCTGCCTAGCCTGCTACAGCCAGTTCACGAATCTTTATTAGCCAGTCTTACAGCCGAATTCGCACGCTGCTTACCGACATGCTTGATGTTGATTCATGTATGCCTGTCCCCGTAAGTTAGTGCCACTTTGGGTTCATGACTAGTCATGTCGTCCCGCATTCTCTGTCATATAGATGCTAGCGATACTATCATATACGTGAGCCAAAATGCGCAAATGGTCCCGGGCCATGGTAAGGCGACACCTGTGGGAATACCGTGCGTGAGGCCTTGATCATATGAGGTGTTACCGGCTAGATCGATGTGACTTGGAATCGGGTTCTCGACTTTTCGTATTAGAGCGACCATCAGTAGGATTACCAAGCCAAACTGTTCAAGTTGTGTCTAGAAATGCTTTAGTTATATGTAAGGGAATAGATTGTGGGATGGAGCGTAAGGTTCTTTTTACTCCTTTACCTTATGCCCTTCTGATCTGAGTCATCCTCTTCCTTTCTACGGGGATTAAGAACTAGGCCTTCTCATCTATCTATCAGGATGACGAGTTACTATGATAGAGACTTATAGGATTGATGGATTTAAGCCCCAATTCAGTTTCTACTACTTCCGTGTGTTCATACTTGGTCTCGGAACCTTGATATTGTGTGGTTGACTGGCTATTCCACCATTTTGCAGGATGTCTCAAATCTTTTTGAGCATTTACAGCTGTTATGCTGTCCGAGTCATCCCAGGTTTCTAAATATTCTGATGCATTTACAAATCCCTTCTTTTCGTTCCTGATGTCCCTTTTGGCCAGTTCAACCACACTAATCGGTGAGTTGAGGTACTTTATTGCCTCGACATATATGTTGGAGCCATTATTATGACCCTAGGCATCTTAGAGAACCACCCATAATCTAGTCATGCTTTATATTCCTAGTGTGATGATTCTGGCCACCATTCTCGAGAGCATGCCGTGATGCTACTTAGTAGTAGGTATTGTACTCCTGATTTTCTGAAACCGAGATTCACCCTACTTACTTCATGTTGATAGTGTTGCTAGTTCCTTTAGGATATTAGTAACCTTTGTGATAGTCCTCGAGGTCCGTGGTATCTCCTTCTTCCAAATATCATGAACTGCTTATGGCAGAAGTTCTCTGAACCAAAAGATCACAACAAAAGTGCTCTTGATGAGTTCTCCATTCTTATTGTGACTCTGCCAGTTCTACCTTCTGCATGGGTTATCCGGAAGAAACATGTTGAAATTTGCTCGACATGCTAGTCCATGAATCCACAACTCAGAAAGTTATATGTTCCTTTGAGTTGTCCCTCTTTAGTTGTCTTCTGACCTTCGTCTATCAATTGATAGTCAAGAGTATGCATGCATTCGTTCATCGATGCCTATCATTCGTGTGGTCCGTTAAGCTATTCTATTACGGAATGACTAGGAGAAACAAACTCCACCACCTCATCCATATCTAGGATTGGGTCAAAGCAATTGTATTCCGCAGATTAAGAATGCTAATCCAGCTTCTAGTCTATTCCACCTTGGAGTGTTGCCATCTTTATGTCAAGAATTTAATGAGAATTGCACCACCTCTTATGGATTCTTGCCACAGTCATACTTCTCGCCATTATTATTCACTCATCGGTACTGTGTTGTTTTAACCGGAATGCCGACAAGTGAACTGTGATGTGTGAAATCATACTCCTAGCAACTCCGTTGCTTGGTAGTTAAATGGACAATACTCTCATTCTTAGTGTGTTGGTTATTGAATATCATTCTAAGACTGATCGTACTACCTAGTCCATTTTTCCTGGTGCACTCTTCGATCAATGAGTTAGGATTGTGTCAATCTCTTGCTCTTTCGATCATATCGTCTTGCTCCGGAAAGCAAGATTGTTCTTGAGCTTAGTAACATATCAGTGGTTCGTGATGTTCCGAATATCTTCTTGGAAGTATTACCAGGTTGTCAACTGACCGCTATGTTGAGTTCGTGATCATGTTGGGTTTCCTCCAAACCACCCATTCTCCAAAAATCTGTGTTGGATACCCCTGAGCTAGTTGGTTAAGGCAAACAACAACTTAGAGAGTTGGAAGATAATATCTTTTCTGACTTGGTTCATGTTAAGGGATATCTTTGTGTGTGTGTGTGTGTGTGTGTGTGTGTGTGTGTGTGTGAGTTTAAGAAAGATGATATCTCCATCGATTGGTCCCCGTGATCAGTTGTTGGATCTATTGCCTTGTCAAAACTCTGACTCGAGTACGGGCTATCGTCAAGTCAAATCAGAACCAACGATGTTCATAATGTTGTGTTATTTGTGGTTGACCCCTTGAGCATACACCATTACATCTTTTGGTCTGACCAATGCTATCACCGTGTTCACATGATGGTGGAAGTCCAGTGATATGGAAATTCCGATGAGTTGCTGTTGAGCCCATCAGCAGCATTTTGTCTCCCACATAATTCATGTTCAAACATCTACCCAGTGTTGAAAACTTTGTAAGCAATGCCTTCGTGTTCCGTTCATGAACCTTATGTTTGGATGGAAGAAGTGACTTCCTTGAATTCATGTGCATTCGGCGCAAGTTGCAGCCGTGAGTTCGAGAAAGATTGTTTTTGTTTCCTCTGGTACCATCCCATGTTAGCTATGCATGTGCGAAGTATTCTATGGTTTGGTAGATTAATTACCTCCACTCCATTCGTATTCCCTAGCACACCAAGCCACTGATTGATTTGTTCAAGGATAAGTAGTTCATCAATAAGTGCACAAGGACTTCGATATCCTCGATGATGGTTCCTTACCATAACTCAGTAGTGTTTTATTGTAAGACTACTTTGTGGTCATGCTTGTCTTGGACAACATGTTCATATGCGTGTAGCAGAACTAGCTCGTGTTTTGGAGCTTGCTATCGTAGTTCATTCTTGAGAACCTCGCAAGTTCATCTCGTCGATTTGTGTTGCAAACTTTCTTTTCTAGTCATGTTGTCTGAAATATTCCATTACCAACCGGTTCTGAATCTCAGGCAGATATGATGGTTGGAACTTTTCCAAGATCTATGGTGTAGGTCCCTTGATGTTGGCCGACACACCTAGCTGGAAGATGTATTATTGTAGCTTCTTGATTGAGCAATTTGACCATCTTCTCCATGAGGATTTCGTATGATCTATACTAAAAGTTGATCCTTTATGGGTGTTTGTGCCCCCGAAGTCACACCTTTATTAGATGTTCCAGATACCGAATGATATTGAGTTAAGCTGGTACATCAAGGAGAACATTAGAAGCGGAGTGCTTAATGTCTCTCGGTCGATCATGCAGATTTTGTTTCCTTGGCGTTGTCAAGGATCCTTGACATGGATGTTGGTAGAACATTGAGGAATATGGAAATGCTCAAGTTCTTGAGAGCACCCGCAGGCAATCATCCATTGTGTTGTCTTCAACAAGGTAGTCCACATCTTTCGTTCTAGTCCGAGTATGTAATCCTTTCGAACTCCTTTGAATTATCATTTTTGATTGCCTTAGGCTGGTATAAAGAGTTCCAATGATCTCAGTATCACAGGTAATTCATTTGCCACTTGAGGGAATATATCTATGAGTCACCTTCTCTAAGGTGCTCCGTTATGGAATCATTGCAATTATTTCATCGCTATCTTGAAACCATGCACCATCTTACTAAGCGTGGAATCATTGCCTACCAACTTGAACCTTCGTCATCTACTTCCCATCACCCCTGATGTGTGTTATGTGTCTCAGCTCAAGAGATGTTATTATGTCTAATTCCATGAATTGATCGTGAGTTGCTCGATCTTCGAGAAGATCAAATCCTGTAGGGTTTATTTCTGTCGTCGTGCGGGATGAAGAACTCGAAAGCAAAGATGCCAAGATCAAGATGGTGATCGAATCAACATTCTTGAGAAGGGAAAATGGATCATGAAGATTGTGATAGTTTTGTGACCCCCTTTCCTCTTACCTCACGTCTTGAATCTCGGGACGAGATTCTTGTTTAGTGGGGGTAAGTTGTCACGATGCCTAGCCTTGCTATGCACTTGGACTAGCTTGGTTGCTGCATCATGTCTACATATCATTTAAATCTGAATTGGGAATGAACAAACCCTAGCATCAGATTAAATCAAATAGGCTCAACTTAAAATGATTTTCAAAGATTCCAAAATGCCTTGAGAAAAGTTCATGATTTTTGGTTAAGGTGGATACCTCCGCCAAAACTGGCCTTTATATTTTTAGGACATATCTGGATTTTTTAATGAATTCATTAAGTATTTGAATTGGAGCAACTAAATGCTATGCATATTATTTATTGCTCTGATAATTCTGGAATTATGTGTGGGGCCTTGTAATAATGCATTTAGCATCCACACCAATTTCCAAAAGCTGCAAAAATAATTTGGTTAGCAAACCAAATTCAAAAACAGTAGCAGAAATAGAAAACAGAAAACAAATGAATAAAAGACAGAGGAGAGAAAGACTTACCTGGCACTTACCTACAGCAGAGCCGGCCCAGTTCTTTTTCCTGGCCCAAACCACCATCATGACCTCCGGTCGTCTTCCTCCACAGACGGAAGGGCGACCAGGCGTGCTCGTTCTTGGCCACACGCGCCTCGCCAGCTCATGCTTGCCGCCAAGGGTCTAGACACCTCCCCGAGTGCCACACACTCCCCCTCGACCCCTGCACCTCTCCCCTCTCTCCCGGAACCCCTGCCCCTCCTCTTCTCTGTTCCCGCAACTCCACTGTCGCCGCCGCTCACTGTTACCACGGCCAAAGCCACCTCCTCGCCCTCCACCCGAGTCCAGAAGCTCCGCCTCATCTACCTCGTCCTCTCCGTCGACTCACGCGACGCCGGACGCCTCGAAGCGCCACCCCCGATGCCTTCTTCTTCCTCAGGTCACCAAGATCGCCTCCGCCGCCCGCTCGCTTCGGACATCCTCCGAGCTCACCGTCTGCACTGCTGCAATCTCAGTGAGCCACTAACCCGAAACCCCCTCTTCTGCGCTCCGTTTACACGCCCGAGCCGTCGTTTCGCTGGAGACCGAACCGCGCCACCGCCGAACTTCTCACCGCCGTGGCCATAGCCGCCGCAACCCCCAACCTAGCGCACCCACGTGCTCACCATGCCGTGTAGGTGCCGTAGGAGCCAAGCACGCCACCCCACAGGCACCGCAGCCCTGCTCCCGAGTGCGCCGTACTCCAGCCGCCGCCCGGCTCGTCGCCACCGCCACTACATGCTGCCCCGGCACCGCCCACAGCCACCACCCGATGCGCTTCGTCACGCCGCAGCCGTAGAGCCCAACCCCGCCCCCTCTCGTCCCGGGAATCGCCGGAACGAGCGACGCCGCCGCAGCTATGTGTCACCGGCGGTTAGCCGCCGACGTGGCCACCTAATTAGGGCCTAAACACCCCACTAAACACCCCTAGAGCCACTGCTATGTGGGCCCCCATGCCTAAATTTATTAGTTTAACTTCTCTGTTAAATTAGTACTAATCTCAGAGGGGCCGGCCTGTAACCTTTGACTTGGCCACGTCAGCAATGACCTGGTCCCACGTGTCAGCCTCTGTAGCTGACTCCGTGTCACTGACCAGTGGGCCCTACTGGTCAGGTTTGACCTGGACCAGCCCGTTGACCTACTGACGCAATGCTGTTGTCAGGCTGACGCAGTAATCCTTTTCTGGAATTTAAATAAATCTTAAATGATTTATTTATTTCAGAAAATAGCAAAACTTCTAAAAATCATAGAAATTCAACCATAACTCCAAATGAAATAATTTATATATGAAAAATTATCAGAAAAATCCAATCTATCCATTTATGCTGTTTTCATGAATGACAAAGCAATTTAACCTTACTGTATAGATCAAAACATGATAATGCACATTATAAATTCATAACTTGAGTTTGGATTTTAACCCGTGGTTCAAATTAGCTCAAACCCTTCTGGTTTTAGTTGCATTAGCTCAAATCACATCATATTGCCATGTCACATTAATGCATCATATTGTGCATTGCATTGATTGTGTTCTTCCTTGTTTGCCGGTAATTGTTCCCTCTCGATAGACGTGTTCCGGCAATGAGATCAATGACACCGATGAAGAACTATACTATCTTCAGAAGTGCCAGGCAAGCAAAACCCCCTTGTTCATTCCGATACAATCCCACTCTCTCGCTCCTGCTCTCTTTTACTGCATTAGGACAACAATGAGTCATCTGTTATATGTTGTGGTGGTTGAACCCCTTCTCCTCTGCATGACCTGTCATTGCCACAGTAAATAGATGAAATCCACTAGCATGAGTAGGAGTTGTTTAATCCCTTATGTGCCTACTCATTCATGCTTGTTTGTCATGCCTGCTACTGCTTAGAGTTGAGTCAGGTCCGATTCATCTGGGATGAATTGGAATGGTGATGAACATGTCCTATTGTGTGTGAGCTAAGTGTGTGAACACGATTTGGTAAAGGTAGCGGTGAGAGGCCATGTAGGAGTACATGGTGGGTTGTCTCATTGCAGCCGTCCTCAGGAACTGAGTTCTGTGTTTATGATCCATGAACAGTTACTACCACACATTGGGTTCCGGGCACTCCGATCTCTCTCGACTTATTAATCAACCATATCTCTGTCCAGGAGTTGCAACTAGTTTCTGGTGTTTGTAGGTAGTGTTAGTAGTCTACCAAGTGGCACCAGGTATAGGTGGGCTTGGGACAGACTAGGCACAGTGGCACGGTGTACCAAGCGTAGATCCATCCGTCGAGGTGGGCTTGGGAACCCTGCACACATCGTTTGGGGCCGTGAGCGACACCCCGGCCGGATCTCCTTGCGGATGGAACCTGAATAGGCGATAAACCTGGATTAGAGAATTGTGTGGTTAGTCAGGTCGTGGCCGACTCCCTCGACAGGCTTCCGCTTGAAGGTTGCCGATATACACGACGTGTACACGGTGGTAAGTGGCGAGAGCGTGTGTGAAGAAGTACACCCCTGCAGGGTTAAAATCATCTATTCGAATAGCCGTGTCCGCAGAAAAGGACTTCTGGGTTGCCTTTATAGTTCATAGACAAGTGAAGTGGATTCTCTAAAATACGCAAGATAAGCGTGAGTGCTATGGATGGCCTTCTCATAGGGAGACGGGAGCGGATCCATAGTTGTGTATTGATATGGTGAATATGTGGACATGTGTGCTCCACCTCAAAAGAGTTACTTGCAGTCGTAGTTCAGGATAGCCACCGAGTCAAAGCTGGCTTGCTGCAGTCAAACTCCACCACCCCCTTTGTTGATACTGATGCATATGTAGCTAGTTGTGATGTAAGTCTTTCTGGGTACATTTGTACTCACGTTTGCTCAATTTATATTTTTGCAGAGAGACGTCAATCTCACTAGTAGTTCCGCGTGGACTTTGATGTTTAGCTTGTTACCCCAGCTGCGATCTTGTACCCTTGGGAGGGTCTTGTAGATAGTGTGGCTTCTCAGCCTTTTTCATATGTAGATGTCTGTACTCAGACATGTTAAGCTTCCGCATGTGCTTTGACTTGTATGATCTGAATGTTGGGTCATGAGACCCATGTTTGTAATATCTCGCTCCACGGAGCCTAATGAATAAATACTTTGAGTCGTGGAGTTTTGTTGTGATGCCATGTTGTATTTACATATATCGAGCATATTGTGGGTATGATTGAAATGCTTGGTATGTGTGGGATCCGACAACCTTGTTATTTATCCTTGGTAGCCTCTCTTAAATGTAGTGTTGTGCTTCCATGAGCCATAGTAGTCCGCTACAGCCGGTTAATCGGAGTCCTGCTAGCCCAAAGACTACTGCTCGGAACACTTAATCGGCGGCATGTGAATCACTTTGTTCCTGTGTCTGTCCCTTTGGGGAAATGTCGCGCGGTGACATCCGGAGGCCTACCTAGTCTGCTACAACCCGGTTGATCGGAGTCCTGTTAGCCCAGTGCTACAGCCCGGATTCGCATTAATCGGCCGACATGCTCGATGTTGATTCATGTATGCCTGTCCCCGTAAGTTAGTGCCACTTTTGGTTCACGACTAGTCATGTCGGCCCGGGTTATGTGTCAAATGGATGCTAGCGATACTATCGTATACGTGAGCCAAAAGGCGCAAACGGTCCCGGGCCATGTTAAGGCGGTACCCGTGGGAATACCGTGCGTGAGGCCGCAAAGTGATATGAGCTGTTACCGGCTAGATCGATGTGACTTGGAATCGGGATCATGACACCTGCCACCTAACGGTCCGGCCGTCGTGCTCAGCTTCCTCCCCGCACCGCGTAGAGCAAGTAGGTGCCCCGCACGAGCTGCCTCGGCCGCCGAAGCTTCGACCCCGAGCTCACCCGAGCTCTGTCGACCGCCAAGGTCGACGCCGATGACGACTCCGGCCACCCCAGGCCCAACCACCACCCCCACTCGACGCAGACGAGTGCCCTGACACGTAGATGCCCTCCGCCGGCCATTTGGTCGCCGGAGGAGGAATTCCGCACCTCGCCGCCGCGTCTTGCTTCGCCGGCATCGAGTCACCATCGGGTTTGACCCCGCTGACCAGGGGTTTGACCTCCCCTGGCTCGCTGACAAGTGGGCCCAGGCCCCTGCTAATTTTGGTTAAGTGTTAATTCAACTTAACCAGCCTTGCTAATACTGACATGTGGGCCCAGTCCCTAATTAACTTAGGTTAGGTTTCAACTTAGAACTAATTAACTTTGTTAATAAGTTGTGACACTCACAGGCGGGTCCCGCAGGTCAGGTTTGACCTAGACCGGGTCAGTTGACTGCTGACATCACACCTATGTCATGCTGACACAGTACAGCTTTTCTGGGATTTTAAATAAATCAGAAATGATTTATTTTTTCAGAAAATACCCAAAACTTCAAAAATTCATAGAAGTTAATCTATAACTCCAAATGAATTAAATTATATATGAAAAATTATCAGAAAAATTCAAGGAATCGTTTTATGGCATTTTAATGAATGTTAGAACAACTTATGGATACTGTCTAAGACAAATCATATGTTTGGCATTTAAATAAACACATATGGAGTTTGAATTTGAACCATTGGTTCAAACCAACTTCATCTAATCTGGTTTCTAGTTGCATTAGCTCAATCAAAAGCATATTGCCATGTCACATTCATGCATCATATTGTTTCATTGCATTGATTGTGTTCGTTCCTTCTCTGTTTGCCAGTGTTGTTCCCACTCAGTAGACGTTGTTCCGACAATGAGTTCGATGACACCGATGAAGAGCTATACTATCTTCGGAAGTGTCAGGCAAGCAAAACCCCCTTGTTCATTCCGATACAACCCCACTCCCTCGCCTCTGCTCTCTTTTACTGCATCTACTATATATAAAAAGTGCTTGATGGGGTCATTAGTAAAAAGATAAATAGGTTATAAATTACCACAAAAATTAGAAATTCCGACCATTTATTTTAATACAGTACAATTATATAGCCATCGGATAAGTTTTCTAGTAAAAAAAGTACCCAGCACTGCCATTATGTTTATAGTGGAAAAAACGTTTCATACATGCTTCTACTTTTTTTTGTTTTTACCATTGCGTGGACTTTATATGGATTCTCTCAAAAACACACGATGGGTTTCCTCTCAAGAAAAAAAAGGTGCAGTAAAATCTATGAGTAGGCACACCTGAAGAAAATCTGGACCTAGAGCTCCTCTACGTATCAGATTAGTTGTTGATGTCCACCAAAATCCATGAACAGGCGCAGTTGAAGAAACTCTGGACCTAGGGTTCCTATATGTCTCAGATTGGTTTGTGTTGATTTCTACCAAACTCCATGAGCATGCAGTGACCTACAGGATATAGGCTGGCTATTATCAATCTACAGGTATCTCCATGATTTCTGAAACTATGGTTAGTCCTCCTCAATTTGGAATTTAGAATCTAGAATCCTGGAGTATATGATCTGTACGTTCTTAAAGTTTCTGCTCTTGCAATTCGGTAGATGGAAGCAAGGATTACCGGAAGCAAAAAACCTCATTGAATTAGAGGAATTAAAGATTGGTTTGTGTCGATCTCTACCAAAATCGCAGTTCAAGAAACTCTGGACATAGGGTTCCTGTACGCCTCAGATTGGTTTGTGTTGATGTCTACCAAAATCCATGAGCCTGCAGTGACCTACAGGATACAGGCTGCCGAATATCAATCTGCAGGTATCTTCATGATTTCTGAAACTATGGTTAGTCCTCCTCAATTCCGTAAGTTGAGGAATTAGTTTTTACAATAAGCCTAATTTGAGTAGAGGAATTATTTTCATGTAAGGTAAGACAAGACTCTAGGGAGAGCTCGCATCTGGCCATAGGGAAGGAGAGCGCATGCATCAACACAACCTGAGATGAGAGGTATTAACAAACGCATGATCAGCTTGCACCTCGCTGAAAGCACAAGAAGCTAGAAGCTCAGACCAGCACGTACAGCAGGAGCCGTTCGTGCTGCAGTTGCCATAGATTCCCATACATGTACGAAGAGATCAACTTGATTTGGAGCAACATGTCCAGCTTGCCGTAGACTCCCATATATAAACAAATCTATTCTCTTGGTGGAGCACTCTTCTAAACATGACGATAATAGCCTTTGAGGCTTTGACTATCAGCTTATCACAAAACTCACTGAGTGGTCCAGTCACCCACACGAGCCCGGCGCTCAAGCAGCTAGATGTTGCTGCCCCGACGCTGCATGCAGCTGCAGCGCATGCTTCTGACATGGCTTCAACGCGAATAGAGCCAGTGATGGGTCCCGTTGCGCCTCCAGCCACATCACCGGTTGGCAGGACGGAATCCTTGACGACGCCACCAGCCACATCACCGGCTCGGGCGGCTGTCGCCGCGGTTTCACTGGGCTCAGCACCTTGTTCATCACCGACCGCTGGGACTGTACAAACACCTCCGCCATCGTTAAAGTCTACGCCAACCGCTACTCTGTCGCCGATGGGTACTATGTCTGGTGGCATGACCACGCCCCTTCGACGTAGTAACCGTCACTCCCTTGCTGCTGATGGTTCCTCTGCAACTGATGAGCACTCCCTTGCGAAGGCAATGCGTCGCCAGGCCTTGAGGAATTTGGAACCCACGCCAGGTACCTCGTCCACTCAATCTTTTCTTTCTTTTTCAGATACTCGTATTACTAGTAGCTTAAAGAATGTTGGTGTATCTATGGGAAAGAACAATAATGAAATTAATATGTCGGTTGGGGCACTTAAACACATGGAGATTGACCATTTAAGGGTTTCTCCGAAGTGTAATAACGCCCTACCAAACCCCGAAACCGAGGACGATGATGAAGCGGATGCCAAATATGATGGTCCGCTAATCTCCCGCTTGGTTGGTGAGGTTACCGAGGTGGGTCTAGATGATGCAATACCTGGGTCAATGTTTTGTGACTTCACAGTGTCTTCACGGAAATCTAAATCGCACTCCTCTAAAAAGAAACAAAAACCGCCCAAGAAGGCGAAAAGTTCCACACCCATTCGAGTTTTCTCATGAGAGGCATGTTTTGGAATAGCAGAGGTCTCTCAGACTTGGCTAAACATAAACACATCGGTGATTGTGTGCGAGAACACGAATTGGATTTTGTGGCAATTTCTGAGGCTGGTAAATGTGACTTTCACCCACACGTCCTCGATCACCTATCAGGTGGTTTCGACTACACATGGCATAGTCTACCAGCTCGTGGAAGGTCTGGAGGAATCCTTCTTGGAATATTGACCACGACCATGGATTTGTTGGCTTTTTCGACCGGTGATTTTCATATCAAAATTTCACCTTCGAAATAGGGCTGATAATTTTACATGGAGCCTGGTCGCAGTCTATGGGGCTGCCCAAGATGAGCATAAATCTCCTTTCCTCCGTGAGCTAGTGAACCTGGCTAAGGATAACCCGTACCTAATGCTTATTGGAGGGGATTTTAATATCCTTAGGTACCAGGAAGAAAAAAATAATGACCGCTTCGACACTCATTGGCCTTTCCTTTTTAATGCTGTGATTGACAGTTTGGATCTTCGGGAGGCCTGTATGTCGGGGCGGCAGTTCACTTGGGCTAATAACCGTTCTGTGCCGACGTATGTGAAGCTCGATAGGGTACTCATGGATACCGAATGGGAGCTTAAATTTCCTATGGTAACCGTGCGAGCCCTAGAGCGTATCGAGGCATTATCGGATTATGCACCAATCATTCTTGATTCTAATTCTACGAGTCATTCTGCCCGTCGCCCTTTCAAATTTGAATTGGCATGGTTGCATCGGGATGGTTTTGTAGACTTAATAAAGAGTGTTTGGGACAGGCCCGCTGTTGGTCGTACACCGATTCAGAGATGTAATTATAAAATAAGGGCCCTGAGGCAACACCTCTCTGGATGGGCTAAATACACCATTGGATTGTACAAAAAAGAAAAGCACCGCCTCCGTACCATCATTGATGACCTCGACAAAATTGCAGAGACACGTACCTTATCTCAACAAGAGATTGAATTGAAAAATCAATCTAATGAGAAGGTTGCCCGTCTATTGCGCGAAGAGGAGATCAAATACTACCAGAGGTCCAAAGGTGACTTCATCCTAATGGGAGATAGTAATACAAAATACTTCCAATTGGTCGCCAATGGTCGACATAGGAAGCAATGTATTCATAGTCTCCAAAAGGATGAGGGGCGGATCGAAGGTCAGGAGGAGCTCAAAAGGTATATTACCAGCTACTACAAATATCTTTTTGGGGCGCCAGATGAAGGGAATGTCACCCTTGACGAGGCCCGAATAGATGATATTTCACAAGTCACGGTGGAAGAGAACAATATCCTCATGACACCTTTCTCGGAAGAGGAGGTGAGAGCGGCGGTGTTCCAAATGGAAGACAACAAAGCTCCAGGCCCTGATGGTTTTCCCGCAGAATTTTATCAGAATTTCTGGGATATCATTAAGGCTGACCTTTTGGAGTTGTTTAAGTGTCTTCATGCCGATCAACTTGACCTATTTAGGCTAAATTTTGGTGAGATTGTTTTGTTGCCGAAAATTAAGGAGGCCGAAAAGATCCAACAGTTCAGACCCATATGCCTCCTTAATGTCAGCTTCAAGATTTTCACCAAAGTAGCTACGAATAGGTTAAACTCAACAGCTGACCATGTTTTCCGGCCATCTCAAACGGCCTTCATGCAAGGAGGAATATACTAGATGGTGTAGTTATCCTTCATGAGACCGTCCACGAGATGCACCGAAAAAACATGAGTGGAGTGGTATTCAAAATTGACTTTGAAAAAGCCTATGACAAGGTCAAGTGGTCTTTTCTCCAACAGGCCCCTAAGGATGAAAGGTTTCTCCGATAAATGGTGCAAGTGGATCCAAAATTTTGTAACTGGAGGTAGTGTGGCCATCAAAGTCAATGATGATGTAGGTCATTACTTTCAGACAAAAAAGGACTACGACAGGGTGACCCCATGTCCCCAATGTTATTTAACATTGTTGCTGACATGTTGGCTATTCTGATTGAGCGCCAAGGTGATGGACAGATTATGGAGTAGTGCCACACCTTGTGGATGGTGGCCTCTCTATTTTGCAATATGCCGATGACACGATTCTTTTTATGGAACATGACCTAGACAAAGCTCGAAATCTGAAGCTATTGCTTTCAGCGTTTGAGCAAATGTCGAACCTCAAAATTAACTTTCATAAAAGTGAATTGTTACGCTTTGGAGAAGCCGTTGAGGGGCAGCCGATTATGCTGACCTGTTTGGTTACAAGATTTGGCCAATTCCCGATTAAATATCTGGGAATACCGGTACATTATCGGCGTCTCACCATTGCGGAGTGGAAGCATGTGGAGGAGCGTCTAGAGAAACGGTTGAGCAGTTGGAAAGGAAAACTACTCTCAGTTGGTGGTCGGCTGGTTTTGATCAACTCCATCCTCACAAATATGGTTCTCTATATGCTTTCTTGCTTCCAACTCCCAAAAGGGGTCCTGCAAAGACTGGACTATTTTAGATCCAGATTCTTTTGGCAAGGAGATGGTGAAAAGAAAAAATACAGCCTGGCCAAATGGAGCGTGGTTTGTAGGCCTAAAGACCAAGGTGGCCTTGGAATTCATGACCTGCAGGTCAAGAATGAGGCCCTTCTCAGTAAATGGTTATTTAAACTTCTTACCGAGGATGGTGTTTGGCAAACCATGTTGCGCAACAAGTATCTAGGCCAAAAGGCGGTATCCCAGGCATATTGGAAACCTGGCGACTCGCACTTTTGGGCTGGCCTAATGGCGGCAAAGAAACATCTCTTTTGCTTTGGGTCTTTCGCGATAAAGGACGGGTCGGAGATTCGTTTCTGGGAAGACATCTGGCTAGGCAATGCCAGTCTCAGAGAACAATATCCAGCCTTATATAACATCGCTCGCGATAAGAATAATACTATTAAGACGTGCTCTGTTCATCCCCGCCGAATATTTCGTTCAGGCGGGATTTGATTGGCCCCCGGCTTGTGTCATGGCATAATCTTTTATCCCGGCTGGATTCGATTAACCTGACACAAGGTCGGGATGTGTTTCGCTGGAACCTTACTACATCAGGGTCTTTCACAGTGGACTCTATGTACCGTGCACTCACGCATTCTGAGGTACCAACGAGTAATAATAAGAAAATTTGGAAGTCTAAAATTCCACTAAAAGTGAAAATCTTCATGTGGTATCTCCGTAGGGGAGTTGTGTTAACCAAAGACAACCTCGCACGCAAGAATCGGCGAGGGAGTAAGAAGTGTTCCTTTTGTACTCATGACGAGACAATCAAACACCTCTTTTTCCAATGCAAGTTTGCACGTTCTACGTGGTCAGTCATCCAAATAGCGTCAAATTTGTATCCGCCCACAAGTGTTGCCAATATTTTTGGTCATTGGTTGGACGGTATTACAAATAGGTTCAAAACGCTAATAAGGGTGGGAGCATATGCCTTAATTTGGACGCTTTGGCTATGTAGAAACGATTTGGTTTTTAATGATAAAAATGCTTCTCCTCTACAGGTTATTTTCCGGTGTATGCACTCGCTACGTACGTGGTCTATACTACAACGGCCGGAGTACCAACCGCTGTTCATGGCGGTGTGTACGCGATTGGAGCAGGTGGCTGCGGAGGTTTTTTCCTAACATTGGTGGCAGAATAACCTACGGATCGAGCCACCACCTTTTTCGACATAGGCATAGTGTCGGTCTAAAAGACTCTACTGTTGCCGGTGTGTCGATTTTTATTTCATGAATTTTTTCAGACTTCTGGATTTGGCTGTGTGCATCTTAATTATGCAGAGGCCGGGTGTTACTCATAATGCTTTGTATCCGCTTGATGCTACATTTTGAGATAATAAAGTCGCACTATCGAAAAAAATCACAAAACTCACGACAATCTGCTGGAGAAATCAATTGGGCTGCTTATCTTGCTAGCTTTGGTAGCTTTGCATGTGTATATTTGCTAATGGAGAAAACGATCTAGGTCTCTAAAACTAACATGCAGACTCCGAAAGTAGAGGAAACGCTAGCTATTGGAACAGGGTATAATTTTACAGGCCGACTAAACTCTGCACGTCGAGCTCTGGTGCGTTCACCTACACAGACCTCTTAATTATCTCATAATTCCGGAGTAGTTCTCATGCATTAGATGGAAACCATTGTCACATGATAGTTTACTTTTTGTAGATGTACAAATCAATGTACAAAATGTGAATTCAATTTCTTCTATGCATGATCAATTGCTTAGTGTACATTTGATCAGATAAAGTGATAAAGCAGGCTACATAAAGTACTTATTGTTAACTCGACAGTGTATGTGTCGTTCTTAGCTATCAGTGTAGGTACATGATGTGATTGAAGACTAAAGATTATTTAGTTATGGTGGCATTACCTTTGTTACATTGAGATTATCTTAATACAATTATGCTTATGTTACTTCTACTTCATAACATCATATTCACGATTTTGGTGTTAAGAATAGTACTTCAGAAAAATTCTATGAATCTCCTATGCTTCCATTGACGGGAAACAATCTAAGTGCTAGAATCTTATTGTCTTCTTAATTGGTAGTTTCCTGAATTAAAAAAATTGAATCATATCCGTACAAGCAATAGCACTTCTTTTTATTCCCTTCGCTTCCTACGCAAACTATGCCTTAAGACCTGCAAATAATTGTTTGTAATGTTATTCAGATCATATATAACACTTGTGATAGAAGCCTATAATATTGCTTCATCCAAATTATAGATCAGTTTTAGTGCTTAATGATGCTGAATTACTGGAGCGCTATGCTTCTTCAGTTAAAGTATCAACAAATCATAGGAAGATTTGTAAGAGTTGTACGAATTTATACT
This sequence comes from Aegilops bicornis, assembly GCA_021605145.1. Taxonomy (NCBI): domain Eukaryota; kingdom Viridiplantae; phylum Streptophyta; class Magnoliopsida; order Poales; family Poaceae; genus Aegilops; species Aegilops bicornis. Next base: position 552,313,539 of record CM038672.1, on the reverse strand, counting down.
CTCCATCTAGATTATGGGCCTATGGTATTAATATATAGTGGTTACGGTGGTGCCGAAAAAATATTGCCACATACATACTGTCGTGCTGGGATACAGATATTTCGGTATACAAAAAACGATTGCTGGACATGAACCCATTTGAGAGATAAATACCTTATGTGTCTAAGTGGTTCACGTCAGGTATTTCATAAATTATTTTCATGTGTATATACAGGACAGTTGAGGTGTAAACACCGTTGAACCTTTCCTGCCATACTCAGTTCTTAGATATCTGTGTGGTAAATCTAGATTGAGTGTCCCATTCTTTTTCTCAAATTAACATAATACACTTTCTTTAATCCATTATGTTCCACCTAATGCATATTGCAAAAGTGGCTTCTTTACTCAGCTAGGATAATTTCAACATGCAAGTCCGGTGATGGTAGATTCACTAACAGTATGCTTTGTATATAAAGGACAATATGCTTTCCAATCAAGTAGTACAAATGTTGTGTAGTGACCTAATATTGGATTTAAACTTCACTGCACACTAACCTAACTAGTAGAGTGCCCGTGCGTTGCCAATGGCCTAAAAAAATTGAGAACGTTCTTTTGTTCATATTATTTATCAATATTCGATATTGGGCAATTCTCTGGCAAACAATTACACATGAAATTAGGTACTTGAAACCATACGGGTACTACACATACCTCCTACCATTTAGGAACCATGGCAAGACAATATATTTCAACACTTCCTCATCTACTATTCATAGCTTGCACAGGCCCCACCTACTTCTCTTTGCTCAAAAGGACTGAGCCCCTTCTAGGATATCTCTTCCTTGAAGGCCATGAAATCAATAATTCAGTAAGATCATTTGTGATCGTAAATGGCATTTACAATTAGTTGATATTATCATTTGCAATATCTCAAAATAGTAAAGTTTATAAATGCAATACTTTAAAAGAACTAATGCTCTGGTTCCATAGAGCTAGAATACATAAATACAAAAAAATAGAGGCATGTAACTCTAACATTGGATAGCCCCACGTAAATTGCATACATATAAACCCTTGTAATTTTTTTTGCAGTAGGCTTTTAACCTAGTGTTTTCCTGAAACAAGATACTTAAGTGAATAAAGCACTACTTGAGATAGCATTGTGAGTTGGTTCGCTAATATCAGGCCAACTTTCAAAAGGATATTGACAACAACCACTCCAGCTAGTAGATTCTCCAAGGAAAAAAATACTACTCTACACATATAGCAAACCTATGTAATTTTTTAGTACTCCCTACGTTTCTTTTTAGTGAGCATATAAGGTTTGGTCAAAGTAAAACTTTGTAAAGTCTGACCAACTTTATAAAAAAAACATCAACATCTACAATACTAAAGTTATATGTTATGAAAATTAATTTCATCATGCATCTAATAATCTTGATTTCATAGTGTGAATGTTGATATCTTATCCTACAAAGCTAGTTAAACTTTACAAAGTTTCAATTTGACCGAATCTTATGTGGAAACGAAAAGAAACAGCGGGAGTCTAACTGAAGGCTTGACATCCCATTTTGGCTTATATTTTGTTCAATCTGTATACATGGAAGATAATATTGCAAAAAAATTTCATTCAAATTTAAACAAGTCAAACTCTGGGGATGAAATTATGACTTTGGTCTCGGTTAGCCTATTCAACAAGCTACCATCGACAATAATGAAGTCCATAAGAGAAAGAGAAGAACATCATGTTCTGCTGAAAAACAACATGTGAAGTTTATGTATATATGATATTTCTCGTTGCAATTAATGTCATTAAATTTATTGATGCATCAAAACCATACGTAAGTGCAAAAGAAAAAGAATCCGAGTTGAGGGGAATAAGGAAGGATCAAACGAAAGAACAAATGGATCGCACACATACTGTTCATAAGTTCTTCTCTGATTGGAAATAAACCCAATATGTGTCGTCAAAGCATCTTTCTCATCGGCGCCGAGGAACCCAATGTCGCCCTGAATATCTTCTATAACATGTCTGCTTCCACCACTGACATCTTCTCCGCCAGCTGAGTAAAATTAAGAAGTGTTCTTGGCTTCTACCCTTGGCCAAAAACCGCCGCCAGTACGCCATGTGGTGTCCCAAGAGGCCTGAAAGAGTCTGGGGTAGCTAATTGCCCATGTGTTGCCACGGGGGCATACATATTAGTGTCTGAACACTAATTGTATTTCACATATACCTTTGTCGTCCTCATGCAGCGGCAGTATCGACTATTATTACCATCAAACCATTCCGAGTCTCGTCTTCCCCCTCAGGTCATCCATGTAAAATGTCGATGCTCTCAATCTCCTCGAGTAGTCTTATAGATTATTGCTTCTCGTGAATGACCGGCATAAAACAAATAGCTAGGCATTTATCAAACACATGGGGATTGTTACAAAGAAAACACCATGCAGTCGAAGGACGGTTCTCAAAAGACCTATGCAAACCAGATAAACAGAGAGTAAGTAGAAGTAACCAATTAATGACAACCGAACTGCAGGCTCTATAATATATTCTGGTTTGAAACAAAAAATTACATGTGCATCTCCCGTACAGAGAATGGCTTATCGTTGAAGAAGCTTACTATCTCTTTCTGTATGGACCATTTTCTTCCTTTATCCAGGGTCGATTGTTAGTTTCTTGTTACAAAAATTTAATCAAATAATTATCTGTTCAATCTTAAATCATCATTAAAAAAGATGACATGAGATAAAAATATCCAACAAAATCAACATGCTATGAGAAACTAAAAGTTCTTTCATATTGTATTTAAACTGGATTCAACATTACTAAGACTCGAAAATTATAAATTCAAAACAACACGACAGGCCTTGTATGCAAGCAACAAACATAAGAAAGAATATGACGCTGACTTGAACAAGCGTTTAGAAAAACTGCAACAAATTTACTCCACGAGGATGGCCCAGATTTGGAAGTGTGCCATGATCTGTGCAAAGACCTCACTACCAAAAATGTCGTCATAGTCTATCTGCATGCGCACTGTGACAACAGTCCATCTATGCCAGCTGTGGGATTGGCGGGGATACCCAGCAGTCGTACACATGGTCCGAGCAGCTTGAGTGGATGTGCTAAGTCAATACAAACATACTCGTTGGTATGAATAGTGATGAACGGTTTAGTGAAAGCCAAGGTATGAAAAATTATAAATGTTCACAACAACATAAGATTATATTTGCACTGCCATATGTAACGTAAGACAACCAATTCAGTTCAAATATGTATGCATTAAATAAGCAGGAAGAGCAAAAGATCACTTCCAGTTAAGCAGTTGCTATGATCAGGTTAACAGATTGACAAATTGGTTTCTGTTACTCCTCATTCAGTATAGGATAAGCCATGAATATAGAAGGGAATAAAACAAACTAAACATCACATACATCTTGCATATAGGGTAGAGGGCATCGACTCCCAAGGTAGGGTAGAGGGTCGTGGATCGCCGAGCGGTCGAGGGTCAAGGGGTCGAGGATCGCCGAGGGGTCGGGAGGTTGCCTAGTGTCAAAGGATTCAACAAAACCATGTCTTCATCATTAGGTGAAAGTAACAGGTGCATGATGGTACGAAGCTCTCCAAAGTTATTTTGGAACGGAGTGCCAGATAGGATAATTCACTTTCTGGTACAACGTTCGGCAAGAACCTTCCGAATATCGTTATTTGAAAGCCCTTTGCTGAGATTCGTACAAAAAGGCAAATTATCCTATCCGGGACTCCATTCCAGAACAACTTTGGAGGACTTCGTACCATCATGCCATGGTTACTTCCGGCTAATGATGAAGCCGTGGATTTCTTCAATACTTTGACACTATAGGAACCCTCGACCACGAAACCTTGACCCTTGACCCCTTAACGACCCTCGACCCTCTACCCTAGTTCCCGACCCTCGACCGCTCGCCGATCCTCGACACCCTCGATACATATACAACGATGCAATAAAAAGAAGAGAAAAAAAAGAGGAGAAGAAGAAAGGAATAGAAGAGAAGAAGAAAAAATAGATTTTTTTTCTATTGTTTCTTCTTCTCTTCTATTCCTTTCTTCTTCTCCTCTTCTTTTTCTTCTTTTTTCCTCTTCTTATTTATTTCTCCTCTTCTTCCTCTCCTCTTCTTCTCCTTTCTTCCTCTTCTTATTTTCCTTTTTATATGAACATATCATCATATATATGAACATACATTTTCTTTGCATATGCATATGAACATACATACATACATTTTTCTTTCATATGAACATACATACATACATTTTCTTTGCATATGCATATGAACATACATACATACATTTTTCTTTCATATGAACATACATACATACATTTTCTTTGCATATGACCATACATACATTTTCTTTGCATATGACCATTCATACATTTTCTTTGCATATGCTTTGCATATAAACATACATACATACATATAAACATAACATACATACACAAAAAAATCTAAAAATCTGCCTAAAAAAATCTAAAAATCTGCCTAAAATAATTATATGAAAAAAAGCATACATCATCCATCCATCCATATAATGAACATATAATCATCCATCCATCCATATAATCAACATATGCATATGAAAAAAAAGTATATGAAAAAAAATATCTGAAAAGGATCGAGGGGACAGGGAGGAAAGGGGGTCGCCGGAGCCGGACCAAACGGGGAGGAGGGGCGGCGTCGAGGCAGGGGCGGCGGTGGGGCGGGCGGGCGGCAGCGACAATGGTGGGGCGGGCCGGGGCGCAGGGACGCGGCCGTGCGTGCTCGGGACGGGCAGGGGCACGGGCCGGGCGGCGTGGGCTCGGGCGTGAGGCGGGGGCACGGGGAGGCAGGGATGGCGGGCGGCGGCGACGGGACGAGGAGCGCGCGAAGCGATTTGGGCAGCTGGCGGCAGGGCAACTGGCTAGAGAGGCGAGGGAGATGTGAAATTTTCACAAGTCCTGTATATATAGAAAGTGCATTGGTCCGGTTCGTGGCACGAACCGGGACTATCTCCTTTAGTCGGTTGGTGCCACCAACCGGGACCAAAGGCCAATTTTCAAGAGCCCAAAGGGCGGGAAGCGGCAGCCTTTGGTCCCGGTTGGTGGCACCAACCGGACTAAAGGGGCATTAGTCGGTTCAGGCACCAACCGACTAATGCTACTAGTCCCGGTTGGTGCCACCAACCGGGACCAAAGGTCTTGTACTGCCCCGCGCCAAATGTTTAGTCCCACCTCGCTAGTTGAGAGGGAGCCGCACCAGTTTATAAGGTGCGATGCGCCTTCCCTCTCTAGCTCCTCTCTAAAGCAGGCTTCGGGCCTAAGCGTGCAATATGTGCTGTGGGGCCCTCTTGGGCCACCATGACCTGAATCCTGGCCCATGGTAGGGTATCTAGTCGTATTCAGGCCGTGGGTGCCCAGTAGGTGGCACTTTTTTTTGTTTTTTTGTTTTATTTAGTTTATTTTGGTTTTGGTTTATTTTTCTTTTGGTCTTTTGCTTTATTTTTTAATTCTTTTTTGCTTTTAGTTTTAGAAAAATTATAAACTTTCTGTTTGTGCCATTAGTTTTCAAATTTGAAAACTCTTTTTTTGATTTCTTTGTTGCTTTATTTATTTATTTTGTTTCTACTTACAACAAAATACTTATTGTTGCTATTTTTATCTTTTTCAGTTTTTGTTACATTTTTCGCATTATTTAGTTTTTGTTGTTTTTGCTTTATTTTTAATTCTTTTTGCTTTTAGTTTTAGAAAAATTATAAACTTTCTGTTAGTGTCATTAGTTTTCAAATTTGAAAACTCTTTTTTGTTTTCTTTGTTGCTTTATTTATTTTATTTTGTTTCTACTTACAACAAAATACTTATTGTTGCTATTTTTATTTTTTTATTCAGTTTTTTGTTATGTTTTCTCATTATTTAGTTTTTGTTGTTTTTTGCTTTATTTTTTAATTCTTTTTGCTTTTAGTTTTAGAAAAATTATAAACTTTCTGTTAGTGCCATTAGTTTTCAAATTTGAAAACACTTTTTTGTTTTCTTTGTTGCTTTATTTATTTTATTTTGTTTCGCTTACAACAAAGCGGTGTGTAGAGGGACGGGCTTATAAACGGTGTGAGCGCCCTTCGGTTGGCGAGGTTTTCAAATTCATAGTTTTCAAATGAACTGAAAAAGTTGGCATAGCATGTGCATGTACAAAACGGACAATGGTATCATACTAAATGCATTACAAAGTTGGCATGGTATCATCATAATAGTTGCGGGAGAAAGTCTTCACTTTTTCTTCGCTTGTGTCGTTTGCTTATTACGCCGTAACCATGGATAATCTTCATAGTTTATCAGGATGCTTGGGTCAGCCTTGACTTTGAAGGGGGGAATTTCATGAAACTTTTCATACTCTTCAGACATATACATCTTGCCCTCCACTCCTAGGATGTCCCTTTTCTGAAAGAACTATGTGGCGCTTTGGCTCATTGTATGATGTATTCGCTTCCTTATCTTTTCTTTTCCTCGGTCTGGTAGACATGTCCTTCACTTAGATAACCTGTGCCACATCATTGGCTAGGACGAACGGTTCGTCAGTGTACCCAAGTTTTTTCAGATCCTTGTTGTCATTCCGTCTTGTGGGTCTATCTGTACTCGCTTCTGACAGATTGACCCACTTGCACTTAAACAAAGGCACCTTAAAATCTACTCCGTAGTCAAGTTCCCATATGTCTACTATGTAACCATAATATGTGTCATTTCCCTTGTCGGTTGCGTGCATCAAAGCGGACACCACTGTTTTGGTTGGTGCTCTTTTCATCTTGGTCAATCGTGTAAAATGTATTCCCATTTATCTCGTATCCTTTCCAAATCATTACGATCGAAGATGGTCCCTGGACAACAAGTACAGCTCATCACAAACAGTCTTGTCACCTCCGAGACGTGTTTCCAACCAACTGCTGAAAGTCTGATGTGTTCACATGTAATCCGGTCGTCGCCTTTGCTCCGGGTGTTTGGAGCGCAGATCGTTCTTGTGTTCATCGACATACTGGGGTCACCAAGGTAGAGTTACAGAGAAGCTGCGTGGTGTGCTTGAGACCAAGAATATCCGTCCCTGCATATTATTGAGTCTCTTCCAAGCGTGCCTTTTCGGTCAGTCTCCCCTCATACCGCGATTTAGGGAGACCTATCTTCTTAAGGCCAGGAATGAAGTCAACACAAAACCCGATGACATCCTCTCGTTTGATGGCCCATGGAGATGCTTCCTTCCGGCCTAAGCGCGGTTCTGAACATATTTCTTTAGGACTCCCATGAACCTCTCAAAGGGGTACATATTGTGTAGAAATACGGCCCCAGAATGACAATCTCATCGACTAGATGAACTAGGACGTCGCGTCATGATATTGAAGAAGGATGGTGGAAACACCAGCTCGAACCGACAAGACATTGCGCCACATCACTCCTTAAGCGTTGGTACGATTTACGGATCGATCACCTTACGAGATATTGCATTGAGGAATGCACATAGCTTCACAATGGCTAATCGGACCTTTTCGGTAGAAGCCCCTCAATGCAACCGGAAGCGATTGCGTCATAATCACGTGGCACTCATGAGACTTTAGGTTACGGAACTTTTTCTCCGGCTTATTTATTATTCCCTTTATATTCGACGAGAAGCGGTCGGGACCTTCATCTTGGCAGGCATTGAAAGAATATTTCTTTCTCTTCTTTCGAAGAGCGTGGCTGGCGGGACCTTCATATCGCTTCGGAGGCATGCCCTCTTTTTCGTGCAAGCGTTGCAGGTCCTCTCGTGCCTCGTGTGTATCTTTTGTCTTCCCATACACGCCCAAGAAGCCTAGCAGGTTCACGCAAAGGTTCTTCGTCACGTGCATCACGTCGATCGAAGAGCGGACCTCTAGATCTTTCCAAAGAGGGTAGGTCCCAAAATATAGATTTCTTCTTCCACATGGGTGCATGATTCTCGGCGTCATTCGAACAGCTAGTCTGCGGGACCCTTTCCAAAGATTACGTGTAAATCATTGACCATAGCAAGTATGTGATCACCGGTGCGTATGGCGGGCTTCTTCCGGTGATCTGCCTGCGCTTTGAAATGCTTGCCTTTCTTTTCGACATTGATGGTTGGTCGGAAGAAATCGGCGATAGCCAGTACACATTCTTCATGCAGCTTCCCAGGTATATACTATCGGTGTCAAGTAAACAGTGCGTGCATGCGTGGTATCCCTTGTTTGTCTATCCTGAAAGGTTACTGAGAGCGGGCCAATCGTTGATGGTCATGAACAACAACGCCTTTAGGTCAAATTCCTCCTTTTTGTGCTCATCCCACGTACATACACCGTTTCCATTCCACAGTTGTAAAAGTTCTTCAACTAATGGCCTTAGGTACACATCAATGTCGTTGCCGGGTTGCTTAGGGCCTTGGATGAGAACTGGCATCATAATGAACTTCCGCTTCATGCACATCCAAGGAGGAAGGTTATACATACATAGAGTCACGGGCCAGGTGCTGTGATTGCTGCTCTGCTCCCGAAAGGATTAATGCCATCCGTGCTTAAAGCAAACCATACGTTCCTTGGGTCCTTTGCAAACTCATCCCAAAGACTTTCTCTCGATTTTTCTCCCGCTGCGACCCGTCGTGGGTGCTCTCAACTTCCGTCTTTCTTAGGGTCCTCACTGTGCCATCGCATCAACTTGGCATGCTCTCCGTTTCTGAACAGACGTTTCAACCGTGGTATTATAGGAGCATACCACATCACCTTCGCAGGAACCCTCTTACTGGGAGGCTCGCCGTCAACATCACCAGGGTCATCTCGTCTGATCTTACACCGCAATGCACCGCATACCGGGCATGCGTTCAGATCCTTGTAGGCACCATGGTAGAGGATGCGATCATTAGGGCATGCATGTATCTTCTCCACCTCCAATCCTAGAGGGCATACGACCTTCTTTGTTGCGTATGTCTTTGTCGGGCAATTCGTTATCCTTTGGAAGCTTCTTCTTCATTATTTTCAGTAGCTTCTCAAATCCTTTATCGAGCTGACATTCTCTGCCTTCCACCGCAGCAATTCGAGTACGGTACCGAGCTTTGTGTTGCCATCTTCGCAATTGGGGTACAACCCTTTTTTGTGATCCTCTAACATGCGATCGAACTTCAGCTTCTCCTTTTGACTTTCGCATTGTGTCCTTGCATCGACAATAACCCGACGGAGATCATCATCATCGGGCACATCGTCTGGTTCCTCTTGATCTTCAGCAGCTTCGCCGTTCCGGCACCATCGTGCACATCGTCAGTGCATCTTGATGTTCAGTAGCATCACCGTATTCAGGGGCACATAGTTGTCATCGTACTCTTCTTCCTCGCCGTCTTCCATCATAACCCCTATTTCTCCGTGCCTCGTCCAAACATTATAGTGTGGCATGAAACCCTTGTAAAGTAGGTGGGTGTGAAGGATTTTCCGGTCGAGTAAGACTTCGTATTCCCACATATAGGGCATGGACAACACATAAAACCATTCTGCTTGTTTGCCTCAGCCACTTCGAGAAAATCATGCACGCCCTTAATGTACTCGGAGGTGTATCTGTCACCGTACATCCATTGACGGTTCATCTGCGTGCATTATATATAATTAAGTGTGTCAAAAATCATTACAGAACATCATGAATTGATAATTAAGTGACCAAATTAATAGAAGTTCATCATCACATAAAAACCAAAGTACAAACATAGTTCTCATCTAACAACATAAAGCTCTGCAGAGCATCTAAATTAATTAAACCATACATTGAAACTATGTAAAACATTTCAATGCGAAAACAAATGTGATCATAATCGCAACCAAGGTAACAACTGATCCAACGGCATAATGATACCAAGCCTCGGTATGAATGGCATATTTTCTAATATTTCTCATCTTCAAGCGCATTGCATCCATCTTGATCTTGTGATCATTGACAACATCCGCAACATGCAACTCCAATATCATCTTCTCCTCCTCAAGTTTTTTTATTTTTTCCTTCAAGAAATTGTTTTCTTCTTCAACTAAATTTAACCTCTCGACAATAGGGTCGGTTGGAATTTCCGGTTCAACAACCTCCTAGATAAATAAAATCTATGTCACGTTGGTCGGCATAATTTTCATAAACAATAAATGAACCAATAGTTATGAAAAGATAATATATACCACATCTGAATCATAGACAGATTTAGGGCCGAGGGCGGATACCAAAACCATCGCACTATATAAGATGCAATAATAAAATTAAGAAAATAATACAAGTAAGAATATTTTTCCTTTCAGAAAGAAGATAAGAACAAGAGGCTCACCACGGTGGTGCTGGCGATGAGATCGGCGCGGGTGATCGACGGCGGTGAAGACGGGGACGGGGCGTGATGGACTGCTAAGCCTAGACAAATATTGAGGAAAATGGAGATTGGAGGTCGATCTTGGAGAGGAGAAAGCTTAAGTAGTGTGGCTCGGGCATTTCATCGAACACCTCATGTGCTATGGAGGTGAGCTAGAGCACCACAAAGCCCCCCTCGCCGGCAAGAGAAAAACAGAGCACTGGAGTGCTCTGCTCGCGAGCGAGGGGGTATATATAGGCAGAACTATTGGTCCCGGTTCGTGGCATGAACCGGGACTAAAGGGTAGCCATTGGTCCAGGTTCATGCCACCAACCGGGACCAATAGTGGTGGGCCAGGAGCCAGGCCCGGTGGTCCTGTCATTCCCACCAACCGGGACCAAAAGGTCCGGACGAACCGGGACCAATGGCCCACGTGGCCCCGGCCCCCTCGGGCTCACGAACCGGGGCAAATAGCTCCATTGGTCCTGGTTCTGGATTGAACCGGGACTAATGGGCTAAACTGGCCTGGACGAAAGCCCTGTTTTCTACTAGTGTCTGTACTCAGACATGTTAAGCTCCCGCATGTGCTTTGACTTGTATGCTCTGAATGTTGGGTCATGAGACCCATGTTTCTAATATCTCGCTCCTCGGAGCCTAATGAATAAATACTTTGAGTCATAGAGTTTTTTTGTGATGCCATGTTGTATTTACATATATCGAGCATATTGTGTGAATGATTGAAATGCTTGGTATGTGTGGGATCCGACAACCTAGTTGTTTATCCTTGGTAGCCTCTCTTATGTGGAAATGTACTGTTGTGCTTCCATGAGCCATAGTAGTCTACTACAGCCCGGTTCACCGGAGTCCTGCTAGCCCAGCACTACTGCTTCGGAACACTTGACTGGGTGGCATGTGAATCACTTCGTTCCTGTGTCTGTCCCTTCGGGGAAATGTCACGCGGTGACATCCGGAGTCCTGCCTAGCCTGCTACAGCCCGGTTCACCGGAGTACTGTTAGCCCAGTGCTACAGCCCGGATTCGCACGCTGCTTACCGACATGCTCGATGTTGATTCATGTATGCCTGTCCCCGTAAGTTAGTGCCACTTTGGGTTCACGACTAGTCATGTCGTCCCGCGTTCTCTGTCATATAGATGCTAGCGATACTATCATATACGTGAGCCAAAATGCGCAAATGGTCCCGGGCCATGGTAAGGCGACACCTGTGGGAATACCGTGCGTGAGGCCGCAAAGTCATATGAGGTGTTACCGGCTAGATCGATGTGACTTGGAATCGGGTTCCTGACAGCTTTCGTATTAGAGCCTGACCGCCTCTAGGATTACCAAGCCAAACTGTTCGAAGTTGTGTCTAGAAATGCTTTAGTTATATGTAAGGGAATAGATTGTGGGATGGAACGTAAGGTTCTTTTTACTCCTTTACCTTATGCCCTTCTGATCTGAGTCATCCTCTTCCTTTCTACGGGGATTAAGAACTAGGCCTTCTCATCTATCTATCAGGATGACGAGTTACTATGATAGAGACTTATAGGATTGATGGATTTAAGCCCCAATTCAGTTTCTACTACTTCCGTGTGTTCATACTTGGTCTCGGAACCTTGATATTGTGTGGTTGTTGGCTATTCCACCATTTTGCGGGATGTCTCAAATCTTTTGAGCATTTACAGCTGTTATGCTTGTCAGGAGTCATCCTGTGTTTCTAAATAGTCTGATGCATTTGCAAATCCCTTCTTTTCGTTCCTGATGTCCCTTTTGGCCAGTTCAACCACACTAATCGGTGAGTTGAGGTACTTTATTGCCTCGACATATATGTTGGAGCCATTATTATGACCCTAGGCATCTTAGAGAACCACCCATAATCTAGCCATGCTTTATATTCCTAGTGTGATGATTCTGGCCACCATTCTCGAGAGCATCCTGTGATGCTACTTAGTAGTAGGTATTGTACTCTTGGGTTTCTGAAACCGAGATTCACCCTACTTACTTCATGTTGATAGTGTTGCTAGTTCCTTTAGGATATTAGTAACCTTTGCGATAGTCCTCGAGGTCCGTGGTATCTCCTTCTTCCAAATATGGCAGAAGTTCTCTGCACCAAAAGATCACAACAAAAGTGCTCTTGATGAGTTCTCCATTCTTATTGTGACTCTGCAAGTTCTACCTTCTGCATGGGTTATCCGGAAGAAACATGTTGAACTTTGCTCGACATGCTAGTCCATGAATCCACAACTCAGAAAGTTATATGTTCCTTTGAGTTGTCCCTCTTTAGTTGTCTTCTGACCTTCGTCTATCAATTGATAGTCAAGAGTATGCATGCATTCGTTAATCGATGCCTATCATTCGTGTGGTCTGTTAAGCTATTCTATTACGGAATGACTAGGAGAAACAAACTCCACCACCTCATCCATATCTAGGATTGGGTCAAAGCAATTGTATTCCGCAGATTAAGAATGCTAATCCAGCTTCTAGTCTATTCCACCTTGGAGTGTTGCCATCTTTATGTCAAGAATTTCATGAGAATTGCACCAGCTCTTATGGATTCTTGCCGCAATGATACTTCTCGCCATTATTATTCACTCATCAGTACCGTGTTGTTGTAACCGGAATGCCGACAAGTGAACTGTGATGTGTGAAATCATACTCCTAGCAACTCCGTTGCTTGGTAGTTAAATGCACAATACTCTCATTCTTAGTGTGCTGGTTATTGAATATCATTCTAAGACTGATCGTACTACCTAGTCCATTTTTCCTGGTGCACTCTTCGATCAATGAGTTAGGATTGTGTCAATCTCTTGCTCTTTCGATCATATCGTCTTGCTCCGGAAAGCAAGATTGTTCTCGAGCTTAGTAACATATCAGTGGTTCGTGATGTTCCGAATATCTTCTTGGAAGTATTACCAGGTTGTCACCTGACCGCTATGTTGAGTTCGTGATCATGTTGGGTTTCCTCCAAACCACCCATTCTCCAAGAATCTGTGTTGGATACCCCTGAGCTAGTTGGTTAAGCCAAACAACAACTTAGAGAGTTGGAAGAAAATATCTTTTCTGACTTGGTTCATGTTAAGGGATATCTTTGTGTGTGTGTGTGTGTGTGTGTGTGTGTGTGTGAGTTTAAGAAAGATGATATCTCCATCGATTGGTCCCCGTGATCAGTTGTTGGATCTATTGCCTTGTCAAAACTCTGACTCGAGTACGGGCTATCGTCAAGTCAAATCAGAACCAACGATGTTCGTAATGTTGTGTTATTTGTGGTTGACTCCTTGAGCATACACCATTACATCTTTTGGTCTGACCAATGCTATCACCGTGTTCACATCATGGTGGAAGTCCAATGATATGGAAATTCCGATGAGTTGCTGTTGAGCCCATCAGCAGCATTTTGTCTCCCGCGTAATTCATGTTCAAACATCTACCTAGTGTTGAAAACTTTGTAAGCAATGCCTTCGTGTTCCGTTCATGAACCTTATGTTTGGATGGAAGAAGTGACTTCCTTGAATTCATGTGCATTCGGCGCAAGTTGCCGCCGTGAGTTCGGGAAAGATTTTTTTTGTTTCCTCTGGTACCATCCCAAGTTAGCTATGCATGTGCGAAGTATTCTATGGTTTGGTAGATTAATTACCTCCACTCCATTCGTATTCCCTAGCACACCAAGCCACTGATTGATTTGTTCAAGGATAAGTAGTTCATCAATAAGTGCACAAGGACTTCGATATCCTCGATGGTGGTTCCTTACCAGAACTCAGTAGTGTTTTATTGTAAGACTACTTTGTGGTCATGCTTGTCTTGGACAACATGTTCATATGCGTAGCGTAACTAGCTCGTGTTTTGGAGCTTGCTATCGTAGTTCATTCGAGAACCTCGCAACTTCATCTCGCCGATTTGTGTTGCAAACTTTCTTTTCTAGTCATGTTGTTAAATATTCCATTACCAACCGGTTCTGAATCTCAGGCAGATATGATGGTTGGAACTTTTCCAAGATCTATGATGTAGGTCCCTTGATGTTGGCCGACACACCTAGCTGGAAGATCTATTATTGTAGCTTCTTGATTAAGCAATTTGACCATCTTCTCCATGAGGATTTCGTATGATCTATACTAAAAGTTGATCCTTTATGGGTGTTTGTGCCCCCGAAGTCACACCTTTATTTGATGTTCCAGATACCGAATGATATTGAGTTAAGCTGGTACATCAAGGAGAACATTAGAAGCGGAGTGCTTAATGTCTCTCGGTCGATCATCCGGATTTTGTTTCCTTGGCGTTGTCAAGGATCCTTGACATGGATGTTGGTAGAACATTGAGGAATATGGAAATGCTCAAGTTCTTGAGAGCACCCGCAGGCAATCATCCATTGTGTTGTCTTCAACAAGGTAGTCCACATCTTTCGTTCTAGTCCGAGTATGTAATCCTTTCGAACTCCTTCGAATGATCATTTGTGATTGCCTTAGGCTGGTATAAAGAGTTCCAATGATCTCAGTATCACAAGTCATTCTTTTGCCACTTGAGGGAATATATCTATGAGTCACCTTCTCTAAGGTGCTCCGTTATGGAATCAATGCAATTATTTCATCGCTATCTTGAAACCATGCACCATCTTACTAATCATGGAATCATTGCCTACCAACTTGAACCTTCGTCATCTACTTCCCATCACCCCTGATGTGTGTTATGTGTCTCAGCTCAAGAGATCTTATTATGTCTAATTCCATGAATTGATTGTGAGTTTCTCGATCTTCGAGAAGATCAAATCCTGTAGAGTTTATTTCTGTCGTCGTGTGGGATGAAGAACTCGAAAGCAAAGATGCCAAGATCAAGATGGTGATCGAATCAACATTCTTGAGAAGGGAAAGTGGATCATGAAGATTGTGATAGTTTTGTGACCCCCTTTCCTCTTACCTCACGTCTTGAATCTCGGGACGAGATTCTTGTTTAGTGGGGGTAAGTTGTCACGTGCCTAGCCTTGCTATGCACTTGGACTAGCTTGGTTGCTGCATCATGTCTACATATCATTTAAATCTGAATTGGGAATGAACAAACCCTAGCATCAGATTAAATCAAATAGGCTCAACTTAAAATGATTTTCAAAGATTCCAAAATGCCTTGAGAAAAGTTCATGATTTTTGGTTAAGGTGGATACCTCTACCAAAACTGATGCACATATTTTTAGGACATATCTGGATTTTTGAATGAATTCATTAAGTATTTGAATTGGAGCAACTAAATGCTATGCATATTATTTATTGCTCTGATAATTCTGGAATTATGTGTGGGGCCTTGTAATAATGCATTTAGCATCCACACCAATTTCCAAAAGCTGCAAAAATAATTTGGTTAGCAAACCAAATTCAAAACCAGTAGCAGAAATAGAAAACAGAAAACAAATGAATAAAAGACAGAGGAGAGAAAGACTTACCTGGCGCTTACCTACAGGAGAGCCGGCCCAGTTCTTTTTCCTGGCCCAACCCACCACCGCGGCCTCCCGGTCGTCTTCCTCCCTGGACAGAAGGACGACCGCGTGCTCGTTGCGCGCTGGCCACGCGCCTCGCCAGCTCATGCTTGCCGCCAAGGGTCTGGACGCCTCCCCGAGTGCCACACACTACCCCTCGACCCCTGCACCTCTCCCCTGTCTCCCGGAACCCCTGCCCCTCCTCTTCTCTGTTCCCGCAACTCCATGTCGCCGCCGCTCACTGTTACCACGGCCAAAGCCACCTCCTCGCCCTTCACCGGTGTCCAGAAGCTCCGCCTCGTCTACCTCGTCCTCTCCGTCGACTCACGCGACGCCGGACGCCTCGAAGCGCCACCCCCGATGCTTTCTTCTTCCTCGGGTCACCAAGATCGCCTCCGCCGCCCCGCTCGCTTCGGACATCTTCCGAGCTCGCCGTCTGCACTGCTGCAATCTCAGTGAGCCACTAACCCGAAACCCCCTCTTCTGCGCTCCGTTTACACGCCGGAGCCGTCGTTTCGCTGGAGACCGAACCGCGCCACCGCCGAACTTCTCACCGCCGTGGCCATAGCCGCCGCAACCCCCAACCCAGCACACCCACGTGCTCACCACGCCGTGTAGGTGACGTAGGAGCCAAGCACGCCACCCCACAGGCACCGCAGCCCCGCTCCCGAGTGCGCCGTACTCCAGCCGCCGCCCGGCTCGTCGCCACCGCCACTAGATGCTGCCCCGGCACCGCCCACAGCCACCACCCGATGCGCTTCATCGCGCCGCAGCCGTAGAGCCCAACCCCGCCCCCTCTCGTCCCCGAATCACCGGAACGAGTGACGCCGCCGCAGCTATGTGTCACCGGCGGTTAGCCGCCGACGTGGCGACCTAATTAGGGCCTAAACACCCTGCTAAACACCCCTAGAGCCACTGCTATGTGGGCCCCCATGCCTAAATTTATTAGTTTAACTTCTGTGTTAAATTAGTACTAATCTCAGAGGGCCCCGCCTGTCACCTTTGACTTGGCCTTGTCAGCATTGACCTGGTCCCACGTGTTAGCCTCTGTAGCAGACTCCGTGTCACTGACCATTGGGCCCTACTGGTTAGGTTTGACCTAGACCAGCCCGTTGACCTGCTGACGCAATGCTGTTGTCACGCTGACACAGTAATCCTTTTCTGGAATTTAAATAAATCTTAAATGATTTATTTATTTCAGAAAATAGCAAAACTTCTAAAAATCATAGAAATTCAACCATAACTCCAAATGAAATAATTTATATATGAAAAATTATCAGAAAAATCCAATCTATCCATTTATGCTGTTTTCATGAATGACAAAGCAATTTAACCTTACTGTATAGATCAAAACATGATAATGCACATTATAAATTCATAACTTGAGTTTGGATTTTAACCCGTGGTTCAAATTAGCTCAAACCCGTCTGGTTTTAGTTGCATTAGCTCAAATCACATCATATTGCCATGTCACATTAATGCATCATATTGTGCATTGCATTGATTGTGTTCTTCCTTGTTTGCCGGTAATTGTTCCCTCTCGATAGACGTGTTCCGGCAATGAGATCGATGACACCGATGAAGAACTATACTATCTTCAGAAGTGCCAGGCAAGCAAAACCCCCTTGTTCATTCTGATACAATCCCACTCTCTCGCTGCTGCTCTCTTTTACTGCATTAGGACAACAACGAGTCATCTGTTATATGTTGTGGTGGTTGAACCCCTTCTCCTCTGCATGACCTGTCATTGCCACAGTAAATAGATGAAATCCACTAGCATGAGTAGGAGTTGTTTGATCCCTTATGTGCCTACTCATTCATGCTTGTTTGTCATGCCTGCTACTGCTTAGAGTTGAGTCAGGTCCGATTCATCGCCGATGAATTGGAATGGTGATGAACATGTCCTATTGTGTGTGAGCTAAGTGTGTGAACACAATTTGGTAAAGGTAGCGGTGAGAGGCCACGTAGGAGTACATGGTGGGTTGTCTCATTGCAGCCGTCCTCAGGAACTGAGTTCTGTGTTTATGATCCATGAACAGTTACTACCACACATTGGGCTCCGGGCTCTCCAAGCTCTCTCGACTTATTAATCAACCATATCTCTGTCCAGGAGTTGCAACTAGTTTCTGGTGTTTGTAGGTAGTGTTAGTAGTCTACCAAGTGGCACCAGGTATAGGTGGGCTTGGGACAGACTAGGCACAGTGGCACGGTGTACCAAGCGTAGATCCATCCATCGAGGTGGGATTGGGAACCCTGCACACATCGTTTGGGGCCGTGAGTGACACCCCGGCCGGATCTCCTTGCGGATGGAACCTGAATAGGCGATAAACCTGGATTAGAGAATTTTTTGGTTAGTCAGGTCGTGGCCGACTCCCTCGCCAGGTATCTGCTTGAAGGTTGCCGAGATACACGACGTGTACACGATGGTAAGTGGAGAGAGCGTGTGTGAAGAAGTACACCCCTGCAGGGTTAAAATCATCTATTCGAATAGCCGTGTCCGTAGAAAAGGACTTCTGGGTTGCCTTTATAGTTCATTGACAAGTGAAGTGGATTCTCTAAAATACGCAAGATAAGCGTGAGTGCTATGGATGGCCTTCTCATAGGGAGACACGAGCGGATCCATAGTTGTGTATTGATATGGTGAATATGTGGACATGTGTGCTCCACCTCAAAAGAGTTACTTGCAGTCGTAGTTCAGGATAGCCACCGAGTCAAAGCTGGCTTGCTGCAGTCAAACTCCACCACCCCCTTTGTTGATACTGATGCATATGTAGCTAGTTGTGATGTAAGTCTTGCTGGGTACATTTGTACTCACGTTTGCTCAATTTATATTTTTGCAGAGAGACGTCAATCTCACTAGTAGTTCCGCGTGGACTTTGATGTTTAGCTTGTTACCCCAGCTGCGATCTTGTACCCTTGGGAGGGTCTTGTAGATAGTGTGGCTTCTCAGCCTTTTTCATATGTAGATGTCTGTAATCAGACATGTTAAGCTTCCGCATGTGCTTTGACTTGTATGATCTGAATGTTGGGTCATGAGACCCATGTTTGTAATATCTCGCTCCACGGAGCCTAATGAATAAATACTTTGAGTCGTGGAGTTTTGTTGTGATGCCATGTTGTATTTACATATATCGAGCATATTGTGGGTATGATTGAAATGCTTGGTATGTGTGGGATCCGACAACCTTGTTATTTATCCTTGGTAGCCTCTCTTAAATGTAGTGTTGTGCTTCCATGAGCCATAGTAGTCCGCTACAGCCCGGTTAACTGGAGTCCTGCTAGCCCAGCACTACTGCTCCGGAACACTTAACTGGCCGGCATGTGAATCACTTTGTTCCTGTGTCTGTCCCTTTGGGGAAATGTCGCGCGGTGACATCCGGAGGCCTACCTAGTCTGCTACAACCCGGTTGATCGGAGTCCTGTTAGCCCAGTGCTACAGCCCGGATTCGCACACTGCTGACCGACATGCTCGATGTTGATTCATGTATGCCTGTCCCCGTAAGTTAGTGCCACTTTTGGTTCACTACTAGTCATGTCGGCCCGGGTTATGTGTCAAATGGATGCTAGCGATACTATCATATACGTGAGCCAAAAGGCGCAAACGGTCCCGGGCCATGTTAAGGCGATACCCGTGGGAATACCGTGCGTGAGGCCGCAAAGTGATATGAGCTGTTACCGGCTAGATCGATGTGACTTGGAATCGGGGTCATCACACCTGCCACCTAACGGCCCGGCCGTCGTGCTCAGCTTCCTCCCCGCACCGCGTAGAGAAAGTAGGTGCCCCGCACGAGCTGCCCCGGCCGCCGAAGCTTCGACCCCGAGCTCACCCGAGCTCTGTCGACCGCCAAGGTCGACGCCGACGACGACTCCGGCCACCCCAGGCCCAACCACCACCCCCACTCGACGCAGACGAGTGCCGTGACACGTAGATGCCCTCCGCCGGCCATTTGGTCGCCGGAGGAGGAATTCCGCACCTCGCCGCCGCGTCTTGCTTCGCCGGCATCGAGTCACCATCGGGTTTGACCCCGCTGACCAGGGGTTTGACCTCCCCTGGCTCGCTGACAAGTGGGCCCAGGCCCCTGCTAATTTTGGTTAAGTGTTAATTCAACTTAACCAGCCTTGCTAATACTGACATGTGGGCCCAGGCCCTAATTAACTTAGGTTAGTTTTCAACTTAGAACTAATTAACTTTGTTAATAAGTTGTGACACTCACAGGCGGGTCCCGCAGGTCAGGTTTGACCTGGACCGGGTCAGTTGACCGCTGACATCACACCTATGTCATGCTGACGCAGTACAGCTTTTCTGGGATTTTAAATAAATCAGAAATGATTTATTTTTTCAGAAAATACCCAAAACTTAAAAAATTCATAGAAGTTAATCTATAACTCCAAATGAAATAAATTATATATGAAAAATTATCAGAAAAATTCAAGGAATCGTTTTATGGCATTTTAATGAATGTTAGAACAACTTATGGATACTGTCTAGGACAAATCATATGTTTGGCATTTAAATAAACACATATGGAGTTTAAATTTGAACCCTTGGTTCAAACCAACTTCATCTAATCTGGTTTCTAGTTGCATTAGCTCAATCAAAAGCATATTGCCATGTCACATTCATGCATCATATTGTTTCATTGCATTGATTGTGTTCCTTCTCTGTTTGCCAGTGTTGTTCCCACTCAGTAGACGTTGTTCCGACAATGAGTTTGATGACACCGATGAAGAGCTATACTATCTTCGGAAGTGTCAGGCAAGCAAAACCCCCTTGTTCATTCCGATACAATCCCACTCCCTCGCCTCTGCTCTCTTTTACTGCATCTACTATATATAAAAAGTGCTTGATGGGGTCATTAGTAAAAAGATAAATAGGTTATAAATTACCACAAAAATTAGAAATTCCGACCATTTATTTTAATACAGTACAATTATATAGCCATCGGATAAGTTTTCTAGTAAAAAAAGTACCCACCATTGCCATTATGTTTATAGTGGAAAAAACGTTTCATACATGCTTCTACTTTTTTTTGTTTTTACCATTGCGTGGACTTTATATGGATTCTCTCAAAAACACACGATGGGTTTCCTCTGAAGAAAAAAAAGGTGCAGTAAAATTTATGAGTAGGCACACCTGAAGAAAATCTGGACCTAGAGCTCCTCTACGTATCAGATTAGTTGTTGATGTCCACCAAAATCCATGAACAAAGCGCAGTTGAAGAAACTACGGACCTAGGGTTCCTATATGTCTCAGATTGGTTTGTGTTGATTTCTACCAAACTCCATGAGCATGCACGATGACCTCTGAGGATATAGGCTGGCTATTATCAATCTACAGGTATCTCCATGATTTCTGAAACTATGGTTAGTCCTCCTCAATTTGGAATTTAGAATCTAGAATCCTGGAGTATATGATGCATGCGTTCTTAAAGTTTCTGATCTTGCAATTCGGTAGATGGAAGCAAGGATTACCGGAAGCAAAAAACCTCATTGAATTAGAGGAATTAAAGATTGGTTTGTGTCGATGTCTACCAAAATCGCAGTTCAAGAAACTCTGGACATAGGGTTCCCGTACGCCTCAGATTGGTTTGTGTTGATGTCTACCAAAATCCATGAGCCTTCAGTGACCTACAGGATACAGGCTGCCGAATATCAATCTGCAGGTATCTTCATGATTTCTGAAACTATGGTTAGTCCTCCTCAATTCCGTAAGTAGAGGAATTAGTTTTTACAATAAGCCTAATTTGAGTAGAGGAATTTTTTTCATGTAAGGTAAGACAAGACTCTAGGGAGAGCTCGCATCTGGCCATAGGGAAGGAGAGCGCATGCATCAACACAACCTGAGATGAGAGGTATTAACAAACGCATGATCAGCTTGCACCTCGCTGAAAGCACAAGAAGCTAGAAGCTCGAGACCAGCACGTCTGGCGAGAGCCGTTCGTGCTGCGATTGCCATAGATTCCCATACATGTACGAAGAGATCAACTTGATTTAGAGCAACATGTCCAGCTTGCCGTAGACTCCCATATATAAACAAATCTATTCTCTTGGTGGAGCACTCTTCTAAACATGACGATAATAGCCTTTGAGGCTTTGACAATCAGCTTATCACAAAACTCACCGAGAGTGGTCCAGCCACCCACACGAGCCCGGCGCTCAAGCAGCTAGATGTTGCTGCCCCGACGCTGCATGCAGCTGCAGCGCATGCTTCTGACATGGCTTCAACGCGAATAGAGCCAGTGATGGGTCGTTAGCCTCACCACATTACCGGTTGGCAGGACGGAATCCTTGACGACGCCACCAGCCACATCACCGGCTCGGGCGGCTGTTGTCAGGACCCCGATCCTAAGTCACACCGATCTAGCATGTAACACATCATATCACTTTGCGGCCTCACGCACGGTATTCCCACGGGTGTCGCCTTACCATGTCCCGGGACCGTTTGCGTCTTTTGGCTCACGTATATAGCGATGTCGCTAGCATCCATATGACAAAGAACCCGGGCCGACATGGCTAGTCGTGAACCCAAAGCGGCGCTAACCTATGGGGACAGGCATACATGAATCACATCGAGCATATCGGTCATCAACGTATATATTCGGGCTGTAGCACTGGGCTAACAGGACTCCGGTATCCCGGGCTGTAGCAGGCTAGGCAGGACTCGAATAACTCCGTGTGACATTTCCCGAAGGGACAGACATAAGGGAAGTGAAACACATGCCGCGATCAAGTGTCCAAGCAGTAGTCTTTGGGCTAGCAGGACTCCGGTGAACCGGTCAGAAGCGGACTACTATCGCTCGTAAGCACGAGACTACATTTCCCCATATGAGAGGCTGCCAAGGATAAACAACTAGTTTGTCGGATCCCACACATACCAAGCATTTCAAACATACACACATTATACTTGATATGCGTAGATACAACATGGCATCACAACATAACTCTACGACTCAGATATTATTCATTAGGCTCAAGAGCGAGATATTACAAACATGGGTCTCATGACCCAACACTCGAAAGCATACAAGTCAAAGCACAAGCGGAAGCTAATCATGTCCGAAAGTACGCATAACTATAAATGAAAAAGGCCGAGAAGCCCGACTATCTACCAGATCTGCCGAGGCACAAGATCGTAGCTGAGGTAACAAGCTAAACGTCAAGCCCACGCTGAACTACTAAGCGAGACTAAAGTCTCTACGCAAAACATAAAATAGGCAAACGTGAGTACAAACGTACTCAGCAAGACTTACATCAGATCTAACTACATATGCATCATTATCAAAAGGGGGTGGTGGAGTTTGACTGCAGCAAGCCAGCTTTGACTCGGTGGCTATCCTGGACTACGACTGCAAGCAACTCTTTTGAGGTGGCGCACACGAGTCCACATATTCACCATATCAAATACACCACTATGGATCCGCTCCCGTCTACCTACGGGAAACGCCATCCATAGCACTCACGCTTATCTTGCGTATTTTAGAGTATCCACTTTCACTTGTCTATGAACTATGCAAGGGGTCCAAGTTTCCATATCCGAGGAATCCGGCTATTCGAATAGATAATGATAACCCTGCAGGGTGTACTTCTTCACACACGCTCTCGCCACTTATCGCCTCAGACACGTCATGTACCTCGGCAACCTTCAAGCGGAAGCCGGGCGAGGGAGTCGGCCACGACCTGACTAACCACACAAGTCTCTCGTCCAGGTTTATCGCCTATTCGGGTTCCATCCGCAAGGAGATCCGGCCGGGGTGTCGCTCACGGCCCCAAACGATGTGAGCAGGGTTCCCAAGCCCACCAACCGGGTGCCACTTGGTACACCGTGCCACTGTGCCTAGTCTGTCCCAAGCCCAATTGCACCGGGTGCCACTTGGTAGACTACTAACACTACCTACAAACACAGAAACTAGTTGCAACTCTGGACAGAGATCAAGTTGATTAATAAGTCGAGAGGGGTCGAAGTTACGGAACCCAATGTGTGGTAGTAACTGTTCATGGATCACAAACACGTAACTCAGTTCTCGAGGACGGCTGCAATGAGACAACCCACCATGTACTCCTACATGGCCTCTCACCGCTACCTTTACCAAATCGTGTTCACACACTTAGCTCACACACAATAGGACATGTTCATAACAATTCCAATTCATTCCCGATGAATCAGACCCGACTTAACTCTAAGCAAGAGCAGGAATGACAAACAAGCATAAATGAGTAGGCACAACATGGCTCAAACAATTCCTACTCATGCTAGTGGGTTTCATCTAATTCTTGTGGAATGACAGGTCATGCAAAGGATCAAGGGGTTCAGCTACATGACAAGTAACACATGAGACGTTGTTGTCCTAATGCAGTAAAATAGAGCAGGAGCGAGAGAGTGGGATTATATCGGAATGAACAAGGGGTTTTGCTTGCACAGCACTTGAAGATAATAGTTCTTCATCGGTGTCATCGAATAATCATCGTCGGTACATCGTCTACCGGGAGGGAACAATTTACCGGCAAACAAGAGAGAACACAATCAATGCAATGCACACATATATGATGCATGATCATGTTAAGGTACTGAATTCACCTAATGCAATGATAATCCAAGTTAGTTGAAGTGGAATTCAAACAAGGTTGAACCCCAACTCCAAATGCTAGTTCATAAGTTACCCTAATCATGATTCATCCTATTCAGTGATGTTAACTTGTTCAAACATGCATGATCATGGCATAAACAGATTCTTCATATTTTTCTGATCATTTTTCATATATAAATTATTTTCATCCGAGTTACGGTTGAATTTATATGATTTTTAGAAGTTTAGAGTATTTTACGAATTTCCTGAATTAAAATAATTCCAGAAAAAGGGGTTTACCGCGTCAGCATGACGTTGGCATGACGTCATCAGGTCAACAGGGCTGGTCCGGGTCAAACCTGACCCATGGGACCCGCACGTCAGTGTAACGGGGCAGGAACAGAGGCTGACTAGTGGGTCCGGGTCAACGATGACGTGGCAAAGTCAATGCTGAGAGGCGGGCCCCCTGAGATTAGTACTAATCTAACAGAGAATTTAAATTAATTAATCCAGGCACTGGGGCCCACATGTCAAAGAGAGGGGGGGTTAATTAGTGCTAATAATATGGCCACGTCGGCACTTGCCGGAATTTGGCCGGCGGCGACCAACCGAGCGGCGGTGGCCCGCCGGAGTTGCGCTTAGGGCGCGCCGGGGCGCTACCGAGGGTACCAGGAGGGAGCCCGTGATCCCGCGCATCTAGGGGGACCAACGGGAGGTGCGGGGGCGGCCGGAATCCCGCCGGCGTCGAGCTTTGGCGGCAGCCGGAGCTACGGCCATGCTCGGACACGGCGTTTTGGGGCACGGGAGGAGGAGTGGGTAGGTGCTCTGGGTTCCCGGGAACGCGACGAGGACGACGGCGTGCTCGGACGCGACGTCGGGGCCTCTAGCCGCGGGCGACCTCGTGGCCGGGCGGCGACAAGCTCTCGGCTCGGCGAAGCCCGTGGTTAGAGAAAGGAATCGGCCTCGTGGAGAGGGGGTTCGGTAGAGGAGCTCACGGTGGTGGCGCCGGTGATCTCAGCGTGCTTTCGGGACGGCTCGGTGACGAAGAATCGGTTGCCGGGCGGTCACGGAGCAGAGGACGAAGATGGCGTCGACGACGGTTCCCGAGGGCGTCCGGCGTCATGTGGCTCGGCGGGGAGGACGGGGGCGTCACGGCGGAGGCCATGGGTACGTCGGCGAGGCGAGGGAGGGCCTGTGGGCACGACGGCGGTGAGCTGCGCGCTGCGGGTGTGTTCGGGCGAGAGAGAGAGAGCAGAGGAGGGAACGAGGGAGAGGGAGAGAGCGAGGGGATCCAGGGGGTTAGGGCGCGTGGCCGTCTCCGTGGCGTCGCGAGAGGGTCGGGGAGGCCAGGCAGGCGAAAGGTGGAGGAGCTGGCGAGCTCGGCGCGGTCGCCGTGTCCCTCCTCTGCCTACTGGCAGAGGTAGGAGACGAGCGGCGTGGCGGTTGGTGGGCTGGGCCACCTGGGCCAGCGAGGGGGGGGGGGAAACTGGGCCGGGTGGGCTGCAGTAATCGCCGTGCACAGTTCTCTCCTTTCACTTTTCTATTTCTATTTTCTGTTTGTTTTAGTTTAGTAAAATACTAAACTATTTAAATAAATCCTGAAAATAATTGTGGGCATTAACTAAATTATTACAGAGGCCCTTAACTATTTTCAGAATTGTTGGAGCATTTAAAAATAATATTAATAGTATTTAAATGCCCCAATTCAAATACAATATGGTTTATTCAAAAATCCAAAATGTCTTGGAAAAATATCCATCACCTCCGGGTATGGTTTTCACCTTTTTCCATTAATCATGAACATTTTTGCAAACCACTTTGGGTTCTTTGAAGATATTTTGAAGTTGAACCTATTTGAATTGCTTTAGTGCTAGGGCTTGATCATCCCCATTTCAAATTTCATGGAAATTAAACATGATGCAGGGATGCAATGCTACTAGTTACAAGCAAGCTCTAGAGTTGATCTGGGGCTGTGACAACTCACCCCCACTAAACAAGAATCTCGCCCCGAGATTCAAGATGTGAGGTAAGAGGAAAAGGGGGGTCACAAACTAACACAATCTTCATGATCCATTTGCCTTCTCGAAGATGTTGATTTACTCCATCATCTTGGTCTTGACGTCCTGGCTTTCGAGGTCTTCACTTGACACGACAACAGAAGGAAAGGAAAACCCTACATGATTCGATCTTCACGAAGATCAAGTAAACATGATCGACTCACGGACTGAGACGGTGACACATCTCGAGTTGAGGCACAAAATACATCGAAAGAGATGGGAGAACAACAACGGGGTTTGATTAGTGGCAACAATTCCACGCCTAGGGAGATGGTGGATGGTGTCAAGGTGGTGAGGAAATATTTACTATAATCCCGTAACGGGACACCTCGAAAAGGTGACGCAAAGAACTATTTCCTTAAGTGGCAAAAAGAATTACTTTTGATCCATAGATCATTGGAACTCTTTATACCAACCTAAGGCAATTCAAAAAGATCGTTTGGTGGAGTGCAAGGAATGGCATACCCAGACTAGAATGGATGATGTGGACTACCTTGTTGAAGACAACGCAGTGGATGATTTTTGCTTATCACCGGAAATGGATGGGACCCATGGTAAGTCCACTGTTGAAGATGATCTCGACAGCTAGCACGAGAAGGCAGACCATGGAAAATTGGCACGATGGGATGCAAGCTGGGAACAAAATGCAAATGTTGGGAATGTTCCAACCATCACATCACTGAGATTCAGATCTGGTTGGTGTTAGGATATTCCAGACTCATCGAGTCTAGAAAGAAAAATGAAAGCTTGCAACACAAATCGACGGAAAGATGTTGCGAGATTCTCGGGAATGAACTACGATAGCAAGCTCCAAAACATGAGCTGGTTCTGCTACAAACCTGTGAACACGTTGTCCTAGACAAGCATGACCACATGGTAGCCTTATAATAAGACACTACCGAGTTCGGTGGGGGAACCATCATCGAGGATATTGAAATCACTTCATAAGTCCGGATTAGCTCTCATGAAGGAACTTCTTCTCCTTGAACAAATCAGTCAGTGGCTTGAGGTGCTAGGGATACATACGGAATGAAGATGATCAGTCTATCAAACCATAGAATACTTCGCACATGCATGACTGACTTGGGATGATTCCACAGGAGGCAAGCAAACCTTTCTCAAGTTCATGGCGGCAACTTACATCAGATGCACATGAACTAGAGGAAGTCACTACTTTCATCCAAACATATGCTTCATGAACGAAACACGAAGAGATGCTTACACAAATTTCCAACACTAGGTTGATGTTCAACACGACTCATGGGGGAAGACGAAATGCTACTGATGGGCTCAACAGCAACTCATCGGAATTTCCATATCACTGGACTTCCACCATCATGTGAACACGGTGATAGCATTGGTCAGACCAAAAGATATAATGGTGTATGCTCGAGGGATCAACCACGAGTAAGACAACATTATGAGCACCGTTGGTACTGATTTGACTTGACAATGGCCCATACTCAAATCAAAGAATTGGTAGGACAATAGATCCAACAAGCGATCACGAGGACCAATTGATGAAGATATCATCTTCTTCAACACACACTACACAAGAATATCCCTTTGGATCGAACTAGGTTAGGCAAGCTTTTATCTTCCAACTCTCCAAGTTATTGTCTAGCTTAACCAACTAGCTCAGGGATATCCAACACAGATTCTTGGAGAAGGGTGGTTCACAGGAAAACCAACTTGATCACGAGCCCAACACAACAGTCGAGAAACAACCGGTAACACTTCCAAGAAGATATTTGGAAAGTCACGAGCCACCGGTATGTTACTAAGCTCGAGAGCAATCTTGCTTTTGAGGGCAAGACGATATTATCAAATGGGTGAGGACTTGACAAGATCCTAACTCATCAATCGAGGTGTGCACCAGAAATAAGGACTAGGTAGCATGATCTATCTTAGAATGATGATTTAATAACCACACGCTAAGAATGAGAATATTGTCCATTTACTACCAAGCAACGAGTGGCTCGGAGTATTGATTTCGCACATCACAATTCACTTGCCGGCATTCCGGTTACAACAACACGGAACCGAGGAATGAATAATAATAGCGAGAGTATCACTGCGTCAAGAATTCCTAAGAGGTTGTGCAATTCCCATGACAATCTTGACATAAAGATGGTAACACTTCAGGGTAGAACAGATTCAAAAGCTGAATTGGCATTTTGATCTGCGGGATACAATTGCTTTGACCCAATCCTGGAAATGGATGAGGTACTGGAGTTTGTTTCTCCTAGTCATTCTGGAATAGAATGGCTTGACGGACCACAAGGACAAAATGCATCGATGACGAGTGCACGCCTACTCCTGGCTATCAATTGATAGACGAAGGTCGGAATGCAACTGAAGAGAGCAACTCAGAGGAACATATAATTTTCTGAGTTGTGGATGCACAGATTAGTATGTCGAACGAAGCTCAACATTTCTTCCGGATAATCCATGCAGAGAAGGTAGAACTGGCAGAGTCACAATTATGAATGGAGAACTCCTCAAGAGCACTCTTATTGTGATCTTTTGGCTCAAAAGAACTTCTGCCATAAGCGGTTCGTAGTATTTGGAAGAAGGAAATACCACGGACCTCGAGGACTATCGCAAGGTTACTAATATCCTAAAGGCACTAGCAAACACTATCAACATGAAGTAAGACGAATCTCGGGTTGACAACCCCGAGTAGAATACCTACTACTAAATGGCATCACGGGATGCTTTCAAGAATGACGGCCGTAATCATCACACTAGGGATACAAAAGCATTGCTAAATTGCTAGGTGACTTCCTAAACACTTAGGGTCATAATAATAGTCCCAACATATGTGTCGAGGCAACAGAGTACCTCAACTTACCGATTGGTGTGCTTATTCTGACCAAAAGGTCATCGGGAACGGAAAGGAAGGATTTGCAAATGCATCAGACTATTTAGAGACCTGGGATGACTCGGACAGCATAACGGCTGTAAATGCTCAAAATGATTTGAGACATCCTGCAAAAATGGTGGCATAACCACTCAACAACATCATAACAAGATTCTGAAATCAACAGTTATCATACAGGAGTAGTAAGAACTGAACTGGGGATTAAAACCAACAATCTTAAAGGTCTATGGATTAGTAACACGTCATCCTGATAGATAGATGAGAAGGCCTAGTTCTTAACCCCGTAGAAAGGAAGAGGATGACTCAGATCAGAAGGCCATGAGGTATAAGGATTAAAAAGAGCCTTACGTTCCCTTCCACAATCAATTCCCTTACATAACTAAAGCATTTCTAGATACAACTTCGACCCGGTTTGGCTTGGTAATCCCACAGCGAACAGGCTCGATACCAACGCTGTCGGGACCCGATCCTAAGTCACACCGATCTAGCATGTAACACATCATATCACTTTGCGGCCTCACGCACGGTATTCCCACGGTGTCGCCTTACCATGTCCCGGGACCGTTTGCGTCTTTTGGCTCACGTATATGACGGTGTCGCTAGCATCCATATGACAAAGAACCGGGCCGACATGGCTAGTCGTGAACCCAAAGCGGCGCTTAACCTATGGGGACAGGCATACATGAATCACATCGAGCATGTCGGTCATCAACGTATATATTCGGGCTGTAGCACTGGCTAATGAGGACTCGGTATCCCGGGCTGTAGCAGAGCTAGGCAGGACTCCGAATAACTCCAGCGTGACATT
The DNA here is from genome assembly GCA_021605145.1 of Aegilops bicornis. NCBI lineage: Eukaryota > Viridiplantae > Streptophyta > Magnoliopsida > Poales > Poaceae > Aegilops > Aegilops bicornis. The sequence goes on along the minus strand of CM038672.1, from coordinate 552,283,445 downwards.
TTCGAAGGGAACGGACATAGGAACGAAGTGAAACACATGCCGCCGATCAAGTGTCCAAGCGGTAGTGCTTGGGCTAGCAGGACTCCGGTGAACCGGGTCAGAAGCGGACTACTATCGCTCGTAAGCACGAGACTACATTTCCCCATATGAGAGGCTGCCAAGGATAAACAACTAGTTTGTCGGATCCCACACATACCAAGCATTTCAAACATACACACATTATACTTGATATGCGTGAATCTTTGAAGGAAATATGCCCTAGAGGCAATAATAAAGTTATTATTTATTTCCTCATATCATGATAAATGTTTATTATTCATGCTAGAATTGTATTAACCGGAAACATAATACATGTGTGAATATATAGACAAACAATATGTCACTAGTATGCCTCTACTTGACTAGCTTGTTAATCAAAGATGGTTATGTTTCCTAACCATGAACAAGGAGTTGTTATTCGATTAACAAGGTCACATCATTAGTTGAATGATCTGATTGACATGACCCATTCCGTTAGCTTAACACTTGATGCGTTTAGTATGTTAATGCTTTCTTCATGACCCATACATGTTCCTGTAACTATGAGATTATGCAACTCCCGTTTACGGAGGAACACTTTGGTGCTACCAAACGTCACAACGTAATCGGGTGATTATAAAGGAGTACTACAGGTGTCTCAAAAGGTACTTGTTGGGTTGGCGTATTTCGAGATTAGGTTTTGTCACTCCGATTGCTGGAGAGGTATCTCAGTGCCTTCTCGGTAATGCACATCACTTAAGCCTTGCAAGCATTACAACTAATGAGTTAGTTGTGAGATGATGTATTACGGAACGAGTAAAGAGACTTACCGGTAACGAGATTGAACTAGGTATTGGATACCGACGATCGAATCTCGGGTAAGTAACATACCGATGACAAAGGGAACGACGTATGTCGTTATGCGGTTTGACCGATAAAGATCTTCGTAGAATATGTAGGAACCAATATGGGCATCCAGGTTCCGCTATTGGTTATTGACCGAGAATGGTTCTAGGTCATGTCTACATAGTTCTCGAACCCGTAGGGTCCGCACGCTTAACGCTTCGATGACAGTTCATTATGAGTTTATAAGTATTGATGCACGAAGTTTGTTCGAGTCCCAGATGTGATCACGGACATGACGAGGAGTCTCGAAATGGTCGAGACATAAAGATTGATATATTGGAAGCCTACATTTGGACATCGGAAATGTTCCGAGTGAAATCGGAATTTACCGAGTACCGGAGGTTACCGAACCCCCGGGAACTACATGGGCCCATAGTGGGCCTTGGAGGAAAGGAGAAGGGCAGCCCTAGGTGGTCGCGCCCCCCTTCCCTAGTCCTATTAGGACTAGGAAAGGTGGGCCGCCCCCTCTCTCTCTTTCCCCTCCGGAATCCTAATCCAACTAGGATTGGAGGGGAGTCCTACTCCGGAGGAGTAGGACTCCCTTGCGCGCCTCCCCTTGGGCCGCCACCTCCCCTTGGCTCCTTTATATCACGAGGCGGGGGCACCCCAAGACACACAAGTTGATCTACGGATCTTTCCTTAGCCGTGTGCGGTGCCCCTTCCACCATATTCCACTTCGGTCATATCGTCAGAGAGCTTAGGCGAAGCCTGCGCCGGAGAAGTCATATCGTCATGAGCTTAGGCGAAGCCCTGCGTCGGTGGAGCATCAACACCGTCATCACGCCCGTCGTCTTGTGGAACTCATCCGACACTTTGCTGGATCGGAGTCCGGGATCGCCATCGAGCTGAACGTGTGCGTAACTCGGAGGTGCCGTCACGTTCGGTGCTTGGATCGGTCGGATCGTGAAGACGCACGACTACATCGACCGCGTTGTTATAACGCTTCCGCTTTCGGTCTCACGAGTGCGTGGGCGGACACTCTTCCTCTCGTTGCTATGCCATCACCATGGTCTTGGCGTGATCGTAGGAAAATTTTGAAATTACTACGTTCCCCAACAGTGGCATCCGAGCCAGGTTTTATGCGTTGATGTCATATGCACGAGTAGAACACAAGTGAGTTGTGGACGATACAAGTCATACCGCCTACCAGCATGTCATACTTTGGTTCAGCGGTATTGTTGGGCGAGACGATCCGGACCAACCTTACGCCAGACGCTTACGCTGAGACCGGTTCCCTCGGCGTGCTTTGCACATAGATGGCTTGCGGAAGACTGTCTCTCCAACTTTAGTTGAACTGAGTGTGGCTACGCCCGGTCCTTGAGAAGGTTAAAATGGAGTCTATTTGACAAACTATCGTTGTGGTTTTGATGCGTAGGTAAGAACGGTTCTTGCTCAGCCCGTAGCAGCCACGTAAAACTTGCAACAACAAAGTAGAGGACGTCTAACTTGTTTTTGCAGGGCATGTTGTGATGTGATATGGTCAAGACGTGATGCTATATTTTATTGTATGAGATGATCATGTTTTGTAACCGAAGTTATCGGCAACTGGCAGAGCCATATGGTTGTCGCTTTATTGTATGCAATGCAATCGCGATGTAATGCTTTACTTTATTACTAAGCGGTAGTGATAGTCGTGGAAGCATAAGATTGGCGAGACGACAACGATGCTACGATGGAGATCAAGGTGTCGCTACCGGTGACGATGGTGATCATGACGGTGTTTGGCGATGGAGATCACAAGCACAAGATGATGATGACCATATCATATCACTTATATTGATTGCATGTGATGTTTATCCTTTATGCATCTTATCTTGCTTTGATTGACGGTAGCATTATAAGATGATCTCTCACTAAAATTATCAAGAAGTGTTCTCCTCGAGTATGCACCGTTGCCAAAGTTCGTAGTACCCGGACACCACGTGATGATCGGGTGTGATAAGTTCTCGTCCATCTACAACGGGTGCAAAACAGTTGCACACGCTGAATACTCAAAGTTAAACTTGACGAGCCTAGCATATAACAGATATGGCCTCGGAACACGGAGACCGAAAGGTCGAACGTGAATCATATAGTAGATATGATCAACATAGTGATGTTCACCGTTGAAACTACTCCGTCTCACGTGATGATCGGACACGGTTTAGTTGATATGGATCACGTGATCACTTAGATGACTAGAGAGATGTCTGCCTAAGTGGGAGTTTTTAATATGATTAATTGAACTTAAATTTATCATGAACTTAGTACCGATAGTATTTTGCTTGTCTATGTTTACTGTAGATAGATGGCTCGTGCTATTGTTCCGTTGAATTTTAATGCGTTCCTTGAGAAAGCAAAGTTGAAAGATGATGGTAGCAATTACGGACTGGGTCCGTAACTTGAGGATTATCCTCATTGCTGCACAGAAAAATTACGCCCTGGAAGCACCATTTGGGTAGCGAACTGCTGCGGAATCTTTGAGCGAGAAGTTATGAACGTCTGGCAAAGCGGTGATGACTACTCTATAGTTCAGATGTGCCATGCTTTACGACTTAGAACCGGGTCTTAAACGACGTTTTGAACGTCATGGAGCATATGAGATGTTCCAGGAGTTGAAGTTAATATTTCAAGCAAATGCCCGGATTGAGAGATATGAAGTCTCCAATAAGTTCTATAGCTGCAAGATGGAGGAGAATAGTTACATCGGTGAGCACATACTCAAAATGTCCGGGTATAACAATCACTTAATTCAGCTGGGAGTTAATCTTCCGGATGATAGTGTCATTGATGTAATTCTCCAATCATCGCCACCAAGCTACAAGAGCTTCGTGATGAACTATAATATGCAAGGGATGACTAAGACAATTCCTCGAGCTCTTCGCGATGCTAAAAGCTGCGGAGGTAGAAATCAAGAAAGAGCATCAAGTGTTGATGGTCAACAAGACCACTAGTTTCAAGAAAAAGGGCAAAGGGAAGAAGAAGGAAACTTCAAAAGAACAGCAAGAAAGTTGCTGATCAAGAGAAGAAACCCAAGTCTGGACCTAAGCCCGAAACTGAGTGTTTTTACCGCAAGCAGACCGGACCTTTGGAAGCGGAACTGCCCCAAGTATTTGGCGGATAAAAAGGATGGCAAGGTGAACAAAGGTATATGTGATATACATGTTATTGATGTGTACCTTACTAGAGCTCGTAGTAGCACTGGGTATTTGATCTGGTTACATTGCTAATATTTGCAACTCGAAGCAGGGACTACGGAATAGACGAGCAGCGCAAAGGACGAGGTGACGATCGCGTGGGAAATGGTTCCAAAGTCAATGTGATCGCGGTCGGCACGCTACCTCTACATCTACCTTCGGGATTAGTTTTAGACCTAAATAATTGTTATTTGGTGCCAGCGTTGAGCATGAACATTATATCTGGATCTTGTTTAATGCGAGACGGTTATTCATTTAAATAAGAGAATAATGGTTTTTCTATTTATATGAATAATATCTTTTATGGTCATGCACCCTTGAAGAATGGTCTATTCTTGTTGAATCTCGACAGTAGTGATACACATATTCATAATGTTGAAGCCAAAAGATGCAGAGTTGATAATGATAGCACAACTTATGTGTGGCACTTGCCGTTTAGGTCATATCGGTGTAAAACGCATGAAGAAACTCCATCTTGATGGGCTTCGGAATCACTTGATTATGAATCACTTGGTACTTGCGAACCGTGCCTCATGGGCAAGATGACCAAAACGCCGCGTTCTCCGGAACTATGGAGCGAGCAAGCGATTTGTTGGAAATCATACATACCGATGTTTGTGGTCCAATGAATATTGAGGCACGCGGGTATCGTTATTTCCTCACCTTCACAGATGATTTGAGCAGATATGGGTATATCTACTTAATGAAACACAAATCTGAAACATTTGAAAAGTTCAAAGAATTTCAGAGTGAAGTAGAAAATCATCGTAACAAGAAAATAAAGTTTCTACGATCTGATCGTGGAGGAGAATATTTGAGTTACGAGTTTGGTTTACATTTGAAACAAGGTGGACTAGTTTCAAGCAACTCACGCCCGGAACACCACAGAGAAATGGTGTGTCCGAACGTCGTAATCGTACTTTACTAGATATGGTGCGATCAATGATGTCTATTTCCGATTTACCGCTATCGTTTTGGGGTTATGCTTTAGAGACGGCCGCATTCACGTTGAATAGGACACCGTCAAAATCCGTTGAGACGACGCCTTATGAACTGTGGTTTGGCAAGAAACCAAAGTTGTCGTTTCTTAAAGTTTGGGGCTGCGATGCTTATGTAAAGAAACTTCAACCAGATAAGCTCGAACCCAAATCGGAAAAATGTGTCTTCATAGGATACCCAAAGGAGACTGTTGGGTACACCTTCTATCACAGATCTGAAGGCAAGATTTTCGTTGCTAAATTCGGGTCCTTTCTAGAGAAGGAGTTTCCCTCGAAAGAAGTGAGTGGGAGGAGAGTAGAACTTGATGAGATAATCAGATTCTGCTCCCTTATTGGAAAGTAGTTCATCACAAGAAATGGTTCTGTGACAACTACACCAATTAGTGAGGAAACTAATGATGATGATCATGAAGCTTCAGATCAAGTTGCTCTTGAACCTCGTGAGGTCAACCAGAGTAAAATACGCACCAGTGGTACGGTAATCCTATTCTGGAAGTCATGTTACTCGACCATGGCGAACCTACAAACTATGAAGAAGCGATGGTGAGCCCAGATTCCGCAAAATGGCTGGAAGCCATGAAATCTGAGATGGGATCCATGTATGAGAACAAAGTATGGACTTTGGTTGACTTGCCCGATGATCGGCAAGCCATTGAAAATAAATGGATCTTTAAGAAGAAGACTGGACGATGGTAATATAACTGTCTACAAAGCTCGACTTGTTGCGAAAGGTTTTCGACAAGTTCAAGGGGTTGACTACGATGAGACTTTCTCACCCGTAGCGATGCTTAAGTCTGTCCGAATCATGTTAGCAATTGCCGCATTTTATGATTATGAAATTTGGCAAATGGATGTAAAACTGCATTCTTGAATGGATTTCTAGAAGAAGAGTTGTATATGATGCAACCAGAAGGTTTTGTCGATCCAAAGGGTGCTAACAAAGTGTGCAAGCTCCAACGATCAATTTATGGTCTGGTGCAAGCCTCTCGGAGTTGGAATAAACGCTTTGATAGTGTGATCAAAGCATATGGGTTTATACAGACTTTTGGAGAAGCCTGTATTTACAAGAAAGTGAGTGGGAGCTCTGTAGCATTTATGATATTATATGTGGACGACATATTATTAATTGGAAATGATATAGAATTTCTGGATGGCATAAAAGGATACTTGAATAAAAGTTTTTCAATGAAAGACCTCGGTGAAGCTGCTTACATATTGGGCATCAAGATCTATAGAGATAGATCAAGACGCTTAATTGGACTTTCACAAAGCACATACCTTGATAAAATTTTGAAAAAGTTCAAAATGGATCGTGCAAAGAAAGGTTTTTGCCTGTGTTGCAAGGTGTAAGATTGAGTAAGACTCAATGCCCGACCACGCAGAAGATAGAGAGAAAATGAAAGATGTTCCTATGCTTCAGCCATAGGCTCTATCATGTATGCAATGCTGTGTACCGGACACCGACGTATGCTTAGCTATAAGCTTGGCAGGAAGGTACCAAAGTAATCCAGGAATGGATCATCGACAGCGGTCAAGAACATCTGAAATACACGAAAAGGACTAAGGATATGTTTCTCGTATATGGAGGTGACAAAGAGCTAGTCGTAAATGGTTACGTCGACGAAGCTTTGACACTGATCCGGACGATTCTAAATCGCAAACCGGATACGTGTTTTTATTAAACGGTGGAGCCGCTGGTTGGTGCAGTTCTAAACAAAGCGTCGTGGCGGGATCTACATGTGAAGCGGAGTACATAGCTGCTTCGGAAGCAGCAAATGAAGGAGTCTGGATGAAAGAGTTCATTTCCGATCTAGGTGTCATACCTAGTGCATCGGGACCGATGAAGATCTTACCGTGACAATCTTGGTGCAATTGCCTTGGCAAAGGAATCCAGATTTCACAAGAGGACCAAGCACATCAAGAGACGCTTCAATTCCATTCGGGACCAAGTCCAAGTGGGAGACATAGAGATTTGCAAAATACATACGGATCTGAATGTTGCAGACCCGTTGACTAAGCCTCTTCCACGAGCAAAACATGATCAGCACCAAGACTCCATGGGTGTTAGGATCATTACTTTGTAATCTAGATTATTGACTCTAGTGCAATTGGGAGATCAAGGAAATATGCCCTAGAGGCAATAATAAAGTTATTATTTATTTCCTCATATCATGATAAATGTTTATTATTCATGCTAGAATTGTATTAACCGGAAACATAATACATGTGTGAATATATAGACAAACAAGATGTCACTAGTATGCCTCTACTTGACTAGCTTGTTAATCAAAGATGGTTATGTTTCCTAACCATGAACAAGGAGTTGTTATTCGATTAACAAGGTCACATCATTAGTTGAATGATCCGATTGACATGACCCATTCCGTTAGCTTAACACTTGATCGCTTAGTATGTTAATGCTTTCTTCATGACCCATACATGTTCCTGTAACTATGAGATTATGCAACTCCGTTTACGGAGGAACACTTTGGGTGCTACCAAACGTCACAACGTAATCGGGTGATTATAAAGGAGTACTGGGTGTCTCAAAAGGTACTTGTTGGGTTGGCGTATTTCGAGATTAGGTTTTGTCACTCCGATTGTCGGAGAGGTATCTCCGTGCCTTCTCGGTAATGCACATCACTTAAGCCTTGCAAGCATTACAACTAATGAGTTAGTTGTGAGATGATGTATTACGGAACGAGTAAAGAGACTTACCGGTAACGAGATTGAACTAGGTATTGGATACCGACGATCGAATCTCGGGTAAGTAACATACCGATGACAAAGGAACGACGTATGTCGTTATGCGGTTTGACCGATAAAGATCTTCGTAGAATATGTAGGAACCAATATGGGCATCCAGGTTCCGCTATTGGTTATTGACCGAGAATGGTTCTAGGTCATGTCTACATAGTTCTCGAACCCGTAGGGTCCGCACGCTTAACGCTTCGATGACAGTTCATTATGAGTTTATAAGTATTGATGCGAAGTTTGTTCGAGTCCCAGATGTGATCACGGACATGACGAGGAGTCTCGAAATGGTCGAGACATAAAGATTGATATATTGGAAGCCTACATTTGGACATCGGAAATGTTCCGAGTGAAATCGGGAATTCTGGAGTACCGGGAGGTTACGGAACCCCCGGGAACTACATGGGCCCATAGTGGGCCTTGGAGGAAAGGAGAAGGGCAGCCCTAGGTGGTGGCGCCCCCCCCTTCCCCTAGTCCTATTAGGACTAGGAAAGGTGGGCCGCCCCTCTCTCTCTTTCCCCTCAGGAATCCTAATCCAACTAGGATTGGAGGGAGTCCTACTCCCGGAGGAGTAGGACTCCTTAGTCTTGCCTCCCCCTTGGGCGGCCACCTCCCCTTGGCTCCTTTATATACAGGCGGGGGCACCCCAAGACACACAAGTTGATCTACGGATCTTTCCTTAGCCGTGTGCGGTGCCCCTTCCACCATATTCCACTTCGGTCATATCGTCAGAGAGCTTAGGTGAAGCCCTGCGCCGGGGAAGTCATATCGTCGCGGAGCTTAGGCGAAGCCCTGCGTCGGTGGAGCATCAACACCGTCATCACGCCGTCGTCTTGTGGAACTCATCCCCGACACTTTGCTGGATCGGAGTCCGGGATCGTCATCGAGCTGAACGTGTGCGTAACTCGGAGGTGCCGTGACGTTCGGTGCTTGGATCGGTCGGATCGTGAAGACGACGACTACATCGACCGCGTTGTTATAACGCTTCCGCTTTCGGTCACGAGGGTACGTGGACGGACACTCTTCCTCTCGTTGCTATGCCATCACCATGGTCTTGCGTGATCGGAGGAAAATTTTGAAATTACTACGTTCCCCAACAGTGGCATCCGAGCCAGGTTTTATGCGTTGATGTCATATGCACGAGTAGAACACAAGTGAGTTGTGGACGATACAAGTCATACTGCCTACCAGCATGTCATACTTTGGTTCAGCGGTATTGTTGGACGAGACGATCCGGACCAACCTTACGCCAGACGCTTACGCGAGACCGGTTCCCTCGACGTGCTTTGCACATAGATGGCTTGCGGAAGACTGTCTCTCCAACTTTAGTTGAACCGAGTGTGGCTACGCCCGGTCCTTGAGAAGGTTAAAATGGAGTCTATTTGACAAACTATCGTTGTGGTTTTGATGCGTAGGTAAGAACGGTTCTTGCTCAGCCCGTAGCAGCCACGTAAAACTTGCAACAACAAAGTAGAGGACGTCTAACTTGTTTTTGCAGGGCATGTTGTGATGTGATATGGTCAAGACGTGATGCTATATTTTATTGTATGAGATGATCATGTTTTGTAACCGAGTTATCGGCAACTGGCAGGAGCCATATGGTTGTCGCTTTATTGTATGCAATGCAATCGCGATGTAATGCTTTACTTTATTACTAAGCGGTAGTGATAGTCGTGGAAGCATAAGATTGGCGAGGCGACAACGATGCTACGATGGAGATCAAGGTGTCGCGCCCGGTGACGATGGTGATCATGACGGTGTTTGGCGATGGAGATCACAAGCACAAGATGATGATGACCATATCATATCACTTATATTGATTGCATGTGATGTTTATCCTTTATGCATCTTATCTTGCTTTGATTGACGGTAGCATTATAAGATGATCTCTCACTAAAATTATCAAGAAGTGTTCTCTCGAGTATGCACCGTTGCCAAAGTTTGTAGTACCCAGACACCACGTGATGATCGGGTGTGATAAGTTCTACGTCCATCTACAACGGGTGCAAAACAGTTGCACACGCGGAATACTCAGGTTAAACTTGACGAGCCTAGCATATAACATATATGGCCTCGGAACACGGAGACCGAAAGGTCGAACGTGAATCATATAGTAGATATGATCAACATAGTGATGTTCACCGTTGAAACTACTCCGTCTCACGTGATGATCGGACACGGTTTAGTTGATATGGATCACGTGATCACTTAGATGACTAGAGAGATGTCTGTCTAAGTGGGAGTTTTTAATATGATTAATTGAACTTAAATTTATCATGAACTTAGTACACGATAGTATTTTGCTTGTCTATGTTTACTGTAGATAGATGGCTCGTGCTATTGTTCCGTTGAATTTTAATGCGTTCCTTGAGAAAGCAAAGTTGAAAGATGATGGTAGCAATTACACGGATCGGGTCCGTAATTTGAGGATTATCCTCATTGCTGCACAGAAAAATTACGTCCTGGAAGCATTTGGGTGACAGGCCTGCCGCAGATCTTTGAGCCGAAGTTATGAACGTCTGGCAAAGCAGAGCTGATGACTACTCTATAGTTCAGTGTGCCATGCTTTACGACTTAGAACCGGGTCTTCAACGACGTTTTGAACGTCATGGAGCATATGAGATGTTCCAGGAGTTGAAGTTAATATTTCAAGCAAATGCCGGATTGAGAGATATGAAGTCTCCAATAAGTTCTATAGCTGCAAGATGGAGGAGAATAGTTACATCGGTGAGCACATACTCAAAATGTCCGGGTATAACAATCACTTAATTCAGCTGGGAGTTAATCTTCCGGATGATAGTGTCATTGATGTAATTCTCCAATCATCGCCACCAAGCTACAAGAGCTTCGTGATGAACTATAATATGCAAGGGATGACTAAGACAATTCCTGAGCTCTTCGCGATGCTAAAAGCTGCGGAGGTAGAAATCAAGAAAGAGCATCAAGTGTTGATGGTCAACAAGACCACTAGTTTCAAGAAAAAGGGCAAAGGGAAGAAGAAGTGAAACTTCAAAAAGAACAGCAAGTAAGTTGCTGATCAAGAGAAGAAACACAAGTATAGACCTAAGCCTGAAATCGAGTGTTTTACCGCAAGCAGACGGACCTTTGAAGCGGAACTGCCCCAAGTATTTGGCGGATAAAAAGGATGGCAAGGTGAACAAAGGTATATGTGATATACATGTTATTGATGTGTACCTTACTAGAGCTCGTAGTAGCACTGGGTATTTGATCTTGGTTACATTGCTAATATTTGCAACTCAAAGCAGGGACTACGGAATAGACGAGCACCGGCAAAGGACGAGGTGACGATGCGTGGGAAATGGTTCCAAAGTCAATGTGATCGCGGTCGCACGCTACCTCTACATCTACCTTCGGGATTAGTTTTAGACCTAAATAATTGTTATTTGGTGCCAGCGTTGAGCATGAACATTATATCTGGATCTTGTTTAATGCGAGACGGTTATTCATTTAAATAAGAGAATAATGGTTTTTCTATTTATATGAATAATATCTTTTATGGTCATGCACCCTTGAAGATTGGAGGGGGAGTCCTACTCCCGGAGGGAGTAGGACTCCCTTGGTGCGCCTCCCCCCTTGGGCCGGCCACCTCCCCCTTGGCTCCTTTATATACGGGGGCAGGGGGCACCCCAAGACACACAAGTTGATCTATGGATCTTTCCTTAGCCGTGTGCGGTGCCCCCTTCCACCATATTCCACTTCGGTCATATCGTCGTAGAGCTTAGGCGAAGCCCTGCGCCGGAGAAGTCATATCGTCGCGGAGCTTAGGCGAAGCCCTGCGTCGGTGGAGCATCAACACCGTCATCACGCCGTCGTCTTGTGGAACTCATCCCGACACTTTGCCGGATCGGAGTCCGGGATCGTCATCGAGCTGAGCGGTGCGAGAACTTCCGGAGGTGCCGTGACGTTCGGTGCTTGGATCGGTCGGATCGTGAAGACGTACGACTACATCGACCGTGTTGTTATAACGCTTCCGCTTTCGGTCTACGAGGGTACGTGGACGGACACTCTTCCCTCTCGTTGCTATGCCATCACCATGGTCTTGCGTGATCGTAGGAAAATTTTGAAATTACTACGTTCCCCAACAGATACAACATGGCATCACAACATAACTCTACGACTCAGATATTATTCATTAGGCTCCGAAGAGCGAGATATTACAAACATGGGTCTCATGACCCAACACTCAGAGCATACAAGTCAAAGCACAAGCGGAAGCTAATCATGTCCGAGTACGACATAACTATAAATGAAAAAGGCTGAGAAGCCTGACTATCTACCAGATCCTGCCGAGGCACAAGATCGTAGCTGAGGTAACAAGCTAAACGTCGAAGCCCACGCGGAACTACTAGCGAGACTAAAGTCTCTCTGCAAAACATAAAATAGGCAAACGTGAGTACAAACGTACTCAGCAAGACTTACATCAGAACTAACTACATATGCATCATTATCAAAAGGGGGTGGTGGAGTTTGACTGCAGCAAGCCAGCTTTGACTCGGTGGCTATCCCGGACTAATCGCAAGCAACTCTTTTGAGGTGGCGCACGAGTCCACATATTCACCATATCAAATACACCACTATGGATCCGCTCCCGTCTACCTACGGAAACGCCATCCATAGCACTCACGCTTATCTTGCGTATTTTAGAGTATCCACTTTCACTTGTCTATGAACTATGCAAGGGGTCCAAGTTTCCATATCCGAGGAAACCGGCTATTCGAATAGATAATGATAACCCTGCAGGGTGTACTTCTTCACACACGCTCGCCACTTATCGCCTCATACATCGTCATGTACCTCGGCAACCTTCAAGCGGAAGCCGGGCGAGGGAGTCGGCCACGACCGACTAACCACACAAGTCTCGTCCAGGTTTATCGCCTATTCGGGTTCCATCCGCAAGGAGATCCGGCCGGGGTGTCGCTCACGGCCCCAAACGATGTGAGCAGGGTTCCCAAGCCCACCAACCGGGTGCCACTTGGTACACCGTGCCACTGTGCCTAGTCTGTCCCAAGCCCACCTGGCCGGGTGCCACTTGGTAGACTACTAACACTACCTACAAACACCAGAAACTAGTTGCAACTCCTGGACAGAGATCAAGGTGATTAATAAGTCGAGAGGGGTCGAGTTACGGAACCCAATGTGTGGTAGTAACTGTTCATGGATCACAAACACAGAACTTCAGTTCACGAGGACGGCTGCAATGAGACAACCCACCATGTACTCCTACATGGCCTCTCACCGCTACCTTTACCAAATCGTGTTCACACACTTAGCTCACACACAATAGGACATGTTCATAACAATTCCAATTCATTCCCGATGAATCGGACCCGACTTAACTCTAAGCGATGGCAGGCATGACAAACAAGCATAAATGAGTAGGCACAACATGGCTCAAACAATTCCTACTCATGCTAGTGGGTTTCATCTAATTCTGTGGAATGACAGGTCATGCAAAGGATCAAGGGGTTCAGCTACCGCAGCAAGTAACACATGAGACGTTGTTGTCCTAATGCAGTAAAATAGAGCAGGAGCGAGAGAGTGGGATTATATCGGAATGAACAAGGGGGTTTTGCTTGCCTGGCACTTCTGAAGATAATAGTTCCTCATCGGTGTCATCGAATAATCATCGTCGGTACATCGTCTACCGGGAGGGGACAATTTACCGGCAAACAAGAGAGAACACAATCAATGCAATGCACACATATATGATGCATGATCATGTTAAGGTACTGAATTCACCTAATGCAATGATAATCCAAGTTAGTTGAAGTGGAATTCAAACAAGGTTGAACCCCAACTCCAAATGCTAGTTCATAAGTTACCCTAATCATGATTCATCCTATTCAGTGATGTTAACTTGTTCAAACATGCATGATCATGGCATAAACAGATTCTTCATATTTTTCTGATCATTTTTCATATATAAATTATTTCCATCCGAGTTACGGTTGAATTTATATGATTTTTAGAAGTTTAGAGTATTTTCTGGAATTTCCTGAATTAAAATAATTCCAGAAAAAGGGGTTTACTGCGTCAGCATGACGTTGGCATGATGTCATCATGTCAACAGGGCTGGTCCGGGTCAAACCTGACCCATGGGACCCGCACGTCGATGTAACGGGCAGGAAAGAGGTGACTAGTGGGTCCGGTCAACGATCACGTGGCAAAGTCAATGCCGAGAGGCGGGCCCCCGAGATTAGTACTAATCTAACAGAGAATTTAAATTAATTAATCCAGCAATCGGGGCCCACATGTCAAAGAGAGGGGGGTTAATTAGTGCTAATAATATGGCTACGCCGGCACTTGCCGGAATTTGGCCGGGCGGCGACCAACCGAGTGGCGGTGGCCCACGGAGTTGCGCTTAGGGCAGCGGCGGGGGTGCGCTGAGGGTACCAGGAGGGAGCCCGTGATCCCGCGCATCTAGGGGGACCAACGGGAGGTGCGGGGGCGGCCGGAATCCCGCCGGCGTCGAGCTTTGGCGGCAGCCGGAGCTACGGCCATGCTCGGACACGGCGTTTTGGGGCACGGGAGGAGGAGTGGGTAGGTGCTCTGGGTTCCCGGGAACGCGACGAGGACGACGGCGTGCTCGGACGCGACGTGCGGGGCCTCTAGCCGCGGCGACCTCGTGGCCGGCGGCGACAAGCTCTCGGGCTCGGCGGAGCCCGTGGTTAGAGAAAGGAATCGGCCTCAGGGAGAGGGGGGTTCGGTAGAGGAGCTCACGGTGGTGGCGCCGGTGATCTCGGCGTGCTCGGGGGCGTCTGGTGACGAAGAATCGGTCGAGGCGGCGGGCCGGAGCAGAGAGGAAAGATGGCGTCGATGACGGTTCCCGAGGGCGTCCGGCGTCATCTGGCTCGGCGGGGAGGACGGGGGCGTCACGGCGGAGGCCATGGGTACGTCGGCGAGGCGAGGGAGGGCCTGTGGGCACGACGGCGGTGAGCTGAAAGGCTGCGGGGTGTGTTCGGGGCGAGAGAGAGAGCAGAGGAGGGAACGAGGGAGAGGGAGAGAGCGAGGGATCCAGGGGTTAGGGCGTGGCCGTCTCCGTGGCGCCGCGAGAGGGTCGGGGAGGCCAGCGGCGGCGAGGAGGAGGCTGGCGAAGCTCGGCGCTGTGATCGCCGTGTCCCTCCTCGCCCTCTTGGCGAGAGGTAGGAGACGAGCGGTGTGGCGGTTGGTGGGCTGGCTGGGCCACTGGGCCGAGGGGGGGAAATCCGGGTGGGCTGCGCAGTAATGGCCGTGCAGTTCTCTCCTTTCCCTTTTCTATTTCTATTTTCTGTTTGTTTTAGTTTAGTAAAATACTAAACTATTTAAATAAATCCTTAAAAAATAATTGTGGGCATTAACTAAATTATTACAGAGGCCCTTAACTATTTTCAGAATTGTTGGAGCATTTAAAAATAATATTAATAGTATTTAAATGCCCCAATTCAAATACAATATGGTTTATTCAAAAATCCAAAATGTCTTGGAAAAATATCCATCACCTCTGGGTATGGTTTTCACCTTTTTCCATTAATCATGAACATTTTTGCAAACCACTTTGGGTTCTTTGAAGATATTTTGAAGTTGAACCTATTTGAATTGCTTTAGTGCTAGGGCTTGATCATCCCCATTTCAAATTTCATGGAAATTAAACATGATGCAGGGATGCAATGCTACTAGTTACAAGCAAGCTCTAGAGTTGATCTGGGGCTGTGACAGCTGTCGCCGCGGTTTCACTGGGCTCAGCACCTCGTTCATCACCGACCGCTGGGACTGTACAAACACCTCCGCCATCGTTAAAGTCTACGCCAACCGCTACTCTGTCGCCGATGGGTACTATATCTGGTGGCATGACCACGCCCCTTCGACGTAGTAACCGTCACTCCCTTGCTGCTGATGGTTCCTCTGCAACTGATGATCACTCCCTTGCGAAGGCAATGCATCGCCAGGCCTTGAGGAATTTGGAACCCACGCCAGGTACCTCGTCCAATCAATCTTTTCTTTCTTTTTCAGATACTCGTATTACTAGTAGCTTAAAGAATGTTGGTGTATCTATGGGAAAGAACAATAATGAAATTAATATGTCGGTTGGGGCACTTAAACACATGGAGATTGACCGTTTAAGGGTTTCTCCGAAGTGTAATAACGCCCTACCAAACCCCGAAACCAAGGACGATGATGAAGCGGATGCCAAATATGATGGTTCGCTAATCTCCCACTTGGTTGGTGAGGTTACCGAGGTGGGTTTAGATGATGCAAGACCTGGGTCAATGTTTTGTGACTTCACAGTGTCTTCACGGAAATCTAAATCGCACTCCTCTAAAAGAAACAAAACCGCCCAAGAAGGCGAAAAGTTCCACACCCATTCGAAGTTTTCTCATGAGAGGCATATTTTGGAATAGCGAGAGGTCTCTCAGACTTGGCTAAACATAAACACATCGGTGATTGTAAAAGTGCGAGAACACGAATTGGATTTTGTGGCAATTTCGAGGCTGGTAAATGTGACTTTCACCCACACGCCCTCGATCACCTATCGTGTGGTTTCGACTACACATGGCATAGTCTACCAGCTCGTGGAAGGTCTGGAGGAATCCTTCTTGGAATATTGACCACGACCATGGATTTGTTGGCTTTTTCGACCGGTGATTTTCATATCAAATTTCACCTTCGAAATAGGGCTGATAATTTTACATGGAGCCTGGTCGCAGTCTATGGGGCTGCCCAAGATGAGCATAAATCTGCTTTCCTCCGTGAGCTAGTGAACCTGGCTAAGGATTACCCGTACCCAATGCTTATTGCAGGGGATTTTAATATCCTTAGGTACGAGGAAGAAAAAAATAATGACCGCTTCGACACTCATTGGCCTTTCCTTTTTAATGCTGTGATTGACAGTTTGGATCTTCGGGAGGCCTGGCGGCAGTTCACTTGGGCTAATAACCGTTATGTGTCGACGTATGTGAAGCTCGATAGGGTACTCATGGATAACAAATGGGAGCTTAAATTTCATTTGGTAACCGTGCGAGCCCTAGAGCGTATCGAGGCATTATCGGATTATGCACCAATCATTCTTGATTCTAATTCTACGAGTCATTCTGCCCGTCGCCCTTTCAAATTTGAATTGGCATGGTTGCATCGGGATGGTTTTGTAGACTTAATAAAGAGTGTTTGGGACAGGCCCGCTGTTGGTCGTACACCGATTCAGAGATGTAATTATAAAATAAGGGCCCTGAGGCAACACCTCTCTAGATGGGCTAAACACACCATTGGATTGTACAAAAAAGAAAAGCAGCGCCTCTGTACCGTCATTGATGACCTCGACAAAATTGCAGAGACACGTACGTTATCTCAACAAGAGATTGAATTGAAAAATCAATCTAATGAGAAGGTTGCCCGTCTATTGCGCGAAGAGGAGATCAAATACTACCAGAGGTCCAAAGCTGACTTCATCCTAATGGGAGATAGTAATACAAAATACTTCCAATTGGTCGCCAATGGTCGAGATAGGAAGAAATGTATTCATAGTCTCCAACAGGATGAGGGGCGGATCGAAGGTCAGGAGGATCTCAAAAGGTATATCACCAGCTACTACAAATCTCTTTTTGGGGCGCCAGATGAAGGGAATGTCACCCTTGATGAGGCCCGAATAGATAATATTTCGCAAGTCACGGTGGAAGAGAACAATATCCTCACGACACCTTTCTCGGAAGAGAAGGTGAGAGCGGCGGTGTTCCAAATGGAACACAACAAAGCTCCAGGCCCTGATGGTTTTCCCGCAGAATTTTATCAGAATTTCTGGCATATCATTAAGGCTGACCTTCTGTAGTTGTTTAAGTGTCTTCATGCCGATCAACTTGACCTATTTAGGCTAAATTTTGGTGAGATTGTTTTGTTGCCGAAAATTAAGGAGGCCGAAAAGATCCAACAGTTCAGACCCATATGCCTCCTTAATGTCGACTTCAAGATTTTCACCAAAGTAGCTACGAATAGGTTAAACTCAATAATGACCATGTTTTCCGGCCATCTCAAACGGCCTTCATGCAAGGAAGGAATATACTATATGGTGTAGTTATCCTTCATGAGACCGTCCACGAGATGCACCGAAAAAACATGAGTGGAGTGGTATTCAAAATTGACTTTGAAAAAGCCTATGACAAGGTCAAGTGGTCTTTTCTCCAACAGGCCCTAAGGATGAAAGGTTTCTCCGATAAATGGTGCAAGTGGATCCAAAATTTTGTAACTGGAGGTAGTGTGGCCATCAAAGTCAATGATGATGTAGGTCATTACTTTCGGACAAAAAAGGACTACGACAAGGTGACCCCATGTCCCCAATGTTATTTAACATTGTTCTTGACATGTTGGCTATTCTGATTGAGCGCCAAGCGGGATGGACAGATTATGGAGTAGTGCCACACCTTGTGGATGGTGGCCTCTCTATTTTGCAATATGCCGATGACACGATTCTTTTTATGGAACATGACCTAGACAAAGCTCGAAATCTGAAGCTATTGCTTTCAGCGTTTGAGCAAATGTCGAACCTCAAAATTAACTTTCATAAAAGTGAATTGTTACGCTTTGGAGAAGCCGTTGAGGCGGCAGCCGATTATGCTGACATGTTTGGTTGCGCACTTGGCCAATTCCCGATTAAATATCTGGGAATACCGGTACATTATCGGCGTCTCACCATTGCGGAGTGGAAGCATGTGGAGGAGCGTCTAGAGAAACAGTTGAGCAGTTGGAAAGGAAAACTACTCTCAGTTGGTGGTCGGCTGGTTTTGATCAACTCCATCCTCACAAATATGGTTCTCTATATGCTTTCTTGCTTCCAACTCCCAAAAGGGGTCCTGCAAAGACTGGACTATTTTAGATCCAGATTCTTTTGGCAAGGAGATGGTGAAAAGAAAAAATACAGGCTGGCCAAATGGAGCGTGGTTTGTAGGCCTAAAGACCAAGGTGGCCTTGGAATTCATGACCTGCAGGTCAAGAATGCGGCCCTTCTCAGTAAATGGTTATTTAAACTTCTTACCGAGGATGGTGTTTGGCAAACCATGTTGCGCAACAAGTATCTAGGCCAAAAGGCGGTATCTCAGTCATATTGGAAACCTCGCGACTCGCACTTTTGGGCTGGCCTAATGGCGGCAAAGAAACATCTCTTTTGCTTTGGGTCTTTCGCGATAAAGGACGGGTCGGAGATTCGTTTCTGGGAAGACATCTTGCTAGGCAATGCCGATCTCGAGAGAACAATATCCAACCTTATATAACATCGCTCATGATAAGAATAATACTATTAAGACGTGCTCTGTTCATCCCCGCCGAATATTTCTGCTCAGCGGATTTGATTGGTCCCGGCTTGTGTCATGACATAATCTTTTATCCCTTTGGATTCGATTAACTCGACACAAGGTCGGGATGTGTTTCATTGGAACCTTACTACATCAGGGTCTTTCACAGTGGACTCTATGTACCGTGCACTCACGCATTCTGAGGTACCAACGAGTAATAATAAGAAAATTTGGAAGTCTAAAATTCCACTAAAAGTGAAAATCTTCATGTGGTATCTGTTGGAAATATGCCCTAGAGGCAATAATAAATTAGTTATTATTATTATATTTCCTTGTTCATGATAATCGTTTATTATCCATGCTATAATTGTATTGATAGGAAACTCAAATACATGTGTGGATACATAGACAACACCATGTCCCTAGCAAGCCTCTATTGGCTAGCTCGTTGATTAATAGATGGTTACGGTTTCACGACCATGGACATTGGATGTCATTGATAACGGGATCACATCATTAGTAGAATGATGTGATGGACAAGACCCAATCCTAAGCCTAGCACAAAGATCGTAGTTCGTATGCTAAAGCTTTTCTAATGTCAAGTATCATTTCCTTAGACCATGAGATTGTGCAACTCCGGATACCGTAGGGAATGCTTTCGTGTACCAAACGTCCACAACGTAATCGGGTGGCCATAAAGGTGCATTACGGTATCTCCGAAAGTATCTGTTGGGTTGGCACGAATCGAGACTGGATTTGTCACTCCGTGTAAACGGAGAGGTATCTCTGGGCCCACTCGGTAGGACATCATCATAATGTGCACAATGTGACCAAGGGGTTGATCACGGGATGATGTGTTCTGAGCGAGTAAAGAGACTTGCCGGTAACGAGATTGAACAAGGTATCGGGATACCGACGATCGAATCTCGGGCAAGTACAATACCGCTAGACAAAGGGAACTGTATACGGGATTGATTGAGTCCTTGACATCGTGGTTCATCCGATGAGATCGTCGTGGAACATGTGGGAGCCAACATGGGTATCCAGATCCCGCTGTTGGTTATTGATCGGAGAACGTCTCGGTCATGTCTGCATGGTTCCCGAACCCGTAGGGTCTACATACTTAAGGTTCGATGATGCTAGGGTTATAAAGGAAGTTTGTATGTGGTTACCGAATGTTGTTCGGAGTCCCGGATGAGATCCCGGACGTCACGAGGAGTTCCGGAATGGTCCGGAGGTAAAGATTTATATATGGGAAGTCCTGTTTTAGTCGTCGGAAAAGTTTAGCACTTTATCGGTATTGTGCAGGAGTGCGAAAGGGGTCCGGGGTCCACCGGGGGTCCACCTGCCTGGGGGCACATGGGCTGTAGGGGTGCGCCTTGGCCTATATGGGCCAAGGGCACCAGCCCCAAGAGGCCCATGCGCCAAGATATAAGAAAAGGGAAGAGTCCTCAAGGGGAAGGCACCTGAGGGTGCCTTGGGGAGGATGGACTCCTCCTCCCTTGGCCGCACCCCTTCCTTGGAGGAAGGGGCAAGGCTGCGCCTCCCCTCTCCCTTGCCCCTATATATAGTGGAGGGAGGAGGGCATCCACACATGAGCCTCGGGCGCCTCCCTCCCTCCCGTGACACCTCCTCCTCTCCCGTGAGGTGCTTGGGCGAAGCCTGCAGGATTGCCACGCTCCTCCACCACCACCACGCCGTTGTGCTGCTGTTGGATGGAGTCTTCCTCAACCTCTCCCTCTCTCCTTGCTGGATCAAGGCATGGGAGACGCCACCGGGCTGTACGTGTGTTGAACAGCGGAGGTGCCGTCTGCTCGGCACTTGGATCTCCGGTGATTTGGATCACGACAGCACGACTCCTTCAACCCCGTTCTCTTGAACGCTTCCGCTTAGCGATCTACAAGGGTATGTAGATGCACTCTCCTTCCCTCGTTGCTAGTTTCTCCATAGATAGA
Organism: Aegilops bicornis; assembly: GCA_021605145.1. Taxonomy (NCBI): domain Eukaryota; kingdom Viridiplantae; phylum Streptophyta; class Magnoliopsida; order Poales; family Poaceae; genus Aegilops; species Aegilops bicornis. Next base: position 552,262,362 of record CM038672.1, on the reverse strand, counting down.
TCTTGGTGACACGTAGGAAAATTTTGAATTTATGCTACGTTCCCCAACAGTGGCATCATGAGCTAGGTCTATTGCGTAGATTCTTTGCACGAGTAGAACACAAAGTAGTTGTAGGCGTTGATGATGTTCAATATGCTTACCGTTACTAGTCCAATCTTGTTTCGACGGTATTGTGGGATGAAGCTGCCCGAACCGACCTTACACGCATTTCCACGTGAGACAGGTTCCACCGACTGACATGCACTTGGTGCATAAGGTGGCTAGCGGGTGCCAGTCTCTCCCACTTTAGTCGGAACAGATTCGATGAAAAGGGTCCTTATGAAGGGTAAATAGCAATTGGCATATCACGTTGTGGTTTTGCGTAGGTAAGAAACGTTCTTGCTAGAAACCCATAGCAGCCACGTAAAACATGCAAACAACAATTAGAGGACGTCTAACTTGTTTTTGCAGGGTATGCTATGTGATGTGATATGGCCAAGAAGAATGTGATGAATGATATGTAATGTATGAGATTGATCATGTTCTTGTAATAGGATTCACGACTTGCATGTCGATGAGTATGACAACCGGCAGAGCCATAGGAGTTGTCTTTATTTATTGTATGACCTGCGTGTCATTGAACAACGCCATGTAATTACTTTACTTTATTGCTAACCGGTAGCCATAGTAGTAGAAGTAATAAGTTGGCGAGACAACTTCATGGAGATACGATGATGGAGATCATGATGATGGAGATCATGGTGTCATGCAGGTGACAATGATGATCATGGAGCCCCAAGATGGAGATCAAAAGGAGCAATATGATATTGGCCATATCATGTCACTACTATATAATTGCATGTGATGTTTATTATGTTTATGCATCTTGTTTACTTAGAACGACGGTAGTAAATAAGATGATCCCTTACACAAATTTCAAGAAGTGTTCTCCCCGACTGTGCACCGTTGCTACGGTTCGTCGCTTCTAAGCACCACGTGATGATCGGGTGTGATGGATTCTTACGTTCACATACAACGGGTGTAAGACAGATTTACACAGCAAAAACACTTGGGGTTAACTTGACGAGCCTAGCATGTACAGACATGGCCTCGGGAACACAGAGACCGAAAGGTCGAGCATGAGTCGTATAGTAGATACGATCAACATGAAGATGTTCACCGATGATGACTAGTCCGTCTCACGTGATGATCGGACACGGCTTAGTTGACTCGGATCATGTAATCACTTAGATGACCAGAGGGATGTCTATCTGAGTGGGAGTTCATAAGATGAACTTAATTATCTTGAACATAGTCAAAAGATCTTTGCAAATTATGTCGTAAGCTCGCGCTTTAGTTCCACTGTTTAGATATGTTCCTAGAGAAAATATAGTTGAAAGTTGAAAGTAGCGATTATGCGGACAGTAGAAAGCTTATGTCCTTAATGCACCGCTCAGTGTGTTGAACCCCAAACGTCGTTTGTGGATGTTGCGAACATCGGACATACACGTTTTGATAACTACGTGATAGTTCAGTTGAACGGTTTAGAGTTGAGGCACCAAAGACGTTTTCCGAAACGTCACGGAACATGAGATGTTTTGAGGGATGAAATTGGATTTCAGGCTCGTGCCCACGTCAAGAGGTATGAGACCTCCGACAATTTTCTTAGCCTACAAACTAAGGGAGAAAAGCTCAATCGTTGAGCTTGTGCTCAGATTGTCCGAAAGTGCAACGATCACTTGAATCGAGTGGGAGTTGATCTTCCAGATGAGATGGTGATGTTTCTCCAAAGTCATTGCCACCAAGCTGCTAGAGCTTCGTGATGAACTATAACATATCAGGGATAGATATGATGATCCTTGAGGTATTCACGATGTTTGACACCGCGAAAGTAGAAATCAAGAAGGAGCATCAATTGTTGATGGTTGGTGAAACCACTAGTTTCAAGAAGGGCAAGGACAAGAAGGGACACTTCATGAAACGGCAAATCGATTCTTGCTCCAAAGTGAAGAAACCCAAGGTTGAACCCAAACCCGAGACTAAGTGCTTCGTAATAAGGGGAACAGCCATCGGAGCAGAACCACCCTAGATACTTGGTAGATGAGAAGGTCGGCAAGGTCGATAGAAGTATATTTGATATACATTATGTTAATGTGTACTTTACTAGTACTCCTAGTAGCACCAGGGTATTAGATACCGGTTCCGTTGCTAAGTGTTAGTGACTCGAAATAAAAGCTACGGAATAAACGGAGACTAGCTAAAGGTGAGCCGACGATATGTGTTGGAAGTATTTCCAAGGTTGATGTGATCAAGCATCGCACGCCTCCCTCTACCATCGAGATTGGAGTTAAGCCTAAAAATTGTTATTTGGTGTTTATGTTGAGCATAGACATAATTGGGTTATGTCTATCGCAATACGGTTATTCATCTAAGGAGAATAATGGTTACTCTGTTTATTTGAATAATACCTTCAATGGTTTTGCACCTAAATAAATGGTTTATTGAATCTCGATCGTAGTAATACACATTTTCATGCCAAAAGTATAAGATAGTAATGATAGTACCACTTACTTGTGGCAATCGCCATATAAGTCATATTGGTGTAAACGCATGAAGAAGCTCCATGTTGATGGATCTTTGGACTCACTCGTTTTGAAAAGTTTGAGAGATGCGAACCATGTCTATTGGTGCATACGCATGAAGAAACTCCATGCGGATGGATCGTTTAGACTCACTTGATTTTGAATCACTTGAGATATGCAAATCATACCACATGGACAAGATGACTGAAAAGCCTCGGTTTCAGTAAGATGGAACTAGATAGCAACTTGTTGGAAGTAACACATTTTGATGTGTGCAGTCCAATAAGTGTTGAGGCATGCAGTGAATATCGTTATGTTCTTACTTCACAGATGATTCGGGTAGATGTTGAGTATATTTACTTGATGAAACACAAGTCTGAATTATTGAATGGTTCAAGTAATTTCAGAGTGAAGTTTAAGATCTTCGTGACAAGAGGATAGAATGTCTATGATATGATCATAGAGATGAATATCTGAGTTACGAAGTTTTGGCACACAATTAAGACATTGTGCAAATTGTTTCACAATTAATACCGCTTTGGAACACCATAGTGTGATGGTGTGTCCGAACATCATAGTTGCACCCTATTGGATATGGTGCGCACCATGATATCTCTTATCGAATTACCACTATCGCTCATGGGTTAGGCATTAGAGACAACCGCACTCACTTTAATAGGGCACCACGTAATTCCGTTGAGATGACACCGTATGAACTATGGTTTAGAGAAACCTAAGCTGTCATTTCTTAAAGGTTTGGGGCTGCGGCGCTTATGTGAAAAAGTTTCAGTTTGATAAGCTCGAACCCAAAGCGGATAAAATGCATCTTCATAGGACACCCAAAACAGTTGGGTATACCTCCTATCTCAAGATCCGGAAGCAAAAGTAATTGTTTCTTGAATCGGGTCCTTTCTCGAGGAAAAGTTTGTCTCGAAAAGTTGAGTGGGAGGATGGTAGAGACTTGATGAGGTTATTGAACCGTCACTTCAACTAGTGTGTAGCAGGACACAGGAAGTTGTTCCGTGGCACCTACACCAATTGAAGTAGAAGCTTATGATAATGATCATGAAGTTTTGGATCAAGTCACTAACGCATTACCTCGTGGGGTGACAAGGATGCGTACTACTTGAGTGGTACGCAATCACATCTTGAAGGTCATGTTGCTAGACAACAATGAACCTACGAGCTATGGAGAAGCGATGGTGGGCCCAAATTCCGACAAATGGTTAGAAGCCATGAAAACCGAGACAGGATCCATGTATCAGGACAAAGCATGGACTTTGGTGGACTTGCCCGATGAGCGGCAAGCCATTGAGATGAATGGATCTTTAAGAAGAAGACAGACGTGGACGGTAATGTCACCGTCTATGAAGCTCGACTTGTGGCAAAGAGTTTTCACAAGCTCAAGGAGTTGACTACGATGAGATTTTCTCATCTGTAGCGATGCTTAAGTCCGTCGGAATCATGTTAGCATTAGCTGCATTTATGAAATCAGGCAGATGGATGTCAAAACGAGTTTCCTTACCAGTTTTGTAAGGAAAGGTTGTATGTGATACAATCAGAAAGTTTTGTCGATCCTAAGGATGCTAAAAGTTATGCCGGCTCCGATGATCCTTCTTAGGACTGGAGTAAGCATCTCGGAGTTGGAATGTGCACTTTGATGAGATGATCAAAGATTTTGGGTTTATACAAAGTTTGTGAGAAACTTGTATTTCCAAAGAAGTGAGTGGGAGCACTATAGAATTTCGATGAGTATATGTTGTTGACATATTGTTGATCGAAATGATGTAGAATTTCTGGAAAGCATATAGGATTATTTGAAAAGTGTTTTTCAATGGAAAACCTGGATTAAGCTACTTGAACATTGAGCATCAAGATCTATGAGGATAGATCAAAAGCGCTTAATGGTACTTTCAAATGAGCATATACCTTGACATGATCTTGAAGGTGTTCAAGATGGATCGACCAAAGAAGGAGTTCTTGCCTGACATGTAAGGTATGAAGTTAAGACTTAAAGCTCGACCACGGCAGAAAAGAGAGAAAGGACGAATGTCGTCCTCTATGCTTCAGACGTAGGCCCTATTGTATGCTATGTTGTGTACCGCACCGGAAGTGTGCCATGCCATGAGTCAGTCAAGGGGTACAAGAATGATCCAGGAATGGATCATTGGACAGCGGTCAAAATTGTCCTTGGAGTAAATAAGGACATGTTTCTCGATTATGGAGGTGATAAAGAGTTCGATGTAAAGGGTTACATCGATGCAAGCTTTAACACCTATCCGAGTGACTCTGAGTAGCAAACCGGATACGTATAGTGGAGCAACCATTTGGAATAGATCCAAGTGGAGCGTGGAAGCAGCATTTACAATATGACATAGAGAATTGCGAAGTACACACGGATCTGAAAGGTTCAGACCCGTTGACTAAAACCCGTTGACTAAAACCTCTCTCACAAGCAAAACATGATCAAACCTCAGAACTCATTGAGTCTAAATCACATGATGATGTGAACTAGTTTGAGACACTAGTAGACTCTTTGGATGTTGGTCACATGGCGATGTGACCTATCACTGTTAATCACATAACCATGTGAACTAGATTATTGACTCTAGTGCAAGTGGGAGACTGTTGGAAATATGCCCTAGAGGCAATAATAAATTAGTTATTATTATTATATTTCCTTGTTCATGATAATCGTTTATTATCCATGCTATAATTGTATTGATAGGAAACTCAAATACATGTGTGGATACATAGACAACACCATGTCCCTAGCAAGCCTCTATTGGCTAGCTCGTTGATCAATAGATGGTTACGGTTTCCTGACCATGGACATTGGATGTCATTGATAACGGGATCACATCATTAGTAGAATGATGTGATGGACAAGACCCAATCCTAAGCCTAGCACAAAGATCGTAGTTCGTATGCTAAAGCTTTTCTAATGTCAAGTATCATTTCCTTAGACCATGAGATTGTGCAACTCCGGATACCGTAGGAATGCTTTGGGTGTACCAAGCGTCACAACGTAACTGGGTGGCCATAAAGGTGCATTACAGGTATCTCCGAAAGTATCTGTTGGGTTGGCACGAATCGAGATCGGGATTTGTCACTCCGTTTAAGCGGAGAGGTATCTCTGGGCCCACTCGGTAGGACATCATCATAATGTGCACAATGTGACCAAGGGGTTGATCACGGGATGATGTGTTACGAACGAGTAAAGAGACTTGCCGGTAACGAGATTGAACAAGGTATCGGGATAGCGACGATCGAATCTCGGGCAAGTACAATACCGCTAGACAAAGGGAACTGTATACGGGATTGATTGAGTCCTTGACATCGTGGTTCATCCGATGAGATCATCGTGGAACATGTGGGAGCCAACATGGGTATCCAGATCCCGCTGTTGGTTATTGACCGGAGAACGTCTCGGTCATGCCTGCATGGTTCCCGAACCCGTAGGGTCTACACACTTAAGGTTCGATGACGCTAGGGTTTAAAAGGAAGTTTGTATGTGGTTACCGAATGTTGTTCGGAGTCCCGGATGAGATCCCGGATGTCACGAGGAGTTCGGAATGGTCCGGAGGTAAAGATTTATATATGGGAAGTCCTATTTTGGTCGCCGGAAAAGTTTCGCACTTTATCGGTATTGTACGGGAGTGCGAAAGGGGTCCGGGGTCCACCGGGGGTCCACCTGCCCGGGGGCCACATGGGCTGTAGGGGGTGCGCCTTGGCCTATATGGGCCAAGGGCACCAGCCCCAAGAGGCCCATGCGCCAAGATATAAGAAAAGGAAGAGTCCTCAAGGGGAAGGCACCTCAGGGGTGCCTTGGGAGGATGGACTCCTCCCTCCTTGGCCGCACCCCTTCCTTGGAGGAAGGGGCAAGGCTGCGCCTCCCCTCTCCCTTGCCCCTATATATAGTGGTGGGGAGGGAGGGCATCCACACATGAGCCCCTGGCGCCTCCCTCCCTCCCGTGACACCTCCTCCTCTCCCGTTGGTGCTTGGCGAAGCCCTGCAGGATTGCCACGCTCCTCCACCACCACCACGCCGTTGTGCTGCTGTTGGATGGAGTCTTCCTCAACCTCTCCCTCTCTCCTTGCTGGATCAAGGCATGGGAGACGTCACCGGGCTGTACGTGTGTTGAACGCGGAGGTGCCGTCCGTTCGGCACTTGGATCTCCGGTGATTTGGATCACGACGAGTACGACTCCTTCAACCCCGTTCTCTTGAACGCTTCCGCTTAGCGATCTACAAGGGTATGTAGATGCACTCTCCTTCCCTCGTTGCTAGTTTCTCCATAGATAGATCTTGGTGACACGTAGGAAAATTTTGAATTTATGCTACGTTCCCCAACAGTATCTCCGTAGGGGAGTTGTGTTAACCAAACACAACCTCGCACGGCGCAACTGGCGAGGGAGTAAGAAGTGTTCCTTTTGTACTCATGACCAGACAATCAAACACCTCTTTTTCCAATGCAAGTTTGCACGTTGTACGTGGTCAGTCATCCAAATAGCGTCAAATTTGTATCCGCCCACAAGTGTTGCCAATATTTTTGGTCATTGGTTGGACGGTATTACAAATAGGTTCAAAACGCTAATAAGGGTGAGAGCGTATGCCTTAATTTGGACGCTTTGGCTATGTAGAAACAATTTGGTTTTTAATGACAAAAATGCTTCTCCTCTACAGGTTATTTTCCGGTGTATGCACTCGCTACGTACGTGGTCTATACTACAACGGCCGCAGTACAAACCGCTGTTCACGGCGGTGTGTACGCGATTGGAGCAGGTGGCTACGGAGGTTTTTTCCCAACATGGGTGGCAGCATAACCTACGGATCGAGCCACCACCTTCTTCGACATAGGCATAGTGTCGGTCTAAAAGACTCCACTGTTGCCGGTGTGTCGATTTTTATTTCATGAATTTTGTCAGACTTTTGGCTTTGGCTGTGTGCATCTTAGTTATGCAGAGGCCGCGTGTTACTCATAATGCTTTGTATCCGCTTGATGCTACATTTTGAGATAATAAAGTCGCACTTTATCGAAAAAAATCACAAAACTCACGACAATCTGCTGGAGAAATCAATTGGGCTGCTTATCTTGCTAGCTTTGGTAGCTTTGCATGTGTATATTTGCTAATGGAGAAAACGATCTAGGTCTCTAAAACTAACATGCAGACTCCGAAAGTAGAGGAAACGCTAGCTATTGGAACGAGGAAGCAGCACCGGTCACAGGGTATAATTTTACAGGCCGACTAAACTCTGCACGTCGAGCTCTGGTGCGTTCACCTACACAGACCTCTTAATTATCTCATAATTCCGGAGTAGTTCTCATGCATTAGATGGAAACCATTGTCACATGATAGTTTACTTTTGTAGATGTACAAATCAATGTACAAAATGTGAATTCAATTTCTTCTATGCATGATCAATTGCTTAGTGTACATTTGATCAGATAAAGTGATAAAGCAGGCTACATAAAGTACTTATTGTTAACTCGACAGTGTATGTGTCGTTCTTAGCTATCAGTGTAGGTACATGATGTGATTGAAGACTAAAGATTATTTAGTTATGGTGGCATTACCTTTGTTACATTGAGATTATCTTAATACAATTATGCTTATGTTACTTCTACTTCATAACATCATATTCACGATTTTGGTGTTAAGAATAGTACTTCAGAAAAATTCTATGAATCTCCTATGCTTCCATTGACGGGAAACAATCTAAGTGCTAGAATCTTATTGTCATCTTAATTGGTAGTTTCCTGAATTAAAAAAATTGAATCATATCCGTACAAGCAATAGCACTTCTTTTTATTCCCTTCGCTTCCCTCATAAACTATGCCTTAAGACCTGCAAATAATTGTTTGTAATGTTATTCAGATCATATATAACACTTGTGATAGAAGCCTATAATATTGCTTCATCCAAATTATAGATCAGTTTTAGTGCTTAATGATGCTGAATTACTGGAGCGCTATGCTTCTTCAGTTAAAGTATCAACAAATCATAGGAAGATTTGTAAGAGTTGTACGAATTTATACTCTCCATCTAGATTATGGGCCTAAGGTATTAATATATAGTGGTTACGGTGGTGCCGAAAAAATATTGCCACATACATACTGTCGTGCTGGGATACAGATATTTCGGTATACAAAAAACGATTGCTGGACATGAACCCATTTGAGAGATAAATACCTTATGTGTCTAAGTGGTTCACGTCAGGTATTTCATAAATTATTTTCATGTGTATATACAGGACAGTTGAGGTGTAAACACCGTTGAACCTTTCCTGCCATACTCAGTTCTTAGATATCTGTGTGGTAAATCTAGATTGAGTGTCCCATTCTTTTTCTCAAATTAACATAATACACTTTCTTTAATCCATTATGTTCCACCTAATGCATATTGCAAAAGTGGCTTCTTTACTCAGCTAGGATAATTTCAACATGCAAGTCCGGTGATGGTAGATTCACTAACAGTATGCTTTGTATATAAAGGACAATATGCTTTCCAATCAAGTAGTACAAATGTTGTGTAGTGACCTAATATTGGATTTAAACTTCACTCGCACACTAACCTAACTAGTAGAGTGCCCGTGCGTTGCCACGGCCTAAAAAAATTGAGAACGTTCTTTTGTTCATATTATTTATCAATATTCGATATTGGGCAATTCTCTGGCAAACAATTACACATGAAATTAGGTACTTGAAACCATACGGGTACTACACATACCTCCTACCATTTAGGAACCATGGCAAGACAATATATTTCAACACTTCCTCATCTACTATTCATAGCTTGCACAGGCCCCACCTACTTCTCTTTGCTCAAAAGGACTGAGCCCTTCTAGGATATCTCTTCCTTGAAGGCCATGAAATCAATAATTCAGTAAGATCATTTGTGATCGTAAATGGCATTTATAATTAGTTGATATTATCATTTGCAATATCTCAAAATAGTAAAGTTTATAAATGCAATACTTTAAAAGAACTAATGCTCTGGTTCCATAGAGCTAGAATACATAAATACAAAAAAATAGAGGCATGTAACTCAAACATTAGATAGCCCCACGTAAATTGCATACATATAAACCCTTGTAATTTTTTTTGCAGTAGGCTTTTAACCTAGTGTTTTCCTGAAACAAGATACTTAAGTGAATAAAGCACTACTTGAGATAGCATTGTGAGTTGGTTCGCGCTAATATCAGGCCAACTTTCAAAAGGATATTGACAACAACCACTCCAGCTAGTAGATTCTCCAAGGAAAAAAATACTACCCTACACATATAGCAAACCTATGTAATTTTTTAGTACTCCCTACGTTTCTTTTTAGTGAGCATATAAGGTTTGGTCAAAGTAAAACTTTGTAAAGTCTGACCAACTTTATAAAAAACATCAACATCTACAATACTAAAGTTATATGTTATGAAAATTAATTTCATCATGCATCTAATAATCTTGATTTCATAGTGTGAATGTTGATATCTTATCCTACAAAGCTAGTTAAACTTTACAAAGTTTCAATTTGACCGAATCTTATGTGGAAACGAAAAAGAAACAGCGGGAGTCTAACTGAAGGCTTGACATCCCATTTTGGCTTATATTTTGTTCAATCTGTATACATGGAAGATAATATTGCAAAAAAAATTCATTCAAATTTAAACAAGTCAAACTCTGGGGATGAAATTATGACTTTGGTCTCGGTTAGCCTATTCAACAAGCTACCATCGACCATAATGAAGTCCATAAGAGAAAGAGAAGAACATCATGTTCTGCTGAAAAACAACATGTGAAGTTTATGTATATATGATATTTCTCGTTGCAATTAATGTCATTAAATTTATTGATGCATCAAAACCATACGTAAGTGCAAAAGAAAAAGAATCCGAGTTGAGGGGAATAAGGAAGGATCAAATGAAAGAACAAATGGATCGCACACATACTGTTCATAAGTTCTTCTCTGATTGGAAATAAACCCAATATGTGTCGCTGCAGCATCTTTCTCATCGGCGCCGAGGAACCCAATGTCGCCCTGAATATCTTCTATAACATGTCTGCTTCCACCACTGACATCTTCTCCGCCAGCTGAGTAAAATTAAGAAGTGTTCTTGGCTTCTAGCCTTGGCCAAAAACCACCGCCAGTACGCCATGTGGTGTCCCAAGAGGCGTGAAAGAGTCTGGGGTAGCTAATTGCCCATGTGTTGCCACGGGGGCATATATATTAGTGTGTGAACACTAATTGTATTTCACATATACCTTTGTCGTCCTCATGCAGCGGCAGTATCGACTATTATTACCATCAAACCATTCCGAGTCTCGTCTTCCCCCTCAGGTCATCCATGTAAAATGTCGATGCTCTCAATCTCCTCGAGTAGTCTTATAGATTATTGCTTCTCGTGAATGACCGGCATAAAACAAATAGCTAGGCATTTATCAAACACATGGGGATTGTTACAAAGAAAACACCATGCAGTCGAAGGACGGTTCTCAAAAGACCTATGCAAACCAGATAAACAGAGAGTAAGTAGCAGTAACCAATTAATGACAACCGAACTGCAGGCTCTATAATATATTCTGGTTTGAAACAAAAATTACATGTGCATCTCCCGTGCAGAGAATGGCTTATCGTTGAAGAAGCTTACTATCTCTTTCTGTATGGACCATTTTCTTCCTTTATCCAGAATTCGATTGTTAGTTTCTTGTTACAAAAATTTAATCAAATAATTATCTGTTCAATCTTAAATCATCATTAAAAAAGATGACATGAGATAAAAATATCCAACAAAATCAACATGCTATGAGAAACTAAAAGTTCTTTCATATTGTATTTAAACTGGATTCAACATTACTAAGACTCGAAAATTATAAATTCAAAACAACACGGCAGGCCTTGTATGCAAGCAACAAACATAAGAAAGAATATGACGCTGACTTGAACAAGCGTTTAGAAAAACTGCAACAAATTTACTCCACGAGGATGGCCCAGATTTGGAAGTGTGCCATGATATGTGCAAAGACCTCACTGCCAAAAATGTCGTCATAGTCTATCTGCATGCGCACTGTGACAACAGTCCATCTATGCCAGCTGTGGGATTGCGCAGGGATACCCAGCAGTCGTACACATGGTCCGAGCAGCTTGAGTGGATGTGCTAAGTCAATACAAACATACTCGTTGGTATGAATAGTGATGAACGGTTTAGTGAAAGCCAAGGTGTAAAAAATTATAAATGTTCACAACAACATAAGATCATATTTGCACTGCCATATGTAACGTAAGACAACCAATTCAGTTCAAATATGTATGCATTATATTAGCAGGAAGAGCAAAAAGATCACTTCCAGTTAAGCAGTTGCTATGATCAGGTTAACAGATTGACAAATTGGTTTCTGTTACTCCTCATTCAGTATAGGATAAGCCATGAATATAGAAGGGAATAAAAAAACTAAACATCACATACATCTTGCATATAGCGAGTAAAGTTAGCAGACTATTGGACAACAAAAACTTACAGCATGCCTTGTGGTACAAAAACAGTAGATGAGTGGAGTACAGAAGATTTAAATATTATTTTGCCAATAGTTGAATCTGAAACTAATATTTCTTTTTTATGTTAATTCTCTAAAACTAATACAAGGGTCACTATCTTCTTAGATTTTTGATTAATAATATACTTTCTCTTGTCCATGCAATTGAACATTAATTTGATTGATAGACTTTCTCTGATCCATTACCTACAGTCAATTTATTTTGAACTTCTACTAATCTTGCAAGCTACAAAATCTGCAACTATGAAGAACCAGATCCAGTTTACTTGCAAGAATATATTAATGAACAACATATATAGCATGGCGTTCGACTATTTGTAAACTTGTTCATTAAAAAGGTAACATCTGCATACTAATGGTTCCTGCTAGGTAACAAAAATTACCTGCATGTGAAAACCTTCACAGTATCATCCTTTGAAAATATTGATCGCCCCCTGATTGTGACATACTCATATGGTTAGGTCACACCAAAAAGGAAGCTAAAACAACAATGGAACAGGCGAGCATTACCTTGGGCTTGGGTCTCTGCTCGGAGGTTAACTGCAGGGCGGATGACTTGAAAGCATCGGGGGGGGGGGGGGGAGCGTGACGCCACAGCTTCTCGCCTCCACCACCTCCTCCTTCCTGCCTGGTCAATATTGAGTTTCTATAAGAAAAAAAGGAACACATCAATTGAGTTATCGACAACAACTTTCCCGAGAAGGACATGTTGTAGAAAAGAAATATTGATCCTAGGCTAAACCATGATGGAAAAGCACAAACATCTGACTATCGGTTAGATGACGGAGGAGAATCTTCGTTCAAGCACTTCTCCTTTTCTGAAGGTATGTGCACCGAGAAAACAATATATTTTCAAGAAAAATAATATTCTCATGTGTAGCAGGGCAAACTGAATCTTCGCAGCATCAATCTCGTGAACCAGTGCACTATAAAGCAAAATATACAATCATCTTATTTTCAGCTTAGTACGCATACACTGACGCAGCACCAAAGCGTACTTTCAGCAAGTTTTGTAATTTTAGGAGTCATTATCATTGCTCATCAACACAAAGAATGATTAGTTACACAAAAAAAATAACAGAGCATCCCATGTGTAGGTACATAAGTAGAAAGAACAAGCTAGCCTCATTGGGTCATTTTCTGAAGGTATGTGCATTGATAAAAGTAATCAAACCATGACCAGGTGACCATGCTACAAATGTTCACCATTCTACACAGAGTGAGCAAATAGGCAATCAATGGAAACATGAAAAATTTATTAAATTTGGCATGAAAAAATCCTTCAACACAGAGTAGCAATAATCCAATCACCAGAGAGAGAAAAATACAAAGCTGAGTAGCCTTAATGAATGAGCTAGCCCACATCATCAAAAAAGGGAAACAGTTAAAGTGAGCTCACTTGTTTACCTAGGTTGGAATTCCAAGACCTCGGCGAGTTTGTTCTCGTAGGCGTCCTTCCATTGCACACGCCGCTATTAACCCATGTAGCCCTTCTGTGTCGTGCCACCGCGTGGGTGGGGTATGATCCTTGCTGTATCGAAAGAAAAATTGTTAGTGTTTGATACTTTGATCTATGGAATCAAGTAGTGAGCTACCTGAAGTATCGATCACCTGTGTCGGGGAGGCTGATCGGACCCACGAACACCTATGGGGCCGGCGGACCAGGCCCCTTGTGGCTCCTGTGGGGAGCGGAGATCGCACGAAGAGCGGATCGAGGCGAGGCACACGAGCAGTTTTTACCCAGCTTCGGAGCTCTCCGGAGAGATAAAACTCCTACTGCTGCTTGTCTGATGTATTGTGTTCTTGCTAGGGAGCGATGAGAGCTACAAAACCTAGCGTGAGTGTCTCTGGTCTCGAAAGAGTCGAACCAACCGAACCCTTTCTACGTTGCGCATGGGCCTCCTTTTATATGCTCAAGGGGTCTCCGACAGGTGGCAACATAGATGAGGGTACAAATGTAAAAACAGTAGTTGGTACACCTACTTGAACAGTGTACAGTGCAAAATACCTAACTCTGACGGCAAGGGACAAAAGCAATAAATGCCCGTCTGTGTCGCCTAAACAGTGCAACAGGGACCGTCAGGTGCGCCACCGCTCGCCACGATGGCAAGCTTGTCGTGCCGCTTATCGCTGCTCTCCGCTGGCTGCACAGCCCTCTTGATCTGTAGCGCATGGAATGGTCCCATGGCGACACGTTGTTGGATGAGCTGGAGCGGAGATGGAGAGAGGTTGCCTGCCCCGGCAAGTGCCTTGCCGCGGCTGAATCCTTGTCGCATCAGGAGGCTTGTCGCGCTCCGAGCCTTCCCGGCAAGCTCCTCTTGCCGGGGCCTTGCCTTCTGCATGCCTTGAGTGACCTTCCCGGCAAGCTCCTCTTGCCGGGGCCTTGTCTTCTTGGTCAAATACTTTGTTCTTGAATGGCTCCGAAGGAACCACGGAGGACCTTGGCGGTGACCAGGCAAGCCCTGCCGCGGGGTGCTGCAACTGCCCGTGCACGAGTACGGGATACTAGGGTACCCCTACTCTAGTACACCGACAGGAGCCCCCGGGCCTGGGTCGACACTGCAGTGCCCGCTGTCGGGCCAGGCCCAAAACAAAGCGATACGGTCACACGCGGCCTCGATCACGCCGTTACTCGCCCGGACCCACCACGACCCCCACTAACGGCACGCCGAACGTGGCGCCGTGCGAAGAAGATCGTGGGCGTGGTCGTGGGGTTTTTATTAGGAAAAGCGGGCGTCCGCCTCCCCCTCCTTATAAACAGGGAAACAGGGCAGGCCATCCACCTCGCCATTGCTGTCTTGTCAAGAAAACCACCGCCGCTCCCCCCTTCTTCTCCAGTGCGAAGAGAGCAGCGCCCCGCCCCCTTTCGCCACAAGCACACTCACCGCCGTCGACCTCCTCCGCCGCCTCCGCCATGGCTACGAAAGCCGACAAGGGGAAGGGCGTCAAGTCGTCCGAGGCACAGCGGCTCACGGCGCTGCGCAAGGAGCGGGCCATCTTCTCCCCTCAGCTTGAAGCAAAGGAGCTGAGGGAGCTCTTCTATCTATTTTGGTCGATGGAGACGCGTGCGCATCCGCGCACGAAGGTACTCCCCGCCTCCGCTTCTGATTTGGCCCCAACTAGGTATCCCTTCTTTGCCCTTTTCTTCTATTGCGGGCTCTGCCCGCCCTTTTCCGAGTTCTTCTGCGATATCATGAACACATATGGCCTCCGCCTCCTTGATTTCACTCCCAACGCTGTCTTGACCATGGCGGTTTTCGCACACCTTTGTGAAAACTTTGTCGGAGTCCACCCAAATGTGGCACTCTTCCGCCATTTCTTCATGCCCCGCATAGAGAGAGGAGAGCCGCTTGCCGGAGGGATAGCTTGGGTCTCCAGGGTCGGCAAGAAAGAAGCGTATTTGGAAGGAGAGTTCCGCAACAAGTGGGAGGAGTGGAGAGCCAACTGGTGTTGGATCGTAGAGGAGAACCCGCAGCCCTTCACTGCCGTGCGCCAAACCCCAATAGTGCGCGGCAACGATTGGAGTAACTTGGCGCCGGAGGATGCTAGGCTGAAGATAGTCGTGACCCGAATTTTGCGCCTCAGGCTTGCCGAACTAACCGTAGGCGCAGTTGGCGCAGACTTCCTTCGCCGCCGCATCGCTCCCTTGCAGGAGAGGGGGAGACCTGCTTGGGAGTTCCAAAACACGGCAGACATCATGAGGGCCTCAATTGGAATTTCACCGTCTTGGAGCTGGATGCGATGCTGCTAGAGCTGTTCAAGAACGACCCCGATCACCCCGAGTGGTTTAGGTTGCCGAGGGGGGTCGTCCCATTGTGCAACAACTCTGCTCTCGACCGCATCCGCGCCATGATGCCGTTGTGCGATTCCCATGGGATCGTGCCGACCTGGCAGGAGCCTTCCGACGAGATCGTGCAGCAGTTCTTTGACAACTTGGAAGAAGTGCCGATCCGCTCCGACGAGCAGAAGAGGCTCACTCGCGACACCACCGACGAGGAGATGGCGCGCATTTCCACCAGGCAGGAGGAGGCGGCAGCAGCTGCTGCCGCTGGCATCTTCGGGTACACCGTGGAGGAGGCGGATGCAACGAAGGCGGCAAGCCTTGCCGAGCGAAAGGAGCTCGCCGGCGAGGACGAGCTTGCCGAGCCCGAGGCCGAGTCGAGTGGACCCGCCGAGGGCGCTTCTTCTCCACCACCCAGCGACTTGCCGCCAACGGAGCCCCCGGCTCCATCGAAGAGGCGTCTCCGCAAGGCCGGAGACGAGACGGGGCGGCAGACGGGCCCACAAAGAAGCAGCCACATGACGCTCTAATACAGCAAGCGATGTTGCGCTGAGCGCCTCACACTGCCGCGACAACTAGGGCGGGATCCTCCCAGGCCACCGCCGACGCCTCCGCCAAGCGGCCAAGAGAGCCCACTCCTCCGCCTCGTCGCACTGGAGGCGAGCCGGAGTTTGACTTCTCCGCGCTCAGCTCCGAGGAGGAAGAAGAAGAGTAAGCTTCAATATTGCGCTTGTATTTCTTCAATTTTGTTGCTTCATCTCGAATCTGATTTGGTTCGTTCTGGACTCTTTCCTTTTCAGGATGCTAGCCCAGAGAGCGTCGAAGAGGGCCAAGATCCCGACGGTCGTCGTTGAGGATGATCCACCCGTGGCAACAGGGGACGCGTCTGAGACCCCTTACGGACCCGCAACCCTTCCTCGAGCAGCCCCAGCACAGCCCCTGTGGTAAGTATGCGGTTTTCTCCTTCTTGTTATGCGTGCATGGGTGCTCCTTCTTCATTGATATCGATTGTTTGTTTGTGTAGGAGCAGAGCAGCCTCATCGGGAGGGCTCGGAAGCCGCCTCAAATCTGTCTGCTGCGACTACGCCGCCAAGGGAGGATTCTCCGGCAAGGGAGCGCCCTCCGACAAGGGAGGCTACTCCGTAAAGGGAGGCTACCCCGGCAAGGGACAGTGCCAGCGATCCTCCAGTGGTCGAGACCATGGCTGCAGATCCCGTTGCAGGTAATCCCCTTACACGAAAATTTCCCTTGGGATTGTTTTCTTCTGTCTTTCTTTTTGAACATTTGCCTGACTGCCCCTTCTTCGTCTGACGCAGAGCCGATGGAGGTCGAGGTCGCCGGCGAGGAGGAAGCGCGCGGCAACACCGACGAGGCCGCCGTCGTGGAAGAAGAGGTCGTCGCCGTGGAAGAAGAGGCCGTCGCTGACGAGCCTGTCGGCGAGGAGGCCACCGAGGCTGCCGACGCAGAAGCTGGCGAGGGTTCGGGCGATCGCACTGACGGCCCTGAGGCCGCAGGAGCGCCAGCGCTACCGACAATCGACCCGACTTCGGCCCACAGCATAGCCAGTTCGAGGAGCCCCACTGGCGCGCCTACTTGAAGGCCGGCGAGGGCGTCTTCATCAAGCTCCACAGGAGTCGAGCTCCAGGCGCCCGGTCAAGGAGAGACCTTCGATGGCGAGCTACTCGCCTCCATTGGCTGACGCTGGTGGATGGGCCAAGCAGCAGCAGCGGCGAGACTGAGGAGGAGCAGCTGCTGAAGAAGCTGTTGTTGCTCTACAGCGCCCGGCAAGCCAAGTTGGAGTCCCGGGAAGCACTTGTCGCGAGGGCAGGAGCGGACATGGAGAAGCGCGCATAAGAGCTCCGGAGCGCCAACCAAGAAACTCTCCGGGACGTAGCAGAAGCGCGGAAGCAGCTTGCAGAGGAGCGCACGGCCTTCATCCTTGAGAAGGCCGCAGCTAAGGAGGAGCAGCGGCTGGCCGCCGAGAAGCTCTCCGCGCAGGAAAGTGAGCTGGCGCAGCGGAAGGTCAACCTGGACAGCCACGAGGAAGACCTTGCCGCGCGCGAGGAGTCACTTGGCGGGGCGCTTAAGGAAGCGAAGGATGCTGCCGCAGCCGCCGAGGCCGCCAAGGAAGAGTTGAAGGCGAAGGTGGCACAGTGGAGGCCAGCCTCAAGAAGAGCGGCGAGAGCTTGCAGCGCTCAAGCCTGGCGCGAGAAGGACGCCTACACTCTTGGCGAGCTGCAGGTCGTCTCGCCGATAGGGGCAAGGAGCTCGGCGCCGCCAAGGATTCAAAGGCGGATCTTGAGCTGGTGACCACTCGACGCATAAGCCGGGCGGGGCCAGAGAGCGGGAGGTGGGCCTGTTGGAGACGATCAAGGCCAAGGAGGAGCTGCTGGCGAATGTTGTTGCCACCCAGAGCGCCTTGAGGGAGAGTGTGGAGCATTGGACCGAAGATCTTGTGGATACTGCCCCCGACATCCACAATGAGCTGATGGAACTGGGGATGGCGGATCTTGCATACTCCTCCGACGAGCATCTCCAACCCAGCGCCAAGCTCAGCTTATTCTTCAAGGGCGTGGTGACGGGCCTCCAGCAACTCCGGGAAGAGGTCCCAAAGCAGCTGGCCGAGGAATCACGCCAGATCTGTGCAGGAGCCCTCGAGAAGGTGTTGATAAAGGTGGCCTTCCGCAATCCAGGCCTCAACCTTAACGGCGTTCTCAGATCCTTGCCGCCAGATGCCAACGTGGAGGAGCTCAAAGCCCTTGTCTCACCCATTGTGGACAAGGTAAACAAGATCAAGCGGATTGACGGCGACCGTGTAGACTAGGCCGTCAAGTTTATCTTTCCCTTGTCGCTGCTGATCATGTTTAGAACATTTTGTTAGATCAGCGACAAGTTATTTTGTAATATACTCTATCTTAGGCGATCATTGCAATGTTATTTCCTTTACTAGACTCCTTCCTTTGTAATGCGTTTCGCCCTACGCATTTAGGGAACTTGTTGGTGCGAGCACCTTTGCCTTGGCCGAGTGCGGAACATCAATGACTTCTTTGGCGATGCCGCCTCCGACAAGCAACCTTGTCGCGACTAGCTGCAGCTCACTTAAGTTGTTGAGCGGACTCGAAACAAAGTAAGGGCGCGACTAGCCATGAAGTTGGTTCCTCTGCGCACAGGTTTTCCATACAAAGTACTATCATTCGAGGAGGATAACTTAAAAATTTAAAAACTGATTGCTCAAACTTTGGCAACTTAGCTTTTCTGTCGTTTGCTTCCCGATAAGGCGAAACTTCCTCGAGCGACGCTTGGTCCATGGTATTATCTTCTCCTTCCCCCCTAGTTAACTTGTGCGTGAGGGAGCCTTCCTTTCTTTGAGAAAAGAGAAAGAAGAGAAAACAAAGTTATGGAGCCCAGCAGCTCGATATTGCTTACCGGGTGTGATTGCTGCACAAAGTGTTAGCCAAAACATGCAATAAAATGATGAAAGCATGAATTTGACAAGTTGTGCGCAACACATGAGCTTTACTGATGCACGGGGTCTGCGCCCGGCTTTGTACAAAGGATTACATGCAACAGCGGCAAGACTTGTACAAAAGGTGTTTGCTGGAACAGGTTCCGGCAACCGTGCCCTATGGGTAAAACTTACGAAGATGCTCAATGTTCCAGGAGTTGCTCACCGGAATGCCATCTTCGGTCTCAAGGCGGACATCGCCAGGCCTAGTGACTCGTTTCACCCGGTAAGGGCCTTCCCAATTCGGCGTCAACTTGTTTGAATTCTTGGTGGACTGAACGCGCCGAAGAACAAGGTCGCCTTCCTCGAGGCTTCTGGCACTAACTTTGCGGCTATGGTAGCGACACAAAGCTTGCTGGTAGCGAGCAGCTCGCATAGCGGCTGAAGGCGATCCTCCTCAAGGAGCAGCGCGTCATCTTGTCGCAGCTGCTCTTGCTCAAGCTCATCATAAGCGAGCACTCGAGGCGATCCGTATACGAGCTCCGTGGGGAGAACTGCCTCTGCTCCATAAACTAGAGCAAAGGGTGTCTGGCCAGTGGCTCGATTTGGCGTCGTCCTGATCGACCAAAGAACCACCGGCAGCTCCTCGATCCAGTTTCTTCCGCACTTGCGCAGCCTGTCGAAAGTTCTGGTCTTGAGCCCGCGCAGCACTTCAGCATTTGCCCTCTCTGCTTGACCGTTGCTTCACGGATGAGAAAAAGAAGCAAAGCAGACCTTGGCGCCAAGATCTTGCACGTACTGCATGAAGGTGCGACTCGTGAATTGTGTGCCGTTGTCGGTGATGATCCTGTTAGGGATTCCGAAACGGCAAACAATCGACCTGAAGAACTTGACTGGCCGATCGTCACCTTCCTCACTGCTTCCACTTCCGGCCACTTTGTGAACTTGTCGATCATGCGACGTACAAGTACTCAAAGCCCCGACAACTTCGGGGAAGGGGCCGAGGATGTCGAAACCCTAGACCGAAAATGGCCAGGATAAAGGGATCGTCTGGAGAGCTTGAGCTGGCTGGTGTATCTGTTGGAATGGAACTGGCACGCTTCACACTTGGTTACTTGTGCGATTGCATCACGGAGGGCTGTCGTCGAGAAGAAACCTTGCGGAAAGCTTTGCGGCAAGTGCTCTTCTTGCCAATGTGGTGACCACATATGCCTCCATGTATCTCTGCCAACAGCTACTGTCCATCTTCCCTGGGAATACACTTCAATTTCGCACCGTTGAGTCTTCTTATGTACAGTATGCTGTCGACAAACTGGTACATACTTGACTGTCGGGCTACTCTTTCCGCTTCTTCTTGCTCTTCGGGAAGTTCTCTGTCGAAGGAAATGGACAATCTGCTGCGCCCATGTTGGAGCTTGCGGCTCGACAACAAGGACTAAAGGCACATCTGCTGCTGCTGGGAACATCAGCTTCTCTGGCAAGAACCTGCGGCCCAGCGAAGCTTGATGCTCCCGGCAAGCTTGCCGGAGCAAAACTTGTCGGGGCGTGCGCTTCAACGAAACAAACCCTGGGGCTTGTCGGAGCAGACTGCCCCTCAGCACTGTTGGTGTCGATCTTGGGGACCTTCGTGGCGGCGGCTTTGGGAAGCTCTGCCGGAAAGTAGTCACCAGAGATCAACTTCCTCTTCTTGCTCTGTCCGATTGATGGTGTTACGGTTGGTTGAGTCAGCTTGAGCACGAAAATCCCTGGTTCCACGAGCAACTTAAGTGCGGCGCACTTTGACAAAGCCATCGCAATATCGTTCGAGCTCTTGGAACATGTTCCATTTGTAGGCCCGTCAAAGTGCTCTTCTAGCTTCCTCACTTCATCAACGTAGGCTTCCATCAATGGACTCGGTAATCTTTGTTCACTTGGCGGACGACAAGCTGCGAGTCACCCACGACAATAAGCTTCTTGATCCCAAGGTCCATCTGCGATCTCGAGACCGGCAAGCAAACCTTCATACTCTGCGGTATTGTTTGTTGCTTGCTCCTTGGGAAAGTGCATCCGGACTACGTGCTTGAGGTGCTCTCCGGTGGGTGCGACAAGCGACACGTCGGCACCGGCGCCTTGCAGCGAAGGCACCATCAAAGTACATCAGCCACTCTTTGCTTGCCTCCTTGGCGGAATGCTCCTCTCTGGAATCTCTTCATCCGGCGTTGGCGTCCATTACGCTATGAATTCTGCCAATGCTCGCTTTGGATAGTTGAAGTGCTTTCAAACTTGAGGCCAAAGCTTGACAGTTCGATGCCCACTCAACAATCCTGCACAGCAAACACGGATTCTGCAGTATCCTCTTCAGCGGAAAGCGAGTGACGACTGTTATCTCATGTGCTTGGAAGTAATGGCGCAGCTTTCTCGAGGCCATGAGGAGGCCGAAAAGCAATTTCTGCACACCAGAGTACCTTGATCTAGCCCCTTGGAGGAGGGAACTGACAAAGTAAACTGGGCGCTGCACCATCCTTTTCTACATTTGTTCATGCGTCTACGCAGAATCGTCCTTATCGGGACCAGAGCTTGTCGGCGAAGCCCCCTGCTTGTCGCTGGATGTGTTTGCCGTGGTTGCTGGCTCGTCATCCGCCTCCCTCTCCGCTACTAACGCAGCACTAACCACTTGATTGGTTGCCGCTATATATAGCAGCAACTTCTCTTGTGGCCTAGGTGCGACAAGTGTTGGAGTGGAGGACAGTATCTCTTCAAGTCCTGCGGTGCAGCCTCCGCTTCGGGAGTCCATTTCACTTGGACCTGCCTTTTTCAAAATCTTGAAAAATGGCGAGCGCTCAGCAGATCTAGAGATAAACTTCTTGAGAGCAGCCACATAACCGCAAGTCTTCGTACATCCTTGACGCGCTTTGGTGCTTCAATCTTCTCAATGGCCTTGATCTTGTCGGGATTGGCTTCAATCCCCGCTGATTCTGAAGAACCCGAGAAGCTTGCGGAAGGGACTCCAAACACGCACTTCTCGGGGTTGAGCTTGAGGTTGATCTTGCGTAGATTTGCAAAGGTCTCGTCCAAATCTTGAACCAGAGTTGCTTTGTCCTTGCTCTTGACCACTATGTCATCCATGTAGGCTTCTACATTTCTGTGCCTTTGCGGCTCAAAAGCGTCATGGACTACCCTTGCAAACGTTGAACCAGCATTCTTCAAACCGAAAGGCATCCGTATGAAACAGTATGTGCCACATGGAGTAATGAATGCGGTCTTCTCCTCATCCTCTTCAGCCATGAAGATCTGATGGTATCCTGAGTATGCATCAAGAAACAAAAGAAAATCACATCCAGCCGTGGAGTCAACAATCTGGTCTATGCGCGGCAAGGGAATTGGATCTTTGGGACAAGATTTATTAACATCCGTGAAGTCAATACAAAGTCTCCATTTTCCATTTGCCTTGCGCACGACTACAGGATTGGCCAACCACGTAGGATGGAGCACTCCTCTGACAAGGCCTGCTGCTTCCAGTTTCTTGATCTCTTCTGCAATGAACTCTTGACTTTTTGCTTGACGGGCCGCGCATGAGGACAAACGGCCAGGCGGTGCTCAATCACTTTCCTGGGAACACCGTGGATGTCAGACGGTTGCCATGCAAACACGTCGACGTTCGCCCGCAGGAAAGCAACGAGCGCGCCTTCCTATTTGGGGTCGAGAGAGGCACTGATGGTGAAGGTACCACCAGTGCCGTCCTCCTTGGCGGACACCTTCTTGGTCTTTGGCGGAGCTGCCATCTTCTTCTTGCACTTGCCGGTGGAGCTCGATGGTGCGTCCTCGACGGTAGCGCAGCACTCCGAAGAGGTGCGCTTGCCGGAGTGGGCATCAGAGCTCTTGTCGGACTTGGACTTGGTCTCCTTCCCGGGAGCTTGACGGCAAGTGTCCGGCAATCTGTCGCGGCTCTTGCATCCGGTAGATCTTGTCGGCACGAGATAAGAGCATCTTTCTTGTCGCCATGGACAGAGATGACGCTTATCGGGCCTGGCATCTTGAATAAGTTGTAGGCGTAGTGAGAGGCTGCCATGAACTTGGCGAGTGCTGGGCGGCCAAGTATCCCGTTGTAAGGCAATGGGAAATCGGCAACGTCGAATGTGACCCTCTCAGTCCTAAAGTTCAGCTTGCTGCCAAATGTTACCGGCAACGTAATCTTCCCCTTCGGCTTGCTCCTTCCCGGATTGATTCCTTGGAAAGTGCCAGTCTCTTCGAGCTCGCTGTCAGGGATTTGAAGCCGACCCGCCGTCAACTAGCATCTTGGTGACCTTGAGGTTGCGGATGGTTGGTGAGACCAACATCGGCAAGCACCCGACCGCAGTTATGCGATCAGGGTGGTCCTCAATATCAAAGATGATAGGCGTGCTGGACCACTTCAGAGGCTTGCGTGACTCTACGGATGGTTCCGCTGCATTGACCTCCCGCATCCACTGCTTGAGTTGGCGATGGGAAGTGTGCAGGGAAGCACCTCCGTCAACGCAGAGGACCTCTGTAGCTGCTCGTCGGCGTCGTCGTCTTCCATGTCTTCATCGTCGTCGTCATCTTCATCCTTGTTGCGGCCGCGGGGGGGGGGGCCTATCTCCTTGCCGCTGCTTGGCCTTGCCGCGGCGTCCTCCCCGGCCGGGACGTTTCTTGCTTGCTCCCCCAACACCTTCCTGGGCCTTCTCCTTGTCGCGCCGCTCGTACTTAGCCTTTTGTTGTTCGACAAGCTGCTCGACCTTCTTGCAGCTCTGGAGGTCGTGGCCCTTGGTGCGGTGGATCTTGCAATACTGCTTGCCGGAGCCGTCCTGCTTGTCGGCAGCCGCCACAGACTGGTGCTTGGCGTCAGCGGCAACCTCCTTGCTGGAGCCACCAGCCTTGGCGTTCTTGTCACCACCTCCGTTGCCGTACTGCTCAACAGCTAGCACTTCTCTGCCTTTATTCTTCCTGTTGCCTCGCCGCCGGCTCTTCCTTGCCGGGGCGGTCTCCTCACTGTCAGATCCTGTACGCATTCTCTCTGGAGTCTCCTCCCTTCCTCGGTAGCGTGCACACTTGTCGGCCAAGGCGTACAGCTCCAGCGTCCTTGACCTTGCACATCGCCATATCCTCCCTCGTCCTGCGGTTCCGCACGTTCTGATGAAACGCGCTGATCACCGCGGTAGGGTGGACATCTGGGATGTTGTAGTGCACACGGCTGAATCTTTGAATGAACTTGCGCAGGGACTCTCCTTCCTTCTGGGCGAGCAGATGAAGGTCACTTTCTTGGCCATGAGGCTTGTGGCCACCTGTGAAGGCGCCAACAAACTGGTGGCATAGATCTGCCCAAGAGGATATGGAGCTGTCCGGCAAGTGCATGAGCCAAGATCTGACGTTGGGCTTGAGCACGAGCGGGAAGTAGTTGGCGAGGATCTTGTCGTCCTGTCCCCCCGCAGCTTGCACCGCGATGGTGTAGATGCTGAGGAACTCTGACGGATGCGTCCTACCATCATACTTCTCCGGCACATCTGGTTTGAAGTTTTTCTGGCTGGGCCACTGGACTTGCCGCAGCTCACGAGTGAACGCAGGGCAACCTACCGCGTACGGCAAGTCGCCTGGCTCCTCCGGCGCGCGCATGTCAACAGAAGGCCCAACGCGCTTGTCGGACTGACGTTGCGCTTCTCTCCGGCGCTCGATGCGAGTTCGAGCATCCTCTTGTTGTCGTCCATGAAGAACTTGGCGCTGATCGCGGCGAGCTCGTGGATCCGGCGACGCGTGGAGTCATTGTCGAGGTGGATCCGGTGAGTCGGCGATTTTGGCCTTGGGCGGAGAGTGCATGGTAGTTGCACCTCCACCAGTCTCGTCGCCACCGGCTCGCGTTTGGCGTTCTTGCCGTGGCAGCGACGCACTCGGTTGCCGCGGAGCATCGCCGTTGGCGAAGCCGATGAGACTCTGTATAGTGGCCCTCCACTCGTCGACCTTGTCGGCCGTTGGAGGGTAGTCGAGGAGCAGTTGAGCTCTCGCCAGAGCTTCTGCTGGAGTAGTGGGTGGCATTGGTGAACGGTGCGAGGAGCGGGATATGCTCAGACTTCTAACTATGTTAGAAGGAGCAGCACCCGCCCAGCGACCGTATCTCACTCGTGCCCGGCATGTTGGCGCGCATCCTGGTCTTGAGGGTCTCGATCCAACGGCGTATGGCATTGTGAACGCCATGGCGCTGCTGGTCCCGTCTCTGAGATGGGCGCGGGGGATGTGCGGACGCCGAGGTTTGCGGGGCCTTGTCCTTGGACTTGGCAGCGTCACGAACTCCTTCGTCGGTGCCCGTTCCTCCGCCAGCGTCCGCCCCACCACCCGTTTGCTGCGGTGATGGTGTGTACGACGCGGACGGTTTCGCTGCCGCCGAAGCCTTCTTCTTCGGTGGCATGTTGATGGAGATGTTGCTCGTGTGAACGCCGGGTCAGATTCACACAGCCTCGACGCCCCCCTACCTGGCGCGCCAAAGATGTCGGGGAGGCTGATCGGACCCACGAACACCTATGGGGCCGGCGGACCAGGCCCCTTGTGGCTCGTGTGGGGAGTGGAGATCGCACGAAGAGCGGATCGAGGCGAGGCACACGAGCAGTTTTTACCCAGCTTCGGAGCTCTCCGGAGAGATAAAACTCCTACTGCTGCTTGTCTGATGTATTGTGTTCTTGCTAGGGAGTGATGAGAGCTACAAAACCTAGCGTGAGTGTCTCTGGTCTCGAAAGAGTCGAACCAACCGAACCCTTTCTAGGTTGCGCATGGGCCTCCTTTTATATGCTCAAGGGGTCTCCGACAGGTTGCAACATAGATGAGGGGTACAAATGTAAAAACAGTAGTTGGTACACCTACTTGAACATTGTACAGTGCAAAATACCTAACTCTGACGGCAAGGGACAAAAGCAATAAATGCCCGTGCATGTCGCCTAAACGATTGCAACAGAGACCGTCAGTGCGCCACCGCTTCGCCACGATGGCAAGCTTGTCGGCGCCGCTTATCGCTGCTCTCCGCTGGCTGCCTGACCTCTTGACACGCAGCGCATGGAATGGTCCCAAGGCGACCGCGTTGTTGGATGAGCTGGAGCGGAGATGGAGAGAGGTTGCCTGCCCCGGCAAGTGCCTTGCCGCGGCTGAATCCTTGTCGCGTCAGGAGGCTTGTCGCGCTCCGAGCCTTCCCGGCAAGCTCCTCTTGTCGGGGCCTTGCCGTCTGCATGCCTTGCGTGGCCTTCCCGGCAAGCTCCTCTTGCCGGGGCCTTGTCTTCTTGGTCAAATACTTTGTTCTTGAATGGCTCCGAAGGAACCACGGAGGACCTTGACGGTGACCAGGCAAGCCCTGCCGCGGGGTGCTGCAACTGCCCGTGCACGAGTACGGGATACTAGGGTACCCCTACTCTAGTACACCGACAACCTGTATATAAACCATGACATAATTTTGCCCCACCAATAAATTCCTAGATGGTACAATGTTTGTAAGTTGTCTCTCAGCTTTGTCAATCAACAACTACTTTTGCTTATCCTATCAATGGCTTAATTTGACAAACATAAACAATAACCATAATTTTGTTGAAATATATGCATGACAGAGATCATAAAATATAAGCTATGAGTGTATCAATTCCTGTAGTATCTCTCAATAGACAAGCAACAGTGCAGAGCTCTGCTTATGAGGTTACAAACATCTCTGTAGTCGCCAAAAGATGACCATGATATTTTTATAGCGGCTCAAAGTGCTGCCCGGCCGAGCTCAAGAGGCGCGCCTCCCCCAGCAGCAGTGCCTACACTATTCTTGATGCAAACAAGTATGATGACAGTGGAGAGGCAACATGGAGCCGGCAATTTCATGAGCATTTCGAGGCCGCACCCCACCTTTTCATGTCTCTGCTACGCTTTCTTATTCCCACGTCCACGTGTAGAGTGTGGTTACCACGTAGAGGTCTCCTACAAAAAAACTGAGTGAAAATACATGCTACTACGAATACTGTTTTCAGTATAGAAAGAACAAGCCTAATCCTGAGAAAATGAGATGTGCTGAACAAGCCTAATCCGTGTAAAAAGGAGCCAAAAAAACATGTTACCATTATCATCACCCGTACAAGTAATTAATATAAAAATTTATCATGGAAATATTCCTAAACTTTTCTAGGAATGTTGACGAGAGCCGCCAGTTGAAACTAAATATGTGTTCCTTCATGTGCCTTTGATTTGAAACATCTAGTTAGCTAAGTTCAATAGTATGAGAATCAATTATACTTCTAGCCCCTTTAAACATCGTCATACCAAAGTAGCTAGAATTATCTTGTACAATCCATTTAATGTAATATTTTTCTTGATTATGCAAGATAAAGAATAATGATATTGGGTCATAGCCTCATAGACATCATCTATATGTCTGCCAACTATTAACAACCAATGTGTTCAACCAAGGTTATTGCTCTAACCTTATTTTCTAGCGACTTCTCCCAATTGAAGTTATTGTCCCCTTTGATTTCCCAACAGAAATTCTTTGAATCCTGCACTCGTAACACAAGTAGTTATGCGAATGCACACACAACACTTTGAAATGTGAAGGGATTAACCCTAGTTCAAAAAATAATAATAACCGAATAGCTTAAGGCCTCCAATAGTCAGGCATTAGAGTAGACTGAGAAAAGATCATTGTTTCTGTAACACGAGATATTCAGAGGACCTAATCATCACTTCTTCCAACACAACCTTGATCAAAAAAATATTAGCTTGCATAAGACAGTAATAAGATCACTTAAATCAAATCATTGCAGAAATATGCCCTATAGACCTGTGTCTTATTAGGGACGCATCCATTTATTACACATCAAAAACATAGTAGACAGATTACAGTCAGTGCACATATTCAGAATGCTAGAAGATCTCCAAGATGAGATAAGTTGACATTCAAGTGTCCAGAATCGGGGAATGCTTAATACGAGCTGACCGGTGACCCAATCATCAGTTCTTCCAACACAAGCTTTCCAGTAACACAACTTCTCCCAATTCCTATAACTTGCATATGACAATAATAAGATCACTTACATCAACTTTCCGCAGAATCGGGCTTGGCCGTGAATTGGGCTGGCGAAGGAGCCGATGACCTCATGCAGTGCGAAGCCTAGAGAGGGAGGACCCGTTGGGCGATGTGAGCTCGTGGATCCCGACCAGCGATGCCGACGTGACAGCGACGCTGGCCTCCTCGGAGCTCACTGCATCCATGAAGGGCTCCACATCGTGGCGACCGGGAGCGAGGGCGAGCATCACCGGCGGGGGAGAAGGCGATCGGGGGACGGGGGATCGACGGAGCAGCGTCATCAGCAGCCGCACATGGGTTGCCGGCTAGGGTTAGCCGTAGGGGCGCACGCAGGGAGGGAATGGCGAGGAGGTGTTGTGCATCGATTGGGGAGACATGGGTGAGCCGCGCTGGTGGCAGCCGACGCGTGATTCGGATGGCGTCGGCCAGAATCAGAGGGGCGGCGGCGGCGGCGGATCTCAGAGGCGGCGAAGGGCTCAGCGGCTGGGGGAGTCTTGACGATAGAACGAGGAAACAGATCGAGGGGAGTCTCGAGGCTGTTTTTTTTACGATCGAGGCGGAGAGACGAAAGAAAAACCGGAGGTGGGAGGATGACGAAAAAAATAATAGGTGGGAGGATGACGAAAAAAACCAGCGAAAATAAACCGCGCAGACTATTCACCAAGTCGTCCATTAGGAGTAGAAATCATGTAAAAGTCAATGACAGAAAAATGAACCAGACCATAATGGTTGGATCAATACGATATCGTTGATGCTAACTTAATTATATATGTGCTGGATCAGACGATTGTATATTGCAAGATCTTAATATAATAATATATTGCATAATGGTGTGCTTCTAATAGATCACCCGAACACTGTACATGACTTTTATTAAGTTATATTGCCCGCACAAATAAAATATTAGAATGCGACATTGTAAAAATGCCAGATAAATGATAACATTCATATTTATACACAAGTACCAAACAAAATACACATAAGACAAAACTATATTCCCAGAAGTCCTATATTTGTAAATGCCATCATAGTTGGTTCCATATTCTTTACATAAATTGAATAATATCTTCTCTTATTAAAGCGAATAAATTACTAGCCCGCGCATCGAGTCGGCCACTGTGCTAGTTAGGACAACAACGCTTCAACTGTTGCCTGCTGTGGTAGTTGAACCCCTTTCCTCTGCATGGCCTGTCATTGCCACAGTAAATAGATGAAACCCACTAGTATGAGTAGGAGTTGTTTGAGCCCTGATGTGCCTACTCATTCATGCTTGTTGTCATGCCTGCTACTTCTTAGAGTTGAGTCACGTCTGATTCATCGAGGATGAATTGGAATGTGGCGAACATGTCTTACTGTTGAGAGCTAAGTGTGTGAACACGATTTGGTAAAGGTAGCGGTGAGAGGCCATGTAGGAGTACATGGTGGGTTGTCTCATTGAAACCGTCCTCAAGAACTGAGTTTTGTGTTTGTGATCCATGAACAGCTACTACCACACATTGGGATCCTTAATTGACTCTCTTGACTTATGAAAAGCCCTTGTCCTCTATCGAGGAGTTACAAGTAATTTCTGGTGTTTGTAATATGCTGGAGGCCGTGCGTAGCACTGACACGAGGGGTGGGCTATGATGCAGTAGGCACGTGGCATGGTGTACCGGGTGCCCTGTTGGTGTCTCGAGAACCCTGCACACATCGTTCGGGGCTGTATGTGGAAACCTCGCCGGACTCCTTGCGTACTGAATAGGCAATAAACCTGGACCAGGGACTTGTGTGGTTAGTCAGGTCGTGGCCGACACCCTCGCCAGGCTTCCGCTTGAAGGTTGCCGAGATACATGACGTGTACTTGGCGGTAAGTGGTGAGAGCGTGTGTGAAGAAGTACACCCCTACAGGGTTATAAATGATCTATTCGAATAGCCGCGTTCGCGGTAAAGGACCTCTGGGTTGCCTATACAGTTCATAGATAAGTGAAAGTGGATACTCTAAAATGTGCAAGATAAGCGTGAGTGTTATGGATGGCGTTCTCGTAGGGAGACAGGAGCAGATCCATACTGGTGTATGATTGGTGAATATGTGGACTCGTGTGCGCCACCTCAAAAGAATTACTTGCAGTCGTAGTATAGGATAACCACCGAGTCAAAGCTGGCTTGCTGCAGTTAAACTCCACCATCCCTTTGTTGATACTGATGCATATGTAGCTAGTTCTGATCTAAGTCTTGCTGGGTACATTTGTACTCACGTTTGATTAATTTATGTTTTGCGAGAGACTTGATCTCACTAGTAGATCCGTGTGGACTTGACGTTTATCTTGTTACCTCAGTGCGATCTTGTGCCCTCGGCGAGTCTTGTAGATAGTCAGGCTTCTCAGCCTTTTTCATTTGTAGTTGTCTGTACTCAGACAAGTTAAGCTTCCGCATGTGCTTCTTGCTTGTATTTCTTGAATGCTGGGTCCTCAGACCCATGTTGTAATATCTGGCTCCTTGGAGCCTAATGGATAAATATTTTGAGTCGTATTGTTTTGTTGTGATGCCATGTTGTATTTGCACATATCGAGCATATTGTGTGTATGTTATTGAAATGCTTGGTATGTGTGGGATCCGACAACCTAGTTGTTTATTCTTGGTAGCCTCTCTTACACTACAAAAAAAGACACATCCGTGACATTTTGGGCGAACGAATTTTTTTCTGTCAAACTTATGACACTTCTATGAAAATAATTGTGACAAAACCCGGTATCATCATAGATGTGGTGGGATCCTACTTCTATGACAAAAAATCATGACAGAAAATGGGTTTTTCGTCCTGGGCAGGCCGGAGATGCAGCTGCATGACATTCTTTGGGCCGTCCATGACGGAAAAAACCGTGGTAGAAGCGAGGGCGAGGAAAATATCGGGGTGTTCCCAGTTATGATGGGTGGTCGGGGCCGAGCGATGCACGGAGGTTTGCGCGTTTCTCTCGTACACGCATGCGCGTGGGTGCGAGGCATTGGGCTCTAAGTGAACCCGAGCAAGGCATTCACCTACTGAACCCGAGCGATTGCACTGCAGACTACACGTTACTGAACCCGGCCGACCGATCGATGGCTGTTAACTGAACCAGATCAAGCAATTCCTTCGCTACTGCTGCTAATTGAAGCCGATCGATGCTGCCTCTGGATGAACAGTGAGCGTTGCTGGGGGAGTTTGGATGAATAGTTCCCGGTGGGGGTGGATGAACAGGACCCCGTGGTGTTGCCTATGGATGAATAGGACCACGATCGATCGAGCCGGTTGAGGCTGGATGAACAGGACCCCAGTGGAGGGCTGGATGAACAAGACCACCCCGTGGAGGGTTTGATGAACAGTAGACGATGGAGGGATGGATGAACAGTAGCCCGTGGAGGGGTGGTTGAACAGGAGCCCGTGGAGAGGGTTGGTTGAACAGTAGCCGGTGGAGTAGCGTGTGGTGGAGGCTGGATGAATAGGAGCTCGTGGATGAACAGTCGCAGGTGGAGGCTGGAGGAGGTCGACGGTGGATGAACAGTAGCCCGTGGAGGCTGGAGGGAGTTGACGGTGGAGATGAACAGTATCCCGCGGAGTCCCGTTTTGCGGTATGCCACACCCCTCCCGATGAACAGGACCCCCGTTTCGACCGTAATGCTCCAACAAAAGCATGTTTCCTCTGTTTTGCGGTACGGCACACCCCTCCCGATCAACAGGACCCCATTTCAACCATAAGAGGTCCAACACAAGTCCGTTTCCTCCGTTTTGCGGTACGCCAAACCCCTCCCGATGAATAGGATCTCGTTTTGACTGTGGCCGGTCGAACACAAGGTCGTTTCCTCTGTTCTGCGGTACGCCAGGCCTCGTTTCCGTCGGCTGTTCCGTCCAAGCGCTCCCGATGAACACAACGACACATTCCGTTCCGACCCAGCCAGTTGGCTCCCCATGAACACGACGACGAAGCAGTTTCTTCGTTTCGACCCAGCCATGTACACGAGCCCTGGCCATTCGTATGCGCGAGTAGGCGTTCGAGACCCAGCCCGTATGTACGTACGTGGCCGTATTTTCTTTCTTGCACACTGCCACTGTACGTACATCTACATGCTACGTGCGCGCCTCTACTACGACCCATGCGCTCCTCTACATCGACAAGTATATACGTACACGTTAGCGACCAGAATGAGAACGCTACGTACGTTTCGACCAGGTGGGTCCCGACTGTCAGGCACTTCCTTACGTGCGAAGATGTAGCTGGTAGGTCCCAGCAGTCAGGGGGCGAATCGTTTTTTTGCCCGGAAGCACTTCCTTGCATGCGAAGATGTAGCTGGTGGGTCCCAGCAGTCAGGGGGGAAACGTTTTTTTTTGCGAAATACGGTTGCCCTTCCGGTGGGTCCCTGCTACCAGGTGGAGGAATCATTATGTTCCGCATAATAAGGATGCAGTTCCTTGCTGCGGCCGTGGACGCAGCTGTCAGCCTCTCCACTTACAGTGCATGTCCAATGGAAGCCGTTCCTTGACCACGTTGACCACGCCGCGCCGAGAGCACCAGAGCGGTGGACGACGACGAGGCCTAGGAAGGGGACGACGCAGAGCCGAGGAAGATGCGGAAGTGGATGCCCACGCGTAGAGGATATGAGGGTTCACTGGTTCGCTGCGACGTTAGGCTGTCGTCGCCACAAAATAACAGGGGGTGTGGGTGAGTAGAGGGATGGCCTGGCCAGCGGTGGGAGTAGTAGGGGGCGGTGAGGCCTCCATGACATCATGACCCGACCACGGGAGGCAGGAGCACGAGGCACGACCGACGCTGGTTTGGGCGGCCGGAGCAAGAGGACCGAGAGGTTGAAGAAGCACTACTACCGTTGGATGGACATCGTGCAGTTCTTTGGAGCTAGAATCGTTCATATTGACTAAGTTGACAAAGCCCTCCGTCCCGTCAACTTAGTTGTCCCTAAGTCAGCCTCCCACTATTGTGGGTCCAAGCTAGCAGGGGTATTCATTTTTGTGCGTAATAAGGAGGCACTTCCTTGCGTGCGAAGATATAGCTGGTGGGTCCAACGTGGCCAAGGGAACGCTTTTTTTCACGAAATCTGGAGGCCCTTCGGTGGGTCCCATTGTCGGTGGAGGAATCATTATTTTGTGCGTAATGAGGTGGAATTTCCCTACGTGTGGCATTGGACCCAGCTGTCAGCCTCTCCACGCACAGTCTACGTCCGATGGTGTCGTTCGTTGACCACTCCTGTCGAGCGCATCCAAGGTGGTGGACAGCGGCGAGGCCCCGGACCGCAACGAGCCGGGGATGGGAAGACGTGGGTGTAGAGTCGCAGACAGAGAGGTGTACGAGGGTTAACTGGTTATGGTGCGGTGTGGTTCGGCAGTCGGTGGAGAAGAACAGGACGTGTGGAGGGGTGGAGGGATGGCCTGGCCAACGATGGAGTAGCGCTTCACAGTGAAGCGTGCTAAGCAGAGCTCCTAGCAGCAGGAGGCGGGACCAGGTGGTCCCGGTGGCGCTGGAGGAAGAAGACGAGATATTGAAGATGGATGCCGTTCGATGGATGTAAATCAAATGGCTAACAATGTCAAAATCATTTGTTGACTAAGTTAAGAATGACTTGCGTTGGCTTCGACCTATTGGCCCACATTTCAGCCTCCAAAAATGTGGCACGTATTCAACCCATTTTGTAGAATTTACAGTCTTTTTTTGCAGGGTAGAATTTACAGTCAATTTGATCTTTTTTTTGAATTACAGTCCATTAGCTGGGCTGGGTAAACAAATAATGTAGCGTCCATGCGGCCCATTTTTGTTTTCCTAAAAAATTATAGGCCATTTGCACATTCTCGAAATACACGATTTTGTTGGGCTAATTCTAATTGTAATGTTAGGGTGGGCGCAACAATGTTATCAAAAAATAAACAGGGGCTGAGCATTTTGTTATATATATACATATATTTAAATAATAAGTGATTTATTATTAAATTGGTCCTTAAATCTTACCCAGATTTTGTACACAATCACGAGGATTTTCGTTGCCAAAAAATCCAGGATTTTGTCGTTAAGAAATTATTTTTATAAGTTAATAAGATGTGGGATATTGTTTTCATAGATATGTAAGTATCTGTTAAATATATGATGACAAAAAAATAATATATAATAACATACAAAATAATTTAAATATATATATAATATAGTTAGAAGGGAAACATAAGTTGGACCAGGCGTTCCTATTCATATATAGAAAAATAGAACAGACCTCTGCGTTTTCTTCAAAAAGAATACATAAATTGGGCTGTCGATGTTTCAGGAAAATAAAACGTCGAATGGGAGGTCCATAGGTCGGTCGATACATGACGGCCCTCAAGAAAACACAAACATGCCTATGGACCTCCCATTTGAGGTCGTGGGCTGCGCATGTTAAGAAAGAAAGCCTAGATGGGGCAGCCCAAAACCCAGTTGATATTTGCTGCCTCAGTGATAATAAATGATACAACCTGCCAGCTCCCCAGCTTCGTTGTGAATATATCTCCTATAGTAACTATGTTGACAAACCCGTGGGCCCCAACGTCAGTATACCATTAGGAGGAAGTATTTTTT
This sequence comes from Aegilops bicornis, assembly GCA_021605145.1. NCBI lineage: Eukaryota > Viridiplantae > Streptophyta > Magnoliopsida > Poales > Poaceae > Aegilops > Aegilops bicornis. The sequence continues at coordinate 552,227,434 of CM038672.1, read as the reverse complement.
CGATGAGGCACTTGCTTGCGTACGGACATAGACCTGGTGGGTCCCGACTGTCCGCCTCTCCATGTACAGTCCTCTCCAGATTCCTCTCATTTTTTCAGCATGTTCACAATGGCAGACAACAACATAGCAGCGAGCACACAAAGGCGCAGGAGGAGATTCGACCACCTGAGGAAGTGCCTTATTAGTAACAAAACAACTGAACTAGCCTAGTGGCCAAGTGACACTACCCGAGAGCTGTTCCGCCCGGGTTCGATTCCACCTGTGCATAGAAAATATCTCCAATTTTTTCCTCTGCCTTTATTGACATGTGGGTCCCAATTGTCATCTACGCACACCACGTCCAACACTTGCCAAAACTTCGTCCCTCATTTTCTCTGTTTTTGGCACACTCGACATGGTGTGGGAATTCTGAAAATATCATCTTTTTGACTGTGCATCATATGAAGATGTGCTACGCATGAACGTTAATCAGAATGACGTTAACTGGCTGGTAGTTCCACTTTCGACCATGAATAAAACTTCCAACATGATGTTAACACTGTTTGAAAAGGCCGTGTTAATATAAATGCTTTGCCTCTGAAAGTTACAGTTTCTTATCTGGAACTGAACTTGGAGTTTCTTATCTGAAACTGAAACTCGGAGATTCTTCTGTGAGAATCACATTGTCTGCACTTTTATACTCCTATGAAACTACATTTTTGTAAGTGCTAAAAATAGATCTCTAGAATTCATAAAATACTTCATACGCTCAATACTGCAAATCTGAAATTCAAAAGACATTCATATCTGAAAGTACTCTCAAAATACACAACACAAAACACAATTCACAACCTGCAAATACTGACAACCCTAAGCTCCTCCTGACAATTCACAACCTACCCGACTAGTGGGCTGGGGGGGCAGTCCCTCCTATTCCTTGGCGGCAGACAGCTGCCCTATGAGACAATGTGAACAACGAGGGAGAGGATGGCGGGGAAGCATCGTCGGGCCAACTGTTTTTCTCCTCTTGCAGTTGGGTTCGGTCGACGAAGACTCCACCAGCTCGCTCTGGCACGACACCCTCACAAACGACACCCTGTAGATGCTCGATCCTTCAATCTCTGGTGGATGCTCCATCTGGGATCAATACTCCCACCACCGCTCCGTCACGATCGGATTCGGTGAATCTGTTTTTCTCCATGGCCCAGAGGAGCAGCTCTATGTACACCCGCGCGACTCCCTCCGGGAGTATCACCGCCTTTTCGCTCTGTTGTACATATTTGCCCATGGATGTCGCCATCACCGCTAGTTGGTCCTTGTTGTCAAACCAAGACTGTATCTCCAACATCCTAGCTAGCTTCACAGGGTCGCCATCTGTGATCCTCACGTATCGGTTGTACTCCTCCATCGATCTACTTCTCCACAACACCTTCACTCGCAGGCGGTGGTTTTTGAATGGAAGAGGAGAGGAGCAGCGCTGCTTTTGGATTAGAATAGGAGAGGAGCGACGCTGGTTTTGGATTGGAACATGAGAGGAGGGGTGGTGGTTTTGAAATGGAAGAGGAGAGGAGCGACGCTGGATTTAGATTGGAACAGGAGAGGAGCGACAGTGGTTTAAGAGGAGAAGAGCGGAAGAGCGGCGCTGGTCTTGGAAGTTTTTTTTCTTATATTGGGTCAAAGTTTGACCACGTACTGTATTTGACAAGCAAAATGTGAATTCATATCACCAAAAATTGTATCATTTGGTTCGTATCCGAATGTACTTTCAAATAATATTATTTTTGCAACATATAACATATATTTTATTTGCAAAAATCATGGTCAATTATGACCCAGAATAAAATGGAGACTAGTTAATGTGGCGTCGCTTTCTTAATTGAAGGGTAAATTGATTTTGATTTTGATCCAGTCACAGGGCGTCGACCTTCTCGTCCAATCCTAAATCTCTGTCGCACGCTTCTCTCCCTCTTCTCCCTTGCAAAACCACCTCCTCTCCTCTCCATCATCTGCATTCCAAAACTACCATCTCGCCTCTCCCTCTTCGCCATTGCAAAACCACCTCCTCTCCTCTCCATCATCTCCATTCCAAAACCATCGTGTCGCCTCTCCCTCTTCTCCATTGCAAAACCACCTCCTCTCCTTTCCATAATCTCCATTCCAAAACCACCGTCTCGCCTCTCCCTCTTCTCTGTTGCAAGACCATCGTCTCTCCTCCCATCTTCCAAAGCTAGCACCGGACCACTCAGAAGGACATTTATGGAGAAGATCTGATGTGAATCAGGCGATTCGCGGCGTGTCGAGCAAAGTTAGCCAGGTTGACGGAGATCCTTACTTGGTTTGACAATGAGTGGGAGATTTCAAGGACGGTGAGGGCCATATGACAACGTATGCAAAAGAACGACACGTCCGCGATGAGGGCGGCGATGTACATGTACTCCTCAATGCCAATCATGCCAGAGTCCTTCGAGTTCATCGAGTATCTCCTCTGGGTGATGGAGCAGACAGATCGAAGGTCGAGCACCCAGAGGATAACGAATCGATCGAGTACGGCGTGCCGTTCATGAGGGTGCAGCGCCAGCCGGAGCCACAAGAGTATTTGTTCTCCCACCGCAAGAGGAGGCCGGATGGCGCGACATCGCTTCCCCGCCGTTCTCCACGGTTCCCTAGACGCTCGCCTCGTTTCAACGGCAGCTGTAGGGTTTAAGGTAAGCTTCACACTAACCTAATCTTCCACCTACTCATGCTTAGAATCAGTGTGACAGCTAATGAAAATCATGCTTACAATCAGTCTTCGAGTACTACGCCAATCACCCTTAAATAGCTCTGGACCTTTGGGTCAAAGTTGTGACACTGTGTACAAATAAACAAAAATAGATTGGTGCTTCTTTCAGAAAAGAGTACTCCCTAGAAAACGGCCAATATAAGCTACTAGTATTTGGTTAGAGGATTTTCTACCGAGAAAGATCCGTCCACAAAGAGCTCCACACATCCCACTGGTGGTGGTGGATGCCAATGCGTGCATGGAGCATGGTTGGTGTCGGTAATTTTTACTTGGCACACTTCGCACTCTGCATATATGCCGGTTCCATCCATACATTTGTGCAATTCCACCAAAATGCAGCTGAATAACCCTGTTTGCACAGATAATTAAAAAGCGTGATTACATTATAGTGGCACTAGTTGATGAAACACGCAAAATAAATAGGAAAAAATATTGCGATAGTATCATAGTATGCCATGCTGCGAGGGTGATATGGGCCCTGCGATGCCTCATACGGTACGCCACGCCTCATACTGGAAATCGTCCCAAGTCTCCTCGATAGCGGTAGTACAAGGACGGGCCTTGAGACATTCAAATCTCTATTTTTGTGCAGATCAACTAAAATTAAGAACCCCAGTTTGCAGAAACGCTTAAATATTAACAATGGGACTAGTTGATGAAACATACATTAACAAAGAGAAGCACTTTCTTTATCTACATTGGAAATGAAATGATAGAGAGGACACTCTCTCTATTTTAACTGTATTATTACTTCATTTTATCAGTGACACTAGGGTCGAGAAGGTGGCAAACAAGGTGTACCGTGCGTCGCAAGGATGAAGGCCAGGGGTGCTTAGACTGGGATGCTGAAGCTGGCTCTTTCAATCCATATCTTCCCCCTGATGTCTCCTGCTAGTACTCAGTCTGTTGTAGTAGTAGTTACATAACTGCCCGTTTACACTGATATGTTGTTGGATAATGGTTCTCTATAGTTGGGTTTCTTTAATGAAATTGGAGGGAACCCCCTCTTTCGATATGTAAAAAAAAACAGTGGCATTAGCAGTGCCAAAACATTGCCTCAAATTAATAGTTCCACTAGATTAAGGTGCAAAATAATAACATTACTTCTTTATCATGGCACTGCCAAAACAGTAGCACAAGAGCAGGATCAACATGCAGGATCTTTGGCAAACGGTCAGACCAAAAAGGAACATACCTCGTGATGGGAACCATATCCTGATCATAACGCCATCGTAGAAGGGATGACACCAGTCACCAACATGGATGATTCAATTCATGGACCTTTTGGTGCAGTTCACTTAAAATGAAGCAATGTCCCATGAGCTAGCAGCTTCTTCTTCTTCTTTTTAAGAAAAGGGCTCCAGTCCCGGTTCCATTTCCACTAGAAAATGAAATCCACAAAGCTTCTTCATTAGTTGCAATAAAATTGAGCAACATCAAGGTTGGTCGTGAAGCTCCTGGAATGTTCAACTATAATTTGGATATCATTTGTGCAGTTCAACTAAGATCAAGCATGAAATGTATATCTCTGTTTGCACAAAAAAGGTGGAAAGGAGGGTGAATAACAAGTGATGAAACATGCATCAAATCAAAAAAAGGCATGTTCCTTATCTGAATGGCAATCATACCAGGACAGTAGCAATTTCTAGCAGCATTGCTACATATTAGTGTGGGCATTAGGATTAACTATGACAACCGTTAAATACGACATTACTCTAATGGTGTCATTGCTTCATTTTACCAGCAACATTACATTAACAGCTGCTACAGAGTCGGTATTTGGGCATGGGAGAGTAGGCGGACCAGGACAGTTGCATCTCTAACGAAAAGAAGCAACTTATCTTAGTGGGAAATTTAGCAGGACATGAAAAAAAGTGCCATTGATTCATATTACTGTAGGGATTACATTGGAAACAACATTGGTTTAATGTGTCCTTACTTTTAACAGTGCGACTGCTACATTTTACCAGTGGCATTATATAAGAGCGGCTCAGGGCAACAAATATCAGAAGAGGAGATATCTGGGTTGGTCCCATTTTTGTTCGGTATATAGCCACCTTATACCGTGTGAGGCTAGCAAATCTAGTCTTTGGACTTACTACATTGACTTGTCCCCGATCCCCACTTTCTTTCCTTTTTCACCCAATAGATCGGGTTTATATTGAGTTTGTACTGCGTTCCCTTTATTTCCCTATTAGACCTAGAGACCAGTTGGATAGCCAGTCTCTGCTACTCCCCCCCCCCCCCCCAATTATTTTCTCTTTTGACCAAGTCCTAGATTCAGGTAACAAATCTTCCCCCACCGCCGCCCCCTTTCTTCCTTGTTTGAACCAAGTAGTACTAGATTCGAGTGCATGAACTAGTTTTACCTCTTAACAGTAAAAATTAGGTGGTTTTCAAATAGCCGATCGATCCTATCTACGAGGGGGCCTGAGAAATAGTAAAAGATACAAATGCAGCGACGTTAGGAGCTCGCGAAGTAGAGTAAGGCCGGTTTCGAAGGAAGTTATACCTGAGGGTCGCAGGGATGTCGCTAGGTGGGTGGCGGGAGGCCGGATCTGCCCACTCTTCGGCAGCGAGGAAGAAGGGGTGGGAGGCCCTCCCTCGCCAGCGATGCTTGGGAGAGAACGGCAAGGCATGCTGATTGCGACGCGCCGGCAGTGGGTAAGATCCGCCGCCGAGGACGACCGCGTAAAGCTTGCACCTTCTCACCTTCCCCAGCGGAGAGGATCTTGCTGGATCTGTGGCCAGTGGCGAGCAGAGAGAGAGAGAGTTGGGCCACCACTGTCGTGTTTAGATCTGGAGAGGACGAGACAGTGTGAAGAGAGCAACACTAGCAAGCAAGCATGGAGGCTCCTGCCTATATAGTGGAGTACTACTTTTCTTTTGTCTACCGAAGCCGGCTTGACCTCGGCAATGACTGTCGAGAAGTCTTCACGCCCGTGCCCTGGAGGTGCAGTTGTCGTCATTTTGATCTGAAGCACCGGAATATGACATATCTCTACTCTTATAAAAAACCAAGTTGGTGATGATGGTGTGCCTGCCATCTTGCAATATAGACCGTCTGATCTATATCTGACAGATAGAAAACAAACTATGGTAATTTTGCAAAAGATACCCGCACCTCTCTCCACATTTGCAAATAAGGCCTTCCCTCGTTCATCCTTATCTCCCACAACCTCATTGTTGAGCAATTAAGAAAGGAAGCCTCTGGAACAATCTGGCATGGTGGCCGTTGCTAGCTTCGTCCATCCCCATGCCTCCACTCAGTCTGACCACCAATCACCACCACGCCCCACTCCTCCTCACCTTATCTCTCCTGTTTCTCGAGATACCATTAGTTTTTACACATGGGATTACTCCCGCATGGGTCAATCACAGCAGTTGTTTTATAAATAAGTGCATCTTGGTGTTCCATGCAATGCAAGGGCATCTTGCTAGTAGCACGAAAAAATGCCACATGACAAGAAATCATAACCTCACTTCCCAAAGGAGACAAGATGAATCCCGACGGACAAACTAGACGAGGATCAAAGCTCAAATTAAAGATAAACTTGTAGAAAAGGGGTTCGTCGATAGATGTCCTAATTAACATAGCCGACTTGACCTAGATGGCATTCGACTAGTCTTCGTGCATGTGCAATGACTAGCCGAACTCAATTGTCGCTTTTTAACCCTCGCAGTGATCCGGAGCACATGACACCTAATTTTGCGAGATGACAAGAAACCTTTTTTTAGATTTCTCACCAGAACTACAGCCCTGTACAACACAACCTGCACGATATGTAGACGATAGCCAATCCAGGCGTGTCTCCAGGAGTCTGGTCACATGCATGGGCGAACTGATCTTCCGTGTCTTGCAGGGATCGTCCAGGTACCAACGTATGTACTCTTACAACACTTCTCTAGTAGTACTATGACTCGTCTCTCTCTTCTATTAACTCACCCGACTTGCGGGGCCGGGGAGTGTGCCTATGGTCGGTTCTCAATTGTTGTCCCACATGTGTGTGCAAACGCAATATGACTCGCGTTCCAACTAGAGAGCGGCGTGATAGACCAACCGACCGTCTGGGGTGCGATGCGAACGCGACGCACGTGCTGTATACTCCGTACACGTGTACCACCGTTTTCTTGAGGCTTTGCTCCATGGCGCAACCGATGGATACAAAATTAGCAAACTGTACTATTTAAAAGTCGAGGGCGGGGATTTTCCTGCGCGGTTGGCGGGGCAGTTCCGGCTAGTCGGTTCGACAGAAACGCAAGAAGATGAGGGAGTAGGCTGCTGCAAACGTAGGGTTGTGTGATTTGAGAGCGAGTTACTTACGCACAGGTGGGGCCCGTGATTTGGTGGCCATTATCATTTTAAGCTAAGGCCACGACCGGCGTGAGTCTCCCGATTCCTGACCACCTCCATACATGTACCTCTCCCAATGCTCCACCATGTAGAGGTTGGCTCTTGTATGAGAGCCCACTCCTCCACGTTTTCCTTGCCTCTTTCCTCCACACATGCAAAAATGCCATGTAAAGCGGGATTATAGCCCACTATTGTACTCCCTCCTTTCCAAAATAGATGACCCAACTTTGTACTCCCTCCGTTCCAAAATAGATGACCCAACTTACTTGCTCCTACAGGTGCTAAGCTTGCCACATTGGCATAAAGTCTGATGTGGCAGGTTAATTAAGAAGAGAGAGACTAGTTTTGTGAACTAAGGAAGAAACGGTGCTAAGCGCGTGTACCTAGGTGAAAAGACAATTTTGAGTCTATAGTTAATTAAATGAAGCAAACTTAGCAACAAAAAAACTAAGCACCTATGCATTGGGGACTTGATTGCTAAGCCATTTAATGCCCTAAGCACATCATCTAAGCACCATTTCATTGAAAGAGGCCACTCCTTGGCGAATGCAATAAATACTATGAAGAAAGAGATAGAGAAAGTAAAAAAAAATACTCTTATAGCCAGCCTTATAGCTAACCTTGTTCTAGTATGAGTGACTAAGTGATGACTATGTAAGACATGACAACATCACATAGCCTATCGCACCGTGTTAAATCTCAAGGGCGCGACCAGCATGGCGAAAGCGACAGTCGTGGTAGGCGGGTGCGACCATGATCTGAGCTCTTGGCAGCCCATGGATCTGAGATCAAACGGTCGCATGCTAAGTTGCTGAAAATTTGCAGAATAACCCTCCAGAATAGGATATTCACCCATAGGTCTAGAATGACGCCATGCAACCGTTCGATCTCAGATCCAAGGGCTCCCGGAAGCCCGTATCATGGGAGAATGGAAAGGCTTCGTATCACCTGTAATTCCCCCGATGCTTGACATGACATCGAAAGCCATTTCATTGGGCGTCGAGTAGACATGACATCTAATTGGGCCCCCATAGCACTGTGCATGAATCCATTTATCCGGCGGGCAAGCCACTACCACTGCCGTTCATACGCCCCCACTCGGTATTTTTACAATCGAAAAACCGGCTGGCGATTCGCTCCTACTCGTCCCTCGACGCCCTTTAACATTCTGACGATTCGCTCCTAGTCGTCCCGTCCTTTCACATTACGGAAGTTCCACTAATCGTAACCCTCCTCCCAAATTCATGGCGTCCCAAATCTCCATGATCGGCGGTGAGTACAAGGTTAGAACCATCACCGGCGATGAGTTCGATGTCATCTACACCCGTTCTTCCGCGATGGTGAAAAGATGCCTTCCTCGCTTCAGACGCATGTTCGAAAAATCAAATGATGAGTGGGTCACTGGGCTAGATGTTGAGTACACCACAGTCCTGGGACAAGAGAAGGATCTAAAGGAGGAAGAGAAGAAGAAGCCTACCGTGATCCAGGTTTGCGTGCATGACTTATGCTTGGTTTACCACATATGCCATGCCAACGTTGAGTGCGAGGAATTTAAGAACTTCCTCAAGGGCGGCCTAGTCAAATTCGTTACTTTAGACTTTATGAACGACAAAAGAGTCCTGGGTCAGATAGGCCTCGTTGTAGGCAACCCCTGCGATCTCCAGAAGAATCGGCTGCTGCCCTCCCGTGGTCAAGCTTCAATGCTGATCCTGGCAGGAGCCATGGTTCATCCTTCGTACGGTAAACTAGAGAAATCTCCATACACGTTTCATCGTCATGCATGGCAGTGGAATGTACTAGATATAGACCACATCCACTACGCTGCAATGGATGGATACCTTTGTTTCAATATCTACAAGGGTTGGATGAAGAGCAAGAGCCAAGTGTGCGGTTCAAGCAAAGAAGTATCGGCCAAGAGGAAGAGGGACAAGGAGGAAGTCAAGGACGTGGACGAGGACTCCGAGTAAGGTGGCAGTGTCGTTCCTCATGGTGGTTCTAATGCAGTGTCTACCAGTTTAGTTGCATAGTTTAATTTCAGGTCTGCTTAGTTTAATTTGAGGGGTGTGTTGTGCTGAGCCCCTGAAAGTGCGTTATATCGACTAGAGGGGGGGTGAATAGGCGATTTTTATGAATTCTTCACTGAGGAATTTGCCAGTGAGGAAATTCCTTAGCGAAGAACTACTTGCAGCGGAATAAGTACTTAAGTAAGCATAACAGATTACAAGCATAGTCATCATGATGAAATGAAGACAATCACAGAGTACAGAAAGCGTAATCACAGGATAACACAGGATGAAGACAAACAGACTGAAGTAATTGAGCTGAGGAAATTGAGAAAGTCTTGAGTCAAAGTCTTCAAACACAGATATGAACATATACTCAACACAGTAATGAGGAAATGAAAGGGTTGAGGAAATAGACCCACTTAGGTTGGTGAGGACAATGATTTGGTAGACCAGTTCCAACTGCTTTGTCTCGGTTATGCGTCACGGTTGGGCGGTGAGTATTTAAACTCGAGGACACACAGTCCGGACACCCGATCACCGAGCACGCAGCTCGGGACACCAAGTCCTCACCGTATTCTCCTTGAACTAAGGTCACACAGACCTCGTCCAATCACTCGTGGTAAGTCTTGAGCGACTTCCAAACCTTCACAGACTTGGTCACTCGGCGATCCACAATTCCTCTTGGATGCTCTAGACCATGACGCCTAACCGTCTGGAAGAAGCACAGTCTTCAAAGGTAACAAGCGTCGGATCCATGCAGGATCAATTTCTTGATGATGCTCAATCACTTTGGGTTTGTTGGGGTTTGGTTTTGGGTTTTTCCTCACTTGTGGGTTTGTCCTCACTGGATGCTTGTCTCGCAAAGTCCTCAGTGGAGGGGTTGCTCTCACATGACCCGTGTCAAGTTCTCTCGGAGCAGCCAACCAGCTAGTGGTTGTAGGGGGCGGCTATTTATAGCCTAGGGAGCAGCCCGACATGATAAGCCATAAATGCCCTTCAATGATATGACCGTTAGGTGGATAAGATATTTTGGGACAGCTGGCGCGCAGCACAACAACGGTCGGAAATTTGACTCTCAAATTCCTCAGGGCTATCATGTTCCTCACTGTGTAGGCAATTCGCACTGGCGAATTCCTAACTCCTCAGTCAGAACAAATTCCTCAGCGACCAGAAGAACTTCGTCTCACATCCTTTGAAGAAATTGACTGAACTGTATGAGATTTCCAAAGGCTTCACTCGAAGGGATTGGTAGGTGTAGGATTTTGAGTTGAGCATCAAATGGAAATTTCTCCTTAGTATTTCCCCGGCCCCCTTTAATAGTACGGTGTTTCCTATGACTCAAGAAAGAGAAAATGAAACTACAAAAACAAAAGTCTTCACGCTTCATGTTCCTCAAATGAATACCAAGTCTTCAAGGTTACACCAATTTATTCACTTTCAAAGTCTTCAGAAAGTCTTGAATATCAAAGTCTTAGGATGAAGAACTTCATTTTTAGGGTCGACTTTCTCTGTAAATATCAAACTCCTCATAGACTTATAGACCTGTGTACACTCACAACCGCATTAGTTACTTAACCTATAAGTCTTCAATACACCAAAATCACTAAGGGGCACTAGATGCACTTACAATCTCCCCCTTTTTGGTGATTGATGACAATATGGGTTAAGTTTTCAACGGGGATAAACATATGAATTGTAAATAATGATAATGAGGAATTTGATTGCAAGATATAGAAGAACTCCCCCTGAAGATGTGCCTAGTGAGGAATTTGCTTTTGAGGCAATGCACATTTGAAGAATTGAATCATGGAGATCTCCCCCTATATCTTGTAATTCATACACGCATTTAACATATAATATGAAGAATTTGAAATGCATGATGAAATATGGTGCTTGATGTTATGCAAAGTAACGCATCAAGTATATCAGAGCTCAAATCGATTTGCTATGAGGATTTTCAAGGAGCTCACGAGAATCAGAACATAGAGCAAGAGCATAATGCATCAAAAGTATCAAAGCACCATCGGGTTTAAGATTACAACTCGATCCAATAAAAGTTTTGGAAGAACGAGAGTTGTAACTTAATAAAATACGGTATATAGACAAAAGCTAGACCCGCTTGAAGACTAACTCAAATTTCTTCCCCTTTGTCATCGAATGACCAAAAGGATCGAAACTGAGGACTAACGCTCTTGAAGAATTTCAAGTTGAAGACGGAGCGCCAGCATTGTCGGGGTTGTTTGTTGAAGTAGGACCAGCCGCGGTGTCTTCCAAGTCTTCATTTTCATCAGTGTCGCGAGATGAAGAATAGGAGCTGGCCACCAAGGAAGGAACTTTGACCTTCTTGAATTTCTTCGGAGGAGGTGCAGACCAGTCAAATTCTTCCTTGAGACCCATTGACGTCAGTTCTTCTGCATCGTAGACATGTGAAAGAACAGCCCAGGTGCGCTTGAAGGTTTCATGAAGGTAGTAGTGGTTTTTCTTCACTGCATTGTGTGTTGAGGTCATGTTGTGAAGAATTGAACCAAACCGACGCTTGACCCATTTATGATTGCGATCAACCTTCCGATGAAGGCGAGGAGTAACTCACGATCGATCATCACCACAGGTGCGATAGCTTGAGGACTTTGCTTGGTGAGGTATTTGTGCATTTGAGTCATGTGTGGCGGAAGTCATCATTGGTGGAGTAGGATGCTGCTTATGAAACTGTCCATCCAATGGACGAATGCCTTCATCGATCACGCGATGGCCTTGCCCTTGTCATCACCGAGGTAATTGTCCGTTTGAGGACTTCAATCGGGGCAAGTAGCTGCAGTGGTTCAAAGTATCGACTTTGTAATTGAGTGAAGACCTTGTTACGATGAATCTCATAATCCAAGGCGCATAAGGCTTCAGCTCAAATGGTGACATAGCAATGTTTGCGAGTCCTCATGAAGAAATCATGGAAGTTGACGAGAACGCCATGGATGATGTTGAAAAGCATATTCTTCATGATGCCAATGACTTCTTCATCATTCGAGTCGTGACCTTTGATTGGACTCATTGTCTTCGTCAGAATACGATAGACTGTCCGAGGCACATATAATAATTCCTTGACGAGGAATTTGGTTCTTGGGGCCTGCCTTGGCTTCAAAGGCTTCATCGGCACTTGCATATAGTGATTTGTAAGTTCTGGTTCATCATAGATACGACGTGCACCATCAAGTGGAGGATCGAGTGGTAGGGCACGAAGCAATTGATTCTTTGGTGCCTTGTAGTGAGTAATTTCGGTCATCCAATCTAAGACCCATGAGTTCACGTCTTGGCGTCTCCGGTGATGTGCGGTGTTGCATAAAACTGAAGAATTAGCTCTTCATTCGATCCACGAGATATCGGTGCAGAAATTTAGAAGTCTGCGTCGTGAAGAACAACGAGGACTGGCTCAAAGCTGGCGGTGACTCCATATCCACATGAGGAATATGAGCATGATCGAAGATTTTATCCTTGTTGAAGAGCACCGAGGAATAGAAGTTGGCTTGGTGGCAGTCGTAAGCGCCTCTTCCTAATGCGAGCAGAATCATAAGGATTATATTCAGTGAAGAATACGTGCTCGGCAAAGAAATCTTCAGCCTTGAACTTTTGCTTGTTTGAGAACAGATTCTTTTGCTTGGGCAGAGGTGTGTCAGTGAGTTGCATCACCACCTCAGGAATCGTAAGTTCAGGTTAGGCTGAGGAATTTCTTGTTCCTCAACAGTGCTGATCCGAGGATTAGCGAAGACAGCAGTTTCATCGGCACTAGTGGCTGGAATTTCTTCATGCACGTAACGATTGGGTTGATTTTCTTGAGTCGATTCGGATTTGTTTGTGTAGGGCCGAGGAATCTGTTGGAGCAGGGTGAAGAGAGAATCTTGGGATCTTGACTTTCCCAAAAGTCATCATTGATCACTGGTGTGGTGCATCCAATATCCACATCTTCATCTTCAATTACCTCGGCACCACTGAGGAATTTGATAGTCGATGAGGGAATAAGCGGGGTTGAAGGGATGGCATCCACTTCAATTTCTTCATCAAGCTGCTCTGACAAGCAGCGGTGATGTTCTTCATTGGATCCGATTGGGATCTCATAGTCTTCTCAAAAGGAACAACTTCCTTTGATGGTATGGAGGAAGCTGAACGGCATCAATTGGATTTTTGAATGAGCTGGTCATTGGCTTCATTTTCTTCACACCAGAAGAATCGACGCGGTGATGCTTTCCTTTTCTTCACAGCAGCTCGCTTGCAGCCTTGGTTTTCTTCACATCGAGCGGATGGAAGAATTGGAGTTGGAGTTGGCGCATGAGGAGCCGAGGAATTTGGTTCAGTTTCTTCAGAGCAACTGATGTAGTTCCCTGTCTTGAGCAATTTCTTCAGCGCACCACTAGTGGGTACCGGCAATTTCTTGATGGGCTGGAATGGGATCATCAGCCCTGGAATCAACGTTTTCATCGTGAGGCTGAACCTCATCGGTGATCTGGCATTTTCTTCGATGAGCTGGTGAGGCTACTGACTGAGGAATTCATGTTGCATTGGGACAGCAACATTTGTGAGATTCTTCGTCGGGTTGACGAATCGACCTTGGCTCCCGCCAATTAGCATTGTATGAATCGAAGTTTTTGCTGAGGTTTTGAATTTCGATCTGGACACGAGAAGCTCCTCGGTGTCATCTTGACAACGTTTTTCTTCGTGAACTTCTCCTTCCTGTATTGAGCCTTTTTGATTTCCCTCGCCTTTTCATACTTCCATTTTTCTTCAGCTATGAAGTGAGTCAACATATGACTTTGTCCGGTGTCAAATGAAGGTCGTGCAGAGGGGTATTGGGATCATTGTGCGAGATCAATAAAGTCGAGGACTTTCTTGGGTCCAATAGCAAAGGGTACAGATGTACCTTTGGCTCTAGCGGCCCTTACTTGACGGTCTCTGATGATTCCCGCGAGTTCTTCATCAGATGCCTCATCATCAGATGGCACATGGAATGCAACCATTTTCTTCTTTGGGCTAGGCCGAGGACCTCGTCCAGCTGTTGCTTTGGTCTTCAGCTGAGTCGGACCAGTTGAGGAAATGGGAGCTGCTGAGGAACTTGCAGAGACGCCTGAGGCAATTGAAAAGCCAGCAGTCCTTTGACATGTAGCTAGGTGCACAGGAACTGAAGGTTTTGACGGAGCTGTTGAGGACTTTGGTGGAGCAGCAGCAGTTTGAGGAATTTGCTTGGAAGGTGTCTTGAGGAACTTGGCCGTGAGGGCGCAGATGATGAAGCATTTGGCTTATGAGCAGGCTTCTTTTGCATTGATTTCCTCGGTTTGACCGAGACCTGTGGCAATAGAGTGGCAGAATCCTCATTGAATTTCTTCTTTGCCTCCTTTGCTTGCTTTGCCAATTTTGCTTGGCGTTTAGCCCATTCATCGAGAAAGTCGACCTCGTTTGATGCTTGTGGGATCAGCTATTTGGCCAGGTGCCAAAGGAGCTCTTGGGCATGGAGGATTAAGAGCGAATTTCTTCATGTACTTAGGAGTTACATATCTATATTCCCTCCATTCCCTTGCCCATCTCCGTTCAATCTTCTAAATCGCACCTTGCGTTGATTTTTGCTTTCTTCATCCGGTGTGCGATGAGTCGGCATATATTTCCTCGAGGATTTCAAACGCAGTCATAACCTCAGGTTTCTTTCCTCCCTTACGTGGCTTCTTACCATCTGCCATTTTCTTGATTGAGGAAATTGAACAATTGAGTTCTCTGAAGAAGTGTGTAGTTTTTCTTCGAGGAACGCTGCAAATGAGTTAAGTTGATGAGAACCTAGGGATTCAGCAGCGGACATTTGTACCTGTGAACAGAGTATAGGTGCGAGGAATTTGGAGAGGTCATATGCGTTCTCACAAGGTTTTTTTTAAAAAACAAGTTTTGAGGATTTGACCAGATGAGCCTTGAAGAATTTTACTAAGCGTTCTTTGTCTTAGGTTCCAGAGTTGTATAGATCGAGGATCCACACAATTGAGGAATCTTGAAGAAAATCATAGCTTAGAGAAACGAGTCAAGAGATTTGAGGTGTTCATATGTGTGAAGATTTGAGGAATAAACACCTTTGAAGAATTTGAAGAAAATTTGAGAATCAAAGCGAGTAATAAAAGTAACTTTTAATTACCGAAGTGAAGAACACGATTTAACTGAGAAGAACAGTTGGGAAGTTCGTCCGTTCAGATCTTCCACGCCCTAACTTGGCGGAGGAAGACAGCTACGGCGACGGCGGAGTGAAGATTTCCGTGGTCGGCGCGAGTACGTCGGCGACGAGGTCAAGGCAGTGAAGCTTTTCCTCACCGGGCTGACGATGGAGAAGCGGCGGCGCTTAGGGTTTGAGGAGCTCGGCGGGAGAGAGAGGTCGAGCAGAGTAAAAAAGTGAGGAAGGGAGAGGGATATTTATAGACGCGGTGAAAAAGCGGGTCGCTCAAGATTTAGGACGAACATGCCTGACCATTTCCCTTCTCACGACATGTGTCACTCATGTCTTGTGTAGTGGAGATCGTGTACGATCGTGGGTGAATAAAGTAATGCATCGTGGGATGCAGAACGGTTTGAGCGGCAAAAGCGAAGGTTTGGATAAGATTCGTTTTAAAGTTCCGTTCGCAATTTCTTCAGCTGTCAAGGACACAGTGAAGATTTTGAACGAGTTTCAAAGTCGAACGCACATGAAGAATTTGTGAATGGATTGGGTTGAGTATAGCATCGAGGGGGAAGGGGTCGATCACATTCACTTAGCATAAAAAGCGACTTGAGGAAATAGCCATAAGTGAATGTTGTAGAGGACATAAACCCATATATATATATATATATATATATATATATATATATATATATATATATATATAGCCAATGAAGAAAGACGACGGAAATAGTGAAGATTTTGCAAAGTGGACGAATTTGAAAACTGAAGAATTTCAAAAGCGAGGAAAAACTCAAATTGAAGATTTCAACTTTGGTGGTGGCGTGACCCACCAGATAAGAATGATGATTTCGGACACGGCATTACAATTGTCGTAGGGTTACGAGAATCAATTTCTGCATTCATTCCCTCACCCTTAGAGTCTTATTCTTCACTGATTGCAGAAAAACGTTTCTTCATGGGTTGCACATCTAAGTCATCAATTTTGCATAAGTGTTAGGATGTGTGTCCTTTTCACAGAACATTCGAAGATTCTAAGATATTTAGCTCACACCGCAACTTGCTAAATTTCTTCTCATCCAAGGGCTTAGTGAAGATATCAGCTAGATGTTCTTCAGTCTTCACGTGCTCGATGGAGATGTCGCCCTTCAACACATGATCACGAAGAAAATGATGACGAATTTTAATGTGCTTAGTCTTCGAGTGCTGAACTGGGTTGTGAGCAATCTTGATGGCACTCTCATTGTCACAATAGAGAGGCACATTCTTCACGTTGATGCCGTAGTCCTTGAGGGTTTGCTTTATCCATAGCAATTGAGCACAACACGAGCCAGCAGCAATGTATTCAGCTTCGAAATAGGCGGTGATACGCAGTTCTGTTTCTTCGAGGACCAACAGACCAAAAGATCGTCCGAGGAAATGACAAGTACCAGATGTTGACTTGCGGTCCACACGATCACCGGACATAGTCGAGTCAGATTATCCAATGAGATCAAAAGTAGAGCCCTTGGGGTACCATAATCCTAGTGTTGGTGTGTGAGCTAGATATCGAAGAATATGCTTCACATGACCTTATGGTGTGATTCCTTGGTGTAGCTTGAAATCGGGCACACATGCAAACACTAAGCATTATATCTGGCCTAGATGCACATAAGTACAATAAGGAACCAATCATGGAGCGGTATACCTTGTGATCAAGTCAATACCATTTTCATCGATGCATAGATGGCCATTTGTGGGCATAAGAATTTTGACACCTTTGCAGTCTTGCATGCGAATTTCTTGAGGACATCTTTGAGGTATTTCTCCGAGATATGAATATGCCATTGTGTTGTTGATTTAATTTGAAGACCTAAGAAGAATTTCAACTCTCCCATCATAGAAATTTGATATTCTTCACTCATCATGTAGGCAAATTCATCACTATAGCGTTGGTCAGTACAGCCAAAGATAATATCATCAACATATATTTGGCACACAAAAAGTTCACCATCATAAGATTTAGTAAAGAGAGTAGGACCAAGCCAAGTGTGAAGCCATTCTTCACGAAGAATTCCTTCAATGTATCATACCACGCCCGAGGGGCTTGCTTGAGGCCATAGAGGGCCTTACTGAGTTTGAAGACTTTGTCAGGATTCTTTGGATCTTCAAAACCTAGGGGTTGAGCAACATATACTTCTTCCTCAAGCTTACCATTGAGGAATGCACTTTTCACATCCATTTGATATAAAGTGATATTGTGATGGTTAGCATAGGCGAGTAATATGCGAATAGACTCAAGTCTAGCGACAGGTGCAAAAGTTTCATCGAAGTCAATTCCTTCAACCTGCGTGTAGCCTTGAGTTACTAGTCGTGCCTTATTCCTCACCACAAGACCATTTTCATCTTGCTTGTTGCGATAGATCCACTTTGTGCCAATGATATTATGCTTGCGAGGATCTGGACGTTTGACCATTTCCCAGACATTGTTGAGCTAGAAATGATGTAATTCTTCTTTCATGGCCTGAATCCACTCCGGCTCCGTAAATGCTTCATCTACCTTAGAGGGCTCTGTGATAGAGACAAAAGCATAGTGCCCACAAAAGTTAGATAAATGTGAAGCTTTTGAGCGTGTGAGAGGACTGGCGCTTCAATGGCATCGATGATCTTGTCAACTTGCACTTCTTTTTGCAACGCGAGGATGAGCTGGTTGTCGTCGAGGAATTTGATCTTTTTCCTCGGCACCATTTTCTTGACATTATCTTCAGTGCATCAGCTCGACGTTCTTCACGTACAGGAATGAATTCTTCAAAGAGTTTCTTGATGGGAATGACATCCTCGGTTGCCTTGAACACGATAGAATCCTCGGTCTTTGGTTGTCTAACACAGAAGGTAGGTGCTCTCTTTGCGAGCCATTAGTTTCATCGAACCGCACATCTACAAAGTGTCAACAATCTTGTGAAGTGCGATGTTGAAGACTTTGTAGGTGTGCGAGTCCTTTCCGTAACCAAGCATAAAACCTTCATGTGCTTTGGTGCAAATTTAGAGTTGTGGTGAGGATCTCTAATCCAGCATTTAGCAATCAAGACTTTGAAATAACTTACATTAGGTTTCTTGTCGATTGAGGAGTTCATAGGCAGTCTTCTTGAAGAATTTGTGAAGATATACTCTGTTGATGATGTGGCACGCATAATGTCAATTGCTTCAATCCAGAAAGCGACTAGGCGTTTTGTATTCATCAAGCATAGTGCGAGCCATCTCAACAAGAGTTCTTTTCTTGCGCTCCACGATGCCATTTCTTTGAGGAGTATAAGGAGCAGATAACTCATGAGTGATACCAAGTTCATCAAGATAGTCATCAAGACCGGAATTCTTGAACTCAGTTCCATTGTCACTTCTGATGTGCTTGATCTTCACACCAAAGTTAGTTGAAGCCCTCGAGGAAAATCGTTTGAAGACTTCCTGCACTTGATTTTTGTAAGTAACAATGTGTACCCATGTGTAACGAGAGTAATCATCAACAATAACAAAGCCATATAGTGATGCTTCATTAACGACAAATTGAATAATGATTGGGACCAAAGAGGTCCATGTGAAGCAATTGAAGGACGAGTAGTGGTCATGATAGTCTTATTTGGATGCTTGGCCTTGGTCATTTTTCCAGCTTCACAGTTCGCATAGGTGATCCTTGAGGAATTTGACATTCTCAATGCCAATGACATGATTCTTCTTATGGCGTGTGCAAATTCCTCATGCCTGCGTGACCAAGTCGTCGATGCCATAACCAGCCTTCTGAAGCTTTTGCAAGTAGGCACACGGCTGGTTGTGGTCCTGTAAACAAGTAAACAATATACAAGTCTCCTCTCCTAAAGCCTTCGAAGACTTTGGAATTGTCAGCTTCCATAATCACAACACCATGATACTTGCCAAAGATAACAACCATATCAAGATCACAAAGCATTGAGACTGACATGAGGTTATATCCTAAAGACTCAACAAGCATGACTTTGTCCATGTGTATGTCCTTAGAGATAGCAACCTTACCAAGTCCCAATACCTGCCTTTTGCCTTTGTCAGCAAAGATGATATGCTTCAGATGTGACGGTGATAAGGTAGCATCCATCAATAGATTCTTGTCACCAGTCATGTGATTTGTACATCCACTATCGAGAACCCACTCAGTGGCTTTGGGTTGATCATCCTGCAGATGAATTAGTACAACTTACGATCTCATATACTTCATCGGTGAAGAATATGATATCAAGTTCATCGATCGATATTCGGATAAGCGGTAGGAGGACGTGTGAAATGAAAGTTCATTTCATCATGATTAGCCTGCGTCCCTTTCGTGCATTTTGTCGTGCCCCCAAAGAAATTCTTGGGACGTTTAGGCACGCCCGGAGACCTGACCCTGCAGAAGAGATTAGTTCTTTTCTTCACCACCCACATCTCAAGGGGTGGCAAAGAGTTCATCATTCTGCGAGCACCATATGAGAATGGTGGCATAGAGGCCAAACCATTTCGTTTCACATAAGAGGGGTTAGGGTAAGCATATGAATAAGCGGAGAAATTCTTGAGGACTTATGAACATATTGGTTTGAAGAATAATGCACATATTCATAGCCCTTAGCTCTACCTGCGAAACAGAGTTGTTAGCACGATGATAATCATATGAGGACTTTGATCCTTTTGAGGAATTTGATCCACGTGAGGAATTTGGTCCGTATGAGGACTTGGATCCATATGAAGAATTTGGTCCATATGAAGAATTTGGTCCATATGAAGAATTTGATCTGGGGTTCCTATTCTTCCTTTGGTGGTGTCATGAGGACATTCACACGAAGACTTTCAAGGCACTTCTTGGGAACCCAGATTTTCTTCATAGGGGAACCGTTCCTCGCAGTTAGTGCCAACATATCTAGCAAATACTTCACCATTCTGATTTTTGAACAGTTTATAGTTGGAGTCAAATGACTCATCGCCAGAATGAGGAAATTCGCACGTAAAACCAGATAAGGTAGATGGATCAATGGAGGTCCCTTTGCAGCAACCCATGAGGTTTTGGGATACCGCTTTCAGCTTCCAATACGTTCCATCAGCATTGAGTTTCCTCTCAAAGGCAATGCCCTCTTTCCTAGGGTTCCTATTGAGGATCTGCTTTTAAGCACATCACAAAGAGTCGATGCCCTTTGAGGCTTTTGTACATGCTGTCATGTACAATTCCTTCAGTCCTGCATCGTCAGTGATACTAGCAATGTCCTCAGATGAGGAGTGATAGCAGAGGCAGATGAAGAATTTGTAACAGTTGAAGCATTTGAACATTCAGGTGAAGAATTAGCAGTTTCAGGTTCAATGCACTTTAAGCATGGAGGAACAAATTCTTCTTGAGAAGCGCTGATTTGTTGAGCAAGTAATGAATCGCGGCTACGAAGATCTTCATAACTCACTCTTAGCTTCTCAAGATCTTGCTTTCTTTGAAGAAATTCAGAAGAAAGTTTCTCATGATCGAGATAAGAGAGTGTTATGATGACCTTGAAGGTTGTCAAGCCTAGACTGAAGTCTCTGAAGATTTTCGATCGGGGCTTGAGTGCGATCCATTTCTTCACCTAACATATCATCACTCTTATCTAGCATGTTTTGAACCTTCTCAAAAGCCCTTTGTTGTTTTATAGCAATCTTAGCAAGTTTAGAGTAGCTGGGCTTGAGATCCTCATCGATTCATTTTCACTAGATTCAGAGGAGGTGAAATTTAGTACCTTAGCACCTTTTGCCATGAAGCAATAGGTGGGAGCGTAATCATCATCATCCTCATCGGGCTTGTCGGCGGAGTTAGTTTCTTGATGTTGAAGATGGACTTGCTAACAAAAGCGAGTAAGAGCCGGACTAGCCACACCAGATTCGGATTCTTCAGACTCCTCCTCTTCCTCATTTTCCTCAGATTCAGCCTCAGAGTCCATTTCCTTGCCAATGAATGCCCGTGCCTTTTTGGAGCTGCTCTTCTTGTGAGAAGAAGGTTTTGAGGATTTTGATGTTGAAGTTTTTGATGATTTCTTTTTCTTCTTCACGTCATCGTAACTGTAATCCTTGTGTTTCTTCTTTCTTAATTCCTTTTCCCACTGAGGACAATCTTGGATATAGTGACCAGGTTTCTTGCATTTGTGACAAAGTCTTCTCTTATAGTCACTAGATGAGGAATCACTGTTTCTTGAGGATTTTCCAAAGCGACCACGTCTTGAGAATTTCTGGAATTTCTTCACGGCGGTGCTAGCTCCTGGCCAAATTCTTCAGGATCTCCTAGGCTACTACCAGAGTCTTCACTCTCAGATTCGGACACAGCCTTGGCCTTCAGGGCACGTGTTTTTCCATAGCCAGAACCATAGAGATATCTCTTTTCAGCAAGCTGGAACTCGTGAGTGTTTAGCCTTTCGAGGATATCGGCAGGATCAAGAGACTTGTAGTCAGCTTCGTTCTTGTATCATCGGTGCGAGTATCAAATGAGGAATCAAGCGATCTTAGCAATTTCTTCACCACCTCATGGTCGGTGATGTCAGTGGCACCCAGTGCTTGAAGCTCATTTGAGATGGCAGTGAGGCGATCGAAGGTTTGTTGAACATTTTCGTTGTCGAGTCTTTTGAAGCGGTTGAAGAGATTTCGAAGAACATCAACTCGAGAGTCACGCTGAGTTGAAACACCTTCATTTACTTTGGACAGCCTGTCCCAGATGAGTTTGGCAGATTCCAAAGCACTCACTCTTCCATATTGACCTTTGCTCAGATGGCCACATATGATATTCTTCGCTTGAGAATCGAGTTGCTTGAATCTCTTCACATCAGCATCATTCAGAGAAGGTGTGACTGAGGAAACACCTTTTGTCACAACATACCAGAGATCGTTGTCAATTGCTTCAAGATGCATTCGCATTTTGTTCTTCCAAAGAGGGGTAGTCCGTCCCATCGAAGGTAGGACACCCTCTGAGACCTTGATCATACTGCAGTCGACATAACTAAAACTCCGGTGGTTAAACCAAAATCACACGAGAACAAGGGAGTACCTTGCTCGATACGATTGAAAGTGTGTTATATCGACTAGAGGGGGGTGAATAGGCGATTTTTATGAATTCTTCATCGAGGAATTTGCGGTGAGGAAATTCCTTAGCGAAGAACTACTTGCAATGGAATAAGTACTCAAGTAAGCATAACAGATTACAAGCATAGTCATCATGATGAAATGAAGACAATCACAGAGTACGAAAGCGTAATCACAGGATAACACAGATGAAGACAAAGCAGTGAAGAAATTGAGCCGAGGAAATTGAGAAAGTCTTGATCAAAGTCTTCAAACACAGATATGAACAAATACTCAACACGGTAATGAGGAAATGAAAGGGTTGAGGAAATAGAACCGATTATGTTGGTGAGGACAATGATTTGGTAGACCAGTTCCAACAGCTGTCTCGGTTGTACGTCTGGGTTGGAGCGGCCGAGTATTTAAACTCGAGGACACACAGTCCGGACACCCGATCCTTGAGCACGCAGCTCAGGACACCAAGTCCTCACCGTATTCTCCTTGAACTAAGGTCACATAGACCTCGTACAATCACTCGTGGTAAGTCTTCAGGCGACTTCCAAACCTTCATAGACTTGGTCAATCGGCGATCCACAATTCCTCTTGGATGCTCTAGACCATGACGCCTAACCGTCTGGAAGAAGCACAGTCTTCAAAGGTAACAAGCGTCGGATCCACGCAGGATCAATTTCTTGATGATGCTCAATCACTTTGGGTTTGTTGGGGTTTGGTTTTGGGTTTTCCTCACTTTTGGGTTTTCCTCACTTGATGATTTTCTCTCAAAGTCCTCGGAGGATGGGTTGCTCTCAAATGACAAGTGTCAAGTTCTCTCGGAGCAGCCAACCAGCTAGTGGTTGTAGGGGGCGGCTATTTATAGCCTAGGGAGCAGCCCGACATGATAAGACATAAATGCCCTTCAATGATATGACCGTTAGGTGGATAAGATATTTTGGGACAGCGCCAAGAAGACAAAGAACGGTCGGAAATTTGACTCTCAAATTCCTCGGGGCTATCATGTTCCTCCTTTGTGTAGGCAATTCAGACAGCGAATTCCTAACTCCTCAGTCGAACAAATTCCTCAAAGAACGGAAGAACTTCGTCTCACATCCTTGAAGAAATTGACTGAACTGTATGAGATTTCCAAAGGCTTCACTCGAAGGGATTGGTAGGTGTAGGATTTTGAGTTGAGCATCAAATGGAAATTTCCCCTTAGTATTTCCTCGATTTCTTTAACAAAGACGGTGTTTCCTATGACTCAAGAAAGAGAAAATGAAACTACGAAAACAAAAGTCTTCACGCTTCATGTTCCTCAAATGAATACCAAGTCTTCAAGGTCACACCAATTTCTTCACTTTCAAAGTCTTGAAAGTCTTGAATATCAAAGTCTTGGATGAAGAAATTCATTTTTAGGGGTCGACTTTCTCTGTAAATATCAAACTCATCATAGACTTATAGACCTGTGTACACTCACAAACGCATTAGTTACTTAACCTATAAGTCTTCAATACACCAAAATCACTAAGGGGCACTAGATGCACTTACAGCCCCCAGCAGAACTATGCTATTTTCTTCTCGTTATATTTCGTACTGCTGAGTTTCAGGTCATTTAATGTGCATAATTCAAATTTGAACTACAAGCACATGCTCCCGTGCACCAAAGTTGATTGAAAAATCACATGTATGTCCTCGGGTGAATTTCTAGGTCCCATGCAAGAAATGGGAATGCAATTCAAACATCTGGGCATCGTGGTTTGGCCGAGAACATTGAGAAGCTTGGTTTTAAAATTCTTGTAAATCCAAAAAATGCCTGAAAAACATGAAACTTGGCATGGTGTCATGTCATGGTACTACCATGCTGTGGTAAAAAAATTTGCACAATAGGAACAAGTTTTGGTAAAAGTTTCTTGCAAAGCGGAGCTTCTCTCAAGAAGGCTCGTGGTTCTGAGAGGGAACGTGTCACCTTAGTGTGCATAATTCAAATTTTAAATACAAGCACATGCTCTAGTGCACCAAAGCTGGTTCAAAAATCACATGTTTGTCCTCGGGTAAATTCTAGGTCCCATGCCAGAAATGGGAATGAAATTCAAACATCTGGGTGTCATGGCTCGGCTGGAAACATTGGTAAACTTGGTTTTTTAATTCCTGTAAATCCGAAAAACGCATGTAAATCATGAAACTTGGCTTGGTGTCATGACCTGGCACCAACATGCTGTGGTAATTTTGCTGTCCGATTTGTGAAGGCGCACACATTAACAATCAACAAAGTCATTTTGAAACAAGTGTTGTCACGTTACAATCGGAAACACAAGTATTATTGAAACCGTGGGCGTTCTATTTACCATTTACATGCTGCCACGCATCCCCTTTTTTTATTAGCTAGGAGGCGCCGTGCAGGGTAGCTATTTGAGTAGGGGAGGCGTGCGATCAGACCCCTACGCGTGCTTATCGGAAGGAGAGCCCTTTGACCTCTATCTGTCGTCCACCTCTCTCCCAAGGTCTCCATTAATGGCGCTCGAGCCTCTGTTTAATGGTGTGGCAATGTCTCACTCGACTGAGATTTAAGAGAGAAAACAGAAAATCTGAAAATAAAATTTTGCACGGATCTTGATGTAAGATCCGACGGAACTATATAGCACCTACTGCGACTTATAACAAGAGTGATGAATATATATAAGGACAACGAGAGTGGATAATAATTGTCTTACATAATTAGGAAGATAATTAAAAAAGCCACATCTTGACTCGCTTACGAAAATACACAAGGGCAAAAGAAGAAGGAGGACGCATACAACGATCAGGCTTGCTGATCTCTACTTTCTTTATGCGCTGTAGGTCACGGAGACTAGTTCTAGCGGCAGGCTATGATCTCTTTCATCAGTTTCATGCCCTTAATACGCTGCTTGGCGGCATCGATGGATTCCTCCACCAGCCTGTTGCGCTCGATGCGGAGCATGGCATTCTCGTCCGTAAGTTTCTTGATGAATACGCCCCTCCTCTGCAACAAGGCAGTAGTCTCATCCTCCTGCTTTGCCATTCCGGCGATCTTTGCCCTCAGTAGGTCGCGCTCGCCCTGGAGCTTCGCATTGCCCTCCCCTAGTTGTCGGATGACGCCGGTAGCACCGTCGTGCAACCTCGCCCATCCGGAGATCTGATCCATCTGGCTATGGACCATCGCATGCATGCGCTTGTAAGAGTCCTCGCCTGCCCGCGAGAAATTTTCTCAGGCCGCCGCGGCGCGACGGACCTCCGTGCTGCTTCGGCGGTGCGGCGGGACCTCTGTGCTGCTACTGTTGTGCGGTTGGACATGTCGGCTGCTTTCGCGGCGAGGCGGGACATCTCTCGTGCTTGCTCTTCCATGCTCACCTCTCCCTGGTGGAAATCTCTCGACCCAAAACACAAGCTGGCCATGGCTTGATTGACTTGATTGTTTTTTGTGGATGAGGAGTTGAAGAGGAATGTGCAATTATCTTAGCATAGTAGTATTTATAACCGAGTACTACTAATACTCTCCTAAGTGGGAAACCGTTTAGGTTGTGATCAGTGTGAACAGGTTTGCAATTAAATATCGCATGGTAGTAGTAGTAATTTGGAATGTGACGAGACACGCTCAAAATTTATTGACGGTTCTAATTTCGAAGTGTGGCACTATTCCCCGATGGTGTAACGTCGGCACGTTTTCTCGGCCGTGGTGTATCATATGCCATGGTACTAGTTCCTTTTCTACTGATGTGTACGTGCAAAAACTAGCACCATTGGATACATATCTTACGCTTGGCGTTCGACAGGAATAGCCTCGTCGCGAGCTATAGACTAGTCTTTTTTCAGACGCATTACACCTATCTCAGACTTCTCGCATGCACCATCGCTGCTCCCTAGGTCGATGCCACCCACATACACTTGTACTCTGAGACGAGGTGCACGCACGCACTCGTCCTCTCTCACACACGCATCTATAGCTACGAATTGTAGTGTTCTCAACCATCCGATTGGGTCTATCATAGGTTTCACGTTGCTCCTTGGCCTTGAGATTGAGAAGTTCAAAATGCGGAGGCTAAGATGGAGGCGCGAGGTTTTGGTTAATGTGCGGGCAGCACACGGCACCAACACGACACGAGCTTTGTCTGCCTAGTGCGCATGTAGTCGGGTGAGTTGTCCAAGTATAGACACAACCAGGCCCTCGTTGGTATCCGCGCCTCGACTTTGGCTGGTCATAGTGGAGAGTAACATAGACTAGTTACTAGTCTATGTTACTAGTACCTTCATAGTGGGTAGTGTCATATAGTATATGCATAATTTGGAGACGAGCGCTCTCTATACGTACCACCTTTTTTCTTTAATTTCATCTTGTTAGTTTTGCTCCAAGGTGCAATCCATCGATAGTACTACTGTACAAATGTATACATTTTTTAAAAGGCTAGAGGGCGGGGTAGTCTAGCTTGGTCCTTTTCACGAGAGGCGAGGGCCTTTGTGATTAGACCGCTCATCACTGCTGGAAGGCGGGGCCTTGTGATTTGACTGCTCATATAAATGTGCCGACGACCTAAGGAGGAGCAAAGAACCATGCGTTATACTCAAGTTTTCCACTGGAGTAGTACTACGACGGAGGAGCACGAAACACGGCAGCCCAGTGCTATATGGCGATAAAAAATGATCTAATTTGCTAGTTATCTCATTGTTAGCATTGTTCTATTCATGCCTCGTAGAGAACGTGACACATGCGGTGAAACAGCCGAAGCAAAAGAAGAAACACATCAGCAAAATAAGAAGGAAGATTATCACCCCAAATGATCTAATTTGAAGCGGAGTCATAACTGCTTCTTCATCACCTCCACGACCTCCATCTGCTTGCGCGTCTCCTCCGCCATCTTCTTCATTCTGTCCATGACGCGGGATTGCTCGACGCGAGCCTTCATCATGTGTTCGACGGCCGCATTACGTACCTTGGCAGCAGCCGGGTGCTCGATGCGGAGCTTCGCCAACTCCTCCTTCTGTTCCATGATGAGGGCCTGCAACATCTTCATCGAGGAACTACTACTCTCATGCAGCTTCTTCCAGCCGGCGTTCTTCTCCTTCAGCAGGTCGAGCTCGTGGCAGAGCTTCACCTTGTCCTCCTGAAATTGTAGGATTTCGCCGGTCGCCTTCTTCTCCGAGGCAATGCTCTTCTTCAGCAGCATCACAGAGCCGGCGGTCAACTCCCCCTGCTTATTGAGCTCATCGGGCATGTCGTCGAGGCTCTCCTTCAGCAACTCCACCAAGCTGTGGATGAACTCCTTCTGCTTATTGAGGTGCTTATTGAGCTGATCGGGCATGCCGTCGAGGGATAACGACTCCCGCGCCGCCAGCTCGGCATGTTCGCCTCCGCGGCTAGGGCGCTCACAGGAGCCATCGCCAGCCGTGAGAGCTCTTTCGAGGTCTCTGCGTGGTGGCGAGCCCTCTCTTTTTTTCCGCAACCTTGGCTGCCGCTCCCTTGTTACGAGTAGTTGTCGACCTAGAGCTCTCCGCACCGGACATGGCAAGGACGGATGAAGAAGAAGCACTTATGAGGAGGAAAGGTAGATTAATTTTCGGTTAGGTAGTTCCGCTTGTTAATTACAACCTAAGTACTAGAAGTAGTACTAATACCTGCATAATGGGAACATGTTCAGGTTTGGTACGTACTAGTAGGTGTGAGCAGGCTTGCACTTAATTGTAGCACTAGTACTTTCGAATGTGATGGGAAGAAGGTAAAGATAAATTGATGGATTTTGGTTTCGAGGCCCGAAATGGCTCCCTATGAGTTTAGTGGAACATAAATTTCAAGTAGACTACACTGCTCATATGCGTAAATATTATGTTACTGTCAAAAATTGGCACAAAATACGAAGGAGAACAATGGAAGTACTACTAGAAACCCATGATTTAACTACTCGCATGCGCGCAGTGGAGTAGTAATGTCTTTCTTCCGCCCTCAGCCCGCTCAATTTGCATGTGCTGTATTAATTGACCCTCATTGAAGTGAAGGACTTTACACACGTCAAATTATCACATGGGTGGATCTTGGCACAAAATTGCGTCCGCTGTGTACCCATGTGCGCATGCGAGGGAATGAGTGCATGCGTGGCGTGCGTGCACATCTCTGTTTCGTGCATGTACCGCTAGTGTGGCTCAAGGAGGACGAGTACATTCTTCCGGAACCAGCAACACATCATTGTGATCAATCCACACAAGGATGTCGCGACAACGCCTCCACATGTGCCACGTGGCTTCAAGAACTGTAGGAGAGACACTGTGTAGCGTGCCATTGTGTTTTGCACATACTCGAAGTACTAGTAAGGTACACGTGCATTGCACGCGTCAGATTTTGCAACAAAATTATGAATAAATACCACACTATAGCATGTAAGCTCTAAGTCATATATGCCTGATGTAGACCTTCGTTTAATTCTTATAGTTCATGTGATTCAAAATGAATTATATAAAAAACCTGGGGCCTCTTTGATTCGTAGGATTTCCAAAACGCGAGAATAGGAAAAACATGGGATTAGAGTGGAATGTCGTCTTGAATCCTACAGGATTGTACGAGTGTTTGATTGTGCATAGAAAAAACGCAGAATTCTTTCAAAGAGGTTTGAGTGGATGGGATGTTTCCTATGAGATCTAGTGCAAATGAATCATATGGAAAAATTCCTATGGTTTACAATCCTACGAATCAAACAACCAAGATAGGAAAAATTCCTAAGGACTACAATCCTCCAAAATTCCTTTGAGAATCCTTTGAATCAGAGAAGCCCTTAATCTATTTTATGATTCATGGAATTGTGCATTGTAAAGCATAAAGTAAAACAAATAATGGCAATTAAACTAGAAAAAAAGTTTCGGCCATTATGATACGGAAGATTCTAGAACAAAGGAGAACCACTTTTTTGAGATTTGTGCATTATGCTTAAGTTCGACCATGGAGTCTGCTAGATTGTACATGTGGCAAAATCCGGTGGGGGGCTAGAAGATGGTGAGAGGGGCCGAGTGGAGGGAGACTGTGAAGGAGTGCACAACTGCGAGATTGATATTTAGAGAGAGGGGGCGAGAACGAGCGCTGTTGCGCGTAGTGGCGGAGCCATGAAAAAGGTCCCATGACCTAGGGGGCCAAGCATTGCTAATCCTTTACGAGGAGGGCCAATTCATCAACTTAAACCATTTTACCAGCAATTGTCTAATGATCACATTCATATTATCCTTGATATATAGTGATGTTAGGGTGGGCAGGGCCCTTGCTGCCCCCTGTCTTCGGCATTGTGCGCGCGTCTGAGAGATGAAGCGGAAGGCATGGATGATGAGAGGGGGCGGTGAATATATAATTAATGTGGGTGTATTAGCTATATATGTAATCCTATATAGAGAGTTATAGATTGCTCGATGTGGACGCGGAAAAGAGGATGAAACCTCACTAGATATATAGATTGATCGGTTTATGTGGAAATCTATGAATGACCTAGCTATATACACACACATAGAGGAACCTTGATCATTGTGCATGCACGTGAGAGATAAAGAATGCCTGATATGATGGAGAGGGGGATGTGTGTGTGTGTGTGTGTGAGCCTTCATGGGAGACCGACCTGAAGAAAAAGATTGCATGTGTGCGATGGATAATGCCGACTAGTAGTGTGTGTGCATGCATGCACGAGAGAAAGTTAGTGGTACAATTATAAAGAGAAGACCAATATGTGGGTGCAAAATACTAGGTGAGGTCATAATCAATGTAAAGTTGAATTCAAATATTTAAATAAGAGATCGTGATGTTTGAAACCCATGCATGCATGGATATAACGGAGATCTACGCGGTGTGGTTTCGCAACGAGCATGTTGTAATGTATACACATTGAACAAGGTCATACTGGTTTGAATTTGAGATACCGATGGCAGACATCGTTTGGCCACATTGCATCCGTGCATGGACACACTATTCTAATTGGGGATGATGGGTGGCTTTCGCATCACATATCTATATCTATACCCCTATATATATTATATTTTATATTTTTTATATATTGTGCAGATAACTTTAACTTTGAAAGATGGTCCTTGGACGAGGCCAATACGATGGTGCAGAGCTGGCAAATTTGAGCACTACTGGCCGTTGGATATCATCTAGATTCCACTAGATTTTGCCACATGTACAATCTAGAAGACTCTATGGTTGAACTTAATCATAATGCACAAACCTCAAAACACAAGCACTTCTTCTTTGTTCTAGAATATTCCATATCATAATTGCCCAAATGTTTCTCTACATGATTTGTTTTTACTTTATACCTTACAACGCACAATTCCATGAATCTTAAAATAGATTAGCTTTCTTATAAAAACTAGATGATTTTGGATGAAGTGAACTGTAAGAATTAAACGAACATCTACATCATGCATATATGACTCAAAACTTACATGCTATAATGTGGTATTTATTCATAATTTGGTTGCCAAATCTCATGCGTGCAATGCACGTGCACCTTACTAGTCTAAATGGTGTATGTGTGTGTGTTGTGCGTGTTAAACACATTGTACGTAGGATATCATACTAGTCTAAATTGTCTTTTTTTTGGTACACGTTAAGCTTGTTCTCCCGAAATTTCAAGTCGCGCCTTGTTATGCCGAAATTTCAAGCTAGCATCTCTGTCTATCGTGCTCCAAAACTCCCGCCTCTTCACCCCGCGCCTTGTTACCCCGAAATATTTAAGATAAATATTTGTCTCGTTGTGCTCCGACAACTCCATCCATCTCAACCCGCGCCTTGCTATTCCAAAATTACAACGCACGCGAAAACTCCCACCTCCTATGAAATACCAACACGAGAAATGCCGTGATACCCCTGAGCCGAAAGAACCGCCTCAAATCGGTGGGGGTACTTTTGTAACTTACACCACATTTCGGACAAGCGCGTCCCTAAGCCACGGTTCCCACTCCCCTCCCATCCGCCCACCAATTCGTACACCGAGGCTGCGACAACCCGCGAAGCCCCACACCCTCCTCCGTCCGCCACCAAGCCGGAGCCTCTTCCTCGATGACGTCGTCCACAACAACACCTCTATGTCCCTCATCCACCGTACCAGATGAGGATCTGTCGTCGATCTGGTCGTCCCGCCGGTTCGGCCACCCCGTCCTCCACCTCCAACGAGCTGCCCCGATATTCCCCTCGTCTTCCGCGCCACCTCCATTCCCACACCGCCGTCTTCACCTGCACCACCAGAAGAGCAGCATCATCACCATTTCCTTGGATGAAGCTGCGGCCTAATCGGCACCACCAAAGAGGTTGTACACTAATCATCGCATTTTCTTTTTGATTCAATCTCACGGTGTTGTCGGTGCTCGATCCCGAGCCGACACGGTGCGACTCCATCCACGGCGGCGTCGCCAGCCACTTCCTCCACGGCGTCGCTCCCTCGGCGGCGACGCCCACATCAGTAGGAGTTGCTGCAGCTTTAGCTCTCCCTCGCGCTGCTGCTCTACTCTTGCTCTCGGTCCCCTGTCTGGTCTGCTCTTGATCTTGCTCTTGCGCGCACTGCTGCTCTCGCTCTTGCTCTTCCTTGCAATGCTGCTCCGATTTAGCTACACTTCAGTTGACTGAACCGACTTTTGGGTCAGTCAATTTTCAAGGGGTGGGGGGGCTCGCCGGAGTTAAGGAAGAACTAGCCGCAGCGGGGAGGGGGGCTCGCCGGAGAGGTACCCCACTATCTATCTTAGGGTTCATGGTGGGGACGGTGGTGGGGCAGTGGCGTGGGAATCGCCGGAGAAAAAGCTCGGCACGGGGGGGCCTAGAGGGATGGCCGGGGCGGCGGCGGACCGATGGTGGGGAGTGTTTTCGGGGCGGGTGGGGCGGCTCACTGCCGGCCTCGGGCGGCGGGGGGTGGCTAGCGGCTCAGGGGGGTGAAGGTTGAAGATGAACTGCAAGCCCTTGATTTCATATCCAACGGCTGCAAAATCGACTGACCAGAGATGAAAAAGTAAGTCGACTGACGTGTAGCCTCACCTCTAGTGCGTTAAGTTTCGACAGTAAAATTCTGTTTCGACAGCAAAATTCAGTTTTGACATTTAAGTTCAATTTCAACAGTTAAGTTCACAGATGAGGGGCTGATGTATTTTACATCTAGCACTTTGTGGTCATGTATTTTACGTCATCTATTGGAGATGCTATTAGAATTCCACTCAAGTTAACGTTGTCTCTCTTGTCCTGCTTCAGCCTCGGTGTCGTACAACTCACCGGAGCTGCTCCAACGACGAAACCCTCCATCACAGCGGAGCAATACCTCGGGCTCCATCTCCAGACGCCTAAGATCTTCTTCCCCTCCTCCAACAGCCATGTCAGCCGGAGCATCCTCACCGGCCAACCCAATCATGCTAGGATCGACATGGCTTCGCCAAAGAGGTTGTACACCTGTTGCATCTCTTTTTTACTCTACATGTTATATATATTGTCCACTGAGCACACGGAGTAACAGGAAATACGATTATTTTATCCTAGTATATGACAAGCAGTGAGGTACCAGGCAACTTAGCTATCCGTGATGGACTTTGTTGAACGCCATCATTATTTATCTCTGCGTGTTTGAGTTGTGCATTTGTCGATGGCCCTGGGAGTTGAGCTAGTAGGAAGTGGCATGGGTCCAAAGTAATAGAAGTAGCACAAAAACATTTTTTTAGTGTAGGCTTTTCCTTGCTCAAGCCTACCTACCAGAATCGCCAGTGCTTGGAAGGAAAAGTGAATGAAAAACATAGGAATTGGAAAAATTCGTATGGTACAACTTTTCATGAATTTGGTGCAGAGGAATGGATCAAAGGAAAACTATAGGATTTGTTCCTTTAGTGTATCCTTGAAAGAAAAAAACGTAGGAATTTTAATTTCCACTTGTCCTCCATTTCAAATTCCTATTCATGAAGCACAAGACTCAGAAATAGTAGCATAATAGCATTATAACCGTACATTTTCTTGTGATTTGAGTTAATCTCACCATGCTTCTTTGCATCCTGTGATCTTCCAATTCTTGTGAACCAAACACCCGGATTAGCAGAAATCCTATGTTTTTAAATTCTCTGTTTTGCACGTGCATTCCTATACTATTCCTGTCTATTTCCTATCCCTGCATTGTTAGAGTCCTCAAATTTAAACAAGCCCTTACACAATTACTTCTGTTACGGATATGTGTCAAAGAAAAACTTGTGTGGTTTGTCCTGGTCCTGTGGTGTTGTGTTCCATCCTAGCTCAGATGCTCCAACGAAGGAAGGGTTTGCCACAATAGGGATCCGCTCTCCAAACTGTCTTTCGCCACCTCTGATCTTCTTCCCCACCGCCGGCAGCCACGACAACTGCATTACAATCATCAACTGAGCAGATGACCTTGAGGACTACACGGGTCCGCAAGAGAGGCTGCACTCTTCCGTGTCTGCTTACGTTATGCATTGCTTAATAGAAGGTCAGAAAGTAGGCTCTGGAAAGACAGGAGTTCATCACAGAGGAGATCAGGAAGTTGGAAGCGGCAGGTTTGGTGAGAGGGGTGCTCCACCCGACGTAGTTGGCCAATCCGGTAGTGGTGCGCAAGGCAAATGGAAGTGGAGGCTATGTATTGATTACACAGATATTAATAAGGCTTGTCCTAAGGACCCCTTCCTGTTGCCGCGCATCGACCAGATTGTTGACTCCATAGCTGGGTGTGATCTGTTATCATTCCTCGACGCCTACTCAGGCTACCACCAAATCTTCATGACAAGAGAAAATGAAGAGAAGACATCATTCATCACCCCATGTGGTACATATTGCTTTTTACGGATGCCTTTCGGGTTGAAGAGTGCTGGCTCAATGTTTGCAAGAGCATTCCGAATTGGTTTTAAACATCAGCTCCATAGAAATATGGAGGCCTACATGGATGACATAGTGGTCAAAACCAAGGACGGGCCAACTCTTGTGCACGATATGGAAGAGACATTTGCTAAACTGCGCAAGATCAACCTCAAGCTGAACCCTGAGAAGTGCGTCTTCGGCATTCTGTCCGGCAAGCTTCTCGGGTTCTTTGTGTCGCATCGCGGGATTGAGGCAAACCCAGACAAGATCAAGGCTATTGAGCAGATCAAGGCGCCCAAGCGGATCAAGGATGTGCGTCGGCTCACCGGTTGCGTTGCCGCCATGAGCCGATTCATCTCCATGTCCGCCGAGCGCGCCCTTCCCTTCTTCAAAATCTTGAAGAAGGCAGGCCCATTAGAGTGGACCCCACAAGCCGATGCAGCACTGCAGGATCTGAAGAAATATCTTTCCTCCATGCCAATACTGGTTGCACCAAAACCACAAGAGTCGTTACTGCTGTATCTGGCGGCGACGAATCAAGTGGTGTCACACCCTGATTTTCATGCCACTACACTTAAGCTAACAATCATGATAAAATGTGGTTTGACAAAAACTTTTGAGTGTTTTGGACCTTGCCTTGATTGGTTTTTACATTGTTTGCAAGTGCTCTAAAAATCAAATAAATCCTCCAACCCTTATACTCCTTCTCCTTGATCCAAAAACCTTCCCCAATGATCATGTCATGTGTATAGGACATATAAATAATTTCTTGCAAAAATAATTTGGCCAAATAGGATTTTCAAATTTTAGTTTTTCAAAAACCTCTGAATTGAGGTTTGCACTGCAAGTACTTAATTAAGGGCAGTACAAATCTCTCCAAAAATATATTTGACTCCTATTAGATACAGGGTACCCAGAAACCACAAAAATATAATTTTAAAAGTTATTTTCCTATTATATTTAAAAGCTTTTTCTTAAGGCCAGAAATGATCTTTAATAGGGAAAAATTATTATAATGCTTTAAAAATATTTGTGAAAATTTATGGAAACTCAGTGGACATATATTGTCCATATATAAGAGTTTCATCACATGGTCATGTTCAAAAAATTGGACAAAACCTCCCAAAACCATTTCTGCCCATTTCAAGGATTTGAAATATTTCTACAGGAAATATTCCCCAACAATTCCAAGAAAATTCTATCATGTCATATATGACATGTTTGATGATCTTGACAAGTATCATGTCATGGAGAATATTATAACCCCATGAAATCCCCTCAAAACCAATTCTGTCCATTTTGAAGTTTGAGCAACTTTACACTGCCAAACATGTCCAAATGCTCTCAAATCTTGTGTACATACTCAAGTGGTCTAATCATTCATCTAGAACAAATGGCACAAGTTGGAGAAAATGTTATATTGACCAAAGTGCCCCAAAACCCTTCATGTCCAGAACCAAATTTGAACAACTCTACATTGCCAAGTGTGTCCTTTTGATCTAAATTTTTGTGGACATGTTCAAACCCCCAAATGATGACACTACACCAAGTGGTGCATCAAGGAGAATGTTCAAACCTCTTCCACTAATCTCCATGAGCCCAAGTTTGTACCGCAGCTGAACCTGGTCACCAGCAACCTCCAGTAGCTCCCCCTCTTCCAAAGCTCCATGATTGATGGGGTAAAACCCCATTTTCCCCCTCTGGACAGCCACTGTTCACCTCTCTCTCCACCTCCCCTCCCATCTAGTGGCTCTCTAGGGCATCCAATGCCACTCCTACCTTGTTTACTCTCCCCCAAAACCCACAGACACTATAAGCCATGCCCATGGCACTATTAAAATGCCATGGCATGCCATGGCCGCGCTCTGGAGCATGCTACAGTGCACCAGGGCACTGTAGCCGCCCTCTGCCCGATGCTCCCGTCGACCTTGGGCGCCGGGAACGTGTCCCCCGAGGCCGCCTCGGCGTGCGTGACACGCTACGCGGTCGGCCCCCTCCTCCTTCTCTCTCGTTGGAGCCCGTCGTCACGTCCCCGAGCACCGCCCGACTCGGCCACTCCCTGGCCACACGGCTGGCCCGCCTCTGGCATCGCCCCGCTCCCCCTCTCACCTCCCTCGCTCGTGGACGAACTCCACGAGCGCCACTGACCCATCCAGGAACCCTCCCTTGACCGCCACCGCGATTTCCGCGGGCACCCTTGAGCTTGGCTCACGGTGCACCACGGCCTCACCTTATAGGGCCTCCCCTGGTCTCTCCCTCATCTCCATTCACTCTCTCCCCCTCCCCTAGTCCTTCTGGATCAGCCCTCTCTCTCTCCCGCGTCCCCTATCCTCCTCCACAGCCAAAGAATCACCGCCGGCCGCCGCCAAGATTCATGGCATCCCGAGCTCCTCCGCGGGCGCGAAGCACATGGACGGGATCGGCGCGCTGCGCTGAGTCCTCCGGTGTGCTGGGCACCATCGCAGGTGACCGGAGCCGCCGGGACGGGCGCCGGTGCCGCTCGGCCGTGCCTCCCTTGTCGCCCCTCTCCCTCAGGCGCGAGGTAGCGGACAACCACCCCGCCAGCTGGCAGGGGTCCGCCCGTCAGCGGCAGAGGTGACCGAGCCGGCCCACCTGTTGGGTTAAGTGGAAACGGCTTCTAGTCGATCCGCTTGCCCCGCTGGGTGGCGCTCTCCTGTAGTGCGCCTTCGGCTTCAGCTCCTCCCTCGCGCAGCTGAGCCACTGGGCCGAGCCCAGTAGGCGCTGTTTAGCTGGGCTTTCCCCAGTGCACTTTATAAGGTTGACATCTTTTCTTCCTGTTTCTCTTTTTATAAATATTGTAAAATCTCTACAGAATGCAGATGGACTCCAAATTTGATGATTCAAATTTCTAGTGGCTCTATTAATCACGATCTATTTGTTGGTGCAACATGCACATTTTTTCAGAGACTTTTTCTTCACAAACATTTATCAAATCTTGTTTTTCCTATTTCTGTGATGAACTTTAGAAAATCACAGGGAGCTCAAAATTGATCCAAATGCCATAATTCAAATTCCTAGATGTTTCTAGGTTCATAAATTAGTTTATGAACATTTTTCTTAATACTTTCTGTACCCCACAAAATAATGAGCCATTTCTTCATATTTGTCAACTTTGCAAATTCATAGGAAATTCATTTGAACTCCAAATCCAGTGAAACCAACTCCTAGATGCTTCTAAAATCATGGTTTGATAAATGGGTGCCTCTGCTCATTTTTCAAAAATATATTTCTGTACACTTCTTGCAAATCCACAAATCCCTTGATTCCATTATATTGAAATACTCAGAGATATCCATTGATCAAATCCCATTGAAGCCACTTTGGTCATACCTCATATGACCAAAGGTATCCTAGAAAAGTCCAACTTGCAACTTTAGAGCACTTTTATGTTTGCCTTGTTGTATTGCTTATTGTGTTTGTTTCCGACGTTAGTTGACGAAGTAGACAGAGTACTTGGAGAAGGATCCGAAGACTTGAAGACTCTGATGAACCAGGCAAGCACCCCTTTGACCATGATACCCCTCTTGTTCATCGGTACCCATTTGCCGATTTCATGATGATGAAGTATGACGGTGGTAAACTTGTTGTGAACCAACACATGATGCATACCCCTACTCATGACCTTACCTTGTTCATGATTGCATTTTCAACAGACTATTTGATGCATAATGATGCATGTGTACCATGAACTCTTCATGGTTACATTCTTTCGAAAACCCCATCGGGTGCCCCTAATGCCCTTGGGAGATGTTGATCTAAGGTCACCACTTGAGGAAGGAGTGGTGTACCGGAGAGAGATTTTGGTGTGTGTGTTTAAAATGATGGATTAGATTTATGTGTGATTACCGTCCCAACCAAACATGTGCAACCACTCTACCCCTTTATGGGATGGGGCATTATTAATTACCTAGGCTGATACTAGCTTGGAGCCTGCATTACTAGTGACGGGGGAGAGTTGGTGTTCTCTCTCGGGACGGGGTCGTGCCAGGTAGGGCGGCCATGACTGTTTTCACAGGGCACCGGACACACCGTTGGTCCCTTCGTGTATGCGTAATAATGTGGAAAGGGCAGAGTCCCACGATCTTTTGCTTATACACGAGGGCCGTGTATCAACGAGTGGACTCCTTGTTAGTGTCGTCTAGGGAAATATAGTGATCGGGTGCTTCCCCCGAGTACTTGAGGTATCAAGGGATCGTGGATGACACGAAAGCTTCCCGGATCTTGTGGGTAAATTGCGCAACCTCTGCAGAGTGTCAAACTATTCGAATAGCCGAGTCCAAGGTCATGGACAGTTGGGAGGTGCTACTTAAACTATGTCCAGAAATTTTACAAATCATGATGCATGTGTGTGGGGAAAGGAACTATTTGTGTCAAGGTGGAGACTTGACATGTTGAATGACATGACATTGATTCAACTCTATTTATGTTGATATCTGTAACCTGTTCTCGAGGTTACCCATGTTTTATTGATGCATATCTCACAAGTTGATAGGACATCGAAACTAGCTTGAAGCTAGGTTGCTTACTCGTTGTACAATTGCACTGTTACTTTGAACCAAATCATGGGTTGCTTGCGAGTACATTCAAAGTACTCATTGGCTTGCCACTGGTTATTTTATTAGCCAGGCATGAAAGAATAAGACATATTGAATTGTTCCTTGGTGACGATCGTGCGAGCTAGGACGCTTTCCCAGTCAGAATGCCTTTAGGGTTAAGGCAGATGTCACGGG
Source organism: Aegilops bicornis (assembly GCA_021605145.1). Lineage (NCBI taxonomy): Eukaryota > Viridiplantae > Streptophyta > Magnoliopsida > Poales > Poaceae > Aegilops > Aegilops bicornis. The sequence goes on along the minus strand of CM038672.1, from coordinate 552,188,540 downwards.
TCCAAGTTATCAACGAAGATTTCCGATGCGACGATATACTCAAGACTTGACCATAATGGTCCTACTTGTGTAAAACGGTATGTATGGATGTCGGACTCTTGTTATTCAGCTTCTGTGTGTTCAGTGAGCATTGATCTCTGGGATCACTGTACACGTGCATTCGGTGATCACGACTTATGAGTCGGGGTTCCCACAGAGCTGGTATCAGAGCCATCCTGACTGTAGGAAGCCTTAGTTAGCATGGTCGTTAGTTAGGGTAAAACTATTTCCAAAACTACTACTAGTTTTCAAAACTATCTGTACTTCTCTTGCCTTCTCAGTTTTTCGAAAACTAAGGAATACTTTCCTTATTAATCTCTTCCCCTTCAAAACCTTTGGTCGCTAGAACCCTTATGCCCCTTACCACTGGATTCCTTGTAATACTCGTGGATAATCTAGAAGGAAGATTCCTTGCCAGACATTCACCCACATCTCCTGAACACAAGATTGGCGACATCACAACAAGACGATACCAACAGAAGATACATCCTCAAGGAATGAGGAACTGAAGACCCAGGAGATGGTGACACCCTTGACCTTTGTCCCAAGATGATGCAACCTTAGCCTCACGATGATCAGGGCATAGGATATGCAAGATCATGATATACATCGCTAATAGAGTAACCCTGTCACTACTGTTGTTGTATCGGCAAGCACCGATGGATGAGAACCTAGCCATTTGGTCCGCCTCACCATAGTGAGCAGGAAAACGGTTCCCCTCATCCCCCGTTCTTGGTGTCGATGTTGTCATCAACGTAACCGACATGACGGACCTCTATTAAGCCTTGATAATGTCATTGCATAAAGGATTACCTACCTGGTACCATCGACGGCTTAGAAGACAAAAAGGGATCGTCGTGATTAAGAAGACAATAGAAGACCAAGTCAATGCCGATTCACGAGGAGCCACCTTCACCCCATCACTTCAACAGTAGAAGTTGTTGAAGAATCTTCAGGATCAACCCGGATTGTTTCATCGAACAACTACAAGAGACGTAGCAACACCTGAGGAAAACCCAGAAGACTGCATGATGCATGAAGTAAATCACGACTACTTAGTCTGAGAACCCCTAGGGTAGGATGAGTCGTGTACCCCCTATGCGCAGTCGAGTCCGTATGATGGTTCGAATAGAACCATGAGTGTGTGTTGCTTGTTTTTATTTGTTTATGTTTTGATATAGGTCGCACTTTTGCCCTAGGCAACAAGTACGTGACTATATCACCTTCCTTGTTTTCCTTTGTTTGGCCCTTTTTGGCACTGTTTGTTTGCACCGCACTATAGAACCCCCTTTAGGCATTCCCCATCTATGCCACTTTTCTCTCTCATCTCTCTCATCAATCAAGACCGCAAGACAAGATACACCAGGGATTCTACCTCGGCGACCAACAAGCATCAAGACTTTTGCTACAGACCTCCTCGACCAAGTGGAACCCCGTAGAGCTATGTTTACGCCTCAAGACTAGAACCCTATCCCTATACCCTACAAGACTTCACGAGATACCCCAGCCCGAAACCTTAACCCTGATCTTAACCTACGGAATCACAAGAGAACCAGTTAAGCCTCTGTGATCTTGCACAGGACTGGGTTCATTATGGAACTGGTGGACGTAGTGAGCGAGCACATTGTCATCCTAAGGTAGCACCAGAACTGACGATGCCATAGGAAAGACCAATTTGGGGGATATATGAACAGAGGACAAATGACTTGATGAGTTTATATCAGTGACCTTGAGGAATTATCCGAGACTCTTTGGTAGATTATAAGGCTACCATGTTGGTAGATGAACTTGGTGGGATCATGATTATGGATTAGCATAGCTTTCATTACCCTTGAGTAAACTGGATTTAGTAGGACAATTATGATCGCAAGCTGGAATTCTTGGAGGAATAGGGATTTGTCTTAGCCAGGGGATATTGATAGGAGATAGTTGATATTACGATAATGACTTGGGGGAAAGTGTGGAAACTCTCGCGGGACATGAGATTTGGATTAAATAGGTTACCATAGTGGAGTATGGATGCAGAGTAATTTTACATGGTTCGGAGTAAATTGGAGTTGGACTGATGATCTTGATCATGATACCATGTTTCTCGGTGGACCATAAACTAGGAGATTGGATTAATTGTCAGAATTTATTTAGGGATCTATATATTCTTGACCTTGGAGTTTACATGACCATGATAATGGAAATTGGTGGACTGACTATAGCAAGCTAGCCCTTTCAGGTATTTGGGATTATAGGGCATTAGAAGATCATGTGGGACACCATAGACATTGGATTTGTAGAATTAATGAATTATGTATCTAATGGGCTTTTGGAGTAGATTCATAGGAAAGGAAATTATATCTTGGAGTGGCATACTACGTGTTTCCTTAGGATAGAGATGCACTAACATAGACCTTGGATCAATAGACTGAGCACTTGGATTGTGGTGATTAAATTCAAGCTTAGCAACTTGTATGTTCTACCCCTGGACTTTTGCATAGATATGAGTTTGGGAATAGTTGTCATGAATGATTTTGTTAGACCTCCCCTCGGGAGCCATGAGGATATGAATAACATGAGTGATGATTGGAGTTGACCTATACGAGATGATTCTTTTGGTAATATGAGGTGAAGACTAGGTAGAACTATTGGCATCTCAGAAACTGTGCTCAAGGATGGGATGATAAACATTCACTCGCACACTAGAATCCTTGAAACCCTTACGCCCTACCAAGCCACCACATGGTCGGATCCTGACCTTGGGCTTTGGCTCTAGATCGATAAGACCTTGGCCAATGCTCAACCGTGACCATCACCAATGCCTCAGCCCACTTCATTACCCCATAGACTTCATGGAGTGCTTGGACAAGTTAGTTGTCATCTTTCTTTGATGACATACTTGTCTACCCGAAGACGAAAGAAGAATCGTTGAGCTGGTCAAGGAACATCTGAAGATCGTGATGTCTAGGAGGAAGAACTACACCAACCACCATCTTCAAGAAGTATACTTCCGCGTCAAAGACCATGTGTATCTGCAAGCCACTCCTCTCTAAGGAACCAAGCATTTCCATGACAAGGGAACCCACACCAAGATTCGTCGGCCTTCTGCAAAATCACTGCAAGACGAAGAATAGACGGCTACCGGCTAGAGTTACCACCTGAGTTACCCACTATGCACAGCATTTTCCACGAATCACAGCTTCAGAGGTGCTTCCAACATCCTAACCAACCCGATCCCTACAAGGACGTCGATCACCAAGCCATCGACCTCTAGCCCAATATGACTTACGCAAGCTACCCATTAGCAACCTGGATCAAGAAGAGCGTCATACACGGAGCCACACCATCAAGTACTTCAAGCTCAATGGAGCACTACACAAAAGTAGAAGAAGTATGAGGACGTGAAGACTACCCCAGATCCAAGTTTCTGTATCCCTTTCCACGCCTAGTTTGGGAATCTCGGGGACGAGATTCTTGTAAGGGGGGTAGGTCTGTCACACCCTGATTTTCATGCCACTACACTTAAGATAACAATCATGATAAAATGTGGTTTGACAAAAACTTTTGAGTGTTTTGGACCTTGCCTTGATTGGTTTTTGTCTGTTGTTTGCAAGTGCTCTAAAAATCAAATAAATCCTCCAACCCTTATACTCCTTCTCCTTGATCCAAAAACCTTTCCCTATGATCATGCCATGTGTATAGGACATATAAATAATTTCTTGCAAAAATAATTTGGCCAAATAGGATTTTCAAAATTTAGTTTTTCAAAAACCCCTGAATTGAGGTTTGCACTTCAAGTACTTAATTAAGGGCAGTACAAATCTCTCCAAAAATATATTTGACTCCTATTAGATATAGGGTACCCAGAAACCACAAAAATATAATTTTATAAGTTATTTTCCTATTTTAATTAAAAGCTTTTTCTTAAGGCCAGAAATGGTCTTTAATAGGGAAAAATTATTATAATGCTTTAAAAATATTTGTGAAAATTTATGGAAACTCAGTGGACATATATTGTCCATATATAAGAGTTTCAACACATGGTCATGTTCAAAAAATTGGACAAAACCTCCCAAAACCATTTCTGCCCATTTCAAGGATTTCAAATATTTCTACAGGAAATATTCCCCAACAATTCCAAGAAAATTCTATCATGTCAGATATGACATGTTGGATGATCTTGACAAGTATCATGTCATGGAGAATATTATAACCCCATGAAATCCCCTCAAAACCAATTCTGTCTATTTGGAAGTTTGAGCAACTTTACATTACCAAACATGTCCAAATGCTCTCAAATCTTGTGTACATACTCAAGTGGTCTAATCATTCATCTAGACCAAATGGCACAAGTTGGAGAAAATGTTATATTGACCAAAGTGCCCCAAAACCCTTCCTGTCCAGAACCAAATTTGAAAAACTCTACATTGCCAAGTGTGTCCTTTTGATCTAAATTTTTGTGGACATGTTCAAACCCCCAAATGATGACACTACACCAAGTGGTGCATCAAGGAGAATGGTTTTGCATGACTAGATCTTGGAAAACCCATTTCTGTTGATTTCTAGGGTTTACAAAAGTTGCACTGTCAACTTTGCCCAAATGAGCTTAAATTTTGTAGAACACACTATTTCTAAGTGCCATTCCATCCTGTTGATTCTCATCGCAATTGGAATTAATTTTCTTGCCCAAACCAACAACAAACACCTTCAGCCATTTTTCCAAAATCATCATTTTGACCTCTTCCACTAATCTCCATGAGCCCAAGTTTTACCACAGTTGAACTCGATCACCAAAGAACCTCCAAAGAGCTCCCCTCTTCCAAAGCTCCATGATTGATGGGGTAAAACCCCATTTTCCCCCTCTGGACAGCCACTTGTTCACCTCTCTCTCCACCTCCCTCTCATCTAGTGGCTCTCTAGGGCATCCAATGCCACTCCTACCTTGTTTACTCTCCCCTAAACCCCGGATACTATAAGACATGCCCATGGCACTATTAAAAGCCATGGCATGCCATGGTCAGCCCGAGCGCCGGGCCATGCTGGCACCAGGCCTTGTAGCCGCCTTCCCGCCCGATGCTCCCGTCGACCTTGGGCGTCGGGAACGTGTCCTCCGAGGCTGTCGGCCCCCTCCTCCTTCTCTCTCCTTTGAGCCCGTCGTCGCGTGCCCGAGCACCGCCCGACTTGGCCACTCCCTGGTGACACGGTTGGCCCGCCTCTGGCATCGCCCCGCTCCCCCTCTCACCTCCCTCGCTCCTGGACGGACTCCACGAGCGCCACTGACCCATCCAGGAACCCTCCCTCGACCGCCATCATGATTTCCCTGGCACCCGTGAGCTTGGCTCACGGTGCACCATGGCCTCGCCTTATAGGGACTCCCCTGGTCTCCCTCATCTCCATTCACTCTCTCCCCCTCCCTAGTCCTTATGGATCAGCCATCTCTCTCTCCCGCATCCCCTATCCTCCTGCACAGCCAAAGAATCACCGCCGACCGCCGCCAAGATTCATGGCATCCCGAGCTCCTCCGCGGGCGCAAAGCACATGGACGGGATCGACGCGCTGCGCTGACTCTTCCGGTGTGCTGGGCACCAACGCAGGTGACCGGAGCCGTCGGGACGGGGCCGGTGCCGCTCGGCCGTGCCTCCCTTGTCGCCCCTCTCCCTCAGGCGCGAGGTAGCGGACGACCACCCCGCCAGCTAGCAGGGGCCCGCCCGTCAGCGGCAGAGGTTACCGAGCCGGCCCACCTGTCGGGTTAAGTGGAAACGGCTTCTAGCCGATCCGTTTGCCCCACTGGGTGGCGCTCTCCTGTAGTGCGCCTTCGGCGTCACCTCCTCCCTCGCGCAGCTGAGCCACTGGGCCGAGCCCAGTAGGCGTTGTTTAGCTGGGCTTTCCCAAGTGCGCTTTATAAGGTTGACATCTTTTCTTCCTTTTTCTCTTTTTTATAAATATTGTAAAATCTCTACAGAATTCAGATGGACTCCAAATTTGATGATTCAAATTTCTAGTGGCTCTATAAATCATGATATATCTGTTGGTGCAACATGCACATTTTTCCAGAGACTTTTTCTTCACAAACATTTATCAAATCTTGTTTCTCCTATTTCTGTGATGAACTTTAGAAAATCACAGAGAGCTCAAAATTGATCCAAATGCCATAATTCAAATTCCTAGATGTTTCTAGGTTCATAAATTAGTTTATGAACATTTTTCTTAATACTTTCTGTACCCCACAAAATAATGAGCCATTTCTTCATATTTGTCAACTTTGCAAATTCATAGGAAACTCATTTGAACTCCAAATCCAGTGAAACCAACTCCTAGATGCTTCTAAAATCATGGTTTGCTAAATGGTGCCTCTGCTCATTTTTCAAAAATATATTTCTGCACACTTCTTGCAAATCCACAAATCCCTTGATTCCATTATATTGAAATATTCAGAGATATCCATTGATCAAATCCAATTGAAGCCACTTTGGTCATACCTCATATGACCAAAGGTATCCTAGAAAAGTCCAACTTACAATTTTAGAACACTTTTATTTTGCCTTGTTGTATTGCTTATTGTGTTTGTTTCCGACGTTAGTTGACGAAGTAGACAGAGTACTTGGAGAAGGACCCGAAGACTTGAAGACTCTGATGAACCAGGCAAGCAGCCCTTTGATCATGATACCCCTCTTGTTCATCGGTACCGTTTTTCCAATTGCATGATGATGAAGTATGACAATGGTAAACTTGTTGTGAACCACCACATGATGCATACCCTTACTGATGACCTTACCTTGTTCATGATTGCATTTTCAAGAGACTATTTGATGCATAATGATGCATGTGTACCATGAACTCTTCATGGTTACATTCTTTCGAAAACCCCATCGGGTGCCCCTAATGCCCTTGGGAGATGTTGATCTAAGGTCACCACTTGAGGAAGAAATGGTGTACCGGAGAGAGATTTTGGTGTGTGTGTAAAATGATGGATTAGATTTATGTGTGATTACCGTCCCAACCAAACATGTGCAACCACTCTACCCCTTTATGGGATGGGGCATTATTAATTACCTAGGTTGATACTAGCTTGGAGCCTGCATTACTAGTGACGGGGGAGAGTTGGTGCTCTCTCTCGGGACGGGGTCGTGCCAGGTAGGGCGGCCATTACTATTTTCACAGGGCACCGGACACAACGTTGGTCCCTTCGTGTATGCGTAATAATGTGAAAAGGGCAGAGTCCCATGATCTTTTGCTTATACACGAGGGTCGTGTCTCAACGAGTGGACTCCTTCGTCTAGGGAAAGATAGTGATCGAGTGCTTCCCCCGAGTACCTGAGGTACTGCCGGATCGTGGATGACACAAAAGCTTCCCGGATCTTGTGGGTAAAGTGCGCAACCTCTGCAGAGTGTCAAACTATTCGAATAGCCGAGTCCACAGTCATGGAAAGTTGGGAGGTGCTACTTAAACTATGTCCAGAAATTTTACAAATCACGATGCATGTGTGTGTGTAAAGGAACTATTTGTGTCAAGGTGGAGACTTGACATGTTGAATGACATGACATTGATTCAACTCTATTTATGTTGATATATGTAACCTGTTCTCGAGGTTACCCATGTTTTATTGATGCATATCTCACAAGTTGATAGGACATCGTAACTAGCATGAAGCTAGGTTGCTTACTCGTTGTACAATTGCATTGTTACTTTGAACCAAATCATGGGTTGCTTGCGAGTATATTCAAAGTACTCATTGGCTTGCCACTGGTTATTTTATTGGCCAGGGATCAAAGAATATGTCAAGACATATTGAAGATTTCCTTGGTGACGATCGTGCGAGCTAGGACGCTTTCCCAGTCAGAATGCATGTAGGGTTAAGGAAGATGGCATGGGTCCAAGTTATCGACGAAGATTTCCGCTGTGATGATATACTCAAGACTTGACCATAATGGTCCTACTTGTGTAAAACGGTATGTATGGATGTAAGACTCTTGTTATTCAGCCTCTGTGTGTTCAGTGAGGATTGATCTCTGGGATCACTGTACACGTGCATTCGGTGATCACGACTTATGAGTCGGGGTCCCAACAAGTGGTCAGCTCCGCACTGGTGGCACAGAGGGAGGTCGACGAGAAGGCAGCAATGGCGGTAGAACCAGCGGATGGCAAGCCAAAGATTCCCCGGCAGGGCCTCGTGCCGACAAGGCGCGGCCCCCGGCAGAGTCTGGTGCCACCAAGGCAATGGCCGTGCAGTCGAGTGAAGTGGTGCCAAAGAAGAAGATGATGCAGCACCCGGTTTACTTTGTCAGCTCCCTCTTGCAGGGGGCTAGGTCGAGGTATCCCGGCGTGCAAAAATTGCTCTTCGGCCTCCCTATGGCCTCGAGGACGCTGTGTCACTACTTCCAGGCCCACGAGATCACTGTCGTCACCCGCCTCCCATTGCAACGGATACTGCATAACCCGGACGCAACCGGAAGGATTGTGGAATGGGCATTGGAGCTGTCAAGCTTCGGTTTAAAGTTTGAAAGTACCTCGACAATTCAGAGTATAGTCTTGGCAGAGTTCATCACAGAATGGACCTCGACGCCTGACGAAGAAATCCAGGAGACCACTCTCCCCGGCAAGGAAGCAATCCGCGACTGGATCATGTACTTTGATGGGGCTTGCTCGTTGCAAGGCGCTGGTGCCGGTGTGCTGCTCGTCGCACCCACTGAAGAACAAGTCAAGTACGTGATCCAGATGCACTTCCCGAGGAAGATGTCCACCAACAACACAGCTGAGTATGAGGGATTGCTTGCCGGTCTCAGGGCGCGGCAGACCTCGGGGTTAAGAAGCTCATCGTCAGTGGTGACTCGCAGCTCGTTGTCAGGCCGGTCAACAAGGATTATCAGAGCCCATTGATGGAAGCTTACGTAGATGAGGTGAGGAAGCTGGAGGAACGCTTTGACAGTATCCAGGCGGAGCACGTCCCCCGAGCGGAGAACGACATCGCTGATTACCTGTCAAAGCGTGCCGCATTCAAGCTACCTATGGAACCAGGTATCTTTTTTTCTCTGGTTAAGTCAACCATCCGTCGAACCATCAGCGGGGCAAAGCAAGCGGAGAAAATCAGGTCCCGGCAAGTACTTTCCTACCGAGCCCCCTGGGGCTACCGGCAAGGGTGCTACTGGCTGGCCGAGCCTGCCTAAGAGCAATCGGCTCCGCAGGGCGTCAAGCCCTGGCCGTAGAGACAGCCGCTCCCATGGCGGAAGAGATGCCTTTGGTCCTTGCCGTCGACCCCCAGACTCCGGCATGGGCGCAGCATACCATCCAATTCCTCCAAACAGGGGAGCTTCCTATGGAGCAGGAAGAAGCGGAGAAAGTAGCCCGTCGGTCCGCCCTGTACCAGTTCGTCGATGACATCCTGTATCGGAAAAGGCCGAACGGTGTGAAACTCAAGTGCATCCCCCGGGAGGAAGGACTGGAGCTGTTGGCAGAGATACATGGAGGCATATGTGGCTCCCACATAGGGTCAAGGGCCCTTGCTGGGAAGGCGTTCGGGCAAGGTTTCTTCTGGCCCACCGCCCTCCAGGATACGACGGCACTAGTAACCAAGTGTGAAGCGTGCCAGTTCGATTCAAAGAAGCCTCATCAACCAGCCCAAGCCCTTCGAACAATCCCTCTCTCCTTGCCATTCTTGGTTTGGGGACTCGATATACTGGGCCCTTTCCCCCACGCTGTCGGGGGCTTTGAGTACTTGTACGTTGCAATCGACAAGTTCACAAAGTGGCCGGAGGTGAAAGCAGTGAGGAAGATGACTGCTCACTCAGCCGTCAAGTTCTTCAAAGGACTGGTCTGCCGTTTTTGGTGTGCCAAACAGAGTCATTACCGACAACGGCACACAGTTCACAAGCCGTACCTTCATGTAGTACATCCAAGACCTCAGCAGCAAGGTCTGTTTTGCTTCCGTGGCACATCCACGGAGCAACGGCCAAGCGGAGAGGGCAAATGTTGAAGTGTTGCGAGGCCTGAGAATGAAGTCCTTTGACAAGCTGTGCAAGACCGGAAGGCGCTGGGTTGATGAGTTGTCGGCGGTTCATTGGTCGATCAGGACGACGCCAAATCGAGACACCGGCCAGACACCTTTTGCCCTGGTATACGGGACAAAAGCAGTTCTCCCCACGAAACTCATATACGGGTCACCTCGAGTTCTCGCTTATGATGAGCTTGAGCACGAGCCGTTGCGCCAAGATGACGCGACGCTCCTTGAGGAAGATTGTCTTCGGGCGGCTGTGAGAGCGGCACGCTACCTGCAAGCCTTGCGCCGCTATCATAGCTGCAAGGTTCATGCCCGAAGCTTTGAGGAAGGCGACCTTGTTCTTCGGCACGTTCAGTCGGCCAAGAATTCTAGCAAGTTGAAGCCAAAGTGGGAAGGCCCTTATCGGGTAATATGAGTCACTAGGCCCGCCAAGATCCGCTGGAGATCAAGATGCCGCCCCAAAGTGAGCAACTTCGGAACATCGAGCATCTTCGCAAGTTTTACCCATATATGCGGCTTGCCGGGCCTCCCGGCAAGCCACCTTTTGTACAAGCTTTGCCGACAAGGCATGTGACCCTTTGTACAAAGCCAGGCGCAGACCCTAAGCATAAATAAATGAAGCGATGGCGCCCTAAGTTATAGCATGCATACTAGGTCGAGTCTCTTCCTTGGTTAGGGTTGATAGTGCTTAGCAGCGACTAACGCCTAGCCTAGAGGTCGAGTGCGCGTCTATCTGTTCCTTTTCTGTCCTCCTTTCGTTCGCAGGGCATATGAGCACTTCTGCTGAGCTATTCGGAAAGAAGGAAACGGACCGGGGCCCCGACCCCGACAAACCAGAGTTGCCAGGGGGCTGCAAGCATAGGGATCCAACCGCGGCAAGATGAGATTGTCGGGGGCTGCAGATCCAGATAAGTCTTTTATCCTCTGTCATGCATTTCGGAACCGGACTGGGGTATGTGAAACCTCGTGTTTATCTCTAGGCTGTCGTGCTCCCCTTTTTCCTATACCTAAGGATTATTTCCTGGGTCCGGATTTGGCCGTAGCCGCGGCGGCAAGGAGGTGGGACGACGAGCCTGACGCCCACTTCATCCCTGCCTCTGCCAAGAGCGCGAGAACAGTCGAGTGGAGTGGGGGGACGTCAAGGCCTGTTGCAGGCGAAAAAAGTTTATCTTAAACAATAACAAGGATTCTCTCATTGTCGCGGGATTTACCCGCGAATGAAAAACCCGGCAAGCACCCCTTTTTCATAAAAAACATCCCATACAGGTACAGTTCGTGCAAGATGAAAAACATGAGCAAGGGGATTACAAGTTTTAAATTTAACGAAGGCCCGCAGGCTTACAAACTAAAAAAGAGATAAGATGTCCGTAATCACTTTCTTTTCCCTCTCCTCAGGAGGCAGGTCAAGGAGGCGAAAGGGCAAAAGGGGCGCCTAGGCGAGCTACGAGCAACAGAAAGCACCAACAGAACACCTCGGTGGCCGCCCACGGGTGGGCCGGTGATGACGGTGCCGGGGAAGGAGGTGGAAGACGAGGCGGCAGGACCGACGATACGCGATGAAGGCGTCGGTGCTCACAGATTCGAAGTTGACGGCCTTGCCGCCCGCCCTCTTCCTCTTCTGCAGCCTCCCGACATCAGCCGCCCAAGGAGACGGCCCCGAGAAGTTCAAGGAGCTGGCCCCGCCCCTGGCAAACCTCTGCCGGAGGAGCGGTCGGTAGCAGGTGCTGCTGCTACCGCACCCGCCCAAGCACGGGGCGTCCGACGCCTAGTCGGACTCGTCTCCGCTATCCGCCCCACTGTCCTCCTCATCACTTTCGCTCGAGGAAGAGCTTCCATCGTCAGAATCTCCATCGGAGGAGCTCTCCACGCAGCACTCAGGCGAGTCCCGAACTCTCCGAAGACCTTGACGGATAGTAGGCCGTCCTCCATTAATTTGAAGTAGAGGACGAGCCCCGCCCTCAGGCTGTGCATGCGAGCGAACGTCTTCCACAAATGACGAAGGTACATGACTCGAGGAGCCGGGAAGTCGACGTCGACCCGCGTGCCCCCATTCCCGCAACCCCTCATGTACAATCTGAGGGATTGGGGCCGGTCACGCTCCATCTCCCGAGCAAACGGGGCGGCATGACGAAGATGGCGATGCGGAGGCTGGCGCAGCCTGATGAAGAACTCGCGGGGCTGGTCTCTGACATGGCCTTCCATTGGGCAAGGCATCATTGGCGGGGGCGAAGCCCGCGCGCCGCCCCGTCCTCCTCTTCCCGGAGCACTGCGTCCTCTACCCCGGCCTCGCCAACGGCCTCGCCCCCTCCCCCTTCCCCTCGCGGCGGGCTCCACCAACGCGGGCTCAGGAGGATGAGGGACGCGTTGTCGAGCAGTGACCCTCGCCGACACCATCGAAGGACCAGGATTCTCTTTCTCCATGGCGAGTGAAAGGAAGAAGCAGAAGCAAGAGGAGATAGATGACAGAAAAGTGTGGGACACCATCCCCCTTCCCCCTCCTTATAGAGCAACGGTGTCGGGGCTTGGCCACCCCGTTCGGCCAATCCAGCCACCAGAGGCACGCGGACTCGGGACCGACCTGCTGCCCCAACCAGCGACGGCCCGATTTCCCGCCCCCGCCGCTTGCTACCCCAAGTGCATGGGGGACGCATGGCGGACGTGCAGAACCGAGGGGACAGGCGAACCGACCTCTCACCACCCCGTGATCATGGGGAGTGGGCGCCTTGAAGACCGCGCCCTGGCCCCGTTCAGTAAATGAGCCGCGCCTCCACGCCTCCCTGTTTTTACTGGGAAGGTGCGAGCCGCCTCTTTACTGCGATGTGATGCATGCGTGTGAAAACCGCACGCATGCCGCCCACGTCATGCAGACCCCTCCACGCCACACCGCGCGCGTGGGTCGTGGGAAGCGGAGCGTGCGAAAAGTCTTACAATGGTAAAAACCACCCCGCCTGCCCGCGCACCGTTTTGGGCCTGACCCAACAACGTGTCGCGCTTATGTGTGGCCCAGGCCCGGGGGCACATGTCGGTGTACAAAAAGAGGGGCACGCTTTTGTACCCCTTTACCTGTGCACGGGCAATCAGAGCCGCGTCCACGACCACATCAAGCAAAGCAGGGGAGGTGAGCCAAGGTAAGACCGAAGCCCAAGATAATCAGAGCAACGCCAAGGCCAAGACCACAAAGAGCAGAGGGACGAAGAAGGTTCCCCCGGCAAGACCCTTGCCGGGGCAACCTCAGCGGCCCCGGCATGATCCTTGCCGGGACAGCTCACCCCACACCAACAGAGGGAGCCACCCTTGAGCCCACGGCCGCCAACACCGTCATCAACATGGGGCCAGGGCTCGGGAAGGCACCTCTGTGGTGGCATGCAGATCTTTGTGAAGACATATTCAAGATTAGATGAGGATTAGAAGATGACGATCCTCGGCAAGATCCTTGCCGAGGAGGGCTACCAGACCCCCGGCAAGACCCTTGCTGGGGACGACAGCGTGCCACGGCAAGATCCTTGCCGGGCCACACGGCAAGACCCTTGCCCGCCCCCCCGGCAAGGCCCTCACCAAGGACGCCGGCGGGACCACCGCCAGGCCCGCGACAACAAAGCTTCCACAGCTGTGCCCATACAGCTGACAGCCCAACTAGCTGGGCGGGCACTGCGTGGCAACATGCAGCTCCCAGGCCAACTCATCAAGCGCCTGCGTGGCGGCATGAAGATCTTCGTGAAGGCTCCACCATCGCGCCACCTCAGCTGCCTGCCTGCCTACATGGCACCGCACGCATCACTGGTCGGGGCGCGTGTCGAAGCAAGGAGGAGCGGCGACAGACGGGACGGGCCTCGCCCCCGTCCCCGATAAAGCAAGGGGACACCTAAGCCACGTATTAAATGTGTCTTGTCACATGTAATACGAGCGATAAGCTCGTGGCATCAGACGCCTTTCCACCTCCTGTGTGCCACTGTGGCAGCCCCTTCTGATTATAAATGGAGGCCCATAGCATACTGGAGAAGGATTCGGCTCTTTCGAACCACGGCTGACCACAACTAGTTTGAGAGCTCGAGAACTCTCAAAAATACAGCAACCAAAGCAGGACTAGAGTTTTGCGCATCCTCGCGGCTCGAACCTGGGTAAACGATCCTTGTGCTGTCTACTAGCCCTGCTCTCCTCGCAACCCTACGCCCCGACAACCGTAGTAGGGATTCTTTTGATCCCATAGGTGTCGTTCCACACCGACATAGGTGCTGGATCAAGGATCCACATCACACTTCAAAATTTGCACCGAAAGCACATGAAGGTTTTATGCTCGGTTACGGAAAGGACTCGCACTCCTACAGAGTCTTCAACCTCTTTCACTATAAAGTGGTTGAAACTGTGGATGTGCAGTTCGATGAGACTAACGGCTCACAAAGAGAGCACCTGCCAAATGTGCTAGATGAAGTTCCACCTAGTGAATCCATCTAGCTAATGGGAACTGGAGAAATCATACTGTCTGAAGCACAGCCTGAAGAGGAACTTGTCATTTCTGCACCTAATCAACCTGAAGACAATGCTCAGCCCGAAGACAATCCTCCCAATGATGACAATGATCAGCAAGAGCAAAATCTTCGTCCAGTTCATCCTCGTGTTGCAAATGAAGTACATATTGAGAAGATAATTGATAGCATCAATGCGCCTGGTCCACTCACTCGTTCAAGAGCAACACAACTAGCAAATTTCTGTGGGCGCTTTGCTTTTGTCTCAATATCTGAACCTAAGAAAGTTGATGAAGCCTTCATGGAACCTGAATGGATTCAAGCTATGCAAGAAGAGCTTCAACAGTTCAAGCTGAACAATGTCTGGGAACTTGTCAAGCGTCCTGACCCCCGCAAGCACACCATAATAGGCATAAAATGGATATATCGCAACAAACAAGATGAGCATGGTTAAGTTGTCAGATATAAAGCTCGTCTCGTTGCTCAAGGATACACTCAAATTGAAGGGATTGACTTCGATGAAACATCTTCTCCTATGGCTAGGCTTGAAGCTATTCGCATACTGCTAGCCTATGCTAACCATCACAACATCTTGGGTATCAAATGGATGTGAAGAGTGCATTTCTCAATGGCAAGATTGAAGAAGAAGTGTATGTCGCACAACCTCCTGGCTTTGAAGATCCAAAACATCCTGATATGGTATACAAGCTAAACAAGGCACTGTATGGCCTCAAACAAGCCCCTCACGCTTGGTATGACATGCTCAAAGACTTCCTGAAGAGCAAAGGCTTCGAACCTGGTTCCCTGGATCCCACACTCTTCACGAAGACATATGATAGTGAACTGTTTGTGTGCCAAATATATGTGGATGACATTATCTTCGGCTGCACCAACCAAAAATATAGTGATGAGTTTGGACACATGATGCAAGAGCAATATCAGATGTCCATGATGGGTGAGCTTAAGTTCTTCCTTGGTCTTCAAATTCGTCAGCAAAGAAATGGCATCTTCATATCTCAAGAGAAATACTTCAAAGATTGTCTGAAGAAGTTTGGAATGCAAGACTGCAAAGGTTACACGACGCCAATGCCAACCAAGAGTCATCTGGGTCCTGACGCCAACGGTAAAGAGTTCGATCAAAAGGTATACCACTCCACGATTGGTTCTTTACTTTATTTATGTGCATCTAGGCCAAATATTATGCTTAATGTTTGTATGTGTGCTCGGTTCCAAGCGGCACCAAAGGAATCGCATAACTTAGCTGTGAAGCGAATTCTTCGATATTTGGCTTACACCCCAACATTAGGATTATGGTATCCAAAGGGCTCAGAATTTGATCTAGTTGGATTTTGGATGCTGATTATGCTGGTGACAAGGTGGATCGCAAGTCTACATCAGGCACATGTCACTTTCTGGGACGATCACTTGTCTGTTGGTCTTCAAAGAAGCATAACTGTCTATCACTCTCCACTGCTGAATCTGAATACATTGCTTCTGGATCATGCTCCGCTCAGCTTCTATGGATGAAGAAAACACTCAAGGACTATGGCATCCATCTGGAACAAGTACCACTCTACTGCGACAACGAAAGCGCCATCAAGATTGCCAACAACCCAATTCAGCACTCGAAGACAATGCATATTGAAATTCATCATCACTTTCTCAGAGATCATGTCATGAAGGAAGATATTGATATCATACACGTCAACACTGAAGACCAACTGGCATATATCTTCACAAAGCCCTTGGATGAGAAAAGGTTTTGCAAGTTATGGTGTGAGCTAAATATCTTGGAATCCTCAAATGTCATGTGATCAGGCACACATCCTAACACTTATGCATGATGATGACTTAGATGTGCAACACACGAAGTAAAGTATATCTTCAATTAATGAAGACTTACATTCTAAGTGTGAATACATTAACGCAGAATTTGACTTCGGAGCACCACAATAATTGTGCGCCGTGTCTGGGTCTAATATTTCCTATACGGTGGCTAACGCCACCACCAAATTCTTCTGTTTGAAGTGTTTTTCTCATGGCGTTACATTTGTTATGTCTTCGCATTTGGTTTGTCTTCAATTTCAACTTGTCTTCATGATTATCTTCACTATATTGATTTGGTTGCATTCTAATATATACATATATTAGTATTCCGTCTTCTACATGATTCACTTATATCTATGTCTTGTCGTTTGAATCTTTTGAACTAAGTGAATGTGATCGGACCATAACCTCTCTATGCTTCCTACCTCAAACTCTATCTATCCAAATCATATGCATACTGTTAAAACTGTCGAATGTCTTCTCTGCGTCCTTGTCAGCAGAAGATACAGAGACAACATTAAATCTTTTTTAAATGCTCAATTCTTATTGCCTCAAACCCGGAGAAGCCGGAATGACCATCCGACAGACCAGGCGGGCGTGAGAACGTGGGACAACTCCCAATGTGTTGCATGTTCCCCATGTGTCCCTCAGATGTGAACCGCCAGGGGCACCTTCATAATTGCGCTGTGTCGTCCCATTCCCTATAAATACCCGTCCAGTCGCGGTCAAAATCCTTCTTCCACCTCTCCACCTCGACAAACCCTTGCGCCTCCGCTAGCTCTCGACGACGCTGATGACAAAGCGCTTAGCTGCCGCGACCTCTCCGACGCCGTCTTCACGCTGGCCGCGGACATCATCTTCTCCGCTGCCGCTATAGGTGTCCTCCATCGCCAAGCTAGGGAACGGAAGATCGAACTGCTTGGCCTCATCTTCTAATCCGTCTAGCAGTTCATTGTGTGGTAAATTAAAACCCTCTTTTTACCGTCTTTTTGATCCTATAGATTCATCATTTTTACCAAAAGTGGTTTATGCCTCCACAAATTTGGATCTATCCTATCTGCATCTCATATAATGCCTAGTATATTCACTTATGCTTCACACATAGTTAGATTCCTCACTTGTACTTATTCTTGGATTCGTACAAATCTGGAACCAAATCTCAACATATAAGTGAATTTCTTCGCGCTATGAGGTCAATGTCTTCTAAACTGATTTATCTTCAAAATCTTTTGAGAATGCATATGACCTCTTCCCCTTCCCTCGCATCTCTAATGTTGTCACAGGTACATGTCCGTGGGAGAATCCCTTGGTTCTCATAGTCTGCATTCATTTGCAGAATTTTTACAGGGTCACATCAACTCTACCAAAGCCAGTTCCTGTCTGACCAGCAGACGGAAGCCTTTGACAGTGTTGAAGCCATTTAGTCTGAACTCCGTGGCAACAGATAAGTCTACAAGGAAGGGTGGCAGACAACACCGTGGGAATACCTCAAGCGATTTTCCTCCTGACCTCTATGAGCTGTACAAGACAGATCCAGAGGAGGACTACAATCAGCGAAAAACCCGAATCCAATGGATTCGAAGATATTGGGCAGAACAATGGTACAAGTACAGGTTCGTGACCCAGGAATATGCTGAGAAGAATGCCATCAAGCGACCCTGGGGAGACATCTTGTACAAAAATCTTCCACCCAGGTCATTGAACAAGGCTTCTACCCTTGCATGGTCCGTGGACCACGACCTGCAGATGCCGACCCATCTTCATTGCTATGGTGTCGTGACGACAATTTGTTCAAGCGCAACTTCCAGTTTGCCAAGAACTCGGCCAAAGAAAACAAGAAGTCGCGGGGATTAGACATCAATCCAGGCCCCTCTGCTCCTTGTGCGGATGGCACACGCGAAGCTGAACCCAATCTTGTTGGGCCCTTCTACAACCTAGAAGGTCTCATCACTCATATTATGGTTCAAGGGACAGCCGTGGATGAGCCCGCAGACGACGCTGATTCTCGACGGTTACCGCACCAATCAAGCCAAAGAAGCTGAAGAAACCTAAAGCTTCGAAGCCTTCCCCTGCACCAAAAGCTTCACGAGTGAAGCCTTTGGCCACTGCTCCTCCTGCACCAAGTGTGTAGTCTGAAGATCTCTCACGCATATCCAAGTCTAAGAAGAAGAAAACAAAGCATATGCACACCACTGGTCCAGCTCTGACCCCTGCTGCTGTTCTGAGGAACAAGAATGACGCCATTGATCTTTCAAGTGATGACGATCTTACTGATGACGCTCTTTAGCAGCTGATAAAGAGCAAGCAATAGGCGGAAATCTTCAATGATTTGCCTCTCTTTGACGTGGAAGTATTGAACAACTTCATTGATGAGTGGTTTGACACCCCCAATCTCAGCTTTGACGATCTACAACTTCCAATTGTCCTAAGCGTCTCCTTCCATGGAGCCATTGCTCCTGAGCTAACTCTTGCTCAGAAAATTGTTGAGCTGAAGCATAAGATCGATTATGAAAAGGCTCAGGTCAAGAAGCATGTGGCGAAGCTCAGCATGGCAGACGTCCAAAACTTCAAGGTCATGCTGCATGAGCTCAAGGAAGTGTTTTACAAGAAACGTGATGAAGCCAAAGGTTCTCGTGAGCGCATGAAGATTCTCTTTGCCAAGTGTGTTCAAGCTTACAATGAAGCTGAGAAGCGCAAGGCACTTGGGCGTCCTGGCATCGACCCTAAGATGGGTGCCAAGCAGAAGAAGAAGCCATCAGTGGACCAAACTAAACCATTCAGGCGGGAAGAACCTCGCATTGTCTTCTCATCCAGTATGACAGGCGTGAAGCCTCAGGTCCCCACAGTGGCTTCAGAGCTTCAGAAGACAAGGGTAGCTGAAGCCAAGGCCAGAAAGCGCAAGACCAAGAACACCA
Organism: Aegilops bicornis; assembly: GCA_021605145.1. NCBI lineage: Eukaryota > Viridiplantae > Streptophyta > Magnoliopsida > Poales > Poaceae > Aegilops > Aegilops bicornis. The sequence continues at coordinate 552,169,313 of CM038672.1, read as the reverse complement.
CTGATGATGCTCCACCCACCAAGAAGTGCAAGACCGAGAAGAGAGATCGGGCTGCTCCCACAGAGCCCCTTGTAGTCGAGCCAATTTTTGTTGCTCATCCTGAATCTGCACAACAAGAACGTCGAATGATAGTTCATGAGCCTGCTTTCACAGAGGCTCCTGAAGCTGAAGACATTCCAGCTGTTGACCCCACCACAGCTGAAGACATTGGTCATCATGACAATGTTGAAGATGATGAAGTCCTTCCTCAGATCGACCACAACATGGTATCATCGCCTGTTCTTACGAACAGCGAACTCATCAACATTGGTCGTCCATTGACGCCAACTTCTCAGGATGACTCATGGGCTGGTCACCCACAAGAGTCCCCCCGTCAAGCAGAAACACTTGTTACTCCCCCAACTCCAGTCACCACTCCGGTGATTGAAGATGAAGACTTCATGGACCAACCAATTCCATCTCCAAAGGCGTCGCCAGCGTTTCGCAGGCTTCAAAGGACCAAGGCCACAGGTCACTCTGTCAAGTGTTCCAGAAGGAGAAGAGCGCCAATCCGTTTCATGCCAAGTCTTTCCTGAAGCCTCTCCAACTGTGAACAACCCCGAGACTGAAGCGAATATGGCTGAAGATATTCCGGCTGCATCAGCCGATGACCAAGAAGAACCAAGAGAAGAAGGAGCACATGTTGCTACACCCCCTACCAACCCAGTTGTTCTCGAGGAGAACGTGTCTGACCCTCCAGCTACTCAAGTGGAGGTTAACAACATTGAGGCGGCCACCAACACCAACAATGAAGCCAACGACGTTGTCATGGCTGAAGCTAATGTGGCGCCTGAAGTCAATGTGGTGCCTGAAGTGATAGCACCTGAAGTCAATGCTGCACCCGATGCCAATCTGCAGCCTTAAGTCAGTGCCTGTCGGGACCCCGATCCTAAGTCACACCGATCTAGCATGTAACACATCATATCACTTTGCGGCCTCACGCACGGTATTCCCACGGGTGTCGCCTTACCATGGCCCGGGACCGTTTGCGCCTTTTGGCTCACGTATATGATAGTGTCGCTAGCATCCATATGACAGAGAACCCGGGCCGGCATGACTAGTCGTGAACCCAAAGTGGCACTAACTTATGGGGACAGGCATACATGAATCAACATCGAGCATGTCGGTCAGCAGCGTGCGAATCCGGGCTGTAGCACTGGGCTAACAGGACTCCGGGAACCCTGGCTGTAGCACGCTAGGCAGGACTCCGGATGTCACCGCGTGACATTTCCCTGAAGGGACAGACACAGCGAGCAGAAGTGAATCACATGTCGTGAGTCAAGCGTTCGGAGCGGTAGTCTTTGGGCTAGCAGGACTCCGGTAAACCGGGCTGTAGCGGACTACTATGGCTCGGTGGAAGCACTAGACTACATTTCCCCATAAGAGAGGCTACCAAGGATAGACAACTAGGTTGTCGGATCCCACACATAGCAATAGACGTTACACGTACGCATAACATGCAAGTATGTGTTGTACAACATGGCATCACAACATAACGCAAGTCTCCGCTGCAAAACATAAATAAAGCAACGTGAGTACAAAGGTACTCAGCAAGACTTACATCAGATCCTATTATACATGCATTAGTATCAAGAAGGTAATGTGGAGTTTAGTTGCAGCAAGCTAGCTTTGACTCTGTGGCTATCCTGTTCTACGACTACCAGATCTTCTTTGAGGTGATATGGCGCACACGAGTCCACTAGTCACCACACAATACACTACTATGGATTCATTCCCATCTCCATACGAGAAGGCCATCCATTGCACTCACACTTGTCTTGAGAATTTTAGAGTATCCACTTCAAGTTGTCTATGTACCACGTAAGCATCCAAGAAGTCCATAACCGAGGACACGGCTATTCGAATAGATCATGATAACCCTGCAGGGGTGTACTTCTTCACACACGCCCTCGCCACTTACCGCCATATACACGTCATGTATCTCGGCAACCTTCAAGCGGAAGCTTTGGCGAGGGTGTCGGCCACGACCTGACTAACCACACAAGACTCTAGTCCAGGTTTATCGCCTATTCGGGTTCCATCCGCAAGGAGATCCGGCCGGGGTGTCGCTCACGGCCCCAAATGATGTGTGCAGGGTTCCCGAGCCCACCATCCGGGTGCCACTTGGTACACCAGGCCACATGTGCCTAGTCTGTCCCAAGCCCACCCTGCCGGGTGCCACTCGGTAGAAAAATAGCACTACCTACAAACACGAGAAACTAGTTGCGACTCCTGGATAATGATCAAGTTGGTTAATAAGTCGAGAGGGGCACTTAAGCATTCCAATGTGTGGTAGTAGCTAATCATTGGACAACATACATAGAACTCAGTGCTTAAGGACGGTTCCAGTGAGACAACCCACCATGTACTCCTACATGGCCTCTCACCGCTACCTTTACCAAATCGTGTTCACACACTTCACTCTCAGCATCAGAACATAGCATGGGGTTAGACCTGACACAACTCTAAGCAATAGTAGGCATAGCATGGTAGGAACACAACATGGCTCAATCAACTCCTACACATGCTAGTGGGTTTCAACTATTTACTTTGGCAATGACAGGTCATGCAGAGGAATGGGTTCAACTACCGCAGCACAAAGTAGCAGATGAATCGTTGTTGTTCTAATTCAATAACTGAGAGCAGGAGCGAGAGAGTAGGATTGTATCGGAATGAACAAGGGGGTTTGCTTGCCTGGTAAATCAACAAGGGAGGCATCGCTTCGAGAGAGGTACTCTCGAGCACTCTCTAGAGCTGGACCTATCGAGAAGGAACGGTGCCAACAATCAATACACAAGCATATGCAACAATATGATGCATGAACATGGCATGTAGATGTGATGCTGTTTGGGCTAATGCAACTAGCATTCAGTTTGGAAGAGGTCCATTTGAACCAAGAATTTAAATGCAACTCCAAATTAAGCTCTTATATATGCCATTATAGTGTTTCACTTATACAGCAGGTATAACTTGGTTTTTCATGCATGAAACTGGTACATATGGATAGGTTGCATTTTTTTGATAATTTTTCATATACAAATTATTTCAATCTGAGCTACGGTTGAATTTCTATGATTTTTTGAAGTTTTGCTAATTTTGTGGAATTTCCTGATTTATTTTAATACCAGAAAATCAAATCTTTGCGTCATGCTTAAGGCCAAGAGGTCAAAGCGCTGACCAAGTCAAACCCGACGTAGGGGTCCACACGTCAGTGACAAGGGGTTAGACAGAGGGTTATTTGCTTAATTAAAAGGATTAGGGGGCGCGGGGCCCACTGGTCAGTGTCAGTGGTTAGTAAAATGGTGATTAGCCTTAAGCTAATCACCTAACTGGTCGGGCCCGCATGTCAGGCCGGCCAGGGTCGTCGGCGGCTGGGAGCACCGGGGCGTAGCCGTGCTCCCGCAAGCATCTGTGGGAGCAGTGTATATTGGGGCGGCGTGAGCTTCGCCGAGCGCAGATCGCGGCGGCAATGAGCTTGGCTTAGCGGCGCTGCCACAAAGGCACGGGAGGCAGGAGAGGAGGGGAACCGACGTGGGGGCTCACAGGGGACCTGAAGAGACGACGGCGAGCTCGGGGAAGACGCTGACGGCGGCGAGCGGCGACGGAGATCCACGGCGGCCAGAGGCGAAGAAGGCATCGGCGACGGCTCCACGGGGCGTCCGGTGATGCACAAAAGCGGAGAGGCTACTGAGGCAAGGAGGCGGAGCTCCTGGGCGTCGGAGGAGCGAGGGGGAGGCGGTGGCTACGGTGGTGCTCGTCGGTGGCGGCGGTGGCGCTCAGACGTTCGCGGGGAAGGGCGAGAGAGAGGAGGGGAGGCCAGGGGAGAGAGACAGAGCGGTATGGGGCGGCGCGTGGCGTCGTCCAGAGGCCTGAGCGTCGAGGGGGAGGGCACGCAGGCAGCTGTGCAGCAGGCTGGGCGCAGCGACCACGCCTGCCCTCTGGCGCGAGGAGGGGGACGATGGCGCCGCGGCTGGCCAGGCCAAGTCAAGACAAAGGCCTGCCCGCAGATGTAAGTGGCCCGGTAGGTTTTTTCCCTTTTGTTTTCTTTTCTATTTTTCCTGACATTTGTTTGGTTTAATAAAAATACTAAACCATTTTATTTTCTTATGCCAATTTTTGTAGGGGCTAGTGGTATTATTCCAGAGCTCCTCATCAACTAGCATAATTTTTTGGAAATATAATATATATATAACATTTATATATCCAATGCAAATAATTATGCATTAATTCCAAATGCCCAAAATAAATACTTATGAGCTCCCAAAAATATTGGTTTGATTTTTATCTCTGTCCAATATTTTCAGAGGGCAACATGAGCATTTTCTTAGACCTTTTTGGAGCAATTTTTACTTGGGTCAATTTCTAAAATGATTCTGAGGGTTTCACAAATCCTCATTTCAATTTAAATGGAATTTAAACATGATGCACAAATGACTAGCTAGTCTAGGTCATACCAGAACTAGAGATGTGACAACTCGCCCCCACTTGAAAGAATCTCGTCCCGAGATTCAGGGGTCGACGGAATGAAAGCGGGGTACTCCAGTCGAAGACGATCTTCTCGCTCCCAAGTAGCTTCTCTCTCGGAATGATGAGACCACTGAACTTTGAGAAACTTGATGTTCTGACGTCGGGTAACACGCTCTGCTTGATCAAGAATGCGAACCGGGTACTCTCGATAGGTGAGGTTATCTTGCAGATCAAGCGTTGCGTGGTCCACTCCACGGATGGGATCCGAGAAGCAACGACTGAGTTGAGAGACGTGGAAGACATCATGAACTCGAGAAAGATGTGGGGTTAGTTCCAACTGGTAGGCAACCTCTCCTCGTTTAGCGAGAATGCGGAAAGGACCAATGTAACGAGGAGCCAACTTGCCCTTGATACCGAAACGATGGGTACCCTTTAGAGGAGTAACCCGAAGGTAAGCCTTGTCGCCAATTTCATAAGCCACTTCCTTATGACGACGGTCATACTGGCTCTTTTGACGAGATTGGGCTGTTTTCAAATTCTCACGAATGATGCGAACTTGCTCTTCTGCCTCCTGGATCATGTCCGGTCCAAAGAATTGTCTTTCACCGGTTTCTGACCAGTTCAAAGGTGTTCGACATCTTCGTCCATAGAGAATCTCAAAAGGAGCTTTCTTGAGACTGGATTGATAGCTATTGTTATAAGCAAACTTCGGCAAAAGGAAGACAATTCTCCCAATCCATACCGAATGAGATAACGCAAGCTCTAAGCATGTCTTCGAGAATTTGGTTGACCCTTTCCACCGACCACTGACCGAGGATGGAAAGCGGCATCAAGGAAAGATGGGTTCCCATGGCAGTTTGGAAACTTTCCCAGAAATGAGAAGTGAAAAGACTGCCACGGTCTGAATTGATCTCTAGTGGAACACCATGAAGGGATACTATTCGAGAAATATATAAGTCAGCGAGCTGACTAGCAGTGATACTCTCTCGAACAGGTAGGAAGTGAGCCACTTTGGAAAGACGATCAACGACTACGAAGATAGCGTTATTCCCTTTCTTGGTCCTGGGAAAGCCGGTGATGAAATCCATACCAACTTTATCCCATTTCCACTCAGGAATAGCTAAAGGATGAAGGGTGCCAGCGGGCCTCTGATGCTCTGCTTTAACGCCACGACAAACGTCGCAGTTAGCAATAAACTAAGCGATTTCTCTCTTCATCCTAGTCCACCAGAACCTCTGGCGTAGGTCCTGATACATCTTAGTGTTGGGGAACGCAGTAATTTCAAAAAATTTCCTACGCACACACAGGACCATGGTGATGGCATAGCAACGAGAGGGGAGAGTGTTGTCTACGTACCCTCGTGAGACCGTGAAGCGGAAGCGATCACAACGTAGAGGAAGTAGTCGACGTTCTCCTCGCGATCCTGCCGATCCCAGCCAAGTTACTCCGGCACCTCCGAGTCGATGATGACGAGAGGAAGTAGTCAGACGTTCTCCTCACGATCCAGCCGATCCCAGCGCCATTACTCGGCACCTCCGAGTTCTTGGCACACGCTCAGCTTGATGACGCCCACGGGCTCCGATCCAAAGCAAAGCTCCGGGAGAGGGAGTTCCACAAGACGACGGCGTGGTGACGATCTTGATGTTTTACCGACGCAGGGCTTCGCCTAAGCACCGCTACGATATGACCGAGGTGGAATATGGTGGAGGGGGCACCAGACACGGCTAAGGAAGCGATCTCAAGGATCAACTTGTGTGTTCTAGGGTGCCCCCTCCCCAGATATAAAGGAGGGAGGAGGAGGTGGCGGCCCAAGGGGCGCACCAAGGAGGGGGAAACCTACTCCAAGTAGGTTTCCTCTCTTCCTTATCTTATTTGGAGGGAAGGAAAGAGTACTAGTATTTAGGAAGTAGTACTAGTAGTAGAAATAGGAAGAGGGGAAGGAGAAAGGAAGGGGGGGGCGGCCCCTCCCCAATTCGGATTGGGCTTGGGGGCGCCCCTTCCCTTGTTCCTTCTCCTTCCTCCTACATGGGCCCAATAAGGCCCATATACCTCCCGGGGTTCGGTAACCTCCCGGAGCTCCAAACTTCTCCGGAACCTTTCCGGTGTCCAAATATATCCGTCCAATATGTAAATCTTTATGTCTCGACCATTTCGAGACTCCTCGTCATGTCCGTGATCATATCCGGACTCGAACAACCTTGGTACATCAAAATACATAAACTCATAATATAACTGCCATCGAAACCTTAAGCGTGCGGACCCTACGGTTCGAGAACAATGTAGACATGACCGAGACACATCTCCGGTCAATAACCAATAGCGGGACCTGATGCCCATATTGGTTCCTACATATTCTACGAAGATCTTTATCGGTCAGACCGCATAACAACATACGTTGTTCCCTTTGTCATCGGTATGTTACTTGCCGAGATTCGATCGTCGGTATCCAATACCTAGTTCAATCTCGTTATCGGTAAGTCTCTTTACTCGTTCCAGTAATACATCATCTCACAACTAACTCATTAGTTGTAATGCTTGCAAGGCTTATGTGATGTGTATTACCGAGAAGGCCTAGAGATACCTCTCCGACAATCGGAGTGACAAAACCTAATCTCAAATACGCCAACCCAACAAGTACCTTTGGAGACACCTGTAGTACTCCTTTATAATCACCCGATTCACGTTGTGACGTTTGGTAGCACCTAAAGTGTTCCTCCGTAAACGGGAGTTGCATAATCTCATAGTTACAGTGAACATATATAAGTCATGAAGAAAGCAATAGCAACATACTAAGCGATCAAGTGCTAGGCTAACGGAATGGGTCATGTCAATCAGATCATTCTCCTAATGATGTGATCCCGTTAATCAAATGACAACTCATGTCTATGGTTAGGAAACATAACCATCTTTGATTAACGAGCTAGTCAAGTAGAGGCATACTAGTGACACTCTGTTTGTCTATGTATTCACACATGTATTATGTTTCCGGTTAATACAATTCTAGCATGAATAATAAACATTTATCATGATATAAGGAAATAAATAATATCTTTATTATTGCCTCTAGGGCATATTTCCTTCACTTAGTACTACCGGGATGAATCGTGAGAGGAGATTCATGCGCCTCCTTAAGAATCAATTGTCGAAGATGTTGACTCTTGGGAACCACCAAGCGATTCACAAAGAAGACAACACCTCGATCATCCATAGAGAAACATCCACCAACTCCCTTCTTAATGTTTCTCTTGATCCGGGAAATTCCCGTGTCCTGCTTTTGAGCGGCGATAATCCGATCCTCAAGATCAGGTTTTGCCACCAAGGTAGAGAGGAATCCGTGAGGAGCAATGTGAAGGTTAAGCCTACAAAATTCCTCATGAAGAAGTGGTTGCCCCTGCTGCAACATGAGGTTGTTGCAATAGGATTTGCGACTTAGCGCATCAGCCATGACATTAGCTTTTCCTGGGGTGTAGGTAATCCCTAGATCATAATCTGAGATCAACTCCAACCAACGTCTTTGCCTAAGGTTCAAATCTGGTTGGGTGAAGATATACTTGAGACTCTGGTGATCGGTGTAGATCTCGCAACGTTTACCAAGAAGGTAATGTCGCTAGGTCTTGAGTGCATAGACTACGGCTGCAAGCTCTAGATCATGTGTAGGATAATTCTCCTCATGTGGATGCAACTGTCGAGATGCATAGGAAATCACAAGACGATCCTGCATAAGAATGCAACCTAGACCCTATCGTGAGGCGTCGCAGTAGATAACAAAGTCCTTCGTGAAATCCGGTGGCACAAGTATGGGAGCAGAAGTCAGGCGTCTTTTCAGTTCCTGAAAACTGTACTCACACTGTGGGGACCACTCAAACTTTTTATCTTTCTTGAGAAGTTCCGTGAGGGGTTTGGCTACTTTGGAGAAGTTTTCAACAAAGCGGCGATAATAGCTGGCTAGACCAAGGAAACTCCTAACTTGTTTAATGGTTTCAGGTGGAGTCCAATCAAGAACGGCCTTAACTCTCTCAGGATTGACAACGATACCCTTACCAGAGATTACATGGCCTAGGTAGGTCACTTCTGGCAACCAAAATTCACACTTGGAGAACTTGGCATAAAGGCGGTGCTCTCTGAGTTTTTCTAGCACAAGTCTAAGATGTTCGGCATGCTCTTCCTCGTTCTTCGAGTATATAAGGATATCATCGAGGTAAACCACGACGAACTTATCTAAGTACTCCATGAAGATCGAGTTCATCAAGCGGGCGAATGTAGCTGGAGCGTTGGTTAGACCAAAGGACATGACGGTGTACTCATACTGGCCATAACGAGTGACAAAGGCTGTCTTGGGGATGTCCCTGTTTCTATTCTTGATTTGGTGGTAGCCTAACCTCAAATCCATCTTGGAAAAGACTGAGGATCCAGCGAGCTGATCATACAGGTCGTTGATCCTGGGGAGCGGATATTTGTTCTTTATCGTGACCAAATTAACGGGACTATAATCTACAACCATTCGGTCCGTACCATCCTTCTTCTTGACGAAGAGGACGGGGCAAGCCCAAGGAGAAGAACTAGGACGGATGAAACCCTTTTGCAAGGACTCATCAAGTTGTTTCTTAAGCTCGGCTAGTTCTAAGGGTGCCATCTTGTAAGGTCTCCTAGAGGTTGGAGCGGTTCCTGGGATAAGATCTATGACGAACTCTACATCTCTGTCAGGTGGAATACCTGGCAGTTCCTCTGGAAAGACATCCGGAAAGTCACGGACTACCGGGATATCTTCAAGGTCTGGAAGAGGGCTGGCATTAAGAGAATAGAGTTGACGCTTTGCAACTCTGGTGGAGACAGTGACTATCTTGCCAGATGGGTGTGTAAGCTGAACAGATCTGGTGTAACAATCAATCTTGGCATGATGAGCTGTCATCCAGTCCATACCAAAGATGATGTTAATATCTGTGGACTTGAGGGCTATAAGTGAGGCAAGGAATACAAGTCTATCAACAAGGATTTCATTACCATAGCTGATTCTGGTGGTTTGCCATCTAGACCCTGGGGTTTGGATTTCAAGCGGGGTTGGCATATCACGAAATGACATGTCGTGCAAATGAGCATAGCCTTCAGAGATGAAGGAGTGAGATGCTCCAGTATCGAATGGAACCGAAGCTGGATGACAGTTGACAAGGAGTGTACCAAGAACGACATTCGGATCATCATGAGCGTCTTTAGCTGAGACGTGATGCACACGTCCACGTTCAGTGGGAGCTTTCTTGACACTGATCATCTTGCGTGATGGCTTAACACAGCCAACAGTCTTCTCGGGCTGGGGTGGAGCATAACTGGCCTGAGAGCAGTCACGTGCATAGTGTCCTGGCTCTCTGCATGTGAAGCAAGTCCCTGAAGTTGGACGTGGACCCGCATTGGAAGGCAGTCTACCAACAGGCTTGGGTGGAGCATACTCCTGAACTGGGTGAGGCGCCACACAAGATGGCCTCGGTGTATAACCAGGAGGAAGAGCGGAGTTCGGAATCCAAATCCGGCGCTTCTGCGAACTAGAACCGGAGGAAGAAACCAAATCACGGTTGTGCTTACGAGACTCCTCGTACGTGAGCTGAGCTGTCTCTGTGTTAATGGCCTTGTTCACAAGAGCCTGGAATGTATCACAATGATGTAGGTGGAGATCACGACGCAACTTGGGGTTGAGACCCTTCCGAAACCTAGCCTGTTTCTTGGCGTCCGTGGACACCTCGTCTGTAGCATACCGGGCAAGGTTCTCAAACTCTCTGCTGTAAGCATCAACAGCCATCTTACTCTGGGTGAAACTACAGAACTCTTCTCTCTTGCGATCAATGAGGGCTTCAGGAATGTGATGCTCGCGAAAAGCCTCAATGAAATCCCTCCAGGTAGGAATCTGGCCAGCTGGAAGCATAGCCTCATAGTTCTGCCATCAAAGACTAGCAGGACCTTCCGGTGGTATGCAGCATAGGTGACCTTGTCACTTTCAGCTACGTTCGTAGAACGGAGCTTGCGTGTGATACTACGGAGCCAGTCATCTGCATCGAGTGGCTCGATGGAATGATGAAAGGTAGGTGGGTGCAAGCGAATGAAGTCATGAATGGTCACAAATCCTTTGAACTGATGTGTGGTGTTCTCCTCGATATGTGCCAACAAGCGGTTAGACTCACGCTTGTTCCTCTCCATCTCTAACATGAACTCTGCCAATGAAGGCTGGTCGGGAGGATCCTCATCCCTACCATCTCCGTGGTTCTGGCTACGAGCAACAGAACTTCGCTTAACTGATGACATCCTGAGAAACGAAACCAAGGACGGAATCAGCATCAACTATAAGCTATAGATTGTAGGACAAGGAAATTAGTAACTCTCGAACTCCTGGGCAATTCCGGCAGCATAACGGCAGTGAAATGCTCAGAATGAGACATCCTGCTAAAATGGGGTAGTAACATACTCAACATCTTCACTCAAGGTTCTGGGTTAATAATAAACAGACTACACCGGAGGTACTCAAGCTGGGATATGACTCTGATCAACCAATCCTAAGAGACTACGGAGTAGTAACACGTGATCCTGATAGACGGAAAGAAACCCTAGTTCCTTAACCCCTTCGGAAAGATAGGATGACTCAGATCAGAAGGCCATGAGGTAAAGGAGTAAAAAGAGCCTTACGTTCCTTCCCACAATCAATTCCCCTACATAACTAAATCATTTCTAGACTCAACTTCGACCAGGTTGGCTTGGAAATCCTACAGGCAGTCAGGCTCTGATACCAAAGCTGTTGGGACCCCGATCCTAAGTCACACCAATCTAGCATGTAACACATCATATCACTTTGCGGCCTCACGCACGGTATTCCCACAGGTATCGCCTTACCATGGCCCGGGACCGTTTGCGCCTTTTGGCTCACGTATATGATAGTGTCGCTAGCATCCATATGACAGAGAACCGGGCCGACATGACTAGTCGTGGAACCCAAAGTGGCACTAACCTATGGGGACAGGCATACATGAATCAACATCGAGCATCTCGGTCGTGACGTGCGAATCCGGGCTGTAACCGGCTAACAGGACTCCGGGAACCCGGCTGTAGCGAGCTAGGCAGGACTCGAATGTCACGCGTGACATTTCCCGAAGACGTAGACGTGAACGAAGTGAATCACAATCCGGCCGATCAAGTGTTAGGAGGCGGTAGTCTTGGGCTAGCAGGACTCGATGGCATGTAGCGGACTACTATGGCTCGGTGGAAGCACTAGACTACATTTCCCCATAAGGGAGGCTACCAAGGATAGACAACTAGTTGTCGGATCCCACACATAGCAATACACGTTAGACGTACGCATAACATGCAAGTATGTGTTGTACAACATGGCATCACAACATAATGCAAACTCAAATAGATAAAGGCCCAGAAGAGCCACATAGCATTAAATACAAACAGGGGTCACATGACCCATCATTCAGAGCATACAAACAACAAGCGGAAGCATTACATGTCTGAGTACGCATAACTATAAAAGAAAAGGCTGAGAAGCCTGACTATCTACAAGACCCTCCCAAGGGTACAAGATCGTAGCTGAGGTAACAAGCTACTCGTCGAAGTCCAAGCGGAACTACTAGTAAGACCGAAGTCTCCGCTGCAAAACATAAATAAAGCAACGTGAGTACAAAGGTACTCAGCAAGACTTACATCAGATCCTATTATACATGCATTAGTATCAAGAAGGTAATGTGGAGTTTAGTTGCGACAAGCCAGCTTTGACTACTGTGGCTATCCTGTTCTCACGACTACGAGAACTTCTTTGAGGTGATATAGGCGCTACGAGTCCACTAGTCACCACACAATACACTACTATGGATTCATTCCGTCTCCATACGAGAAGGCCATCCATAGCACTCACACTTGTCTTGAGCATTTTAGAGTATCCACTTCAAGTTGTCTATGTACCACGTAAGCATCCAAGAAGTCCATAACCAAGGACACGGCTATTCGAATAGAACATGATAACCCTGCAGGGGTGTACTTCTTCACACACACTCTCGCCACTTATCGCCATATACACGTCATGTATCTCGGCAACCTTCAAGCGGAAGCCTGGCGAGGGTGTCGACCATGACCTGACTAACCACACAAGACTCTAGTCCAGGTTTATCGCCTATTCGGGTTCCATCCGCAAGGAGATCCGGCCGGGTGTCGCTCACGGCCCAAAACGATGTGTGCAGGGTTCCCGAGCCCACCATCCGGGTGCCACTCGGTACACCAGGCCACATGTGCCTAGTCTGTCCCAAGCCCACCCTGCCGGGTGCCACTCGGTAGAAAAATAGCACTACCTACAAACACCAGAAACTAGTTGCGACTCCTGGATAAAGATCAAGTTGGTTAATAAGTCGAGAGGGGCACTTAAGCATTCCAATGTGTGGTAGTAGCTAGTCATTGGACAACATACATAGAACTCAGTGCTTAAGGACGGTTCCAGTGAGACAACCCACCATGTACTCCAACATGGCCTCTCACCGCTACCTATACCAAATCGTGTTCACACACTTCACTCTCAGCATCAGAACATATTGTAACACTCCAATTCACTCCCAATGAATCAGACCTGACACAACTCTAAGCAATAGCAGGCATAGCATGGTAGGAACACAACATGGCTCAATCAACTCCTACACATGCTAGTGGGTTTCAACTATTTATCGTGGCAATGACAGTCATGCAGAGGAATGGGTTCAAGTACCGCAGCACAAAGTAGCAGATGAATCGTTGTTGTCCTAATGCAATAGCGAGAGCAGGAGTGAGAGAGTAGGATTGTATCAGAATGAACAAGGGGTTTGCTTGCTCGGTAAATCAACAAGGGAGGCACTGCTTCACGCATGACAGTACTCTCGAGCACTCTCAAGATTTGGACCTATGGAGAAGGAGCAGTGCCAACAATCAATACACAAGCATATGCAACAATATGATGCATGAACATGGCATGTAGATGTGATGCTGTTTGGGCTAATGCAACTAGCATTCAGTTTGGAAGAGGTCCATTTGAACCAAGAATTTAAATGCAACTCCAAATTAAGCTCTTATATATGCCATTATAGTGTTTCACTCATACAGCAGGTATAACTTGGTTTTTCATGCATGAAACTGGTACAGATGGATAGATTGCATTTTTCTGATAATTTTTCATATATAAATTATTTCAATCTGAGCTACGGTTGAATTTCTATGATTTTTTGAAGTTTTGCTAATTTCCTGGAATTTCCTCGTTTATTTTAATACCAGAAAATCAAATACTGCGTCAGCACTGCGTCATGCTTGCGTCAGCAGGTCAAAGGCGCTGACCAAGTCAAACCTGACGTGTGGGGTCCACACGTCAGTGACAAGGGGTTAGACAGAGGGTTATTTGCTTAATTAAAAGGATTAGGGGGCGCGGGGCCCACTGGTCAGTGTCAGTGGTTAGTAAAATGGTGATTAGCCTTAAGCTAATCACCTGACTGGTCGAGCCCGCATGTCAGGCCGGCCAGGGTCGTCGGCGGCGACCTCTGGACGCGACGCGTCCGCGATTCAGGCCACGGGGGCGGCGGCTGGGAGCACTGGCGTAGCGTGCTCCCGCCAAGCATCGAGGGAGCAGCGAGAAAGGCTGCGGGGCGACAGAGCTCACGGAGCGCAGCTCATGGGCGGCAGCCGGAGCTCGGCTCGAGGGAGCGCGCGGCTACGATGCACGGGGAGGCAGGAGAGGAGGGGGAACCGACGTGGGGGGCTCACAGGGGACCGGAAGAGACGACGGCGAGCTCGGGGAAGACGCTGACTGTGGCGATGGCGACGGAGATCCACGGCAGCCGGAGGCGAAGAAGGCATCGGCGACGGCTCCACGGGGCGTCCGGCGATGCACAACTTGGCGGAGAGGCTACAGGGCGAGGAGGCGGAGCTCCTGGGCGTGTCGGAGGAGCGAGGGGGAGGCGGTGGCTACGGTGGTGCTCATCGGCGGCGGCGGTGGCGCTCAGACGTTCGCGGGGAAGGGCGAGAGAGAGGAGGGGAGGACAGGGGAGAGAGATAAAGCGGTGCGGGGCGGCGCGTGGCGTCGTCCGGAGGCTTGAGCGTCGAGGGGGAGGGCACGCAGGCAGCTGCCGTGGCGGGCATGCGCGCGGCGTATGGCGACCACGCGCCCTGTCCCTCTGGCGCGAGGATGGGGACGATTGGCGCTGGCGGTCGGGACGAACCAAACCGCCTGCCCATTTGGCTGCATGTAAGTGGCCCGGGTAGGTTTTTCCCTTTTTGTTTTCTTTTCTATTTTTCTGACATTTTTTTGGTTTAATAAAAATACTAAACCATTTTATTTTCTTATGCCAATTTCTGTAGGGGCTAGTGGTATTATTCCAGAGCTCCTCATCAACTAGCATAATTTTTGGACATATAATATATATAACATTTATATATCCAATGCAAATAATTATGCATTAATTCCAAATGACCAAAATAAATACGTATGAGCTCCCAAAAATATTGGTTTGATTTTTATCTCTGTCCAATATTTTCAGAGGGCAACATGAGCATTTTCTTGGACCTTTTTGGAGCAATTTTTACTTGGGTCAATTTCCAAAATGATTCTGAGGGTTTCACAAATCCTCATATCAATTTAAATGGAATTTAAACATGATGCACAAATGACTAGCTAGTCTAGGTCATACCAGAACTAGGGATGTGACAGTGCCACTGCCACTGCCACTGCTCCTGTACCGCCTCCCAGGCACATACTATTGAGCAAGCATACAACTATGGTCACCTGGTCACTGTCAGATGGCCTATTCTGGTTCCTCCTCCTGCTGCTGGTCAGCAATTTGACTATCATGTCGCGCACAGGCCACAGGTCCAGAAGCCAAAGCCAAGACTGCCCAGGTTTCCAGGTACTGCCACTACACCAGTAGCAAGTGGTTTCATTGCGCACAACACTTTCTTTGATAGCGCCAAGAACCCCTATTCCAAGCCAAGGATTTCATCAGATCGGTTCAGGAGCTATCAGCAGCGCAGTTATTGTTCATTTGTTCTTTATGATCAAGGGCGCATATTTACTCATATGCGACTTGACTGCGAAGCCATTGCTGGATTGCCATGCCTTGAAGAAGCCCTTGACTGCTTCCGTGATGCTAGCTTGCTAAACTTTGTGACTGATAAGGAGCATTGGTATGAAGAACTTCTGCTTCAATTTTATGCTACCCGCCACATTCGCGGATACAACAGGGATCGGAAGACTTGGGTCCTGAGTGGATGACAGGCAATGTCCATCATGAAGCCAAACCTTTTGACATCATTGAGCTAACCGGCCTGCCCACTCCAGGAGAATTATATGAACCTGGTTGTCAGCTTCACCGCAATGCTCTGGAGAGTATCTTCCACAAGCCAGAGCCCAACATGAGCCAAATGCTCAGCATGATGAAGCCTCTGCCACATGACGCTAATTACCCAAAGGAGTTCTTTGTCGAAGATCTAGATTATCTGCCACGCACAATTTATCACATCATCAGGCGAACTCTATGGCTTGTCAAAGAACATTCTTCAGCAGAAAAACATGAAGGAGCAATGAACACTTTGGTCTTTTATATCTTCAACGGCATTAGCTTCAATGATAAAGACTTCTTTCTCAGGAAGTTGGCTGCATCAGGATCTGATCTCTTTGGACTGAAGTTCTACGCTCTGTGGGTCATGCGCCTCATCAAGCTACACTCAGCAGTAAACTATCAGCCCTCTGCTCGTAACCATCTGATCTTTCTGCCAGAGGTTGATATGTTCGTTGAAGCCATATACCCAGAGCCTGCCAAGGAGCCTGTTTGTCTTTACAATGCTGATCACCAAAGCTTCACGCCACCCATTGAAGGAGTCCAGGCAGTTACTCGTGTTTATCCTTTGGCTGGCAATACACGCTTACCTCACCGTGCTCAAACTGAAGCCACTGAAAGCACTATTGCTCCAAGGCCTCGGATGCGATCTCGTGTTCTTAATGACCGAGAACTTCTCGTTGCCCTGCAGCAGAAACATGATAAGCATCACTTATGGCTAAAGCGGCAGATGGAAAGCCTCTTGGTGGACGTCAATCGCATTCGCAATCTTGGCACCAAGTATGCCTTTGTTACACATGAAACCTGTCGGAGGTCATGGAAGAGTTTGACATTGCTCAGTGCTGAAGTAGATCTTCTAGACGATGGCTTCACTAAAAGATTCAAGTTTCACTCCACTCCTCCAAGGAATGTTGTCTTGCATCGAACTCCGTCTCTTGAAGACTCTGATTATTCCTCCTCCACTGCAACGGTGAATGCCAGAGTAATCAATGATCAATATGAAGCTACTTCACCTCCTCCAACTTCAGCGTGTATCGACATTGCACCAAGTTCGTCTGCACCGTCAAACCCCGATGCCGACACAACATCCTCTCCTACTCCTTCTGGGAACGAGTAGAGGCTCTATTTCTTCAAACCTTTTTGGTCCTTACTGACAAAAGGGGGAGAAGCATATGAATTGATAGTCTTCAAGCGGAACACTTAAACCTGATGGTCGTCTGCTACTTGTTTGCTATTCTGTGATGCGATGATAAATCCTGCACGAAGTCATATTGCAGAGATCCATTTTTCATTATGCATGTCACTATCTTTGTTATATCAAATCATGCATGATGAATTGTCTTCATAAGTTGAAGAGGGTCTCCACAAGTACAACCTGCCATGTGCATTTGCATTCCAAAAGCAAATTACTTATATGCACATCTTCAGGGGGGCCCTTTTGCTACTTACGAAGAAAATACCTAAATTCTTTACAATTTCACATACTTTTATCCCCGTTGAAAACTTCAACCAGTTTGTTATCAATCACCAAAAAGGGGGAGATTGTAAGTGCGTCTAGTGCCACCCCTAGGTTGTTTTGGAGTATTGACGACAAACCTGGTTGAGAGACTAATGTGTTTGTGAGAATTGCAGGATAACATAGGTATTAGTCCCTCATTGATTCGGTTCACCTACCGGAGATGACCCCTAAAAATGTATGAAGACATTGAAGACAATGGTGGTATGTGAAGATATTCACATTGAAGAATATGACAACAGAAGACATCGCGTGAAGACTATGGAGCACGAAGACATAGTTCTTTTGTTGTTTCCTTTTCTTCTTTGTTGAGTCGTAGGAACCACCGTACTGTTAAGTGTGGTCCCAGTGAACAAAGTCAGAGTGACTGAAGTGATGCTAAACCAAAATCCTATGTCTTCGAGCGAAGACAATGAGAGCAAATCTTAATCCAGAGCTGGATGAGTCAGCTTTACTTGTAGCCCAAGTAAAGTTGTCGCATGTGCTTGAAATCTGACCGTTGGGACACGTGTCAGTTCCTTAGTGACCCAGGGTCATTTCGGACAAATCAGGTCGGGTTGCCTAGTCATTAAATAGCCCACCACCTACACCATAAATTGGAGGCTGCTCAGAGTTAGTGCAAGGCTTTGGTCGTTTGAGAGCAACCCACCTCCGAAGCTTTTGAGAGAGAGAAATCCTTGTGAGGACAAAGCCCAAACACCCAGAGCCAAAGAGTGTTAGGCATCACTGAAGTCTTTCTGTCTGCGTGACCTGAAGACTTGTTACACTTGAGGACTGTGAATCCTCCAGCCGGTTAGGCGTCACGTTCTGAGCATCCAAGAGTCATTGTGGATCGCCGGTGAACAAAGTCGGTGAAGGTTTGGAAGTCTAATTTGAAGACTTACCAGAGTAATTGGGCGAGGACTGGGTGTCCTTATCTCAAGGGGAATAAGGTGAGACGCGGTCTTTTGAGTTGAATCTCAGCCTCCCTAACCAGATGTACAGTTGTCACAACAACTGGAACTGGTCCATCAAAACATGTGTCCTCAACAAGTGAATGGTTATATCCTCTACCTCTCTTTACTTACAGTTTGTCTTCGTGAAGTCATTGCTTGTTTCCTTTACCTATTTGTCTTCACTGTGTGATTCCTATCGTTGTTTGGCTTCATACCATCTTCCATCCTGATCCGTACTACCTAGCTGTTATTAGTCTTCGCACTTTAACTTCATTGAATACTTGACTATGGCTTGCCTAGTGTAGTCTACCTTCCGCTGCATATCAATAGGTTCATTTCTATTGTTTGTCTTTGAAACTCTCATGTTTTAAAGACTTCCATAAAAATCGCCTATTCACCCCCCTCTAGTCGATAACTAGCACTTTCAGTCATGCATGCTATTGCTTAGAGTTATGTCAGGTCCGGTTCATCGGGGATGAATTGGAGGTGTGTGAACATGTCCTACTATTGAGAGCTAAGTGTGTGAACATGATTTGGTAAAGGTATCGGTGAGAGGCCATGTAGGAGTACATGGTGGCTTGTCTCATTGAAGCCGTCCTCAGGAACTGAGTTCTGTGTTTGTTATCCATGAACAGTTACTACCACACATTGGGTTTCGGTAACTCGACCCCTCTCGACTTATTAGTCAACATGATCTCTATCCCAGAGTTGCAACTAGTTTCTGGTGTTTGTAGGTAGTGTTAGTTGTCTACCAAGTGGGACCCAGTACAGGTGGGCTTGGGACAGACTAGGCACCGTGGCACGGTGTACCAAGCGTAGATCCACCCGTCGAGGTGGGCTTGGGAACCCTGCACACATCGTTTGGGGCCGTGAGAGACACCCCGGCCGGATCTCCTTGCAGGTGGAACCCGAATAGGCGATAAACCTGGACTAGAGACTTGTGTGGTTAGTCAGGTCGTGGCCGACTCCCTCGCCAGGCTTCCGCTTGAAGGCTGTGGAGATACACGACGTGTACATGGTGGTAAGTGGCGAGAGCGTGTGTGAAGAAGTACACCCCTGTAGGGTTAACATGATCTATTCGAATAGCCGTGTCCGCAGTAAAGGACTTCTGGGTTGCCTGTACAGTTCATAGATAACTTGAAGTGGACTCTAAAATGCGCAAGATAAGCGTGAGTGCAATGGATGGCCTTCTCGTTTTGAGATGGGAGCGGATCCATTGTGGTGTATTGATTTGGTGAATATGTGGACTCGTGTGTGCCACCTCAAAAAAGTTACTTGCTGTCGTAGTTCAGGATAGCCACCGAGTCAAGCTGGCTTGCTGCAGTTAAACTACACCACCCCCTTTTGTTGATACCGATGCATATGTAGTTAGTTCTGATGTAAGTCTTGCTGGGTACATTTGTACTCACGTTTGCTTAATTTATGTTTTTGCCGAGAGACTTCAGTCTTGCTAGTAGTTCCGCGTGGACTTCGATGTTTAGCTTGTTACCTCAGCTACAATCTTGTACCCTTGGAAGGGTCTTGTTGATAGTCAGGCTTCTCAGCATTTTTCATTTGTAGTTGTCTGTACTCAGACATGTTTATGCTTCCGCTTGTTGCTTGTATGCTCTCTATGTTGGGTCATGAGAGCTGTCGGTGTCAAAACCGGCGGATCTCGGGTAGGGGGTCCCGAACTGTGCGTCTAAGGCGGATGGTAACAGGAGACAGGGGACACGATGTTTACCCAGGTTCGGGCCCTCTCTATGGAGGTAATACCCTACTTCCTTCTTGATTGATCTTGATGATATGAGTATTACAAGAGTTGATCTACCACGAGATCGTAGAGGCTAAACCCTAGAAGCTAGCCTATGGTATGATTGTTGTATATATGAGATTGTCTATCGACTAGCCTGGCCTCGGTTTATATAATGCACCAGAGGCCTAGGAAAACAAGAGTCCTAGCTGAATATGCCGATGGGGGAGGAGTCCTTGTCTTGACTGCCAAGTCTTGTGGAATCTTCCTTGTATGCGGCAACTGTCCGGACTGGCCCATGAGTATACGGCCATGGGGATCCTCAGCCCAATCCATCTGATCGGGAGACGACGTGGTGAGTACCCCCTAGTCCAGGACACCGTCAGTAGCCCCCTGAACCGGTCTTCAAGTTGGGGACGCTCCTCGATTCTTCCGAACTATTCTTCATCTTCGGTCGTCGGTCTTAAAAACTGGTTCAACAAATCTTCTCATCTTCGATCTTGAGGATCGCCTAAGTGCATATGAAGAGTTTAAATGTTGGGTATCCGAGGAGCCCCTTTAAGTTTCGGCCTTTATCAATGCCTTGTTATTTTTATGCCACGCCTCGGGTTTGAAGTTATTCCTGGGAGGCGGTGTCCTCTTGCGTCCGAGCTCTAACACCGGACTGCATTCGAGGTATCTTTTGCAGCCGAGCACCAACGCCGGACTGCTTCCCAGCTCTATCGCCGGACTATGTATCCGAGATCCAACGTCGGACTGTATCCGAGGTGTCGTAAATCAACTTGGTTCAAAGGAGTTTAGCCGAGCTTAATGCCGGAAATGCCCTCTATGGAGCCAGCCACTAGCGTCCGAGCTTTATGCCGGACTGCTTCCGAGGTGGTGCACCACCCCAAATGTGGGCCGATTTTTGTCAATATTTTGATTGATGCAATTTATTCTCTGCCGAGATACATGGCCAGAGCCCTCAAGGTGTGTATCGGTCTAAAACCCGAGATGCCCATGAAGGATGACATAAGACCGCTGATCCTCGTAGGCTGCTGAGACTCGAGGTTGATTTGCAAAATCGGTCCGAGGATCAAGTCCTAACTCGGCAGAATACTTCGACACAAAAGCGGCGTGTTTCGATCCTCGAGACTCGGGTTGGGTGCGGCCGACCAACCCGAGGATCAAAATCTCCTCGGAGACTGTATTACACTTAAAATTTTCTGCATTGGACAGGCAATGCAGTTGCCCCCGAGACACTGGTCGGGTGGCAATACCAGATCAGGGGATTGATGTGCGCCTTTAATATTTCTATATAATAAGCCCGAAGCCCAGTAGCCCCCGAGCCTTAATGCGGGCACAGGAGGCCGAATTAAGGATCGATATCCATAGTAAAATCACAAATTATGTGTAATGACTCTATGTATCCAAGTACTTTACGTCATTAATTCTCGAATCCGTATTGTACAAAACTTTGTTGACCGACCATCAGCTTCCACCTCCTCGGCCAATAGCCGAGGAGTGTTTGTCCTACTTTATAAATCCTTTATGAGGGCAAAGATTTACAACAAGGCAATCTGGCCATATGGTTTTATAAACAAAGGTACGCGGAGAGACATGTTATATTACTGTTTAATAGAAGAAATTTCTTCCAAAGAAAATAGTCCCGTTATCGGTTCCTTTCTTTCGTTGTCATGCTAAGCATGATCATGAAACCTCAGCTCCAATGTAAGAGAAAAATATCGAGGATTTAGTTTGGGAGGCTAGTTAATAGCCCCCTGTAGTGTTGGGCGACAGTCGAGGTCAAGCCGGAAAAACTTCGGCCAATTTTATGAATGACCCGTCATTTAATATAGTCATCGGATCGCTGACCAGATTACACCTATTGTGACAGTCAATTTTCGGCTTTCTCCACTGAGGTGCTTGACCATGCGAGCTGGAAGCACAATCGCAGTGGTTCTCCCTTTGCACACCTATCCGAACAAAGTGAAACGTAGGAGGCAAGCGCGGGAGCCGGGCAACCCAACTATTGACCGAAGACACAATTCGAAATTGATGCATATATAGCAATCTCCGAGAATGTTTTTGCCGAATCTCTAAAGGTGTCCGGCGTTGCCTAATCGCGAGACTTGTGCTGAAAACACACAAATAGTTAAAAGTGCAAAAAGCTTGGAAAACCAAAAAACGTCAGTAAAAACATGACGTCCGAACTAGATCAAGTGTTCGGTGCCAATCCGAAAATTGGAATTTAGAAAAAAAAAGTGCTTCTGTCGTGCTTTAACTTTGCAACGACTAAGAAGAAAAACACTTAGTATGAAACGGCTCAAATAAACATAAGAGCCCCCAAGTGACTTGGGTAAAAGTTGACTATAAAATGTAAGGTGACACGTAGAATGCCTTCTAGCCGGATTGTAGATCGTTTGTCGTAGCGGACCTTTTCGCTTCAACCTCTGGACCCAATAGTCCGGAGTGTGTCTGAATACCCTTGCGGTTATAAGAACTGGGGCATGCGTGGAGACCAGGCGAAGGGGTCATTAGTGCTTTATCAGACAAGTGCCCAACTAGTTATGTTATATTACATGGTTAGTAAGAAACATCTTCCAGGGAGAACAGTTCCGTTAGGGGTTCCTTTCCCTGGGAGGCATGCCCTAAAGTGCATGTCCGGACTGCGAAAAAAGCAGAAAAAACATCCGGGGCAGGTAAATATATAGGTAAGAAATCATCTTTTAGTTCACCGACCGAGTATTCCCTTAAGAACGCTTAGCTTTCGCTTCACCCGGTCCGAGGTACACATCCGCAGACCCGGCAAAGAATAATCGCAGAGGTGCTCCCTTTACCACCTAGCCGAACAATCGGGAACGTAGGGGTAAGCACAGGAGCCAGGCAACCCATCTTGGCCAAAACTTAAGTCATATCGATGCATATAATGGTGAATAAAAGGTACATGCAGAAGTGTGACACATGTGTTGGGCATAAAGCCCGTATTAATAAGCTTCTGTTAAGGAAGCCCCCAGGTATAATAAGCGCGGGTAGCGCGTCAAGTGTGTGCGAACAAAGTTTCGACAAGGAAAATTTTTACAAGCAACTTTCTTCCACAAAAGTATAATGCTTGGTCAAACCGAAAACAAGTTAGAAATTTAAAACTTTGAGCATGAAGGCAACTTAGCTGGTTAATGTGTTCGCTATTGACGATGCAGTCCGAGCTTGATGCGGAACAAGATTCCATCCCCCAAGCTGGTCCCGAGGTGGCGGAGCAAAGAGCTCGGCACGCCGAAGTGGTGACATAGCACGGTCAATGCAGACCGGCAGAGTGACGCCGAAGTCCCTGGACCATTTTCCTGTGCAAACCGGAGATAATAGTAATAATGACAATAATAAAGAAATCGTTGCATAATAAATAATTTATGCAAAGTGAATAATAAGAGAAATATGGCCTTGCGCTGAAGTCAATGTCAATGCAGGTCGTCGGCGTAATGCAATAAAGGCGTGGCAAAGCCTGGATTCACAGGTCGGTCCGAGTTCCGGATGCGGTGTTAGCCGAACTATGTACGGAATCTGACCGAACCATCATGCGACAGTCGATAATGCGGCCACCATTTGATAGACCTGTGTACGTATGATAGACAAACCAGAGTAATAATTCTTTGGGAAAAATTAATCCAAACAAGCAAAAAGAAATACTAGGATTAATAGCACCTGGTTTATTTGTTGTAGCAATCCGAAGGAAGGTGATTCCCAAAATTGGGACTCGATCCGCGCACCCATTGCCTGGTTGGCTAGTGACGCCGAAGTGTCTGGAGTAGGTTGATGAAGAGATGGCGAAGCCCCCGGTCCAGCCGAGATGTCGAAGTAGGTCAGCATGATGGACACCAGCTTGAAGAAGCAATAGTGCGGCCCTGCCGATGCAGGTTGTGACGTGGTCGATGCCGGCTTGATGAAGCAACCGTGCGGCGATGCCGGTATGCCCGCTCCGTGTAATCCGTAGGGCGGCGATGTTGGTGATGATTTATCCTTCGTGATGCCGGACTTTTGTTTGGCTTGCCGAGATGATGATCCGAAGAAGTTGAGCTCGGCTCAACAAAGTGACGACGTGTCTAGCGCAGGTCGGCAGCCGTGGAGCAATATTGCCGGACTGGTTTGACACCAGCATGATGTTGAAGATCATGTTCAAAAGATCTTAAAGTTAGTGGGATGTGTTGAAACAAACACAATACCCCATACAAAACTTCCTTCAAAAAGGATGTCCGAAATCCCGTTCATAAAAAGACGAACTTCGGGTCGGATTCGTTGCTATGAAAACAAATCCGAAAAGTGACGCACTAATCGGAAGGTTCCCGAAGTTTGGACGGTCGGATCGAGCTGAAATTTTGAGGGGTGGTAGATATAGGAATTCCGCAGCCGATCAATGGTTGGATCTTCCAAAGGAAGTCCGAGCTAGAAGCTGGACACCACGCCCTAAACTCGTCCGGATTCTCGTCCATATTCAATGCGGCTCCGGTATACCGGAGATTGCCAGAGATTCCTCCATCGGAACTCGACGAAATTTTCCAGGGTTGTTGTAGACTCAATTCCGCACAATTCCACTGAAGCAATCGTTAAAACAACGCTTGAGAAGGCGGTGGCGGTGGACACAAGTCCGCTATCCAGAAAAACAGTACGGTCGCCCGAGGGCAATGTTGACGTTGAGCCCCCGGGCTCACTGGATGATTCCTCCATGATATTGATAGAGATCGGAGCTGATGTTGATGAAGGCCCTCATCCGAACATGACGATCGGAGATAGGGCGCAGTCCTTGGTCGAACCAAGGTGACCAGTCGAGCTGGTGACAAATATGCCGAAGTCGTAGTTGACCTGCGGGCGAGCCATCGACCTTTTTCCGAACACACGGAGGAACTCTCAATGAAAGCACCAATGTCGGTGTCAAAACCGGCGGATCTCGGTTAGGGGGTCCCGAACTGTGCTTCTAAGGCGGATGGTAACAGGAGACAGGGGACACGACGTTTACCCAGGTTCGGGCCCTCTCTATGGAGGTAATACCCTACTTCCTGCTTGATTGATCTTGATCATATGAGTATTATAAGAGTTGATCTACCACGAGATCGTAGAGGCTAAACCCTAGAAGCTAGCCTATTGTATGATTGTTGTATATATGAGATTGCCTATCGACTAGCCTGGCCTCGGTTTATATAATGCACCAGAGGCCTAGGATAACAAGAGTCCTAGCCGAATACGCCGGTGGGGGAGGAGTCCTTGTCTTGACTGCCAAGTCTTGTGGAATCTTCCTTGTCTGCGGCAACTGTCCGGACTGGCCCATGAGTATACGGCCATGGGGATCCACGGCCCAATCCAACTGATCGGGAGACGACGTGGTGAGTACCCCCTAGTCCAGGACACCGTCAAGACCCATGTTTGTAATACTTGGCTCCTCGGAGCCTAATGAATAAATACTTTGAGTTGTAGAGTTTTGTGGTGATGCCATGTTGTATTTGCACATATCTAGCATATTGTGTGTATGATTTGAAATGCCTGGTATGTCTGGGATCCGACAACCTAGTTGTTTATCCTTGGTAGCCTTTCTTATGGGGAAATGTAGTCTAGTGCCTCCACTCTGCCATGGTAGTCTGCTATAGCCCGGTTTACCAGAGTCCTGCTAGCCCAGTTGTTACTGCTCCGGAACACTTAGACTGGCCGGCATGTGTCCTTTTTCGATCCTGTGTCTGTCCCTTCGGGGAAATGTCACGCGGTGTCTTTCGGAGTCCTGTTAGCCTGCTATAGCCCGGAATCCCGGGGTCTTGCTAGCCAGTTGCTACAGCCTGAATTCACTCGCTGATGACCGACACGTTCGTTGCTGGGTCATGTATGCCTGTCCCTGTAAGTTAGTGCCACTTTGGGTTCACGACTAGTCATGTCGGCCCGGGTTCTCTGTCATATGTATGCTAGCGACACTATCATATACGTGAGCCAAAAGGCGCAAACGGTCCCGGGCCAGGTAAGGTGGCACCTGTGGGGATACCATGCGTGAGGCCGCAAAGCGGTATGATGTGTTACATGCTAGATCGATGTGGCTTAGGATCGGGGTTATGACAACTTTGGTATCAGAGCCTGACTGCCTGTAGGATTATAAAGCCAAACTGGTCGAAGTCGTGTCTAGAAATGCTTTAGTTATATAAGGGAATTGATTGTGGAAGGGAATGTAAGGCTCTTTTTACTTCTTTACCTCATGCCCTTCTGATCTGAGTCAACCTCTTCTTTTCTACGGGGATTAAGGAACTAGGCTTTCTCTTCTTTCTATCAGATTCACGTGTTACTAATCCGTACACTTATAGGATTGGTGGATTCAAGCCCAGTTCAGTTCCTACTACCTCCGTGTGTTGACAGTTGGTGTCGGTGTCAAAACCGGCGGATCTCGGGTAGGGGGTCCCGAATTGTGCGTCTAGGCGGATGGTAACAGGAGACAAGGGACACGATGTTTTTACCCAGGTTCGCGCCCTCATGATGGAGGTAAAACCCTACTCCTACTTGATTAATATTGATGATATGGGTAGTACAAGACTGGATCTACCACGAGATCAAAGAGGCTAAACCCTAGAAGCTAGCCTATGGTATGATTGTTGTTCGTCCTACGGACTAAAACCTTTCGGTTTATATAGACACCTGATAGGGTTAGTGTCGGTGTCAAAACCGGCGAATCTCGGGTAGGGGGTCCCGAATTGTGCGTCTAAGGCGTATGGTAACAGGAGACAGGGGACACGATGTTTACCCAGGTTCGGGCCCTCTCTATGGAGGTAATACCCTACTTCTCGCTTGATTGATCTTGATGATATGAGTATTACAAGAGTTGATCTACCACGAGATCATAGAGGCTAAACCCTAGAAGCTAGCCTATGGTATGATTATTGTATATTGTATATCTCTATCGACTAGCTTTGGCCTCGGTTTATATAATGCACCAGAGGCCTAGGATAACAAGAGTCCTAGCCGAATCGCCGGTGGGGAGGAGTCCTTGTCTTGATCGCCAAGTCTTGTGGAATCTTCCTTGTATGCGGCAAGCTGTCCGGACTGGCCCATGAGTATCTGACCATGGGGGTCCTCGGCCCAATCCAATCGATCGGAGACGACGTGGTGAGTACCCCCTAGTCTAGGACACCGTCAGTAGCCCCCTGAACCAGTCTTCAAGTTAGGGACGCTCCTCGATTCTACCGAACTGTTCTTCATCTTCGGTCGTCGGTCTTGAAAACTGGGTCAACAAATCTTCTCATCTTCGATCTTGAGGATCGCCGAAATGCATTCGACGAGTTTACATGTCGGGTATCCGAGGAGCCCCTTTAAGTTTCTGGCCTTTATCAATGCCTTGTTATTTTTATGCCACACCTGAGTTTGAAGTTGTTCCCGGGCGGCAGCGTCCTCTTGCGTCCGAGCTCCAACGCCGGACTGCATTCGAGGTATCTTTTGCAGCCGAGCACCAATGCCGGACTGCTTCCCAGCTCTAACGCCAGACTATGTATCCGAGCTCCAACGCCGGACTATATCCGAGCTCCAACGCCGGACTGTATCCGACGTGTCGTGAATCACCTTGGTTCAAAGAAGTTTGAAGGAGTTTAGCCGATCTTAATGCCGGAAATGCCCTCTTTGGAGCCAGCCATTAGCGCCCGAGCTTTATTCCGGACTGCTTCCGAGGTGGTGCACCACCCCAAATGTGGGCCGATTTTTGTCAATATTTTTGATTGATGCAATTTTTTCTCTGCGAGGTACATGGCCAGTAGCCCTCAAGGTGTGTATCGGTCTAAAACCCGAGATGCCCATGAAGGATGACATAAGACCGCTGATCCCCGTAGGCTTTGAGACTCGGGTTGATTTGCAAAATCGGTCCGAGGATCAAGTCCTAGCTTGGCAGAATACTTGGGACACAAAAAGCGGCGTGCTCAGTCCTCGAGACTCGGGTTGGGTGCGGCCGACCATCCCGAGGATCAAAATCTCCTAAAACTGTATTGCACTTAAAATTTTCTCGCATGGAACAGGCAATGCAGTAGCCCCGAGACATCGGGTCGGGTGGCAACACCAGATCGGGGATTGATGTGCCCCTTTAATATTTCTAAATAATAAGCCCGAAGCCCAAGAGTTTCGAGCCTTAATGCGGGCACGGTGGTCAATTAAGGATCGATATCCATAGTAAAATCACAAATTATGTGTAATGACTCTATGTATCCAAGTACTTTATGTCATTAATGCTCGGATCCGCATTGTATAAAACTTTGTTGACCGACCATCGGCTTCAACCTCCTCGGCCAGTAGTCGAGGAGTGTTTGTCCTACTTTATAAAGCCTTTATGAGGGCAAAGATTTACAACAAACAAGGCAATCTGGCCATACGGTTTTATAAACAAAGGCATGCGGAGAGACATGTTATATTACTGTTTAATAGAAGAAATGTCTTCCGAAGAAAATAGTCCCGCTATCGGTTCCTTTCTTTGGTTGTCATGCTAAGCATGATCATGAAACCTCGGCTCCAATGTAAGAGCAAAATATCGAGGATTTAGTTTGGGAGGCCAGTTAATAGACCCCGGTAGTGTTCGGCGACAGTCGAGGTCAAGCCGGAAACACTTCGGCCAATTTTATGAATGGCCCGTCATTTAATATAGTCATCGGATCGCTGACCAGTTTACACCTATTGTGACAGTCAGTTTTTGGCTTTCTCCACTAAGGTGCTTGACCATGCGAGCTGGAAGCATAATCGCAGTGGTTCTCCCTTTGCACACCTAGCCGAACAAAGCGGGACATAGGAAGCAAGCGCGGGAGCCGAGCAACCCAACTATTGACCGAAGACACAATTCGAAACTGATGCATATATAGCAATATTCGAGAATGTTTTTGCCGAATCTCTAAAGGTGTCCGGCGTTGCACTGCGAGACTTGTGCTGAAAATACACAAATGGTTTAAAAGTGCCAAAAGCTGGGAAAACCAAAAAACGTCAGTAAAAACATGACGTCCGAACAAGATCAAGTGTTCGGTGTCAATCCAAAAATTGGACTTTAGAAAAAAAGTGCTTCTGCCGTGCTTTAACTTTGCAAAGACTAAGAAGAAAAACACTTAGTATGAAACGGCTCAAATAAACATAAGAGCCCCCAAGTGACTTGGGTAAGAGTTGACTATAAAATGTAAGGTGACATGTAGAATGCCTTCTAGCCGGATTGTAGATCGTTTGTCGTAGCGGACCTTTTAAGCTTCAACCTCTGGACCCAATAGTCCAGAGTGTGTCCGAATACCCTCGCGGTTATAAAAACCAGGGCATGCGTGGAGACCAGGCGTAGGGGTCATTAGTGCTTTATCAGACAAGTGCCCAACTAGTTATGTTATATTACATGGTTAGTAAGAAACATGTTCCAGGGAGAGTAGTTCCGTTAGGGGTTCCTTTCCCTGGGAGGCATGCCCTAAAGTGCATGTCCGGACTGCGAAAAGAGCAGAAAAACATCTGGGGGCGGGTAAATAAAATAGGTAAGAAAGCATCTTTTAGTTTTTTTTTGAAGAATCTATGACAGTGGGAGAGGCTCCCACTGACTTTGTATTACTCACCACATAAAATTACAAGAGTGTTACAATGGGTTTTAGGCCCCCCCGGCCATATGAGAATCAGAAGTAGGACTAGCGATCCAAATTTACAATAAATTCAGAGAGAAAAGGATGAACCTTCTCCGGACAGTTGTGAATCACTAGACCTAACAAATGTTTGAACCTGGCCAGCCACGCCATTTGACGAGCAGTGTGGTATCCCCTGAAATGTTGATTGTTTCTTTCCATCCACGGGCTCCAAGCTGCAAGAAGAAAGAAATCCATAAAGAGCGGTTGACGCCATTCCTCTTTGCCGCCATGTAAGATGGCTAACCGATTGGTTCCTCCTGGCCAGGTTAGGCCAACCTTGCTCCAACATTGTTTGGCAAAAGGGCACTCAAAGAAGAGATGTTCAACAGTCTCTTCGGTGGGTTTTAGCGAGCATGCAAGCGTAGTTGCCTCCAACAAAGAAAGTAGCGTCTCTTCAAAGATGTTCACGGTATTCAAACGATCAACCAGAAGCAGCCATCCAAACATCTTAAACTTGATCAGACACTTGGATTTCCAAAGCCATCCAAAGGCCTCATCAGCTTTCACTTGCCCGAAGCAGAAGCATCTTTTAGTTCACCGACCGAGTATTCCCTTAAGAACGCTAGCTTTCGGCTTCACCTAGTCTGAGGTACACATCCGGCTAACCCGGCAGTAACAATCGCAGAGGTGCTCCCTTTACCACCTAGCCGAACATCGGGAACATAGGGGTAAGCACGTGAGCCAGCAACCCAGCTTGGCCAAAACTTAAGTCATATCGATGCATATAATGGTGAATAAAAGGTACATACGGAAGTGTGACACATGTGTTGGGCATAAAGCCGAATTAATAAGCACATTAAAGAAGCCCCCAGGTATAATGAGCGCGGGTAGCGCGTCAAGTGTGTGCGAACAAAGTTTCAACAAGGACAATTTTTACAAGAAACTTTTTTCCAAAAAAGTATAATGCTTGGTCGAACCAAACACAAGTTAGAAATTAAAGCTTTGAGCATGAAAGCGACTTAGCTGGTTAATGTGTTCGGTATTGATGATGCGGTCCGAGCTATGCGGGACAAGGTTCCATCCCCCAAGCCGGTCCCGAGGTGGAGGAGCAAAGAGCTCGGCACTGTGAAGTGGTGACATAGTACGGTCAATGCAGGACGGCAGAGTGATGCCGAAGTCCCTGGCATGGGGTAATGAAGTGTTGACGAAGCCCCCCGTCCAGCCGAGGTGACGTCAAAGGATATTGTCATTTGGATCATTTCCCTGTGCACAAAAAATAGTGCAAACCAGAGATAATAGTAATAAAAAAATCGTTGCATAATAAATAATTCATGCGAAGTGAGTAATAAAAAAATATGGCCTGGCGCCGAAGTCGATGTCGATGCAGGTCGTCCGCTAATGCAATAAAGGCGTGGCAAAGCCTAGATTCACAGGTCGGTCCGAGTTCCCGATGCTTTGCGTTTGGGACTATGTACGAGCCCGACCGAATCATCATGCGACCGTCGATAATGCGGCCACCATTTGATAGACCTGTGTACATATGATGGACAAACCAGAGTAATAATTCCTTGGGAAAAATTAACCCAAACAAGCAAAAAGAAATACTAGGATTAATAGCACCTGGTTTATTTGTTGTAGCAATCCGAAGGAAGGTGAATCCCGAAATTGGGACTCGATCCGCGCACTCATTGCCTGGTCGGCTAGTGACGCCGAAGTGTTCGGAGTAGGTTGATGAAGAGATGGCGAAGCCCCTGGTCCTGCCGAGATGTCGAAGTAGGTCGGCGTGATGGACACCAGCTTGAAGAAGCAATAGTGCGGCCCTGCCGATGCAGGTCGTGACATGGTCGATGCCGGCTTGATGAAGCGACCGTGCGGCGATGCCGGTATGCCCGCTCCGTGTAATCCGTGGGGCGGCGATGTTGGTGATGATTTATCCTTCGCGATGCCGGACTCTTGTTCGGCTTGCCGAGATGATGACCCGAAGAAGTTGAGTTCGGCTCAACAATGTGACGACGTGTCTAGCGCAGGTCGGCAGCCGTGGAGCAATATTGCCGGACTGGTTTGACACCAGCATGATCATGATCAAAAGATCTTAAAGTTAGTGGGATGTGTTCGGAAACAAAACACAATACCCCATACAAAACTTCCTTCAAAAAGGATGTCCAAATCCCGTTCATAAAAAGGCGATCTCGGGTCGGATTCGTTTTCGCGCAGAAAACAGATCCGAAAAGTGATGCACTAATCGGAAGGTTCCCGGAGTTTGGACGGTCGGATCGAACTGAAATTTTGAGGGATGGTAGATATAGGAATTCCGCAGCCGATCAACGGTTGGATCTTCCAAAGGAAGTCCGAGCTAGAAGCCGGACACCACGCCCTAAACTCGTCCGGATTCTCGTCCAGATCCAATGAGGCTCTGGTATATCGGAGATTGCCAGAGATTCCTCCATCGGAACTCGACGTAATTTTCCAGGGTTGTTGTAGACTCAATTCCGCACAATTCCACCGAAGCAATCGTCAAACCGACGCTCGAGGAGGCGCTGACGGCGGATTCAAGTTCGCTGTCCAGAAAAACATCACGGTCGCCCGAGGGCAATGTTGACGTTGAGCCCCCAGGCTCCCTGGATGTTTCATCCATGATCTTGATACAGATCGGAGTTGATGTTGATGAAGGCCCTCATCCGAACATGACGATCGTAGATAGGGCGCAGTCCTTGGTCGAACCAAAGTGACCAGTTGAGCTGGTTACGAAGATGCCGAAGTCGCAGTTGATCTGCAGGCGAGCCATCGACCTTTTGCCGAACACACAGAGGAACTCTCAATGGAAGCACCAATGTCGGTGTCAAAACCGGCGGATCTCAGGTAGGGGGTCCCGAACTGTGCGTCTAAGGCGGATGGTAACAGGAGACAAGGGACATGATGTTTACCCAGGTTCGGGCCCTCTCTATGGAGGTAATACCCTACTTCGTGCTTGATTGATCTTGATGATATGAGTATTACAAGAGTTGATCTACCACGAGATCGTAGAGGCTAAACCCTAGAAACTAGCCTATGGTATGATTATTGTATATTGTATATCTCTACCGACTAGCCTGGCCTAGGTTTATATAATGCACCAGAGGCCTAGGATAACAAGAGTCCTAGCCGAATACGCCGGTGGGGAGGAGTCCTTGTCTTGATCGCCAAGTCTTGTGGAATATTCCTTGTATGCGGCAACTTTCCGGACTGGCCCATGAGTATACGGCCATGGGGGTCCTCGGCCCAATCCAACTGATCGGGAGACGACGTAGTGAGTACCCCCTAGTCCAGGACACCGTCAGTTAGGGTTACACAGAGTCGGTTACAACGGTAGGAGATCTACATATCCGTATCGCCAAGCTTGGCTTCCACGCCAAGGAAAGTCCCATCCGGACATGGGACGAAGTCTTCAATCTTGTATCTTCATAGTCCAGGAGTCCGGCCGACGGTGATAGTTCGGCTATCCGGACACCCCGTAATCTAGGAATCCCTCAGTAGCCCCTGAACCAAACTTCAATGACGACGATCCGGCGCGCACATTGTCTTCGGCATTGCAAGGCGGGTTCCTCCTCCGAATACTTCATAGGAGATTTTGAACACAAGGATAGTGTCCGGCTCTGTAAAACAAGTTCCACATACCACCGTAGAGAGAATAACCTTTGCACAGATCTGCTGACGTATTCTGCGGCGTGACATCACACCACGGCCAGGCCTTTATACGAATAGTTTTTACTGTTCCACCTCAGCGCGTTTAGCGAGGCGGTTTCCTTGGCACGTCTTATCAGAGCGGAGATCGTGCCCCCTTGTTCCGGGATTCTCATCAATATGGGCGTGGGTAACCCAACCGCGCCATTGATTACGGCGCTTGGGAGATAAGCGAGTTTTACCAGGCTGGCGGGGGACGCATAGCTTCGTCTGTCCATATAAGGGGATAAGGATCCACCTTTTCACCTACTCCTTTTTCCTCCTTTGCTCATCCATTTCCGTGCACTCGAGATCCAGCGCCCAAGTCCGCACATCCCTCCTCAACCTCCTCCAGCCATGTCTGGAGCGGGAGGCAGGTGGATGGTCTCCTCCGTCACGGAGGGACAAGTCAAAGCTGCGGAAGGCGGATACTTGTCCAGCGACATCGCGCACCGGCTCCCCGACGAGGGGCAGCTCATTCCCACCCCCAGGCCCCATGAGAGGGTGGTGTTCCTCACCCACTTCCTCCGTGGACTAGATTTTCCACTTCACCCATTTGTCCGGGGGCTCATGTTCTACTACAGCCTGGACTTCCACGATCTGGCCCCGAATTTAATCCTCAACATCTCGGCGTTCATCGTCGTGTGCGAGGCCTTCCTCTGCATCCAGCCCCACTTCGGCTTATGGCTGAAGACCTTCAATGTCAAGCCGAAGGTAGTGGGCGGCCGCCAAGCGGAGTGCGTAGGTGCCATGGTTGGCAAGATGGCCAAAGTCCTATAGCTCGAGGCCTCCTTTGTGGAGACCATAAAGGGGTGGCAAACGGGGTGGTTCTACATCACCGAGCCGCGCGACTCTCAATGGGCGGCGGCCCCCGAATTCTGATGCGGCTTCCCCACACGGCTCACATCATGGAAAGAGACGGGCCTGATGCGGGGTGATTCGGAAGAGCTATCCGGACTCCAAACCTGCGTCCGAACCCTGGTGGACAAGAATCTCAGGCTTGTCAATGTAGTCCAGGTTATGCTCATCCGCCGGATCCTCCCATGCCAACAACGGGCCTTCAAATTGTGGGAGTTCGATCGGCACAACACCAAACTCTGAAAAGTCTCTTTGACACTACGCATTTAAGATGCCCGGAAGGTGCTTTGTTCAAGGTGCCGAGGCTCTACATCCACTACCGAAGATCGTGGATTCAGCTCATGGCGCCAAGCTACCGAGGTAAGCTATTTTTCCCTTTACGGTACTCTTGTTTTTCATAGTTTGACTCTCTGTGGGATCTAAACTCCCTTACCTTTTGACAGGACTGGCGTAACACGTCCGGGCAGGTTAACTGTCCGGCTCCCTTGCCAGAAGACCCAGCGGACGCCCACTTGAAGGGGCTGCTGGCTCCGGCACCTCACGTGGTGTCGGAGAAGAAGGCCAAGAAGAAGGCCACGGGGACTCGAAGGAGCGTCCGACGACTCTGAGGCGGAATCCTCCCCTGAGGACGGGGAGGAGGAAAAAGAAGCCTCTCCCCAGCGGGGGAAGAGAAGGCCGCCCCGACTGGGGAGGCCGGAGGGTCCAAGAAAGGAAGGACCCTTCCTCCGGACTTCTCCACTGATGCCGACAACGACGAGGAGGAGTGGCCACCAAGGGCCAAGCCCCTGGCGAGATCGTAAGTGTACGGACTCCGGAATAGCTCATGACTTTTTATTTGTCGCATAGTGTCTTCTACTGCCGAATATAACCATGTAGCCCGCCCAAGGACGATCTCGCCGCTTCGTCGAGCGGCTCGGATTCGCTCGGATGTGAATAGCACTTCACTTCCGACCGCCTCCTCTCCTCGTGGACGCAGCGACACCGCGGTGGAGTCCCAAAAGGCCCCTGCCAGAGGAGGTAGTCTGGAGGCGCCATAAGGCGACCTCCCGGACTCGGGCGCAAAAGGGGCGAGACAGAGAGGGCTCTAAGTCCGCCTCGTGCGGACTCTGTCTCGGAACCTTCAGTGGTTCCGAAGTCCGCTGCCCCTTCGTAAGAAGGGAAAGACTGCAACGCGGTGACCTCCGGCCCATCCGGAGGCACGGATAGCTTGCCGGAGGCGCTTAACGGCGCCTCCATCGACGAGGAGCACCGCACTGTTATGAGTGTGGTGATCCAGAAAGTCCAGTCCGCCAAGAGCGGGCTGACTGAAGCCTGTACCAACCTTCTAACAGGCTTTGAGGTAAGTTTAGAATATGTAAAAATATTATCGCATAGACAATAGCCCCTAATGCTTAGTTTGGTGTTCTAAAAGAAAAGTCGGACCGAGGATCTAAAAAGATAGACGCAGGAGTCTAACATAAGTATGTCAATATGGGAATGCAGGCTGCGCTGCTGACCTCTGCCGCACTGACTACGGAGGTCAATGCATAGAAGCAGAGCCTCGAGCGTTCTGAGAACGAGCTCGGCCTTGCCAAGAAGCAGCTCGAGGACAAGGAAGGTAAGTAATACCTTATTAAAGTAATACCTTATAGAAAGGATTTGGTTGCAAAAATGACAGGACTAACGTGGGTATTTAGGGGCCACGAAGGAGGTGGCGACCCTGAAGGAAGCGGTGTCCACGGCTGAAAGCAAAGCGGCCGCGGAGCGCACCGAGTGAGAGAAGCAGGAGGCGCGGGTGGTGGAGGTGCGGCAAGAGCTCCAGGCTCTCGTGGAAAAACACAAGAGTGTGGAGCGTGACTCGAAGACTCGAGAGTCCGAGCTCGCCTCGGCTCTTGAGAGTGCCAAAGTCGCTAAGGCCGAAGCCCAAAAAGCCCTCCAGGAAATTGAATCATTAAAGAAGATAGCGGCGGGTAAGGCATTCTTTATGAAAAGCAAGCATGTGAAAGTGAATTATCTATTACTTACCCGAATCCGGAGCTCTCCAGGAGCATTCGCAGATCTGCCCCGTAGTGTGTCTGATGCTGTCGCGTTCTACCGCGCCAAGGAGGGGAGCTCGATGGAAAAGGTGTTCTGGTCTCAGATGCCGAGGCCGGACATCCGGCAGCCTGAGCGACCAATTTGAAGCAGCTGGTCGAGCTCCACAAGGTCGCCGAACAGGCCATGAAGGGCCTCATAATTCGGCTGTGGCCATTGGACTCCATGCCTGGGAGCTACTTCGGTCTAGTGCGGCGGCTGGTGGACGCCTGTCCATGGATTGAAGTCATCAAGCGCTCTGTCTGCATTGAAGCTGGATCATGAGAAGCTTGTGACGGACAGGCCACCGAAGGGCAAGGAGCATCGCAAGCCCGAAATGTACTATGAGGGCGTCCTGAAGGGTGCCCGCCTTTTAGCAGGTGAATGCTCCAAAGATGTAATTTTTGAATAGACTCGCATTTGTTATCCTGTACCTTGAAAACTTGTTCATATGCGCTAAGCAACGCTTGTGAATTTAAAATATTACCTTCTGTGCGGCCGTTTATCAAATTTGAGAGATGGCAAGTCGTTGGCTTCGGCCCCCATGCCACGAGTCTTTGGGGTGTTCGGGATAAACTTGAGCGCTCTTGTTCCCATTCTTGGGTCCTTCGAGGGAGGCGCTCAACGCAACAAACAAGGTAACCGAACTATAGTGCTTGAACACTCTCACTTAGTCATAGAATTCTATAATTTTAAATTTCGGCGAAGCGCCTAGTATTCGGAAGACCGAGTTCGGGGCGCTATCCACGCCTTGGCCGGACAATGCCGACTCCTCGCTCTAAGCGGCATAAGTCTTTAGGGACCCGAAAAAACCTCTCAAACAGCGACCGGCTCTCGCCCCATCATGGCGGTCAGTTTTAGCTTTCTCCACTGAGGTGCTCAACCCAGCTCAACCGGGGCACAATCGCAGTGGTTCTCCCAGCGCTACCTTAGCCAATATAACGGAACGTAAGGTACCAAAACATGGGAGCCGGGCAAACCCAACTATTGACCCAAGACATGATTCGAGCCGATGCATATAATGCTATAAGTTCGGGTGCCGCACTTGTGAAAGTGTTCGGACTTATCACACCATATTTTTGGGGTACTTAAGCCCCTAGTGTATTGGCTGTACCAAAGTGTGCAGGTGCAACATGTCATGAATGAACATATATATAGATAAAGAAAGGAGTGCAATAATAGGCAAAAGCTATGTATTGTTTATTCAAAAAAGGGACTGCAATGAAAGCAGAA
Organism: Aegilops bicornis; assembly: GCA_021605145.1. Classification (NCBI taxonomy): domain Eukaryota; kingdom Viridiplantae; phylum Streptophyta; class Magnoliopsida; order Poales; family Poaceae; genus Aegilops; species Aegilops bicornis. The sequence continues at coordinate 552,131,904 of CM038672.1, read as the reverse complement.
CGATACAAATAGTGCGATAAGCAAGGGATGGGACTATTTAACATGTCCCCCTCCAGGGGTAAGTTGCGGGATGGTATGTAAAACAGGTATAATGCTCGTAGTAGAGACCACCTGGACACTCGACGTAGCTTTCTGCTTCCCTGGTTGTTGCATCGTGAGTTCGGCAATTCTAGTGCCGGACAGGGCTTCTCGAAAACGGAGTCCTGAAAGTAAGAGAAAAGAAGAAAGAAAAAGAATGACACAATCGGGAGCCCCTGGTGCAGTTGAGCCGCATTCTGGGCGTGCCATGGTCGTGTCCCTCCCCTTATGCCCATGGTATCTCCAGAGTGTAGTTATGTACGCGTAGTACTGGCTTCGCAATTTCGCGAGGGCTGCGGTTGGGGCCGGATTGCTACGCGTGCTCGGATCGTGCCAGGCTGTCTTGTTGTAGGTTACTCTGGGCGCGCTAGAAGGTGTCCGGATGTTTAATAGCCAGACTCGAGAATTGCTGTGAGAGGCTGCTTTGCACCTCCGCCGCGAGGGCTGCCGTGTGCTCCTCCGTTCGGAGAGAGCGTTCGGTGTTTCCATTGACCGTGATTACTCCTCGGGGGCCTGGCATCTTGAGCTTGAGGTACGCGTAGTGCGGCACCGCATTGAACTTTGTAAATGCGGTTCGTCCAAGCAGTGCGTGATAGCCGCTACGGAAGGGGACTATGTCAAAGATTAACTCTTCGCTTCGGAAGTTAACCGGGAATCTGAAGACCACTTTGAGTGTAACTGAGCCTGTACAATTGGGCTCTACACCTGGTATGACGCCTTTAAAGGTCGTCTTTGTGGGTTTAATCCTTGAGGGGTCTATGCCCATTTTGCACACTGTATCCTGATAGAGCACGTTTAGGCTGCTACCGCCGTCCATCAGGACTCTAGTGAGGTGAAATCCGTCGATGATTGGGTCAAGAACCAATGCGGCGAATCCTCCATGGCGGATGCTAGTGGGGTGGTCCCTTCGATCAAACGTGATCGGGCAGGAGGACCATGGGTTGAACTTGGCGATCGGCTCCATCGCATATACGTCCCTTAGTGCACGCTTCCGCTCCCTTTTGGGTATGTGGGTTGCGTATATCATGTTCACCGTCCGCACTTGTGGGTGGAAGCCCTTCTGTCCTCTATTGTTCGTTGGCCGGGGCTCCTCCTCGTCATTGCTATGCAGCCCCTTGTCATTGAGTTTGGCATTTAACTTGCCTGCCTGTTTGAAGACCCAACAATCCCTATTGGTGTGGTTGGCTGGTTTTTCGGGGTGCCATGTATTTGGCACGAGCGGTCGAGTATTCGGTCCAGATTGGACGGGCCCTGAGTATTTCTTTTGAACGGCTTTTTCCGCTGACCGGGTTTAGAGCCTCTGAATCCGGCATTGACTGCCGTATCTTCAGCATTATCACCGTTAATGCGGCGCTTGTGCTTGTTGTGTCGCGACCAGCTATTGCTGTCATTGGTATCCGAACTACTAGGGTTTTTGGTCAAGTTGTTACTACGAGCTAGCCAGCTGTCCTCTCCCGCGCAAAAGCGGGTCATGAGTTTTGTGAGGGCTGCCATGGATTTCAGCTTTTCCTGTCCTAGGTGCCGGGCAAGCCACTCGTCGCGGATATTATGTTTGAAGGCTGCAAGGGCCTCTGCATCCGGACAGTCAACGATTTGATTTTTCTTGGTTAGGAACCGTGTCCAGAATTGTCTGGCCGATTATTCTGGCTGCTGAATTATGTGGTTGAGGTCATCGGTGTCTGGTGGTCGCACAGATGTGCCCTGGAAGTTATCAAGGAATGCGGCTTCCAGGTCCTCCCAACAACCAATTGATTCTGCTGGCAAGCTGTTAAGCCAATGCCGAGCTGGTCCTTTAAGCTTGAGTGGGAGGTATTTGATGGCTTGTAGATCATCACCGCGGTCCATGTGGATATGGAGGAGGTAGTCCTCGATCCAAACCGCATGATCTGTTGTGCCATCGTATGATTCGGTGTTTACAGGTTTGAAACCCTCGGGGATTTGATGATCCATCACTTCGTCTGTGAAGCATAGTGGGTGTGCGGCGCCTTTGTATTGAGCTATATCACGATGCAACTCAAATGAGCTTTGTCTACTGTGTTCAGCCCGGCCGGAATTGCTGTATCCGGCGTGATGGTTATCGCCGCGTGTCGTGGGGCGCCCACGCGATCCGTAGATCGATCTTGTTTGCCTTGCCTTGACCTCCAATATGTCTCGCAGGTCTGGCGTGTTTCCCCGTGCCTTTGTACTTTTCGAGCGACGCCGGGGTGCCGCTTGAATGGAGGGTCTAGAGGCCTCTCTGTCACGACCACGGGGTGACCGGTCGGCCGCATCATGCGCTGGTGATGTAGGTTTGGGTGCTTCCTCCTCTAATTGGGGTAGCAGCCTGCGTTTTGGGTATCTCTTGGAGGGGCGTTCGAGTTCGTGCTCTTCGGCTGCAAGGACTTCAGTCCATCTGTCAGCTAGCAAGTCTTGGTCAGTTGTAAGTTGCTGCTGCTTTTTCTTGAGGCTGCTTGCCGTGGCCATAAGCCTGCGTTTGAAACGCTCATGTTCGGCGGGATCCTCAGGCACGACAAATTCGTCGTCGTCGAGGCTTGCCTCATCTTCGTAGGGAGGCATATAATTATCGTCCTCCACCTCCCTGTCTGCCGCTCTATCATGAGGGCTGGCTTCTCCCTCCTCCTGTGCTGCATCCTGCCGAGGGGGTTGTCTTCAACCGTCCGGTGTTATTATCTCCGTGCGGAATCACCGCTTTTGGCTGTGGCGGGATTTAGAGCGGCGCCACGACGCCGGGCGCTTGGGCTGTTTCTTGAGGGGTCATCCTCCGCTGTTCCATCGCCGTTCCCATCTTTTGGGATATCCACCATGTATATGTCGTACGACGAGGTGGCCTTCTAGTGCCCTGTAGGCGCTGGTTCTTGGTCGTCTCCAGCAGCGTCGTCCATACCGTCGATTTCTTCGGAGTCGAAGTCGAGCATGTCGGTTAAATCATCGACAGTGGCTACAAAGTGGGTGGTGGGTGGGCGTTGAATTTCTTCGTCGTCCGCATCCCAACCTTCCTGACCGTAGTCCGGCTAGGGCTCTCCTGATAAAGAGAGAGACTTTAGTGAATTTAGGATGTCGCCAAAGGGAGAGTGCTGAAAGATGTCCGCGACAGTGAACTCCAGGACCGGTGCCCAATCGATTCGATTAGCCGGGGTGCGGGAGGCTTGGAGTCCGGAGTGGAGTCCGGCACCTTGGAGTCACGGGATTTGCAAAGGACAGGGATGGTGTTCGGCTCAATCGCCGTAGAGATCGTAGCCCCCGAGGCGGTGTCCAGCCGCTCGTCCTTGATTGGCGGAGTCGGCTCCGAGCTAAGGGTAGGAGCGGACGCTGGTGCGGCCTCCAGGGCACTATTCAGCGGCAGAGCTAGATCGTGCCCATCGAGACAGTGCGGCGCGCTTGGCTGTGGCTCGAATCCGTCGAAGATCAAGTCTTCGCGGATGTCGGCAGTGTAGTTCAAACTCCCAAACCTGACCAGATGGCCAGGGGCGTAGCTTTCGATCTGCTCCAGATGGCCGAGTGAATTGGCCCACAGTGCAAACCCGCCGAATACGAATATCTGTCCGGGGAGAAAAGTCTCACCCTGGACCACGTCGTTGTTGATGATCGAAGGAGCCATCGGGCCTAAAGATGACGACATAGAGGAACTCTCAATGAAAGCACCAATGTCGGTGTCAAAACCGCGAATCTTGGGTAGGGGTCCCGAATCGTATGCGTCTAGGCGGATGGTAACAGGAGACAAGGAACACGATGTTTTACCCAGGTTTGGGCCCTCTCGATGGAGGTAAAACCCTACTCCTGCTTGATTAATATTGATGATATGGGTATTACAAGAGTGGATCTACCATGAGATCAAAGACGCTAAACCCTAGAAGCTAGCCTATGGTATGATTGTTGTTCATCCTACGGACTAAAACCCTCTGGTTTATATAGACACCGGATAGGGTTAGGGTTACATAGAGTCGGTTACAATGGTAGGAGATCTACATATCCGTATCGCCAAGCTTGCCTTCCACGCGAAGGAAAGTCCCATTCGGACACGGGACGAAGTCTTCAATCTTGTATCTTCATAGTCCAGGAGTCCGGCCAACGGTGATAGTTCGGCTATCCAGACACCCCCTAATCCAGGACTCCCTCGGTTGGTCTCGGAACCTTGATATTGTGATTTGAGTGGTTATGCCACCATTTTTGTAGGATGTCTCAAATCTTTTGAGCATTTACAGTCGTTATGCTGTCCGAGTCATCCCAGGTTTCTAAATAGTCTAATGCATTTGCAAATCCCTTCTTTCCGTTCCCAATGTTTCTTTGGGCCAGTTTAACCACACTAATCGGTGAGTTGAGGTAGTCTGTTGCCTCGACATATATGTTGGAGCTATTATTATGACCCTAGGTGTCTTAGATAACCACTCAGTAATTTAGCAATGCTTTGTATCCTCCGTGTGATGATTCTGGCCATTATTCCCGAAAGCATCCCGTGATGCCATTTCGTTAGTAGGCCTTCTATTTCTGGGTTCTTGAGCCCAAGATTCACTCTACTTACCTCTAGGATAGTGTTTGCTCGTTCCTTTAGGATATTAGTAACCTTTCTTGATAGTGTTTGAGTTCTGTGGTATATCATTCTTCCAATACCATGAACCATCATGGCAGAAGATCTTGAACCAATGATCACAACAAGAGTGCTCTTGATGAGTTCTCCATTAAAAAATTGTGATTCTGCCAGTCCTTCCTTTCTGCATGGGTTATCCGGAAGAAATATGTTGAACCTGTTCGACATGCTAATCCATGAATCCACAACTCAGAAAAAAATCATATGTTCTTTGAGTTGTCCCCCTTCAGTTATATTCCGACCTTCATCTATCAATTGATAGTCAAGGGTATGTGTGCGATCGAGTTCATCGATGCCTATTATTCTGGTGGTCCGTCAAGCCATTCTATACCGGAATGACTAGGAGAAACAAACTCCAGTACCTCATCCATTTCTAGGATTGGGTCAAAGAAGTTGTATTCCGCAGATCAAATGCCAAACCAGCTTTTGTTCTGTTCTACCTTAGGGTATTACCGTCTTTATGTCAAGAATGTCATGGAAATTGCACAACATTTTATGAGTTCTTGATGTAGTGATACTTCTTGCCATCATTACTCATTTCTCTGCACCGTGTTGTTGAAGCCGGAATGCCGACAAGTGAACCATGATGCGTGAAATCAATAATCCTAGCAACTCCGCTGCTTGGTAGATAATGGACAATAATTTCATTCTTAGTGTGTTGGTTATTGAATCATCATCCTAAGATTGATCGTTCTACCTAGTCCATATTTCCTGGTGCACTCTTCGATCAAGAGTTATGATTGTGTCAATCCTTGCTTAATTGATCACGTCATCTTGCCTCAAAAGCAAGATTGTTCTCGAGCTTAGTAGCTTATTGGTGGTTCATGATTTTCCGGATATCTTCCAGGAAGTATCATAGGTTGTCCCCTGACCGCTATGTTGAGCTCATGATCAAGTTGGCTCCCTTGTAACCACCCCTTCTCCAAGAATTCTGTGTTGGATACCATGAGCTAGTAGGCTAAGCTAAACAACAACTTGGAGAGTTTGAAGATAAAAGCTTTGCCTTACTTAGTTCATTCCAAAGGGATATCTTTGTGTGTGTGTGTGTTGAAGAAAGATGATATCTTCATTGATTGGTCCTCGTGATCAATGGTTGGACCTATTGTCCTAACCAAATCTTTGATTTGTGTATGGGCTATCATCAAATCAAATCAGAACCAACAATGTTCCTAATGTTGTATTGCTCGCGGTTGTCGAGCATACACCATTATATCTTTTGGGTCTGACCAATGCTATTACTTTGTTCACATACTTATTGAATTCCATCTGTATGGATATCTTGATAAATTGTTGTTGAGCCCATTGACAACATTTTCATCATCTCCATGATTCATGTTGAACATCCAGCTAGTTTTGGAAACTTCTCAAAAGCATTATCACCATGTCCCGCTCATGAAGCATATGTTGGATGAAAGAAGTGACTTTCTCTGATTCACGTGCATTTGGTGCAAGTTGCCGCCGTGAGTTTGAGAAAGATTGTTTTTGTTTCCTCTGGTACCATCCCAAGTAAGTCATGCATGTGCGAAGTATGCTATGGTTTGATAGGCTCGCTACCTCCATTCCATATGTATCTCCTAGTACAAAAAGCCCCTGATTAATTTGTTCAAGGATAAGAAGTTCAACTGCTATTCCCAAAGGGCCCAGACAGACATGCACAAGACTTCGTTATCTTCAATGATGGTTCCCCACCTGAACTCGGTAGTGTTTTATTGTAAGACTACTATGTGGTCATGCTTGTCTGGGACAACGTGTTCACATGTGTGTAGCAGAACCCGCTCATGCTTTGGAGCTTGCTACCGTAGTTCATTTCCCGGGAATCTTGCAACGTCATCTCGTCGGTTTGTGTTGCTACTTTTCTTTTCCAGACATTCTTTCTATAATATTCCGTTCCCAGCCAGATCTAAATCTCAGGCAAATATGATGGTTGGAACTTTTCCAAGATCTATGATATAGGTCCAGACAAGGTTGATGTTCTAGCCGACACAACTAGCCGGAAGATCTATTATTGTAGTATCTTGACTAAGCATTTTGATCATTCTCTCCATGAGAATTTCATGTGACTTATTATAGAAGTTGTTCCTTATGGATCCTTTGTCTTCCCGAAGTCCGACATATACTTGATGGCCACGTTAATGCTTTATGTATGACTGTGGTATGTAGAAAATCAAGGAGAACATTAGAAGCAGAGTGCTAAATGCTACCTCTTGAGCACTGCGTTGGTTTTCCCTTGAAGAGGAAAGGGTGATGCAGCAAAGTACCGTAAGTATTTCCCTCAGTTTTTGAGAACCAAGGTAACAATCCAGTAGGAGGCTATGCACGAGTCCCTCACACCTACACAAACAAATAAATACTTGCAACCAACATGATAAGGGGTTGTCAATCCCTACACGGTCACTTACGAGAGTGATATCTGATAGATATGATAAGATAATATTTTTGGTATTTTTATTACAAAGATGCAAAGTAAAGAAAACAAAATAAAAACGGCTCCAAGCAAAACACATATCATGTGGTGAATAAAAATATAGCATGAAGTAAAGTTACCGATGGAAGTAGACGAAAGAGGGGATGCCTTCCGGGGCATCCCCAAGCTTTGGCTTTTTGGTGTCCTTAGATTATATTGGAGTGCCTTGGGCATCCCCAAGCTTAGGCTCTTGCCACTCCTTGTTCCATAATCCATCAAATCTTTCACCCAAAACTTGAAAACTTCACAACACAAAACTCAGCAGAAAAAATTGTGAGCTCCGTTAGCGAAAGAAAACAAAAGACCACTTCAAGGTACTGTAATGAACTCATTATTTATTTATATTTGTGTTAAACCTACTGCATTCCAACTTCTCTATGGTTTATAAACTATTTTACTAGCCATAGATTCATCAAAACAAGCAAATAACACACGAAAAACAGAATCTGTCAAAAACAGAACAGTTTGAAATAATCTGTAACTAACGCAAACTTCTGGAACTCCAAAAAATCTGCCAAAATAGGAAGACCTATAAATTTGTTTATTTATCACCATAAATTGGAATCAATATTTTATCACGTTCTGGTGATTTTTAACAATTATTTGCGTGAACAGAAAGTTTCTGGAATTTTCTGCAAGATCAAATAACTATCATCCAAGAAAATCCTATAGGTTTAACTTGGCACAAGCACTAATTAAAACATAAAAACACATCTAACCAGAGGCTAGAACAAATATTTATTCCTAAACAGAAGAAAAAGGCAAAAAACTAAAAATAAAATTGGGTTGCCTCCCAACAAGCGCTATCGTTTAACGCCCCTAGCTAGGCATAATAGCAAGGATAGATCTAGGTATTGCCATCTTTGGTGGGCAATCCATAAGTTGCTCTCATGATTGATTCATATGGTAATTTATTTTATTCCTAGGGAAGTGTTCCATGCCTTTCTTTAATGGAAATTGGAATCTAATATTCCCTTCATTCATTACAATAATTGCACCAATTGTTCTAAGGAAAGGTCTACCAAGAATAATAGGACATGAAGGATTGCAATCTATGTCAAGAACGATAGAATCTATGGGCACATAGTTCCTATTTGCAACAATAACAACATCATTAACTCTTCCCATAGGTTTCTTAATAGTGGAATCTGCAAGGTGCAAGTTTAGAGAGCAATCATCAAAATCACGGAAACCTAGCAAATCACACAAAGTTTTTGGAATCGTGGAAACACTAGCACCCAAATCACACAAAGCATAGCGTTCATGATCTTTAATTTTAATTTTAATAGTAGGTTCCCATTCATCATAAAGTTTTCTAGGGATAGAAACTTCAAACTCAAGTTTTTCTTCATAAAATTGCATTAAAGCATCAACGATATGTTTAGTAAAAGCTTTGTGTTCAGTGTAAGCATGTGGAGAGTTTAGCACGGATTGCAACAAGGAAATACAATCTATCAAACAGAAATTATCATAATTAAATTCCTTGAAATCCAAAATAGTGGGTTCATTAATATCTTATGTTTTGATCTCTTCAATCCCACTTTTATCAATTTTAGCATCAAGATCTAAAAACTTCGAATTTTTGGAACACCTTCTAGGTAAAGGTGGACCATATTAAGTCCCATCATTATCAAGTTTCATATTGCAAAACAAAGATTTAATAGGGGACACATGAATAATTTTTAGATCTTGGTCTTTGTTTTCAAAAAAATTAGAAGAACACGCTTTTATAAAGCAATCTTTCTTAGCACGCATCCTAGCGGTTCTTTCTTTGCACTCATCAATGGAAATTATCATGGCTTTGAGAGACTCATTGATATCATGCTTAGGTGGAATAGATCTAAGTTTCAAAGAATCAACATCAAGAGAAATTGTATCAACGTTCCTAGCCAATTCATCAACTTTAAGCAATTTTTCTTCAAGCAAAGCATTGAAATTCTTTTGCGAATCCATAAATTCCTTAACACTAGTCTCAAATTCATATGGCATCTTATTAAAGTTTTCATAAGAATTGTTGTAGGAATTACCATAATTATAAGAGGAATTACTACGATAAGGCCTAGGATTAAAGTTTCCTCTATACGCGTTGTTACCAAAATTATTTCTACCAACAAAATTCACATCCACAGATTCATTATTATTCTCAATCAAAGTAGACAAAGGCATATCATTAGGATCAAAAGAAACACTCTTAGTAGCAAATAATTTCATAAGTTCATCCATATTTCCACTCAAAACATTAATTTCTTCTATCGCATGCACTTTTTATTAGTACATCTTTCAGTGTGCATTGAGAATAATTAACCATAACATTATCTAGGAGTTTAGTATCTTCTCCTAAAGTTATTTCCATAAAAGTGCCTCCCGCGGCCGAATCTAAAAGATTTCTAGAAGAAAAATTCAATCCGGCATAAATTTTTGGTATAATCATCCACAAATTCAAACCATGAGTGGGGCAATTACGTATCATTAATTTCATCCTCTCCCAAGCTTGGGCAACATGTTCATGATCAAGTTGCTTAAAATTCATAATGTCGTTTCTAAGAGGGATGATCTTAGCGGGAGGAAAATACTTAGAGATAAAGCATCTTTGCACTTATTCCAAGAATCAATACTATTTTTAGGCGAAGACGAAAACCAAGCTTTAGCACGATCTCTAAGTGAAAAAGGAAATAGCTTCAATTTAACAATATCATTGTCCACATCCTTCTTCTTTTGCATATCACACAAATCAACGAAGCTATTTAGATGAGTAGCGGCATCTTCACTAGGAAGGCCGGCGAATTGTTCTTTCATAACGAGATTCAACAAGGCAACATTGATTTCACAAGAATCAATATCGGTAAGAGGAGCTATCGGAGTGCTAAGGAAATCATTATTGTTGGTATTGGTAAAGTCACATAATTTGGTATTATCTTGAGCCATCGTGACAAACAAGAAATCCAACACACGAGCAAACAAGAAGCAAGTGAAAAAGAGGCGAACGAAAAAGAGAGGGTGAATAAAACAGCAAAGGTGAAGTGGGGGAGAGGAAAACGATAGGCAAATGGCAAATAATGTAATGCGGGAGATAAGGGTTTGTGAAGGGTACTTGGTATGTTGACTTTTGCGTAGACTCCCCGGCAACAGCGCTAGAAATCCTTCTTGCTACCTCTTGAGCACTGCGTTGGTTTTCCCTTGAAGAGGAAAGGGTGATGCAGCAAAGTAGCTTAAGTATTTCCCTCAATTTTTGAGAATCAAGGTATCAATCCAGTAGGAAGCTACGCGCGAGTCCCTCGCACCTACACAAACAAATAAATCCTCGCAACCAACGCGATAAGGGGTTGTCAATCCCTACACGGTCACTTACGAGAGTGAGATCTGATAGATATGATAAGATAATATTTTTTGTATTTTTGTGATAAAGATGCAAAGTAAAGAAAACAAAATAAAAATAGCGCCAGAAATAGCTTGTTGTCGGGAGATTAATATGATGGAAAATAGATCCGGGGGCCATAGGTTTTACTAGTGGCTTCTCTCAAGAGCATAAGTATTTTACGGTGGGTGAACAAATTACTGTTGAGCAATTGACAGAATTGAGCATAGTTATGAGAATATCTAGGTATGATCATGTATATAGGCATCACGTCCGAGACAAGTAGACCGAGTCCTCCCTCCATCTACTACTATTACTCCACACATCAACCGCTATCCAGCATGCATCTAGAGTATTAAGTTCATAAGAACAGAGTAACGCCTTAAGCAAGATGACATGATTTAGAGGGATAAACTCATGCAATATGATAAAAACCCCATCTTGTTATCCTCGATGGCAACAATACAATACGTGCCTTCCTGCCCCTACTGTCACTGGGAAAGGACACAACAAGATAGAACCCCAAGCTAAGCACTTCTCCCATTGCAAGAAAGATCAATCTAGTAGGCCAAACCAAACTGATAATTCGAAGAGACTTGCAAAGATAACCAATCATACATAAGAGAATTCAGAAGATTCAAATATTTTCATAGATAAACTTGATCAGAAACCCACAATTCATCGGTCTCAACAAACACACCGCAAAATAAGATTACATCGAATAGATCTCCACAAGAGAGGGGCATAACATTGTATTGAGATCCAAAAAGAGAGAAGAAGCCATCTAGCTAATAACTATGGACCCGAAGGTCTGAGGTAAACTACTCACACTTCATCGGAGAGGCTATGGTGTTGATGTAGAAGCCCTACGTGATCGATGCCCCTCCAGTGAGCTCCTAACAGGCCCCAAGATGGGATCTCACGGTGCAGAAGGTTGCGGCGGTGGAATTAGGTTTTTCTCCGTCTCGATCGTTTGAAGTGCGAGGTATATATAGGAGGAAGGAGTACGTCGGTGGAGCAACATGGGGCCCACGAGGGTGGAGGGCGCGCCCAGGGGGTAGGCGCCCCGCCCTACCTCGTGGCTTCCTGGTAGCTTTCTTGAAGTAGGGTCCAAGTCAACTGGATCACGTTTGTTCCGAAAATCATGTTCCTAAAGGTTTCATTCCATTTGGACTCCGTTTGATATTATTTTTCTGCGAAACTCTGAAATAGGCAAAAAACAACAATTCCAGGCTGGGCCTCCGGTTAATAGGTTAGTCCCAAAAATAATATATAAGTGAATAATAAAGCCCAATAATGTCCAAAATAGAAGATAATATAGCATGGAGCAATCAAAAATTATAGATACGTTGGAGACGTAACACTAAATGTCTCTTGGTCGATCATCCATATTTTGTTCCCTTGGCCCAGTCATTGTGAAATTTGAGAAAGTGTTATCTTCCTTTGCATCTGCATCCTCCATCATTGTTCATCATGGTAGTATGATGTGTTGCCAGGATCCTCGGCACGGATTTTGGTAAAACCTTGATGAATACGTAAATGCTCAAATTCTTGAGAGCACGCCCAGACACTAGGTTATATCCTCGGTACCAATTGGAATGCGCCTTCCTTTTTGTTGAGTTGTTCTATAACCATAGTTTCCATTCCAAACTGGGTATGACATTCTTTAGAATTCCTTCAAACTCAATTATGAATTGCCTCAGGCTGGTATGAAGAGTTTCAATGATCTATGGATCAAAGTAATTCTTTTGCCACTTAAGGGAAAAATTCTACGAGTCACCTTCGCCGAGGTGTCCCGTTATGGAATCATGACAATTATCTCCTCGCTACTTTGAAACCATGCACCATCTTACTCAAGCGTGGAATGGTTGCCTACCAATTTGAACCTTCGTCATCTGTTTCACTCCATCCCTCGACCGAGAGACATTTGTGTCTCAGTTCGAGAGATGTTTCAATGTCTCATTCCATGAATTGATCATGAGTTGCTCGATCTTCGAGAAGATCGAATCTTGTAGAGTTTATATCCGTCGTCGTGTTAGATGAAGATCTCGAAAGCAAAGATGTCAAGATCAATACGATGATCGAATCAACGTTCTTATGAAGTGCAAGTTGGATCATGAAGATCAAGTTAGCTTTGTATCCCCTCTGTCTTCTTACCTCATGTCTTGAATCTCGGGACGAGATTCTTGTTACTGGGGGTGAGTTGTCACAGTCCTAGAATTTGATTGCAAATAGTTGCACAAGCATCCATGCATCATGTCCAAGTTTATTTGAAAGTCGAAATGGGGATTGTTGAAACCCTAGCACCTAATGAATTTAACTAGGTTCAATAAAAATATTTTCAACGAACCCAGATGCCCTTTAGAAAAGTTCATGATTTTTGCTAAAGGTGAAAACCTCCGCCAAAAATGATGCACATATTTCTAGGCCATTCTGGATTTTTGAATTAAATCATAAGGTATTTGACTTTGGGCATTTAAATGCTATAATTACCTTAAATGCTCAAACAATTCTGGAAGCAGTTGAGGGCTATCGTAAATATTTCAGAAGGTGCCCACAAATATTTTCAGGATTTTTAGAAGTGCTTTGGTATTTTTTAATAAAGCCCAAACAACTACAGAAAAATAGAAAAACAAAAACAGATAAAAAGGAGAGAGAGAGAGGAAACTACCTGGGCCACCTACATGCAGCCGCACCGGCCCAGCTCCTGTTCTGGCCCAGCCCACCAGGGGCTCCCCCTATCGTCTTCCACCTCCTGCAATTGGCAGGAGGGCGTGTGCCCGACGCACGCCGGCACGTGCCGCGCCACCTCCTGCTTCTCGCCGCTACCCCGACGCGCCTAAGAGCGCCACGAACTCCCCCTCGACCCCCTTGACCTCTCCCCGTGCTTCTCCCCTCCTCTGTTTCTCTCGGGCGCAACCACCTGAGAGCGCCACCGTGAGCTGCCGGACCCACCGCCGTTGCCTTGCCTCTCCGAGCTATCCAACGCCTCCGCCACCTCGCGCTTTACCTCTGAGCCGAAGGAAGGAAGCATGGAGGCCATGAGCCGCCGCCATCGTCTTTGTCCTCAAGCTTAGCCACCAACGGCTGCCGCCTCCGCTTCGTCGTCTCCCGAACGCCCCGAGCCCTCTGACCCTCCCTGTGTGTTCACTGTGAGGCCCCGCACCTTTTTCCCCATCTCCCATGCTTGTCCGCTTCCTCTAGGCCGTAGTTGCACGGACGTCGAAGCTCCCCGCCGCCATGGCCAATAGATCCCGTGCTCCCGAGCCCCTCAACTCTTCCCCGTGGCACCAACGTGCTTCTGCTGCCCTGTAGATGCTCTTGCGCCACACCGTTTGCTCCAGCCCATGCCAGAACCTCAGTGCCGCTCGTACCGAGCCACTGTCGCCGCCAACGCTCGCCGTCGGCGTTGCTCCCGGCCACCCCGCCCCCTCCTGTCTGGTCCTTTGGATGCGGACGAGCGAGAGACCCTCCCTGGTGCTAGCAGCGCGATGAACCACCGTCCCTAACGCAAGTCCGGGGAGCTCTCGCCGTCGGTTTGGTTATCGCCGGTGTAGATCCGGTGATGATGACGTGGCTGATTAATTAGGGATTAACTACCCAGTTAATTAGGACTTGTCAGACTGGAAGATGGGACCCACGCCCTAATTAACCCCAGCTTTATTTTTGCTTATATTAGTTATAACCCAGCAGGACCCACACGTCAGAGTTTATCGCACTGACGTGGCCGTTGACCGAGCTGACGTGGGCGTTGACCTGGCCCACATGTCCGTGACGCTAATGACACTTGGCCACTGACCAGTGGGTCCCATGTGTCAGGTTTGACTCCGGCCGCCCATTTAACCTGCTGACATCAGCCTTGCATAATCTTGTGTGATAAAGCATTTTCTGGATTTAAGTTTATTCAGGAAATTCTAGAAAATGCTATAACTCCAAAAAATCATAGAAATTAATCTGTAACTCCAAATTCAAAGATTTATATATGAAAAATGATCAGGAAAATCCAATATATCCATCTGTACTGGTTCCATGCATGTTTAAGCAACTTAACCTTGCTGTTTGGTGCAAAACATGATAAGGCAGTATTTAAATTCATAGTTTGAGTTTTAAGTTGAACCTTTGGTTCAAAATGACTCGAACCACCCTGGTTATAGTTGCATTAGGCCAACACACTCATTTTTCCATGTCATGAGCATGCATCATATTGTGCATTGCATTGATTGTGTCTTTTCCTGTTTGCCGGTATTTGTCCCCTCTTAGTAGACGACGTTCCGGCGATGAGTTCGATGACACCGATGAAGAGCTATACTATCTTCGGAAGTGTCAGGCAAGAAAAACCCCCTTGTTCATTCCGATACAATCCCATTCTCTCACTCCTGCTCTCTTTAACTGCATTAGGACAACAACGATTCAATTATTGCATGTTGTAGTAGTTGAACCCCTATCCTCTCCATGACCTGTCATTGCCACAGTAAATAGATGAAACCCACTAGCATGAGTAGGAGTTTTTTGAGCCCTGATGTGCCTACTCATTCACGCTTGTTTGTCATGCCTGCTATTCCTTAGAGTTGTGTCAGGTCCGGTTCAACAGGGATGAATTGGAGCTGTGTGAACATGTCCTACTATTGAGAGCTAAGTGTGTGAACACGATTTGGTAAAGGTACCGGTGAGAGGTCATGTAGGAGTACATGGTGGGTTGTCTCATTGAAGCCGCCCTCAGGAACTGAGTTCTGTGTTTGTGATCCATGAACAGTTACTACCACACATTGGGTTCCGGTAACTCGACCCCTCTCGACTTATTAATATCAACTTGATCTCTAGCAGGAGTTGCAACTAGTTTCCGGTGTTTGTTGGTAGTGTTAGTAGTCTACCAAGTGGCACCCGGTACAGGTGGGCTTGGGACAGACTAGGCACCATGGCACGGTGTACCAAGCGTAGATCCACCCGTCGAGGTGGGCTTGGGAACCCTGCACACATCGTTTGGGGCCGTGAGCGACACCCTGGCCGGATCTCCTTGCGGATGGAACCTGAATAGGCGATAAACCTGGACTAGAGAATTATGTGGTTAGTCGGGTCATGGCCGACTCCCTCGCCAGGCTTCCACTTGATGGTTGTCGAGATACACGACGTGTACATGGTGGTAAGTGGCGAGAGCATGTGTGAAGAAGTACACTCCTGTAGAGTTAACATGATCTATTCGAATAGCCGTGTATGCGGTAAAGGACTTCTAGGTTGCCTGTACAGTTTATAGATACTTGAAGTGGATACTCGAAAATGCGCAAGATAAACGTGAGTGCTGTGGATGGCCTTCTCGTAGGGAGACGGGAGCGGATTCATTGTGGTGTATTGATTTGGTGGATATGTGGACTCGTGTGAGCCACCTCAAAAGAGTTACTTGTAGTCGTAGTTCAGTATAGCCACCGAGTCAAAGCTGGCTTGCTGCAGTTAAACTCCACCACCCCCTTTTGTTGATACCGATGCATATGTAGTTAGTTCTGATGTAAGTCCTGATAGGAACATTTGTACTCACGTTTGCTTAACTTATGTTTTTGCAGAGAGACTTCAGTCTCGCTAGTAGTTCCACGTGGACTTCGACGTTTAGCTTGTTACCTCAGCTACGATCTTGTACCCTTGGAAGGGTCTTGTAGATAGTCAGGCTTCTCAGCCTTTTTCATTTGTAGTTGTCTATACTCAGGCACATTTATGCTTCCGCTTGTTGCTTGTATGCTCTGTATGTTGGGTCATGAGACCCATGTTTGTAATACTTGGCTCCTCGGAGCCTAATGAATAAATACTTTGAGTTGTAGAGTTTTGTTGTGATGCCATGTTGTATTTGCACATATCGAGCATATTGTTTGTATGATTTGAAATACTTGGTATGTGTGGGATCCAACAACCTAGTTGTTTATCCTTGGTAGCCTCTCTTATGGGGAAATGTAGTCTAGTGCTTCCACTGAGCCATGGTAGTCTGCTACTGCTCCGGAACACTTAGACTGGCTGGCATGTGTCCTTCTTCGATCATGTGTCTGTCCCTTCGGGGTAATGTCATGCGGTGTCTTCCGTAGTCCTATTAGCCTGCTACAGCACGGAATCCCAGAGTCCTGCTAGCCCAGTTGCTACAGCCCGAATTCACTCGCTGATGATCGACACATTCATTGTTGGGTCATGTATGCCTGTCCCTGTAAGTTAGTGCCACTTTGGTTTCACGACTAGTCATGTCGGCCCGGGTTCTCTGTCATATGGATGCTGTTGACACTATCATATACGTGAGTCAAAAGGCGCAAATAGTCTCGGGCCAGGTAAGATGGCACCCATGGGGATAGAGTGCGTGAAGCCACAAAGCCATATGATGTGTTACATGCTAGATCGATGTGGCGTAGGATCGGGGTCCTGACAAATGGGCCGTTAATGGGTATAAAGTGATACATCGTTCATTACGGACCAGGTTCACCACATGCCATTAATGGGTATAAAGTGATACACTGTTCATTATGGGCCAATTTTACCACGGGCCTTTAATGGGCCGAGAGTTACTAAGGGCCTCATATGGGCCGAAAAACGTCATGGGCCATACATGGGCCGGAAGTTAAAATAGGCTGGAATTATATTGATGGCCCAGATGATGCTACTGGGCCTAATTCGGATAGGCCGTAAACAGGCCCTGGGTTAGCGGGCTGTAAATGGGCTATATGCGAACAGGCCGTTAACAGCCTTGTCATGGGCCGGCCCGCCACCTTTTTACCAAGTCAAACGGGTCAGACTTTTCAAAGGAATGGGCCTCTATTGGGCCGTGCAACGTGTCGACGTTTCATGGGCGCTTTGGGTCCAGTGAGTTGATGACATCTGTCCCATCGCTGAGCCGACACGTGTTTCCTCCAGCCAATGATGATTTTACACGTGGAAAATCCCCATTGGTCGGGGCCGTTAACGAGTGATCGGATCCAAAACCGGACCCGGTAGCTAATGGCGTTCCGTTACGGTGGATGCCATGTGTGGGTCACCCTTGATGAAAGCACTTCTGTGACAACCTTTAAAAAAAGCACTTCTGTGACGCGCGATTTATCACCATGGAAGTGGGCACTTCCGTCATGATAAATTTGGTAATATCATGGAACACTTCTACTTCAACACAGGTATGACTATCTTGATTCTGTCAAAAAATCGTCATGGGTATACATGCATGACAGAAAACGTGACCTACTGTGACAAACACGTATAATCACAGAAGTGTATTTTTTTGTAGTGTTACCAGGAAATGTCTCCTAGTGCTTCCACTGAGCCATGGTAACTTGCTACTGCTCTGGAACACTTAGGCTGGCCGGCATGTGTCCTTCTTCGTTTATGTGTCTGTCCCTTCGGGGAAATGTCACGTGTTGTTCCTATAAGTCCTTGTACCTTGCTACGACTTGGGTTCATACGTTGATGACCGACACGTTCGTTGCTGGGTCATGCATGTCTGTCCATGTAAGTTAGTGCCACTTTGGGTTTATGACTAGTCATGTCGGCGCATGTTCTCTGTCATATGGATGCTAGTGACACTATCATATACGTGAGCCAAAAGGCGCAAACGGTCCCGGGCTAGGTAAGGTGGAACCCATGGGAATACCGTGCGTGAGGCCGCAAAGTTATATGATGTGTTACATGCTAGGTCGGTGTGACTTAGGATCGGGGTCCTGACATCCAATTTCCCTTCTTGAAGATGTTGATCCATTGCATCATATTGATCTTGATGTATTTGCCTTGAAAACTTCATTCAACACGTTGATGACAAAGAAAGCAACTCTACGAGAATCGATCATCATGAAGAGCGGGCAACACATGATCAACTCACAGAATGAGATGTTGAGCATCTCTTGAGCTGAGACGCAAAACACACATCGAGAGGGATGGAAAGAAACAGATGACGAATATTCAATTTGGCAGGCCACAATTCTATGCTTACAAAGATCGTGTATTCTTTCAAGGTGGCGGGGACATATATTGTCTTTACTACCACACCGGAGCACCTTACGGAGGGCGACTCATAGAACTATTCCCTTAAGTGAAAAAAGTATTACTTTTGATATAGAGATCATTGAGACTCTTTATACCAGCCCTAGGCAATTTGCAAACGATCGTTTGAAGGGGTTCGAAGAGATGGCATGCTCAGCTTGGAGAAGAAACTAGAGTTATAAGACAACTCGGTAAACGGAAGACACTTTATAATTGATGTCGAGGATATAACCTAGTGTCTAGGCGTGCTTTCAAGAACATGAGCATTTCCATATTCATCGAGTTTTCTGCCAACATATGGGCCAAGATCTTGGTAACTCTTCATACTACCATGATGAATAATGGTGGAGAATGCAGATGCAACGGAAGACAACACTTTCTCAGATCCTACCTTGACAATGACAAGGAAACAAAATCTGGATGATCGACCGAGAAACATTTAGCACTCTGCTTCTCATGTTCTCCTCTATGTACTAGATAACATGATCATGCTTAAAAGTATTAACATGGACACCAAGTATAGGTCGGACTTCGGAAACACAAGATCCATAAGGAATAAGTTCCAGAGTAACTCTTACGGATTCCACATGGAGAGTGGCCCAAATACGACTCAAGATACTAAAATAATCAGTCACTCGGATAAGTGTGTGTTAGCCACGATATCCAATTACCAGTTTGGAAAGACCAATATTATAGTTCTTGGGGAATGTTCAAACCATCATATCTTCCTGAGATTCAGATCTGGTTGGTAACATAATAGATCAGACAACATGTCTGAAAAGGAAAGGTTGCAACACAAATCGACGATATGACGTTGCGATATTCTCGGGGAATGGACTATGGTAGTAAGCTCCAAAACATGAGCGGGTTCTGCTACACACATGTGAACACACTGTCCCTGACAAGCATGACCACGTAGTAGTCTTATAATAAAACACTATCAAGAGCAAATCAATCAGTGGCTTGAGGTGCTAGGAATTACACATGGAGTGGATGTAGTGATCCTATAAAACCATGGAATACTTTGCACATGCATTACTGACTTGGGATGATTCTAGAGGAAGCAAAAGTAACTTTCTCGAATTCATGGCGACAACTTGCACCAAATTCACGTGAATTAGAGGAAGTCACTTCTTTCATCCAAACAAAGGCTTCATGAACGGAACACGAAGATAATGCTTACAAAAGTTTCAACGCTAGCTTTAATGTTCAACATGAATCATGGAGGAGATAAAATGTTGTAGATGGTCCCAACAGCAACTCATTGGAATTTCCATATCATTGGAATTCGACCATTATGTGAACAAGGTGATAGCATTGGTTAGAGCAAAATATGTAATGGTGTATGCTCGAGGGATCAACCACAAGTAAGACAACATTACAAACATCGTTTGTTCTGATTTGATTTGAGGATAGCCCACACTCAAATCAAAGTTTGGACAAGAGAATAGATCCCACACTCAATGAAGATATTATGTTTATTAAGTACACCCACACAAACACAAAGATATACCTTTGGAATGAACTATGTTAGATCAAGCATTTATCTTCCAACTCTTCAAGTTGTTGTTTAGCTTAACCCACTAGTTCAAGGTATCCAACACGATTTCCTGGAGAAATGGTGGTTTAGAGGAAAACAAACACGATCACGAACTCAACATAACGGTCAGGGGATGACCTGGTGATACTTCCGAGGATATATCCGAAAAATCACGAACCACCTATACGTTATTAAGCTCGAGATCAATATTGCTTTTCAGGCAACATGATGTGATCACATGAGCAAGGGGTTGACACCATCCTACCTCATTGATTGAAGAGTGCACCAGGGAAAGTGTACTAGGTAACACGATCAATTATAGAATGATAATTCAATAACCAACACGCTAAGAATGAAATTATTGTCCATTAGCTACCAAGCAATGGGGTTGCTAGGAGTATTGATTTCACGCATCACGGTTCACTTGTCGGCATTCCGGTTGTGACAACATGGGACCGAGGAATGAATAATGATGGCGAGAAGTACCAATGCAACAAGAATCCATAAGGGTTGGTGTAATTCTCATGACATTCCTGACATAAAGAGGGCAACACTCCAAGGTAGAACAGAACAAAAGCTAGATTGGCCTTTTGATCTGCGGAACACAACTACTTTGACCCAATCCTAGAAATGGATGAGGTACCAGAGTTTGTTTCTCCTTGTCATTCCAGAATAGAACGGCTTAACGGAACACAAGAATAATAGGCACCGATGAACACAAATGTACAACTCCTCCTGACTATCAGTTGATAGACGGAGGTCAGAAAACAACTAAAGAGGGACAACTCAAAGGAACATATGATTTTCTGAGTTGTGGATGAATCGATTTAACATGCCGAACAAAGCTCAACATTCCTTCCAGATAACCCATGCAGAAGAGGAGGACTGGCAGGTTCAAAATATAGAATGGAGAACTCATCAAGAGCACTCTGGTTGTGTTCTTTTGGTTCAAAAGAACTTCTGCCATAATGGTTCATGGTATTTGAAGAAAGATATACAACGGACCTCAAGACTATCACAAAGGTTACTAATACCATAAAGGATCTAGCAAATACTATCAACAGGAAGTAAGTAGAGTGAATGTTGGGTTCGAGAACCTAGAAATAGAATACCTACCAACTAAATAGCATCATGAGATGCTTTCGAGAATGGTGAATAGAATCATCACACCGGGAATAGAAAACATGGCCATATTACTTGGTGGTTCTCTAGGATACCCTAGTGTCATAATAATAGCTTCAAAGTATATCTCGAAGCAATGGAGTACCTCAACACACTGATTATTGTGGTTAATCTGGCCCAAAGGAACATCGGGAACGGAAAGAAGGAAGTTGCAAATGCATCAGACTATTTATAAACCTGGGATGACTCAGATAGCATAACGACTCTAAATGCTCAAAATATTTGAGACATCCTGCAAGATGGTCGCATAACCACTTAACATTGCAATACCAAGGTCCTGAGGCCAGCTATGAACACACGGAAGTAGTAGGAACTGAACTGAGGCTTGAAACCATCAATCCTATAAGTCTACGGATTAGTAACACGTGATCCTGATAGAAGGATGAGAAGCCTAGTTCTTAATCCGCGTAGGGAAATAAGATGGTGACTCAGATCGGAAGGACATAGGGATATGGAGTAAAAAGAGCCTTTCATTCCCTTCGACAATCAATTCCCTTATATAACTAAAGCATTTCTAGACTTGACTTCGACCAGTTTGGCTTGGTAATCCTACAGGCAGTCAGGCTCTGATACCAAAGTTGTCAGGATCCCGATCCTAAGTCACACCGATCTAGCATGTAACACATCATATCACGGTGCGGCCTCACGCATGGTATCCCCACGGGTGCTATGTTACCTATCCCGGGACTTTTTGTGCCTTTTCGCTCACGTATATGATAGTGTCGCTAGCATCCATATGACAGAGAACCCAGGCTGACATGACTAGTCGTAAACCCAAGGTGGCACTAACTTACAGGGATAGGCATACATGACCCAACAATGCATGTGTCGGTCAACAGCGTGTGCAACCGAGTTGTAGCAAGCTACAAGGGCTCCGATAAGACACCGTGTGACATTTCCCCGAAGGGACATACACAGGAGCAAAGAAGGACACATGCCAATCATCCCATGTGTTCTGGAGCAGTAGCAAGCTACCATGGCTCAGTGGACGCACTAGGAGACATTTCCCCATAAGAGAGACTACCAAGAATAAACAACTAGGTGTCGGATCCCACACATAGCAATACACGTTACACGTACTGATAACATGCATGATATGTGTAGATACAACATGGCATCACAACATAACTCGACAACACATATAGATAAAGGCCTAGAAGAGCCACATAGCATTTATTACAAACATGGGTCCAATGACCCAACATGCAGAGCATACAAGCAACGGAAGCATAACATGTCTGAGTACAGACAACTACAAATGAAAAAGGCTGAGAAGCCTGACTATCTACAAGTCCCTCCCAAGGGTACAAGATCGTATATGAGGTAACAAGCTAAACGTCGAAGTCCACGCGGAACTACTAGTGAAACTGAAGTCTCTCCGCAAAAACATAAATTAAGCAAACGTGAGTACAAATGTACCAGCAATACTTAAATCAGAACTAGCTACATATGCATCAGTATCAACAAAGGGGGTGGTGGAGTTTAACTGCAGCAAGCCAGCTTTGACTCAGTGGCTATCCTGTACTATGACTGCTCGTAACTCTTTTGAGGTGGCGCGCATGAGTCCACATATTCACCATATCAATACACCACTATGGATCCGCCCTCGTCTCCCTACGAGAAGGCCGTCCATAGTACTCACGCTTATCTTGCGTGTTTTAGAGTATCCACTTTCACTGGTCTATGAACTACATAAGCAACCCAATAGTCCATTACCGCGGACACGGCTATTTGAATAGATCATATATAACCCTGCAGGGGTGTACTTCTTCACACGTGTTTCCACCACTTAGCGTCTGCACATGACATGTGCTCGGCAAACATCAAGCCAAAGCCGACGTGGGTGTATACCATGACTTGACTAACCACACAAGTCTCTAGTCCAGCTTTATTGCCTATTTGAGTTCCATCTGCATGGAGTCTGACCGAGGTTTCCACTACGGGCCCAAACGATGTGTGTAGGGTCCCCGAGCCCACCAAACGGGTGCCCTGGTACACCATGCCACTTGCCTACCGCATCATAGCCCACCCCTAGGGTCAATGCTACGCATGGCCTCCAGCATACTACAAACACCAGAAACTACATACTTGCAACTCCTGGACAGAGGACAGGGGGTTAATAAGTCAAGCGGGGTCATATCTCAGGGGCCAACGTTTGGTAGTAGTTGTTCTTGGATCACAAACACAATGATAACCATAGGCTAGCTTCTAGGGTTTAGCCTCTACGATCTCGTGGTAGATCAACTCTTGTAACACTCATATCATCAAGATCAATCAAGCAGGAAGTAGGGTATAACCTCCATTGAGAGGGCCCGAAACTGGGTAAACATTGTGTCCCCCGCCTCCTGTTACCATCCGCCTTAGACGCACAGTTCGGAACCCCCTACACGAGATCCGCCGGTTTTGACACCGGCATTGGTGCTTTATTGAGAGTTCCACTGTGCCGTCACGATAAAGGCTTGATGGCTCCTTCAATCATCGGCAATGATGCGATCCGGGGTGATGTTTTTCTCCCCGGATAGATCTTCATATTCGGCGGCTTCGTACTGCAGGCTAACTCGCTTGGCCATCTGGTGCAGATCGAGAGCTACGCCCCTGGCCGTCAGGTCAGGTTTGTAAGCATAAACTATACTACCGACATCAGCGGAGACTTGATCTTCGACAGATTCGAGCCCATGTCAGGTATGCCGCACAGTCACGACGAGCATGACTTAGCCCTGCCATCGGACGGTGTTCGGGAGATCACACCTGCGGCTACTCCGGCCCTCAATCGGGAGTAGATCATGCCATCCGGGGACGGGTGGATGGACCCTGCCACGGAGGCCGCACACTCAGCGGCAATAGAGCCGAATACTTACTTCACCTCCTATGAGACCTGTGTTGCCGGACCCTTGGATTCGTCCCTCAAAGAACGGGCTCGAATCACTTTGCATCCGTGCCCTATCGAATCTGATTGGGCACCGATCATGGAGTTTACCTCCACGGATATTTTTCAGCACTCCCCCTTGGGCGACGTGCTAGATTCATTGAGGTCTCTCTCCTTATTAGGAGACCCTCGGCCGAACTATGTCCGGCTCGAGTGGGAAGTGGACGACGAAGAAATTCGGTCCCCACCCACCACCCACTTAATAGCTACTGTCGTCGACTTAACCGACATGCTTGATTTCGACTCCAAAGACATCGACGGTATGGACGATGATGATGGAGAGGAACAGGAACCACCGCCCACAGGGCACTGGACGGCCACTTCATCACACGATATATACATGGTGGATACACCCAAAAAAAACAATAGCGAGGAACAGGAGGAAGCAACGAAGGATAGTTCCCTCGAGAAGCAACCAAAGCGACGATGTAGGCGCCGCTCCAAATCCCGCCTCAGCGAAAATAGTGATAACAGTACAAGAAAGAATAATATACCAGTCGACTCCAAAGGAAACGACGACCACATGGACCCAGCGATGGAGCAAGATGAGCTAGCGGACGGCGAACATAGTACGGAGCCGCTATCCGATCACGGCGACGCCGAGGGTAAAACTCATCAACCTGTCTCAGGAGAGGAGAACAGTCCGAACGACGATATAGACATCATCCCGGAAAGGCGCTTGGAACAAGATAACCTCCATAGAAGGCTCATCACCATCGCAAGGAGCCTGAAGAAGCAGAAGCAAAGGCTTAAGGCCGCGCAGAGTACGCTCAGCAACAGATGGAATAAAGTGCTTGACACTGAAGAAAAGTACGGCGGCAGTCGCCACACAAAGAGCTATCCAAAGCGCAAGCTGCTGCCTGGATTCGATGATGAGGCTTTAGAGCCCATTCAGCCGAAAAATAAAATGGCCGATCAGCCGGATCGACCATCCCGTGGCCGCGACAGGGCGGCTAACGACGCCGCACACAAGTCAGTGCACGATCTATATGAGGACCTGCACAAAAAAGCCGGTATGGCCAGGTCCATCTACGGATCTAGGAAGCGCGTTCCGACGTAGAATCATGGCCGCCCAAAAGACTATACTGACCGAATAAAAGTTCGGAATCAAAACCGAACACTACAACCGTCAGAATGCCATGACACATCAAAATACAGGGGTGCCGCGCACCCCCTATGCTTCACCGACGAGGTGCCGAATCATGAATTTCCAGAGGGATTCAAACCCGTGAACATAGAGGCATACGACGGAACGACAGACCCAGGGGTCTGGAATTAGGACTTTATCCTTCACATCCACATGGCTAGCGGAGATGATCTCCACGCCATCAAATACCTGCCCCTCAAGTTGAAAGCCATCTCGGCACTGGTTGAAAAGCCTCCACAAAAACTCAACCGGAAGTTGGGAAGAGCTTGAGGATGCTTTTAGGGCTAATTTTCAAGGGACCTATGTCCGACCTCCGAATGTAGACGATTTAAGTCACATAATTCAACAGCCCGGAGAGTCAGCCCGAAAGCTGTGGAACAGATTTCTCAGTAAGAAGAATCAAATCATCAACTGCCCAGATGTCGAAGGCTTAGCGGCTTTCAAACATAGTGTTCGGTACGGATGGCTCGCCAGACACCTCGGCCAGGAAAAACCGAGGACAATGGCAGCTCTAACAAGCCTTATGACCCACCTTTGCGTGGGCGAAGACAATTGGCTGGCCCGCAGCGGCACCAGCGACCCAGGCACATCCGAAGTCAGGGATAGCAACGGGAAACCGCGACGTAATAAAAGCAAGTGTCAAAACAATGAAGACAGCCAAGACAATACCGTGATAAACGCCGGATTCAGGGGCTCTGGACCCGGTCAGGGGGAAAAGCCATTTAAAGGCAGCAGAGATGGACCGTCCAGCCTAAACAAGATTCTACACCGATTATGTCAGATTCATGGCACCTCCGACAAACCTGCAAATCACACCAACAGAGAATGTTGGGTCTTCAAGCAACCGGCAAGCTAAATGCCGAACACAAGGGGAGGGAGACACCAACTGAAGATGAGGGTGAGCCTCGCCAGCCGAACACCAGGGGATAGAAAAAATTCCCACCAGAGGTCAAAACAGTGCACATGATTTACGCAACTCACATACCGAAGAGGAGGAGCAAGCGCGCAATCCGAGACGTATGCGCCGTGGAGCCAGTCACCCCCAAGTAAAACCCTTGGTCGGCCTGCCCGATCAATTTTGATCGCAAGGATCACCCGAGTAGTATCCAGCATGGAGGATCGGCTGCCTTGGTACTAGACCCAATAATTGACGGATACCATCTCACCCGAGTCCTTATGGACGGCGGCAGTAGTCTTAATCGGATATATCAACACACCGTCTGCAAAATGGGGATAGACCCGACAAGAATCAGCCAAAGCAATACTACCTTCAAAGGAGTAATACCAGGCCCAGAGGCCCGCTGCACGGGCTCTCTAGTACTAGAGGTTGTATTCGGTTTTCCCGACAACTTCCGAAGCGAAGAATTAACCTTCTACATCGCTCCATTCCGGAGCGGGTATCACGCACTACTCGGAAGAACGTCCTTCGCTTGTTTTAATGCAGTACCGCATTACGCTTATCTTAAGCTTAAGATGTCCGGTCCACGTGGCATCATCATAGTTAGCGGAAACTCAGAGCGTTCCTTACGTGCGGAGGAATATGTGGCGGCCCTAGCAGCGGAACACTGAACGGCCTCTCCAACCAGAATAAATGATCGGCCGTCAAGACCGGGGCACGGCTAGACGAGTCCGGCGCACCACTAGCCGTAACATCTTAGGCAAACCTGAGATCAGGTCGATGGATATACCCCCATAGGTGGTGCTAGGGGCTTCCCGCACGTAAAAAGGCTACAGTTAGGCTTGACCCTATTTAGTTTGCATTTTAATGGTTCATTAAGAATAACGAATTTTTCGCACGAAGAATTTCACCTGGGTTTCTCTGTTTTACAGATGATCATCGTGCTACACCCTTCTAGGATACGGCACAATGGAGACACGGGCGTAGACGTGCAGCAGGGCCCCGCTCAAAGGTTTCTTTTTAGATTAAGACCCTGTGTAAACCTTTTTTAATGTCTCTTGTTGCTTCACACCCTCCGGATACTCAACACAACCGAGAGGGATGCTGGCGTTATTGGCATTTCGTCACGTCAGACTAATGCACGTACCAGGAAATTGAGGGCTCATAATCGAGGGCGTTACTCAGCCTAGTATATGTTGTAAAGTTCGAATACCTTAGGGACTGTTCGGCGTCACGAGTTTGGCCTAATGTGCATCAACTCCGAATCATGTCTTTGGTCAATAGTTGGGTTTGCCCGGCTCCCGTGTTTTGCTACCTTACGTTCCCTACTGCGATTGTGCCCTAGTTCATCTGGATGAGCATCTCAGTAGAGAAAGCCGAAAACTGACTGTCATGATAAAGCGCGAGACTGGTCAACCACTCGATGACTTAGCGGAATCTTCACGATTCCTCCGCATTAACGAAGGACCGGTTTCCCGGTAATGTATGTACGCACACCGTATTCGGATGAGCGCGGAAGTACCAGGGGCTATATAGTAGCCCCGCCGTCAAACTCCTATGGCTAAGTGAAAGTGTTAAAGCTATATAGTATGATTGCCTTGTTCGCTGCGCTATCACCTCCTTAATGGACCAAGACGTTGGATTAAGTGTGAATACGCGCTTTTCTGAACACCCCCACATTATATGCGTGGGGGCTGAAGCCGATGACTGCAAACTTTCAGGTTATATACATACATAAATGGCCGCACAGGAGGCATCATAATACTTTCAGGCAAAAGTATAAACACAGCCTTTATAATCCAAATAGCATTGATTTTACAAGTGGGATACATGTCACTCGAACATGATACTCTTCGAGCATTGAGCCTCTATTAAACGAGCGCCTTCTAGGAGTTCTTCAAAATAGCGATCGGCCGAGACCTGGCTTATGTCCGGACCCCGGGTTGCAATAGCGGTGGCCTCCATCTCTGCCCAGTATGTCTTAACACGAGCAAGAGCCATCCGCGCACCCTCTATGCACGCCGACCTCTTTACAGCGTCGATATGCGGCACAGCACCAAGGAATCATCTCACTAAACCAAAATAACTGTTCGGCCTCGGCCCCTTCGGCCAAAGATGATCCTCAACAGACCTCATGGCAAGTCCGGACAACCTATGGAGCTCGGTCCACTCGGCCATTTGTTCATTTATTAGCAGTGGACGCGTTGGAGCACTTAACTGCGACCAGAACAACCTTTCAACTTCATGATCTTTTTGATCTTTGAAAAACTCAGTTGCATCAGCAGCACTCATTGCCAAGTCCAAGTACGCGTGTGCAGCACTGCATAATTGATCCAGAGGGGCATACTTTGGATCTCCGAACTTCGTTCGCAACAAAAAGGGCTTCCTAGTCGTGATATCTCCGGCTTGACGGAGCTCTTCCTTCGCCTCTCTGATTTTAGAGTGGGTTTCCTTGGCTGCTTCCATGGCTTTCTTCAGGCCTGGCGCTTTCGCTTGGTTTTATTTTTCAGGAAGCTCATGCCGGCTGGCAGCATCTTTCAGCTCAACAGCCATCTTGGCTATTTTATCTTCGCTCTGGCGATGAGCAGCCTGTTCGGCTCTTAACTCTTCGACCGACTTTAGGGCAGCCGCATCACTTCTCCTGGCTTGTTCCTTGGCTCGGGCAAGTTCCACCCGAAGGGTCACCATGTCGGCAGCTCCATCTGCAGTCACAACGTATTACAGATACTAGCATCATGCTCCTCTTAATATTTGTTGACCACACGAAAATACATACCCTGTGCCTCGTCAAGCCGCTTGTTCACAAGCGTGATGTCGGCATCTGCCGCGTCAAGCTGCCGCCTCAGTTCGGCAAACTCAGCAGTCCGGCCAGCCACCGGACCATCAGCCGCCTACACATGTAAGCAGCGCGATCATTACCTTGCGTACCTCAAAGCCTCTTAGCAGGCTCGTAAAAGCTTCGTGCAACCCGCTTTTGGCAGATGAAATCCTCTCAACCACCGTACCCATTAAGGTATGATGCGCCTCTGAGATAGCCGCTTGCTCCACAAGACCCATCAGTGCGTCCAGTAGTGAACCGGACAGTCCCGGACTCTTTCTGTCGCTCTCCTCAGGAGCCGAATACTCCGGACTTCGGGTGGCCGAAGGTTACCATCTAGCCTTGGCGGATCAGGAGAAATCCTTCGTGACGACACCTCAGTGTCGTCCGCCCCATGAGGCGGGGAGACAGGGGGAGGCGTTTCGCTCTCCATCATCTCTGGAAGAAGATCCCCCGAAGATGAACTCTGTCGAGAAGCGCTACGAACCGGACTGCAAGATATATGTCTCGGTTATTGTCCTCGGAGATAAAGCAGGATATATTTATCAAAGTACTCTTGTTCACTTACAGCACGGTGGAGGGCTGGCCCCCTTGCGGGCACTGTGCGGTAAGGATGCCCTCCGGGGCAGGGCCCCATGGCAAAGGTTTCTTTCCTTGTTTGGAAACCTTCATTTCCAAGTCTTCAGAGGCGGTCCTTTTCCTTCCTTGGGGAGAGGGGATTCTAGATTCTTCTCCCCGATTATCCTCCTTCGCGGAGACACTAATTCCCCCGGTTTGGATGTGTAATGTGTGAAGCCCGCTTTCTGCTTCTTTATTCCTCCCTTTATCTTCCCCTGATGGCACTTGATAAGGTACGTGCTCAAGCATCCTGGATAGTACAGGATCCGGCGAGCCTTCGGGAAGGGGGGCCGAACACCTGAACATCTTCGCCTTTCATATCCAGTCCTGGCGAAGAGCAATTTTTTCAGAATGATATTGTGACCAATAAAAGACAGCATGTTCGGCCGCAGAATTACTTACATGGGTATGTGGATGGTTGCAGTCGACACCCGCATCCTCGATGGTGTCCGGACACTTTATTCGTGATCCGAAGAACAATCCATACATCTCTTCGAGCGTCACGCTGAAGAATTGCTGAATAGTTCGCGGTCCTTCGGGATTGAACTCCCACGTACGGAGAGATCGACGTTGGCATGGCAGGACCCGACGAACAAGCATAACTTGCATTACCTTGACAAGACTGACATCTCTCTTGAGGAGATCTCGGATACGACTTTGCAATGTCAGCACGTCATTAACTGGCCCCCAGTCCAGCCCCTTCTTGACCCATGACGCCAGTTGTGGCGGGGGGACCGAACGGAAGGCAGGGGCAGCTACACATAGTACTCCAGGGAGTTGTGATGTAAAACCACTCCCGCTGCCATAAGTTGGACATATCTGGGAAGGAACCCTTTGGCCATGGAGCATCGGCGCCTTTGCTTATTGTGGCACCTCCGCATTCTGCGTGTCACCCATTGATCATCTTTGGCTTCACATTAAAGGTCTTGAGCCATAAGCAGAAGTGTGGGGTGATGCGGAGGAAGGCCTCACACACGACGATAAACGACGAGATGTGAAGGATGGAATCTGGAGCTAGATCGTGGAAATCGAGCTTGTAATAGAACATAAGCCCTCTAACAAAGGGATCAAGACTAAAGCCTAGCCCTCGGAGGAAGTGGGAAACAAATACGACACTCTCGTTGGGTTCGGGAGTGGGGATGACCTGCCCTTGAGCAGGCAGCCTGTGCGAGATTTCGGTGGTCAGATACCTGGCTTCTCTTAGCTTCTTGATGTCCTCCTCTGCGACAGAGGAGGCAATCCACCGGCCTTGAAGGTTGGATCCGGACATCATTGAAGGTCTGAAGCACTTAGCCCGAGCCTTGGGTGTTGGAACTCGAGGTGGGGGAAGGGAAGGATCGAGCGCGAGAAAAAAAGGACAGGCCTTGGCCCCTTTATAAAGAGGGCGAATATCAAGCGTCCTCCGCGTGGACGTTTGGAACTTGCCTAAAAATCGAGGAGTCATAGTAACAAGCACGATTGGGTTACCCACACCCGTATTGATGAGAATCCCGTGATAAGGGGAACACAATCTCTGCTTCGACAAGACGTGCCAATAAAACCGCCTCGCAATACGTGTAGTGGCAGGCTAGGAAAAGCGGTTCGTAATGACCGGACCACGGCAGGATGTCACGTTATGAAAAGTTGTCAGCAGATTAGATTTGTGGAATATTATACTCTCTACGGTGGTACGTGGAATTTGTTTTGCAGAGACGGACACGATCCTTGTGTTCAAAATATTCTATGCAGTATTCGGAGGAAGAACCCGCCTTGCAATGTCGAAGACAATCTGAGCGCCGGACTCATCATCATTGAAGCCTGATTCAGGGGCTTCTGAGGGAGTCCTGGATTAGGGGGTCCTCGGACAGCCGGACTATATATTCTGGCCGGACTGTTGGACTATGAAGATACAAGATTGAAGACTTCGTCCCGCGTTCGGGTGGGACTCTCTTTTGCGTGGACGGCAAGCTTGGCAATTCAGATACGTAGATCTCCTCCCTTGTAACCGGCTCTGTGTAACACTCGGCCCCTCCGATGTCTATATAAACCGGAGGGTTTAGTCCGTAGGACAACAACAATGATAACCATAGGCTAGCTTCTAGGGTTTAGCCTCTACGATCTCATGGTAGATCAACTCTTGTAACACTCATATCATCAAGATCAATCAAGCAGGAAGTAGGGTATTACCTCCACCGAAAGGGCCCGAACCTGGGTAAACATTGTGTCCCCCGCATCCTATTATCATCCGCCTTAGACGCATAATTCGGAACCCCCTACCCGAGATCCGCCGGTTTTGACACCGACAATGACCACATTCAAATTCATCCCCAATGAATCAGGCCTGACACAACTCTAAGGAATAGAAGGCATAACAAGCAAGCATGGATGAGTAGGCACATCATGGCTCAAACAACTTTTTGGGGATATAACTACTAGGTATAAACCGCCTAGGAGGGGCCGGGTTATACCACTGGCGACTTAACAATGAAGATGGCTGGTCATAGCAAGCCCATTGACGGCCCAAGAAACAAAGGCTACTAAAGGCCCAAGAGGATGAATGGCCATATGTATGACTTGTATTGTAAGGCAAGCTTAGTTAGTCACCGAGACGGACACGTTGTGTATGAGCCGACCGGGACTCTGTAAGCCGTTGGGCATCAACCTGTGTATATAAAACGGTGACCCGACGGCGAGTTGAGGGCAAGAAACAAGAGATCGAGAACTAGGTCAAGCGTATTCACTCCCTGGTAATAATTGACGCCCAAGCAATACAACCCCAAACTGGATTAGGCCTTTACCTTCACCGCAAGGGGCCAAACTAGTATAAACTCTTTGTGTCCTTTCTCCCATTTAACCCCTTTAAGCTAACGTAGTTGCAATGGCTCCACGACTAATTACTTATGCTAGGACATCTGCCGTGTTAATTCCATGATAGTTGGCGCCCACCGTGGGGCTAGCGCACGTTGTTTTCAAGTTTTTGAAGGGCAGCTTCGAAGGGGTCAAGGGATACGCTATGGGCCGGATGACCAAGAGTCGTCGCAGCAAGCTCTACATCGACAATGCAGGCAGGGGCCCCGAGGCAGGCTCAACTGAGTACGGGTACCGGGTCCCCTTTGGCGAAATCTACGTCTTCATTGGCTAGATCGGCAAACCGGGCCCTGAGCCAGACACCTGCACCCACCTCATCGAGACGGCTCAGCGTGCACAACCCGCCCAGGTTCAACCCTCCGTGAAGCATGCTTTTGTTGGTTTCATCCATGGGGCGGAATTTGAGGGAGGATCTGTGTCTGGCGGCGAGACGACCATCTATGAGCCGCTGAACAGGGTGGCCGGCTTGGGGGCTGTTCCGATGAAACCAATTCAATGTATCAACTGTAGGATGGCCGACTTGGGGGCTATTCCGATGGCAATAGTATTCGGACTCTTATGAGCCGCTGAACAGGGTGGTGATCTTCATGGCCGGTACATAGCCGGTGCTTGGTTCAACAACCGTCACGGCTATGACCCCTATCTCAACGGCCGCGACGGCGGCTAGTGCTAGCGGCTCTGTGCGCCCACCGGCTCAGGTTTTGACAAAGTTGTTGAAGGCTTTGGCAACTTTGATGGGGATGGAGATAATACCGGATACACAAGAACAACATAAAGTGGATGTTGCGAAGCTATGAGATGAGATAGCTCAAGCTAAGGAGGAACTGGCGGCTGAGAATGCTAGGATGGCCACGGAGCGAGCTGCTTTGGATGCTTTAGCACAGCGGATTCAGGCTGGCTCTTTCCGGCTTGCTTTGGTTCAAAATGCTTCAAATGAAATCATGAGAGGAGGCACCAGAGTCGTTTACCCCCGGTTTATGATGCGAGAAACCTCTTCAATACACCTGGAGCAGGAACCAGTGACCCGCCGGTGGTGAGCCGGGCGGTTGAGGCGCCCGGGACGGGAGCGCCGTTTCAGCCGCGTACGATGGATCCGCCCCGTTTGACTACTACTCCGCCTCAACACATTCCGACACTGCTGGGTCATTACTCTATCCCTTTGGATAATATGATTGCTGTGATGACTTGATTGGCGGCTCTGCCAGTTGAAGGCGAGTCTCCGACCGCAATTGAGACAAGAAGAGCCAGAGAACTTCTACAGACAACATTGGATCAGCAGGCGGCTTATTCGTACAACCGTGAAAGGATTCACTCAACCCCTCGTCCAAGACGGAGTTATAGCAGGCACATTGGCCCACCAGCAGTTTCAAGCAGTGAACATCGCTATAACCAGCCCCGTGGGCATGACCCGACGCGTGGTTGTGTAGATGCTTAGACCTTGGTGGATTAGGGCGGAGTGCGTCGGGATGCTAAGCTGGTGGCTCAGTTAGCGGCTCAACAATCTCCAGTTTATCCATCAACTTTGGTGGAGGAAGGTGTGACCTCTAGAACCTTGGGTGTGCCACGTTTAGTGCCAGTTCTGCGTAACGAACGTTTGCCTAAGGATTTTAAGGGTCCTCATAAAGTGCCTAATTACACAGCAGACTAGCCCCCTGAGGCTTGGATTGAGAGTTATGAGATGGCCATGGAGATGCTGGATGTTAGTGACATTGCATGTGCCAAGTATTTCCCCATGACGTTAAACGGGCCGGCTCGTACTTGGTTGAAAGGGCTACCCGCTAACTCCATTAGGTCATGGGCAGAGTTAAAGGCCCGTTTTATCCAGAATTTTAAAGACATGTGCAAGCAGCCTATGTCAATCCTAGATTTGGATTCTTGTGTACAAGGTGAGGGCGATTCAAAGACCCATTGGGTGCACCGGATCTCATGTATTATACACTCGTCGGCTATTATCAATGCCCGTTTAGCCGTCCTGATGTTGGAGAAAAACTGTCGTTTCCTCCCCCTTAAGCAAAAACTTGGGTGGCTTAAATGCCACTGCAATGACATGGGGGAGCTCATCGCGGCTCTAGTCAAGTATGCCGACTCTGATAGTTCCAAAGACCCTGAATCTGATGAAGAGAAGGCTGGTAAGGGGAAGAAGAGCGGTATCTGAAGGCAAAGAAGATAATCTCGGCAAGCCAAGGTGGCAATGG
Source organism: Aegilops bicornis (assembly GCA_021605145.1). NCBI lineage: Eukaryota > Viridiplantae > Streptophyta > Magnoliopsida > Poales > Poaceae > Aegilops > Aegilops bicornis. The sequence goes on along the minus strand of CM038672.1, from coordinate 552,097,259 downwards.
TAGGAGCAAGGATGATGGTAAGTTAGACTTTGTGGATAACACCAATACACAGAGTAATAATTAGCATCGCAAGGGAAAGCCGCTCCGGCTTGGAGGGCCAAAATTTAACCTCGAGGCGATGATGAATCAGCCTTCACTACAAAAAAAAGACACATCCGTGACATTTTGGGCCGAACGAATTTTTTTCTGTCATACATATGACACTTCTATGACGATAATGGTGACAAAACCCGGTATAATCATAGATGTGGTGGGCTCCTACTTCTATGACAAAAAATCATGACAAAAAATGGGCTTTTCATCCTGGGCGGGCCGGAGACGCAGCTGCATGACATTCTTTGGGCCGTCCATGACGGAAAAAACCGTGGTAGAAGCGAGGGGGAGGAAAATTCCGGGGAGTTCCCGGTTACGGTGGGAGGTCGGGGTCCGAGCGATGTTCGTTTCTCTCGTACACGCACGCTGCTGCGTGTGCGAGGCGTTAGCTCTATCTCGAACCCGGCGAGGCGTTGGGCTCTAATCGAACCCGAGCGATTGCACCGCAAGGCTACGCTGCTTCAACCCGAAGCGATCGATCGATGGTTGTTAATCGAAACCGATCGAGCGATTCTTCGCCATCACTGCCGATCAAGCCGATCGATGCTGCCTCTGGATTAACAGTGACCATTAAGGGGGGGGGGGGGGTTGGATGAACAGTGAGCGGTGGCATTGCCTCTGGATGAACAGGACCCCGTGGTGTGGTGGAGGGCTGGATGAATAGTAGATGGTGGAGGGGTGCCCGTGGAGGGGTGGTTGAACAGGACCCCCATGGTGTGGAGGGCTGGATGAACAGTAGATGGTGGAGGGGTGCCCGTGGAGGGGTGGTTGAACAGTAGCCGGTGGAGTAGCGCACGGTGGAGGCTGGATGAACAGGAGCCCGTGGAGGCTGGAGGAGGTCGACGGTAGCCCGTGGAGGCTGGAGGAGGTCGACGGTGGAGATGAATAGTATCCCGTGGAGTCCCGTTTTGCGGTACGCCACACCCCTCCCGATGAACAGGACCCCCGTTTCGACCGTAGGAGGTCTGTTTCGTCCGTTTTGCGGTACGCCACATCTCTCCCGATCAATAGGACCCCCGTTTCGACCGTAGGAGGTCCGTTTCTTCCGTTTTGCGGTACGCCACACCCCTCCCGATCAACAGGACCCCGTTTCGAATGTAGGAGGTCTGTTTCCTCCGTTTTGCGGTACGCCAGGCCTCGTTTCCATCGCCAGTTCCGTCCAAGCCCTCCCGATGAACACGACAACACATTCCGTTCCGACCCAGCCGGTTGGCTCCCACGCGTTCCGTTGCCTCCCGATGAACACGACGCATTCCATTGCCTCCCGATGAACACGACGCATTCCGTTGCCTCCCCATGAACACGATGACGATGATGTTTCTCCGTTCCGACCCAGCCATGTACACGAGCCCTCACCTTACGTATGCGCGAGTAGGCGTTCGAGACCCTTCCCGTATGTACATACGTGGACGTATTTTCTTTCTTGCACCCTCACCGCTGTACGTACGTGTACATGCTACGTGTGTGCCTCTACTACGACATGTGCACGCCTCTACAATGACCAGTATGTACGTACACGTTCGCGACTAGAATGACAATGCTACGTACGCTTCGACCAGGTGGGTCCCGACTGTCAGGCACTTCCTTGCCTGCGAAGATGTAGCTGGTGGGTCCCAGCAGTCAGGGGGGCGAATTATTTTGGTATTTTTTTGCCCGGACGCACTTCCTTGCATGCGAAGGTGTAGCTGCTGGGTCCCACCAGTCTGGGGGGGCGAATCGTTTTTTGGCCCGGACGCACTTCCTTGCGTGCGAAGGTGTAGCTGGTGGGTCCCAGCAGTCGGGGGGCGAATCGTTTTTTTCTGGACGCACTTCCTTGTGTGCGAAGATGTAGCTGGTCGATCCCAGCAGTCAGGGGGCGAATCGTTTTTTCCCGGACGCACTTCCTTGTGTGCGAAGATGTAGCTCGTGGGTCCCAGCAGTCAGGGGGCGAATCATTTTTTTTCACGAAATACGGTGGCCCGTCCGGTGGGTCCCCACTGTCAGGTGGAGGAATTATTATTTTGCGCGTAATAAGGAGGCACTTCCTTGCAGCTGCCGTGGACCCAGCTGTCAACCTCTCCACGACCGATGGAAGTCATTCCTTGACCACATTGACCATGCCGCGCCGAGAGCACCACGGCAGTGGACGACAGCGAGGCCTAGGAAGGGGACGACGCGGAGCCGGGGAAGACGCGGCAGTGGATGCACACGTGGAGAGGACTACGAGGGTTCACTGGTTCGGCTGCGCTGCCGTCGCCGCAGAATAACAGGGGGTGTGGGTGAGTGGAGGGATGGCCTTTCCAACGGTGGGAGTAGTAGGGGGCGGTGAGGCCTCCGCGGCAGCACAACCGACCACGGGAGGCAGGAGCAGGCGGCACGACCGGCGCTGCTTTGGGCGGCTAGAGCAAGAAGACCAGAGGTTAAAGAAGTACGACAACCGTTGGATGGACATCGTATGGTCACTGCAGCTAGAATCGTTTATATTGACTAAGTTGACAAAGCCCTTGGTATGTCAACTTAGTCGGCCCACAGGTCAGCTTCCGAAACAGTGCACCCCAGATGTCAGGGGGAGGAATCATTTTTTGGGCGGGTGAAGCTAGAATATCCGAGATTGAAGAAGAAGCACGGCATCTGTTGGATGGACATCCAACGACCGCTTCTGCTAGAACCGTGTGTAGACTATAAGTTGACAAAGCCTTGCATACGCGTCAACTCTATTTTTTAGGGGACGTGTCAACTTAGTAAGGCCAGAAGTGTGTGGCAGAGAACTTATAGCCCATTTGAGATTTGTAAGAATGTGTAGCCCATTTTTGAATTCTAATGGAATTTACTACAGACCATTTACAGTTTGTTAAAAATACAGCCCATTTCAACCAACCGTTCAAAACAGAATTCAATAAAATTTCCCACATTTTGATGGGGTCCGAAATATTTTTATCCCGAAATTTCTAGTCAGATTAAATACAATTTCAATATATATTTATATTACGTAAAAATCCAACGAAACATTGCGCTCGCAACAATTAATGAAGTTAAAATTTTCAATATCCAAAAATAATATTTTATAAAGTAATCACGTGTTTGGTGCATTTTTTATAGTTATTGCCCAGTTTTTATAATTACATTCCATTTATTATTTCTTAAAGCCCATTTTCTTGTAAAGCCTAATGCATCCCTCCTTGGAAAGATTAACGGCCCAGCGGGGCGAAGAATAACAACTTGACCTTGCCTGGGTATTCCTAAAAAAAGTATAGCTGGGCTAGCCATTTTCAGCTTGAAACAAAATAATATCTGGGCTGGATATCTGGCCTGGGCTAGACGGGCCACAACCCGCCCAGTTAATACCTGCAGCGATGTTTTCGTTGTTGTTCAGAGGAGAAAAATTAATATCTGGGCTAAACATCGAAAAACTCTGAAGTGCTCACACCTCAAAAACACAAATACTGCTCGAGCTGCTTGGTCCTAGGTGTCGGTCGCTTCTTGTGCACTTCTCTCGTTTATTGACTACTACATAGGTTGACAATGGTGTGGGACCGTGATGTCAGGAAACCAGGAGGAAGCAAAATAAATTATAGTTATATATATATATATATATATATATATATATATATTATAAGGAGGCACTTGCGTACTTGAGGCTATGGACCTGGTGGGTTCCCATTGTCATCCTCTCCAAGTAAAGTCATCTCCTCGCCCGCGCGCACTTTCCGACCGAAACAGTCAGCGCCGCCCGCCCCGCTTCTCGGTGCAGGCGATTGCTCCACCTTCAAACGACACAAGTGTCGTCCGTCCGTCCATCTGCCGCCCACATTAATGATATGCGGTTGCCGAGGCGGCTACTCCGGCGCCACATGTCCGTCCCTCCGGCCGCCCACCATTGCTATATAAACTGCTGCGCCGGCCATAGCCGCAGTCATCCGCATCCGTTCCCTTTCTCCTGTCCACACCACTACTGCCCACCATGGCTTCCTCGCTCGGCGCTCTTGGACAGGCGGACGATGGACCACAAGGAGATGGCAGCCATTGTTGCCGACCGGCTGGCCGGCAGGCAGCCGGAGGACGACGACGTCCCAATGGAGAACATGGTAGTCGACGATCCGGCGCCAACCCCCTCCTCCGCGCCATCCACACCGGTGCATTGCACCATGACCATCGGCGAGGCTCGTGCCCAATATATGGACAGGGTGAGGCAGATGCGTGAGGAGCAGTTCTGGGAGGCGCAGGCCGACGCCGCCTACAACCACCATCTCCTCCAGGAGCACCTGCAGGCAGAGGAGCAGATCGCCGCGGAGCAGGAGGCGTTGCTCGACTCGTACTGCTCCGCCCGCAAAGTCCGCCTCGAGAGCTAACGGTACCGCATGCGGGTGGCGGAGGCTGCGGCCGCCTAAAAGAGTCTAGCAAAGAGGGCGATGAAGCGGGCTAAGCGCTTTTTGGCGAGACCGAGCACGAGAAAGAGGACAATGCCGGCTCCGACGAGTCCCCGCTCTGCTGGCGTCGACGAGGCCCTGCTCCGCTGAGGCCCCGCGGTGCCAACAACGAGGCAGAGGACACCGCCGGCTCCGCCGAGGCCCCGCCCCGCCAACAACGAGGCAGAGGACATCACCGGCTCAGCCAAGGCCCCACCCTGCCGGCAACGTGGGGGAGGATTTCCACCGCTCCGCTGAGGCACCGCCCGCCGGCAACGAGACAGAGGACATCGGCGGCTCCGTTGAGGCCCCGCCCCGCTGCCAACGAGGCCGCGCCACACAGAAAACGAGGAAGAGTAGAACACGGTAGGTCGCTGCCGCTCGGGTCCAAGTAAGGCTGCCGCTGCTACCCTTCGGTTGAAGCCAAGCTAGGCGGGTTGAGCATTGATGGCCGGTTAGCTTCTTGGCGGCGACGTGGAGTCGGAGAGCTGCGCTGGAGAAGAACGCTTCTTCTACTTAACTGCTGGTGCAGTTGGCTGGTGACACGTGGGCCCAACAGGCCACATGTCGATTATACAACTGCACCTGCAGATTAAGTCATCAAGCTTTCTGCTCGGCTCAGAGACAGGTGGGTAGCTTCGGTTAATTAATTATACCTCTAGCGCACCCCTTTTTAGTTGAAGAATGTATGAAATGTAATGAAATCCGACATGTTTATATGAAATCCGACCGTGTATGAATGAATTTATTTCGATTAGTTCAAATTCCTGTATCACTGGCATTGGATGAACATGCAAAACAATATGTACTAGCATTATTCCTGTGGTGATCACCTCGTTTGCAGCAGTTTCACATGTACTCCCTCCGGTCCTTTCTAGTCTGCATACAAGTTTTGTCTGCAGTCAAAGTATCTCTACTTTGACCAATATTATGCACTTTCACAATGTGTGAAGTAAAAAGGAACAGAAGGAATACAAAGAGTTTGAGCAGCTTTTTAGCGTTTCTGTACATTGCAATCAAACACACAGGCCTGGCAGTTCATAGAGAACATTCGAAACAATCGATGATTATGCATCTCAGCAACTCACATGTCAGAGGCAATATTTACTTCACAACTAAAGAGTAAAGAAAAAATTGACCGACGCTGCTGATAACAAAGGGCGTCCCACTCGAAAATATCAAACGCATGTCTTGCTAAAATCAATGAGCAAAATTTGACAAGGTTGTCCCATTCCAAAATATCAAATTCCTATGATTGTGGAATGGGCAGGGTTTGCCATCAGTTGGGACATTGACATGGCACCTCGTGCTAAATAAACCAGCTGTTCTATTTGTGCAGTTCCACCAAAATCAACCAAATTCGCGTGTAGCTTGTATGATTTCGCCCTTATATGTTGCAACGCCTTGAACTTATCGGCACCTCCTTTCTTGTGGAGGAAATGAATGATTCGATGTATTAATGAACATTTTGTGCAGTTCCCATTGAAATCAAGATGAGCACCCCTGTTTGCACAAATACAAAGAAGTGATTAGTATAAAGCAAACTGTACTATGAATTGACAGTTTCAACAGGCACATACATGGTCCATGTAGAGCACACTTTTAGAAAATTGGAACTCACAGAAAGAATCCTAGAACAACATTGTACTTGCGCATCACAGCAACAAAATGGAGATTTGTCAGTCCTTCTGAGATGAAGTTAGTTTGGTCTTGTGGGGAGTAATGTAACCATCCTTCAACTGCTCCTTATGATGACAAGATAGACAGGGCTTCTTCATCCTTGCATAATCGGAACTAGTCACCTCACGTACTCCATATTATTCTTCAGAGGAAGATGATCCTGTTGTGCAAAGACAAGAGGACTACTAAATGCTAGCATCCCTGTTTGCTCGAAAAAAAGGAAAGTAAATATTTAAAACAACACAGATGAAGCACTTCTCAAGGAAAATACCACTTTTTCATGACAGTATCTAAACAGTAGGACATCACCAATAGATATGACCAAGCTCAATCATATGGATAAAATCAGTGGGCAAGTACCAACCTTTGTTAGGAGGCTTATTGTGTAGAGCATACAGATGAAGCACTTCTCCGGAACCATCTGTTGCTATCAACGGTGGTGTCCATGCTTACTATATACTCCTCGATTAGTTTAATGTTTCCAACATCTTCTTATGCAGTTCCACTAAAATATATGGTATCTTCAAAGAAGATCCCTGTTTGCACAAGTAGAGATAATTACGTATTACATTAATAGTGGCATCAACTCAGTGGCAAAACAATTGCTCGTTCCAGCCATAGCAATAAATTAAGATGCAAATTATATCATTACTTGTGTCATCACAGTTCCACTGCTTCATTACAACATCGGGAGTTGATTTTTGTTTTTCTTCCGCTTGTTCTTCCCCTTCATCACTTGGTTCAATAACAGAGAAGCTTCGCCTTCAATGTAAGATTTGGCATGTCAATTAGGGAGCACAAGTATAGTACTAAACTTAATTTTCTAATGAAAGTGGCAAAATACATGCCAGCAGTTGTGAAATATCCTTATCTTACCTCAATGGGATATTACGGTGCACATACAGATTGGAAGTCTTGTCTCCATTTGTGCAATTCACTAAAATCAAGCGTCATTATCGTACAACTAGCACAACATATGAAAGCACACTGCAGAATCATGTGAAAGAAGGCTAGTACTGACCTCTCATGATGCGGAATTCAAACAACTCACAAGAAGAAGATCTGAACCAAATTCGCCTTTAACGGATAGGAAGTAAGATCTCCTCTTGTGCAGTTCCACTAAGATCAAGCAATCAAGCAACATTGTCGGTGTGACATTTTGGTTGAACTGCACAAAACACTCTTAAAACAAAAGTGTTTTCTGCAGTGCAACAAAAGGTCACAATGGCAACGAGGTGAAGTAGATAACCCTGTTTACACAGAGGTGCAAAGGAAGCAATTAGCGGTCAATAACGGTGGATGACACAGAAGCCAACAAAAAGAAGCATCTACCTTATCTAAATGGGAAAGAAAGCAAGACAGTAGCATTTATCAAACGGTGGCATTGATTAACATTAACATAGAGATTATATTAACAATAAAATTCGTTAAACATGTAATTTTCTTTTAACTGTGGCATTGAATCAATTTTCCAGCGGCATTATTAGAGGGTGTTTGTTTACAGCGACATTTTTGTGTAGGGACTAAAAAAACTCTGCGTCAGTCCCATCTAAACCAAACAGGAGGGACTTTTAGGGACTAAAAGTGGGCATTTGGGACTAAATAAAGAAGACCATGAGGGAGTCTTTTTGGGACTTTTTCCAATAGTTGCCCCTGCCACGCATCACACCTTGTCTCTATTAGTTCATTACTAGGGGTAACATGGTCTTTTAGCATGTCATTTAATAACATCTAGTCCATGTTTAGTCCCTGGAACCAAGCATGTAGGGACTAGGGAGTTTTTAACCAAACAGGGCCTTAGATTAACAATAGCTAATGAGTTGCACGGGACAGTGGGCCTTTTGAGCACCATGTGCATCTACCGATGTCTTGTGGTCATGCACCGTCTGGTAAACAAAGAACAAACAACCAATGAGCATATTTGTGTTGGTCCCAGTTTTGTTATCTTTAGACACCTTTCCCTATGTGAGCGCAACAAATCTAGTCCTGCTCAAACTCTACAGCCTTGTCCCTTCCTTTCCTTTTTTGAACTAGTACTTTTGCCCCTTACTTTCCTCTTTGAACCACGTCCTAGATTTATGCGATACAACTTTCCCCACTAGTTTCCCACATTCCTTTCCTCTTTGAACCACGTCCTAGATTCATGCTATACAACTTTCCCCCTTCATTTCCTCTTTGAACCACATCCTAGATTCATGCTATATACAACTTTTCCCACTACTTTCCCCCACTCCTTTCCTCTTTGGACCAGCTCCTAGATTCATGGTATACATGCAGCTAGAGCAATGCATGTGGAGTAAGTAAATTATACCTTAAGGTTCTTGGGGCGTGGTTTGGTGGGCGACGGGATGGCGGCGAAGAAGAAGGGCTCAGAGGCCCTCCCGCGCCACTGCTGGGTGGAAAGTGAACAGATGCACTGGTAGTCCCTCGCCGACGGCGACAGCGCTAAGCCTCCTTCCCTTCCCGGCGGACGGATCCTGCCGGCTCTTCGAGCAGCAGTGAGGGGAGAGAGAGGCCAACGAAGTCTTGTTTAGATCTGGAGAGGGCCAGAGAGTGTGAAGAGAGCAACTACAAGCGATGAGGCTCCAGTGTGTATATATATACTGGAGAGAGAGTGTGAAGCGTGCAAACCCTAGAAAACATTTTGACCAGTCAAAGAATCCTCCTGGCACAAATTATGCTCAAGTGTAGTTATCGAACCCGAGACCTCAAGTTTGATGAGCGAACAGGCTAACCAGCTACACAATCCTCCCGTTATGTTCAACGAGAGGAAAATGACCTTTTATAAATTCCTGCATTAAATGCGAAAAGCATGCCGTGTTTTTTTGTGTGTGTGGGAGTCATTGGGATTTCAATCATAATCGTGTCATGTGGCTTTGGTGGTAAGACTATCCATAGTGGTGCAGAAATAATGCAGCCTTAGTCACCTTACCTATCTCCACGTAGTACGTTTTGTCCCACCAGTCAGAGGGTGAAACAAACAAACTAATAAGAAAAATTAAAAGCGCCAGCGGTGTATCTTACCTCACACATATTGCTACTACTCGGGAACACTGTCCAGTTGACCCCTCTGTTCGCTCACGTACTATTTTATGTGAATCCTTATTATAACATGCACACAAATTTTGGGCACTTGTATTCGACTTAAGTCAGTGTGCCACCGTATCACTTATACTTAATATTCCCTCCGTCTAGGTGTAATAAGTCACGTTAGAAGGTGCAACGGGACCAAGGTGCGTGCGTGTGCGTGTGTGTGTTTAACAGCATGTGTGCGTTAGAGAGAGCGACATATCGACCTACTCCTACAGAGAGATGGTGTGTAGTGTACGATTTTAGCCGCGAGAGTCGGTGCATCCTCTTGTTTCCGGGCGTGTCCGGTAGGGACATGCGGATAGCTGCCACGCCCGCTCCTGACTAGCCTGGCCCACCCAAAGCCCCTCCATCGACCGCGCGTGCTTCCCGCCCGAAACGGTCAGCGCCGTTCCAAAGAATCGGTGCCGCATTCATGCCCGGCAGAGGGGACGAGACCTCTCACTGGCGCAAGAGTGATGGTTGCTTCGTCCGTCCAACTTACTCATTGGTCTTTATTACTGAGGTGGTAGGACTGCTGGATGTCCCACACTTTCGGCGAAAGGAGGTACTACTACTAGATTACAATTTTCTCCATTCTTACAGCGGAGGCGTGCAAGAGCAGTGAAAACACGCAGTCTCAGTGATTACATGGCCCACCTCACACTATCACAAAGCGACACCTAACTCTTTACATAGTACTCCCTCCGTTCCTAAATATTACTAGATGAGTCCCCGCGCGTTGCCGCGGAACAGCGGTTTATCTATCTGCGCAAAATAATTGATTTCATAGAACTAAAAAAAATCTATAACCGCATGAGAAATGTGGTAGCCAAACTAAATAAACTCCCATAATCATTTAGATCATCCCACATAAGGAAAAAAGATCAGCCAACTCCTACTGCATAATGGGATTATATTTTTCTTTTTGACATGTTAATGGGACTTAAAAGCTCACTTACATGCATGCTACCGGTGCATGCTTGCATGCAGAAATGTTGATGTGATTTAAAACCCACTCACATCCATGTGCCACGGTATTTCTGCATGCTTGCATGTGGCTTAGTGCGGAGCCTCTCAACGTCTAGGTCAGACGGCTATTATGGACTGATTTACTTCATATAACGGCTACATCAATTTTGATGATGTGGCTCAAGGAGAGGATAGAGAATTCCTAGTAGTGGGGGCTAACTATTACTAGTAGATAAGTCTTTGTAGAGATTCCACTACATACGGAACAAAATGAATGAATCTACACTTAAAATTCATCTATATACATCCGAATGTGGTTCATGGTGAAATCTCTACAAAGACTTATATTTAGGAACAGAGGAAGTACTAGTATAGTATGTCTTTGTAATTTATCAGCGAGATAAATTTGTACAATGCTATGAAGCTTCCAGCTTTTGTTACATGTATCTTGCGTCCAAGGTTGCCCATTGCAACATTTCATCAAATACAAAGGAGACTAACATGCATGCTATTGAATCCCAATGATTGACAGATCATAGCAAATATGTACTCCCTCTGTTCCAAAATAAGTGTCTCAACTTTGTGCAAACTTTAGTACAAAGTTGTACTACTACTAAAGTTGACACTTATTTTGGAACAGAGGCAGCTAAAGAAAAAAGATCCATGCAGTCCCTAGCCCTTGAACCGTGAACCCTGACTGAAGAGAGCAACCCCATCAAGCAACCATGTAGGCTCGTCCTGCCTATGTATATAGTGGAGCGGTTTCCTTTTCTCTCCATATGAACCTATTTATATTGCATACGTGCCACTGAAGAAAAAAAACTTTATTTATAAATGACGCGACACCTACTACTCGTTCTCCTATAACCTTGCGCTTGGCATCTCCAAAATATTAACCTTGCAATTGGTTCTTCGCCTCTTCGGGAAGTCAAGCAATAATGGTAGTCAAGTATATATCGTTCTGGCTATATGAGACCGAGTGAATTGTTGCATGTCCACCACGTGGGCGAGGGTCGAGGGGCGAGGAAGAGTGCTACATACGGAGCAAAATGAGTGAATCTACACTCTAAAATACGTCTATATACATCAGTGTTTGGAGTATGTACTAGTAGTTCATATTGAAATCTACTAAAGGACATATATATTCCAAACAATATGATATAATCTCTATAACCAAGGTAGTAGGGACGAGGAGTAAGCGGAGGGAGTAGTAAATTTTCTCCTCGTCACCTGTGAGCCACCGCGCATGGGCGAGGGAGCGGGCGTAAGGCGGAGCAAGCTTCACATCATCCTGCGAGCCACCACGCCCGTGGGCGGGGGAGACCGCGTACTAAGCAAGCTTCTCCTTGTTCTGCGAGTTGACGAGACACATCAAAAGTACTCTAGTGTATAGAGCCTTGCCTCTAAGGTAGGCCCCACATGGTTTGCCTTTTTTTTTAATTTAACATAACGCATCAAGTCGCAATTTGTTTGTTCCCCGTGGTTGTGATCCTCCCTCCACCAAGTGGACAACCAAAGATACGTGCCAACTTACCACGTGGCCTGCATTTTTCGTATCGAAATGAGCTCCACCGTGTACCCCGCACGGGTGTGGTTGGGAAGGAGACGGGAGTACGTGCGCCGTGCATGGACCTCTTCTCTTCGTGCACGTCCCCCACCTACGTGGGTGTGTGTGAGAGATACAAACCGCGTTCTTGAGTGTTTTTTGTTTTGGGGTGGGGGTGGGGGTGGGGTGGGGGGTTGATTTCGTGAATTATTTGTGGGAATATGTGTCGATGACATCTCAAACAAAAATTTGCATGCAATGTGTGTGAAATGGAGGCCTATCCATATCATACATAGAGGGTCGGGCAATCCACTAGAAGAGAGGGAGGGGTCATAGCTATCGATAGAGTCGAAGAGAGGATCAAGTGGGTGGGTGCGAGATCGATGAAGAGAGCCATCGAAATTGTGTGTGTGTGTGTGTGTGTGTGTGTGTGTGTGTGTGTGTGTGCAAGTCAAAGATATAGGGGCGGTGGCCTCTGGGAATGTTAGAGGGCACATGTCAAGTTTGTATGTGGCGGGGAGACATGACTAGAGCGCTCGATGTATCGGTGTGTGTGGGGGGGAGGGGTGGCAGGCCTAACTATAGAGGTAGAACGACTCGTATATGTGTTGAGAAGGAGAGACCCAACTATGTCTTGAGGGAGATCGGTCGACATCCACACATAACTGAAGGACGGGAAATATGATGGGACAGAGAGTGAGAGAGAGAGAGAGAGAGGGAGGGAGGGAGAGGGAGGGAGAGGGGTAGAGTGCTAGATGGGTTATAGAGTTGCTTCTCGAAGATGGTGGGAGATGCCTACTAGACAAACTGAGGGTGGAACTGCAATGTTATCAATAAGAGTGGGGATGTGTTTCTGTGTGTGCACATGCGTGATAGATCTGTCGGGACGCATCCATGGGTGATGAAGGGGAACCATGTGTTTGGTAAGCAAACCTAACTAGATCGGTAGATCAATTTTTGTTTGTCGGAGGAAGGAGAGGCACAACTAATGAGGTAGATCGATCAACGTGTGGCTAAAACGAGTTATAAGGACCTAGCTAGCTATATGTATAGCGAGAGATCGGTCGGTGTACATCCATTTGTTAGAGGCAAATAAGGCCCAGCGAGACGGATAGACAGAGAGAATGGAGATAGGAGGTGGTGCGAGAGGCCCAACTACTAGCTAGATAGGGGGAAGAGTGTGCGGTTGTGAGATCGATGAAAAGAGGCGAGAGTTTACACGTGTATGCGGCCGTATGAGAGACACGAGGCAAGGACACATAAAGGAGGAGATTGAAGGCGTGTGTGTGTGTGTGTACGTTGTAGGCAGGCATCATTGGAGAGGTTTATCGATCGGTGTGTCGGAAAGGAGTTGTCGAGACTGGGAGAATGACCTAAAGAAGAAAATCAATGGCCCCGGTGGATAGAATGCCGAGGGAGGGGGGGGGCGAGGAGGGCGTGTGCATGCACGAGAAAGTTAGTGGTAGCTACAAAGGTTAGAGGATTGTGTGGGTGTAAGAGACTAATAAAGATCATAATTTGATATGAAAGCGGATTCATATATTTGAATAGGATATCATAGTGTTTTAAACATTGCATGCATGAATATAGCGGTGATACACGTCTTGTGCACATGTTATACCATAATGTAATAATGCATGGCGTTTGCAACTCATGACTAAATGCCGAACAATCTAAACCATAATATACATCAAACAATCTCACATTTTATTTGAATTTGTGATAATGTGTGGCGTTTGCAGCTTACAACTAAATATCGAACAATCTAAACAATACTACATATCGAACATTCTCACATTTTATTTGAATTTGTGGTAATGTTTGGTGTTTGCAACTCACATCTAAATACTTGTAGGCGTAGGGGGCTGGGCACCATACATAATGTGATAAACACACATTATACATATGAGACATGGTTTAGATTATGAAGATCTAGCTAGAGCTAGAAATGTAATGTGATTTGAAATCAAAATAAAGTGGATTAAAAAAATCTAGTTCGAGTTCATATAGTACAATAGTTCATATGTAACTCGAGACTAATCATGTGGTGTCTTTGTGAAGATAATACACAAACGATGGTTTAACTTGACAATAATGATGATTGTAGATCTTATTAAAACAGAGAAAGCGAATTCAAATGCTTTGACTTCACAACAATCATTCTTGTAGATCTTACTCAAATAGAGAAACAAATTCAAATTTAGTTCATATTGAAGCGGTAGTATATACGTTTGGAATGCACTAAAACGTTCATTTGAGTAGTAGGTTGCATGCATTATACACGTAGGGAAATATTTTAATTGAACATAACATGAATTCAAAGTTTTGAATGACATTTGTAGTGCGCATTGATTTGGTACAGTACACGTTAGGCTTGTCCGAAATTTCAACCCACGCCTTGTTAGCCCAAAATATTTAAGATATCTCTTTGTCTCGTTGTGCTCAACAACTCCCTCCATCTCAACCCCCGCCTTGCTATTCCGAAATTACAACGCGCGCAAAAACTCCCACCTCCTGTGAAATCCCGACACGCGAAATGCCTGTGGTACCCCTGAACTGAAATAACCGGCTCAAATCGGTGGGGGTACTTTCATAACTGGCCCCACATTTCGAACAAGCGCGTCTCTAAGCCATGGTTCCCCACTGCCAGCCCATCCGCCCACCCATTCGCACACCGAGGCCGCGAAAACCCGCGACGAAACCCTACACCCTGCTCCGTCCACCTCCCGGTAGGGCCTCTTCCCCGACGGCGTCGTCCACAAGAACACCTCGACGTCCCTCATCCACCATACCGGATGAGGATCCATCGTCGATCTCATTGTCCCGCCGGTTCAGCCACCCCGTCCTCCACCTCCAAGGAGTTGCCCTGATGTTCCCCTCGTCTTTCACGCCACACTAGTGCAAAACCGGCCTTTAGTGCCGGTTCATGACGGCCTTTAGTGCCGGTTCACCAACCGGCACTAAAGAGTGGGGACTAAAGGTCCCCCCCCCCTTTAGTACCGGTTCATCACGAACCGGCGCTAAAAGTGCAAACACGTGTACGAGCCAGGACCGTGTCTTGGCGTGGGGCTTTAGTACCGGTTGGTAACACCAAGCGATACTAAATGTTTGGGTGTTTTTTTAATTTTTGCTTTAATTTTTGTTTTCAATTTGGCTTTATTTTCCATTTAATTCTTTTTTTTCCTGCTATTTCACGATACTACAAATTGTACACGTTATGCATATATATAAATAGATTTTCTTGTACGTAGAACCACATATATATATATATATAATATAATATATCATCGAATGTCTCACAGCCAACACCATTAACAATTCACACATACACACGTATATACATATACAATTTCTCCTACATGTTGCCTTGGTGCCTTTGGACCATGCACGATGACAAGTGGTTCATGGGGGCGGTAGCGGGTAATAGTATTCTCCTTTGGGATCTATGACCTCGTCGAGCAAAAATCCGGCTATTTCCTCTTGAAGTGCTAGTATGCGCTCCTCGGGTAGGAGCTTATCCTGCACCTCTTTGAACTGTTAAGAAGGAGAACAATATGCATGTCTATTAGTTGTGTTACAAGATATCGATAATGGTGTGAATAGAGTTCTGACAACGTACCCATTCACATCTTTGAGATCTGCTCCTTTCGGACGCCATCATGCGAATGTTCTCGCAAACGTAGAATGCACACAGATCATTCCCCGGCGCCTGCTTTAGGGCCTTTACGAGAATGGAATTGAATTAGATAATGATTAATCAAGCATGATAATTAATTAATGGTATTGAAACAAGAATTAAAGAGATGGCTAGCTAGCTAGTCCTACTTAATTACTTACCCTTGGTCGATGCCAAAACAACTTTTTTTGCCAATTGCACGAGTCACCTTGATGAACTTTGCCCAAGCCCTGCCCGCCGCAAAGAAAATCAATAAAGGGGTTATTAAATAGTTCATATCGAAATGACGAACTAATAATAGGCCGAGATATAGTTAATAATAATGATTGAAATTACCTGTTGACTATCCCCTTCATGATGGTGTAGTTTTTATCTTCTTTAAGTAGTGAGTCGAGTACTTCAACTGTTGCTTTGTCAACTTTAATGACTAACAAGATCCGATTGGAAACTGCATGCGCTGCGTTTGCATGTCTTAATTAAGCGGGCATGTGCATAAAATTAATCAACTATATATCGTAAACCGTATACATTTAGTTATTAACATCTAGCTAGCTAGTAAGCAAAAACAGAATTTGTATTAACTCACGAGAAGTTGTAAGGAAGTAGTATATCTTCATTGGTATTGAGGCACTTCAAGAACTCTAGCATGCTTTCCTCTACACCTGCTTTAGAAGTTGCAAGATTCCATGTGTACTCATTAATGGTATTTGGGTCAATGAACCCAATGCCATAGCGTCCAGATTTTTTCATTTCATACATCTTCATCATGCATATAATACCACAGAAAAGAATATATAGTGAGGATAATTACATGTAATGATTGATCAAAAATTCCAGAAAGAAATCACTTACAAACAGTAGCAACTGACGAGAGATTTGTCGAGTGTGTCTTGATTGTATAACTGAAATAGTTCTGAATACTCAACGCACAGAGCTTTCTCATGGTAGTAATGCTCCTTCTTGACATTCACCATGAGGGACTCTCGATTGGAAATCTTTGTAATGTTCATGTACCATTGATGCAATTCATACATTCTCGTTGGGAGGTTCTTGACCTTATGCAGCTCGACCAAAGGTTTGCCGGGCATATTTCCATTTTATTTCCTCCTCTCTAAGCGAGACATGGGCTCAATTTCGAGGAGTTGTCCAACGAAGAACTTGAGCATTTCAGCTGCATTATATGCTCCTCCGTTATTACCACATCGCCTAGCTGGGGAACTTTAATGGTTTGCCCACAATAATATTGGTATGTGGCCTCCTCTCATGTGTTGTTGGCACAACAAGCGAAGTCGATTGCGCCGCCTATTCTCCCAGCTGGGGAACGGTTTTCCCGCATTTTTTGACCACTGCTTGTTGGCTCGAGCTCGAGCTCGCTTCCTTATTTAGCCGTTCTCGATGTAGTTTCCTGATTTGGCGCTCATAGTCCGAGTCAACAGGCTTGGGAGCTGGTTCTCTAGCCATATGAATGAAGTGGTCAATTACTTTATCAGGCACTTTCTCCTTTGGCGGCAGTGCCGGTCTAGGTCCAAAATGGGCGTCCACTTGGGCCTGCACTATGGCTGTGTTTTGCTCCTTAGTCATGTCGTAAGGCCTCTGAGGAAGAGGAGCAAGGCTTGGAGCATATTTATATCACTTGTCTCCGCCTGTACTTCCTGAACTACCTCGACTGCATCAAGAACGCACCATAGCTGCGACATGTCTCTTCTGCGATTGCTGCGACGGCGGAGACGGCTGACGTGGCTGAGTTGGACCACGAGAAGTGGCCTGACGATGTGCCGGAAATGAAGCAGGAGGTGTGGCCTAACACGGTGCCAGACTTGAAACCGGAGAAGTGGCATGATGTTGTGCCGGACTTGAAACCGGAGGAGTCAGCTCACGCGTTCGGGGACTTGGAGGAGGTGGCGGACTTCGCGGAGGAGTCGGCTCACGCTTTCGTGGACTTGGAGGAGCAGGAGTCTGCTGACTCGGTGGCGGAGTCGGCAGACGACGCGGTGTCGGTGGACTTAGAAAGATGATGCAATCCTTTCTCCTTAGGATGATATGATGTATGGCCTCTCCCAGTGCGCACTCGTCTTCACCTCCAGGAATGTCAAGCTGTAGCCCCGAATATGGGTCCACCACTTTGTCAACCATGACACGAGCATAGCCCTCTGGAATCGGGATGCAATGGAAGGTTGCTTCGGGGGTAACTAGAAAAGCAACGCCGTCCGCCACCTTCATGGATATGTTCTTCATTTTGGAGTGTAGCTCACAGTTAGTGTTCTCTATGATGTCATCCAGAGGGTATGTATCCAGCAGTGTGTCGCCCGGGGTAGAACCAACGCTGCTTCTCGGCATGGATGTGACGGTGCTATCCAATGCTGGAATATCATCCGCTTGCCGCTGCATTGCTAAGACCCCTTTCTGGCTAAGTGAGTCGATCTGCTGCTGCTTCTGGAATTTGAGTGCCAAGTCCGTGTGCCTTGCTTCTAGGCCTTGAAGGCATTCTGCGTCCTGCTTCCTCTGCTCCTCGTCCAGCTTCCTTTTCTTCTCCTCCTCCATCTTCCTTCTTGCATGGGTCCTGTAGTCCTCGTTACATTCTGAAAAGCCGTCATACCAGGGAATAACACACTTGCCTCGTGTTCTTCCCGGGTGTTCAGGATTTCCCAGGGCGCGCGTAAGCTTGTCGTTCTCTCTGTTGGGCGTGAACACCCCCTTTCAAGCTTCTTCTATTGCGTCAATTATCTTTTGTTCGGTTCCTTTTAGACTTGCCTTCTTCGAAACTAGGCCTGTCTTCGGGTGCAACACCCCCCATGCGCATAGAACCAAGTTCTGCACCTGGGGGGGCAGCTCTTAGTAACCGGAGTGACCCCTGCATCCTCCATCTCTTGCTCAGACTTATCCCACTTAGGCATTCCCACCGCATAGCCACCTGGACCCGACCTATGGAGCTGCGTCTTTTTGCGGCATTTGCCTTGTTTTTTATCGACCGTTCCTTAGCTAATTCTGAATCCTTGAAGGTCATGAAATCGTCCCAGTGCTCTCTTTGCTTCTCCAGTGTTCCCGTGAATTCTGGAGTCTTCCTTTCTGCAGCGAGTTAGTTGGCCCATACAGTTTTCTTATGGGTGTTGAATGCAATTGCCATCTTCTTAAGAGTAGCGCCCTTGACTTTCTCCACATCTACTTCAGTGAAATGATCTGGTAGGGTGAAATGTTCCATCAGAGATTTCCAAAGGACTTTTTTGGCTCTGTCGTCGACCCAAGTAACACCTGGATGTTTAGTCTTTGGCTCATTCCATTCTTGAATGGAGATCGGGAGATTTTCCTTCACAAGAACTCCGCACTGACGAGTCCACTTGTTCGCAATGTTCTTAGGCGTGAGGGGTTCACCACTAGGTTTGATGGATTCGATGTTGTACTTTACACCATCCTGCAACAATATGCACAGGCCTCGCTTTGTCCTGCTATGCGTAGAAGCAGATTTGCTCGATCCGGAGGGCTGAAAGAAGAATGATTGATTCGTTAATATATCTTCAATAAAAAACATGTGAGGATCACCATGATGCCTGTTTATATAAATATACCTCGCCGGTAGTCTTTGTTATTTGAAGATCAGCATTGTTTGTGTCATCATAATCATAATCATAGTCGCCGAGATCGAATATCTTTTCATCACCCTCTCCGGTATTGTTCAAATATTGGGAGCCGTCATCTGCTTCATTCAGATCATCTAGCCTGTGAGGGCTGCGTATGATGTCGAACAATTCCTTTTCTCTCTCTCTACCGGTATTGTCCGCCATAGCTTTTACTTAACTAATACAAAAGAAATATAAAACAATTTAATTAGTATTCAAATTACAATGCATGGAGGCAATCAATAAGGAAAAACTGAATCTCGAATACATCGTCTTAATATAGATAATCTCGAATACATCATCGTCTTAATATATATAATCTCGAATACATCGTCTCGAATATTATATATCGAATACATCACTAGCTAGGTACCTAATAAAGATCGAGTACTACAGAAGAATCTAGGGCGCCACTCGCGGTTCTCGGGCGCAGGCGGTGCACACCCAAAGAGAAGGAACCATCACAGGATCATATCTCCGGTCATTCGCCCAAAGAACCCGCCAAGTAGTGGAGAACCTGGCGTCGTCCATAGCAGCCAT
Source organism: Aegilops bicornis (assembly GCA_021605145.1). Classification (NCBI taxonomy): domain Eukaryota; kingdom Viridiplantae; phylum Streptophyta; class Magnoliopsida; order Poales; family Poaceae; genus Aegilops; species Aegilops bicornis. The sequence continues at coordinate 552,077,684 of CM038672.1, read as the reverse complement.
GTAGCGATGGGCGTGCTCATCTTCCTCCACGACACGGGCGACGCACCACCTCGGCGGGCCGGCTGCCTCTGCACCGAATGTGGCCCAAGCGAACGCCACCAAAGAAGATCAGTGTCGATGACGGGACCCGAGGTCAGGTTCCACACCAAGCGGCGCGCCCCTCCAGGTAGCACCTCCCAGTGCCAGCCCGGCGGAGCCCAGTCCCGGACATGGGTCCTCCGAAGCACGACGTCATCGCGAACGAATTAAATGACGACGATGCGGGCAGGCATATCTCGAGCACAAATACTATATGCCCGAAAAAATTAACATTTTTTAAATTAGTGGTTTGTGATATCTAAAATTCTATATATATATATATATATATATATATATATATATATATATGCAAATTCTAACAATTTGACATTAATCTAATTCATCTATCTAAAACTAATTCTAAAATTTCCTGATTATATAACTAACATTTCTATAACAATTCTAATATTTATATAACTAAAAACAGAAAAATTGCTAACATTTCTATAAATATTTCTATAACTAAAAAACAGAAAACATTTATAACATTTCTATATAACTAACATTTCTAATATATATATATATTACTAAAAACAGAAAAATTGCTAACATTTCTATAAATATTTCTATAACTAAAAACAGAAAACATTTATAACATTTCTATATAACTAACATTTCTAATATTTATATTACTAAAAAGCAGAAAAATTGCTAACATTTCTATAAATATTTCTATAACTAAATATTTATATCACTCGTGTGTGTGTGTAGTGTGTGTGTGTGTGCGTAGTGTGTGTGTGTGTAGTGTGTGTGTGTGTAGTGTGTGTGTGTGTGTGGACAACTGGACATGGCGGCCGGGGCGAGCTCACCGGCGAGGCGACGACGGGGCGGCGGGACGGGGCGGCGACGATGGGGCTTAAGGACGGGCGGCAACGACGGGGCGACGGGATGGGGCGGCGACGACGGACGGGCGGCGACGACGGGTGGTTGGGGCGCCAAGGGACGGCGGGGACGACGGGACGGGACGGCTGGCGGCGACATCGACGGGGCGGCGACGAGGGCACGGCCAGGTTCAGTGACGAGGGGCGGGGGCGGCGACGTCGACGGGGACGGCGTCGATTGGGGCAGTGCGGCGCAACGGAGGGAGGAAACAGAGGGAAGAAACACAGAGAAAGTGAAATTTTTTCAACTTGTGTATATATAGGATGGACCTTTACTACCGGTTGGAGCCACCAACCGGTACTAAAGGTCTGTTTTGGCTAGGCCTAGCGGCGGGAAGCGCACCCGTTTAATCTGGGTCGTGGCACCAACCGGTACTAAAGACCCACCCTTTAGGACCGGTTGGAGCCACCACCCGGTACTAAAGGTGGTGCGCCAACTGCCGGTGCGCGCAAGTTTACTCCCACCTCGCTAACCGAGGGGCTACCGCAATGGTTTATAAGCCGCAGTGCGGTAGCTCTCTCGAGCTCCTCTCCTAAGCAGGCCTACTGGGCCTACCTGTTCTCTTCTTCCTAGTGGGCCTACTGGGCCTTTGCGGGCCTGCATCCTGGCCCAACAAAAGGTTGGGTTCCTAGTCGTATGCAGGCTGCTTTGGCCCAGTAGGCGGGCTTTTTATTTTCTTAATTTTTTTTCTTTATATATTTTTGTTTTATTTATTTTTGAGTTGTTTTTTGCTGTATTTAGAGTTTATTTGTGAATATTTTTGCTTTAGGTACAAAAATTTACAAACTTTCTGTTAGTGCCGGTAGTTTTCAAATTTGAATAGTTTAAATTTTGAATTAATTGAAATTTGTGAGAATCACTAGTTTGTGAATAACTTAACTTTGAAAAAAGACTTTTCAGTGATTCTTTTTTCTTATGATTAATATTAATGTGTTTTATCATTATGTTCAATTTGGTAATGCTTAGGTTATTTAAAAAATGAAATGCCTTTGTAATAGTTGAGTTTTTGTCGAAAACCCTGATACTTCGAAAGAGATTGTCCATTTTGTACACGAAGTGCATCCAGTTTTTGCCGTAACGCTCTCTACTTTTGTTTGCACATAAAATTTCTTCGCGTTTCAAATGCCAAAACACATAACTACCCTAACTATTACAAAGATTCCCTACTGGGTATGAAACACAGAAGAAAGTGATGATAGTGAAGCCAATCACATCCCAGATCTTTGGGTGTGAAACTTTTTCTTCGCGTGTGTCCCTTTGCGCCGTAGCCATGGAAAATCTTCATCATTTAACTGGATGCTCGGGTCAATATTCACTGTGAATGGAGGAATTTCATGAAACTTTTCATAATCTTCTGACATGTCTTTCTTGTCATCCACTCCCACGATGTTTCTTTTTCCTGAAAGAACTATGTGGCGCTTTGGCTCTTCGTATGATCCATTCGCTTCCCTATCTTTTCTTTTTCTCGGACTGGTAGACATGTCTTTCACATAAAAAACCTGCGCCACATCATTGGCTAGGACGAATGGTTCGTCTGCATACGCAAGATTGTTGAGATCCACTGTTGTCATTCCGCATCTTGGTCTTCCGTTACCTCGCCTCGTGTCATATTGACCCATTTGCACCAAACAAAGGGACCTTCAAATCACCTCCATAGTTAAGTTCCCATATGACCACTATGTAACCATAATATGTTTCCTTTCCCGTGTTGGTTGTTGCATCAAAGCGGACACCACTGTTTTGGTTGGTGCTCTTCTTATCTTGGGCGATCGTGTAAAATGTATTCCCATTTATCTGGTACCCTTTGAAAGTCATTATATTCAAGATGGTAATCGGGACAATGAGTACAGGGATCTTGAATATCTCCATCATGTATGGCACGTTTACGCAACCAACCGCGAAAGTCCTCGTTTGTTCACGTGTAATCCAATGCCGAGACTTCTCCGGTGTTTGGAGTGTAGAAACTTCTTGTGTTCCTCCATGTACGGAGCCACCAAGGCGGAATTGCAGAGAACTGTGTAGTGTGCTTCAGTGAGAGAATGCCCGTCCATACATATTATTTGATCCTCCTAGGGTGCCTTTTCCATCCGATCTGCCCTTATGCATGATTCAGGAACACCATCGACTTAAGGTCAGCAATGAAGTCAATACAAAACTCAATGACCTCCTCATTTTCATGGCCCTTCGAGATGCTTCCTTCTGGCCTAGCACGGTTATGAACATATTTCTTCAAGACTCCCATGAAACTCTCAAAGGGGAACATATTGTGTAGAAATATGGGACCCAAAACGTTAATCTCTTCGCAAAGGTGAACTAGGACGTGCGCCATGATGTTGAAGAAGGATGGTGGGAATAGCAACTCAAAACTGACAAGACATTGCACCAAATCATTATGTAACCTTGGTGTGATTTCTGGATCGATTACCTTCTGAGAGATTGCATTGAGGAATGCACATAGCTTCACAATGGCTAATCGAACGTTTTCCGGTAGAAGCCCCTCAATGCAACCGGAAGGAGTTGCGTCATAATCACGTGGCAGTCATGAGACTTCAGGTTCGGAACTTTTTGTCCGCCATATTTGTTATTCCCTTTATATTCGACGAGAAGCCGACGGTACCTTCATTTGGCCGAGGTGCATTTGAAGAAGATTTCCTTATCTTCTTTGGTAAGAGCGTAGCTGGCCTGACCCTGATGTATGACGTCTTTTCCGTGCATACGTTGCTTGTCCTCCCGTGCCTCTGGTGTATCTTTTTTCTTCCCATACACGCCCAAAAAGCCAAGCAGGGTCACGCAAAGATTCTTCGTCACGTGCATCACGTTGATTGCGGAGCGGACCTCTAGGTCTTTCCAATATGGCAGGTCCCAAAATATAGATTTCTTCTTCCACATGGGTGCGCATCCGTCAGCGTCCTTCGGAACAGGTTGTCCGCCAGGACCCTTTCCAAAGATTACCTTCAAATCCTTGACCATATCATGTACATCAGCACCGATGCGATGGCGAGGCTTCGTCCGGTGATATGCCTCACCTTTGAAATGCTTGCCTTTCTTTCTTACGGGATGCCTTGTCGAAAGAAATCGACGATGTCCCAGGTACACATTCTTCCTACAACTATCCAAATATATACTATCGGTATCATCCAAACAGTGCGTGCATCCGCGGTATCCCTTGTTTGTCTGTCCTGAAAGGTTATTGAGAGCAGGCCAATCATTGATGGTCACGAACAGGAATGCCTTTAGGTCAAATTCTTCCTGTCTGTGCTCATCCCATGCACGTACACCTGTTCCATTCCACAGCTGTAATAGTTCCTCAACTAATGGCCTTAGGTACACATCAATGTCGTTGCCGGGTTGCTTAGGGCCTTGGATGAGCAATCGGCATCATAATGAACTTCCGCTTCATGCACAACCAAGGAGGAAGGTTATACAAACATAGAGTCACAGGCCACGTGCTATGGTTGTTGCTCTCCTCCCCAAAGGGATTAATGCCATCTGCGCTTAAACCAAACCATACGTTCCTTGGGTCACCTGCAAACTCCTCCCACTACTTTCTCTCGATTTTTCTCCACTGCGAACCGTCAGCTGGTACTCTCAACATTATGTCTTTCTTATGGTCTTCTGCGTGCCACCGCATCGCCTTCGCATGCTCCTTGTTTTGGAACAAACGTTTCAACCGTGGTGTTATAGGAGCAAACCACATCACCTTGGCAGGAATCTTCCTCTGGGCGCTCGCCTCGACATCACCAGTGGTCATCGCGATCGATCTTATAACGCAATGCACCGCATACCGCAAGCGTTCAAATCCTCGTACTCACCACGGTAGAGGATGCAGATCATTAGGGCATCCATGTATCTTCTGCACCTCTAACCCTAGAGGGCACACAGCCTTCTTTGCTTCATACGTACTCTCGGGCAATTCATTGTCCTTTGGAAGCATATTCTTTATCATTACCAGCAACTTTCCAAATCCCTTGTCAGATACACCATTCTGTGCCTTCCATTGCAGTAATTCAAGTGTGGTGCCCAACTTTTTTTTGTCAGCTTCGCAATTCGGGTACAACAATTTCTTGTATCCTCTTACATGCGCTTCAACTTCGTCCTCTCCAGATCACTTGCGCAGTTTCTCTTTGCATCGGCAATGGCCCGACCTAGATCATCAGCGGGCTCATCTGATGCCTCTTCTTCAGCTTCTTCCCGTATTGCCGGCTCAGCTTCTTCCCCCATTGTTGTATCATCGTATTCAGGGAATCCATGGCCAGGAATGCCGTCGTCGTCCTCTTCTTCTTCATTGTCTTCCATCATAACCCGTTTTTCTCCGTGCGTGGTCCAAACATTATAGTGGGGCATGAAACCGGACTCAAATAGGTGGACGTGAATGGTTCTTGACGTAGAGTAATTGTGACCATTCTTACAGCCAGCACATGGACAAGGCATAAAACCATCCGCCGCTTGTTTGCCTCGTGACAAGCAGAAAAGTATGCATGCCATTAATGAACTCGGGAAAGCATCGGTCATCATACATCCATTGTCGGCTCATCTTCATTACACAACACCGAATAGACCAAATTAATACAAGTTCATACATAAAGTTCATACATAAAGTTCATATACAACACTTAATTAAATGCAACATACAAATAACTCTATAGCTAAAGAATTTAAATGCAACAACAAATGCGATCAAGATCGCAACTAAGGTAACAATTGATCCAACAACATAATGATACCAAGCCACACTATCAATGACATATTTTCTAGTTTTTCTAATCTTCAACCTCATTTTCTCCATCTTGATCTTGTGATCATCTACGACATCGGCAACATGCAACTCCAATTCCATCTGCTCCCCCTCAATTCTTTTCAATTTTTCTTTCAAATACTGCTTTCTCTTTCAACTAAATTTAACCTCTCGACAATAGGGTCGGTTGGAATTTCCAGTTCACATACCTCCTAGATAAAAATATCTATGTCAATTTGATGGGCATAATTTGTCATAAACACGAAATGCAACAACTAATTTTAAAAAAGAATATACCACATCCGAATCATAACAAGGACGAGGGCCGACGGGGACGGATATCAAAACCATGGCACTATGTATAACAAACAACGTACTGGTAAGATAATTATACGAGTAACTATATATCCAAATCACACAAACATCAATTTGGTAATGTAAAACATTCATGAACAAGAACCTCACCACAAGGTGGTGCCGGCGACGGGACGGTGCGGGCGATCGACGGTGGTTACGACGGAGATTTAGAAGGCACTAAGTAAACCACACCTACATATGCAAACTAAGTGTTACTTTTGACCTCAAATTGCATATAAATCAAATACTAGCAAATTATAATTCCTCCCAAATTAATCAATACAAAGCATTGCAAGAGCTAATCTAGCAATGAGAGTTGAAAGTACAAAGCTGCTAACCTTTGTGATCATTTGAATGGATGGGGGCCTTCAAATCTTGACAAATTTTGGGCAAAATTTGTGAGGAGCTCGAGGAAGAGAGGGGAAGAACAGAGGAAGTGAGGGGAAAGGGGATGAATAGAGCGGCTTGATACGTCTCCAACGTATCTATAATTTTTGATTGCTCCATGCTACTTTATCTATTGTTTTGGACTATATTGGGCTTTATTTTCCACTTTTATATTACTTTTGGGACTAACCTATTAACCGGAGGCCCACCCGAAATTGATGTTTTTTTGCCTATTTCAGTGTTTCGAAGAAACGGAATATCAAACGGAGTCCAAACGGAATGAAACCTTCGGGAACGTGATGTTCTCACCGAACGTGATCCGGGAGACTTGGACCCTACTCCAAGAAGTGCCAGAGGCGGTCACGAGGGTGGAGGGGCCCTGGGAGCGCCCCCCTGCCTCGTGGGCCCCTTGACGCTCCACCGACGTACTCCTTCCTCCTATATATACCTACGTACCCCCAACAGATCAGAGACGGAGCCAAAAACCTAATTCCACCATCGTACCTTCCTGTATGCACGAGATCCCATCTTGGGGCCTGTTACGGAGCTCCGCCGGAGGGGGCATCCACCACGAAGGGCTTCTACATCAACACCATAGCCCCTCCGATGAAGTGTGAGTAGTTTACTTCAGACCTTCGGGTCCATAGCTAGTAGCTAGATGGCTTATTCTCTCTTTTTGGATCTCAATACAATGTTCTCCCCCTCTCTCGTGGATATCTATTGGATGTAATCTTCTTTTTGCGGTGTGTTTGTTGAGACCGATGAATTGTGGGTTTATGATCCAGCTTATCTATAGAAAATATTTGATTCTTCTCTGAATTCTTTTATGAATGATTGATTTATCTTTGCAAGTCTCTTCGAATTATCCGTCTGGTTTGGCCAACTAGATTAGTAGTTCTTTCAATGGGACAAGTGCTTAGCTTTGGGTTCAATCTTGCGGTGTCCTTACCCAGTGACAGAAAGGGTTGCAAGGCACGTATTGTATTGTTGCCATCGAGGATAACAAGATGGGGTATTTATCATATTGCATGAATTTATTCCGCTACATCACGTCATCTTGCTTAAGGTGTTACTCTGTTTTTAACTTAATACTCTAGATGCATGCTGGTAGCGGTCGATGAGTGGAGTAATAGTAGTAGATGCAGAATCGTTTCGGTCTACTTGTCTTGGACGTGATGCCTATATACATGATCATACCTAGATAACCTCATAACTATGCTCAATTCTGTCAATTGCTCAACAGTAATTTGTTCACCCACCGTAGAATATATATGCTCTTGAGAGAAGCCACTAGTGAAATCTATGGCCCCCGGGTCTATTCTCATCATATCAATATCCATCACTTTATTTACTTGCTTTGTTTTTATTTTGCTTTTACTTTTCACTTTGCATCTTTATACCCAAAATACCAAAAATATTATCTCTATCAGATCTCACTCTCGTAAGTGATCGTGAAGGGATTGACAACCCCTAATCGCGTTGGTTGCGAGTAGCTATCGTTTTGTGCAGGTACGAGGGACTTGCGCGTGGCCTCCTCCTGGATTGATACCTTGGTTCTCAAAAACTGAGGGAATACTTACGCTCTTGTGCTGCATCATCCTCTCCTCTTCGGGAAAACCAACGCAAGCTCAAGACGTAGCAAGAAGGATTTCTGGCGCCCGTTCTTGAGGGAGGTCTACATAAAAGTCAACATACCAAGTACCCATCACAATCCCTATCTCTCGCATTACATTATTTTCCATTTGCCTCTCGCTTTTCCTCTCCCCACTTCACCCTTGCCGTTTTAGTCGCCCTCTCTTTCCCACTCTCCTCCTCCATTTTCCGTTGCCTTTTTCTCGTCCGTTTGTTTGCTCGTGTGTTAGTTTGCTTGCTTGTCGCTATGTCTAAAATTGGGGAAATTATTGCCAATATGGGCGATAATAAGATGGAAAATTCTGAAGCTCCTCTTTGAAGAATCCCTACCTATAACACAAAAGGATTTCGAATCGGTAGTGGTAATATTATTGGAAAAGGAGTTAGTCAAGATTTCTTTACTTGTGCTGGTGCTTTACCCTCTATGGGTGGTTCTATTCTCCATAGAACTAGTAGTCTTGCGGACGCTATTGCCATGCTTATCGTTGAACTTGAAAGGCAATTTATGCATATGCACCCTTCTATACAAAGAATTTTCCTAGAATTTTCTAATATTGAACACTCCTCTGTTAAGCGTGCCACTACTATCTTTTTGGCTCATGAATTCATATTTATAATAAAATAAGCCAAAGAAATCATTGCACATTATAGGGTGGACGCTGGTCGTCCTCCCATAGAATATATCCTTTTTTATCAAGAAGAAATAATGCGTTTCCAATCTATTGATTATGTTGCTTTCAATGAAAATCTTAGAAAAAAAGTGCCTACCAATATTTTAATTGATAGAATCTCTGAGCTCAATGATGATTTGGCTATTTGAAATAATGAGCTAGGATGCTCTCTTGAGTATAGGCTCACAAAGTTCTATCAAAAGAATGCTTATAATGATGAATTGGTTGTGCAATGTGAAGGGCCGAAAGAGGAACCTATACCTCCTAAAATTGATCTTGGGGACTTTTGTCCTATTAAATTTAGCCCTTTTGATTAATTTTGCTTGCCTCAGAGAAAACTTGCTGCTGAACGTAGAGCATATGAAATGAGTTTCACCGATCTATCTTATTACTACGGCACCACCTAGATCTATCCTCACTTTTATGCCTAGCTAGGGGCGTTAAACGATAGCGCTTATTGGGAGGCAACCCAATTTTATTTTTAGTTTTTTGTTTTTGCTTCTGTTTAGGAATAAATAATCCATCTAGCCTCTGTTTATATGTGGTTTTATCTTTTAATTAGTGTTTGTGCCAAGTTAGACCTATTAGATCTTCTTGGGAGATAGTTATTTGATCTTGCTGTAATTTCCAGAATCTTTGCGCTCAGTGCCCGAAGTGTTAAAAATCACCAGAACGTGATAAAATATTGATTCCAATTGCTTATGATCAATAAACAAATTTTCCAGTTCTTCTAATTTTGGTAGAATTTTTTGGGTTCCAGAAATTTGCGTTAGTTACAGATTACAACAGACTGTTCTGTTTTTGACAGATTCTGTTTTTCATGTGTTGTTTGCTTATTTTGATGAATCTATGGCTAGTAAAATAGTTTATAATCCATAGAGAAGTTGGAATACATTATATTTAACACCAATATAAATAAAGAATGAGTTAATTACAGTACCTTAAAGTAGTCTTTTGTTTTCTTTCTCTAACGGAGCTCACGAGATTTCTATTGAGTTTTGTGTTGTGAAGTTTTCAAGTTTTGGGTGAATTCTTTTGATGGATTACGGAACAAGGAGTGGCAAGAGCCTAATATTGGGGATGCCCATGGCACCCACAAGATAATGCAAGGACACCAAAAAGTCAATGCTTGGGGATGCCCCGGAAGGCATCCCCTCTTTCGTCCACTTCCATCGGTAATTTACTTGGAGCTATATTTTTATTCACCAACATGATATGTGTTTTGCTTGGAGCGTCTTGTATTATTTGCGTCTTTTCTTGTTAGTTTACCACAATCATCCTTTCTGTACACACCTTTTGAGAGAGCCATACATGATTTGAAATTTGATAGAATACTCTATGTGCTTCACTTATATCTTTTGAGCTTGATAGTTTTCCTCGTAGTGCTTCACTTATATCTTTTTGAGCATGATAATTTTTTCTCTAGTGCTTCACTTAGATCTTTTAGAGCACGGTGGTGGATTTGTTTTAAAGAAACTTGATCTCTCATGCTTCACTTAGATTATTTTGAGAGTCGTTAATAGCATGGTAATTTGCTTAATGTTAATATACTTGGTATTAAAGATATGTGAAACTTTCTTTTGAGTGCGTTGAATACTAATATAAGTTTGATGCTCGATAATTGTTTTGAGATATGGAGGTGATAATATCAAAGTCATACTAGTTTAGTAGTTGTGAATTTGAGAAATTCTTGTGTTGAAGTTAGCAAATCCCGTAGCATGCATGTATGGTTAAAGTTATGTAACAAATTTGAAACATGAAGTGTACCTAGCTTGTGCATCCTTATGAGTGGCGGTCGGGGACGAGCGATGGTCTTTTCCTACCAATCTATCCCCCTAGGAGCATGCGCGTAGTACTTGATTTTGATGACTTCTAAATTTTTGCAATAAGTATATGAGTTCTTTTGACTAATGTTGAGTCCATGGATTATACGCACTTTTATCTTTCCGCACTTGCTAGCCTCTTCGGTACCGTGCATTGCCCTTTCTCACCTTGAGAGTTTGTGAAAACTTCGCCAGTGCATCCAAACCCTGTGATATGATACGCTCTATCACACATAAACCTCCTCATATCTTCCTCAAAACAGCCACCATACCTACCTATCATGGCATTTCCATAGCCATTCCGAGATATATTGCCATGCAACTTCCATCATCATTATGACATACATTACTTTTGTCATATTGCCATTGCATGATCATGTAGTTGACATCGTATTTGTGGCAAAGCCACCATGCATTATTTTCCATACATGTCACTCTTGATTCATTGGACCATCCTGCACATCACCGGAGGCATTCATATAGAGTCATATTTTGTTCTAAGTTTCGAGTTGTAATTGTTGAGTTCTAATAGAAATAGAAGTGTGAGGATCGTCATTGTTAGAGCATTGCCCAAAAAAAGAGAGAAAGGCCAAAATAATCAAAAGGGAAGGCCAAAAAAAAAGGGCAATGCTACTATCTCTTTTTCCACACTTGTGCTTCAAAGTAGCACCATGTTCTTCATGTAGTGAGTCTCATATATTGTCTTGTTCATACAAGTGGGAAATTTTCATTATAGAACTTGGCTTGTATATTCCTACGATGGGCTTCCTCAAAATGCCCTTGGTCTTCATGAGCAAGCAAGTTGGATGCACACCCACTAGTTTTCTTTTCTTGAGCATTCATAGCTCTAGTGCATCCGTTGAATGGCAATCCCTACTCCTCATGTTGACATCAATTGATGGGAATCTCCATAGCCCGCTTATTAGCCTCGTCAATGTGAGACTTTCTCCTTTTTTGTCTTCTCCTCACAATCCCCATCATCATATTCTATTCCACCCATAGTGTTATATCCATGGCTCACGCTCATGTATTGCGTGAAGGTTGAAAACGTTTGAGATTATTAAAGTATGAAACAATTGCTTGGCTTGTCATTGGGTGTATAGAAGTTGAGAACATATTTGTGTGACGAAAATGAAGCATAGCCTAACTATATGATTTTGTAGGGATGAACTTTCTTTTGTCATGCTATTTTGAGAAGACATGATTATTTTGATTAGTATGCTTGAAGTATTATTATTTTTATGTCAATATGAACTTTTGTCTTGAATCTTTCGGATCTGAACATTCATACCATGATTAAGAAGACTTACATTGAAATTACGCCAAAGTATCACTCCGCATCAAAAATTCTCTTTTTATCATTTACCTACCCGAGGCGAGCAGGAATTAAGCTTGGGGATGCCTGATACGTCTCCAACGTATCTATAATTTTTGATTTCTTCATGCTACTTTATCTATTGTTTTGGACTATATTGGGCTTTATTTTCCACTTTTATATTACTTTTGGGACTAACCTATTAACCGGAGGCCTAGCCTGTAATTGTTTTTTCCTATTTCAGTGTTTCGAAGAAACGGAATATCAAACGGAGTCCAAACGGAATGAAACCTTCGGGAACGTGATGTTCTCACCGAACGTGATCCGGGAGACTTGGACCCTACTCCAAGAAGTTCCAGAGGCGGTCACGAGGGTGGAGGGCGCCCCCCTGAGCACGCCCCCTGCCTCGTGGGCCCCCTGACGCTCCACCGGCGTACTCCTTCCTCCTATATATACCTACGTACCCCCAACAGATCAGAGACGGAGCCAAAAACCTAATTCCACCAACGTACCTTCCTATATCCACGAGATCCCATCTTGGGGCCTGTTTCGGAGCTCCGCCGGAGGGGGCATCCACCACGGAGGGCATCTACATCAACACCATAGCCCCTCCGATGAAGTGTGAGTAGTTTACTTCAGACCTTCGGGTCCATAGCTAGTAGCTAGATGGGTTCTTCTCTCTTTTTGGATCTCAATACAATGTTCTCCCCCTCTCTCGTGGAGATCTATTCGATGTAATCTTCTTTTTGCGGTGTGTTTGTTGAGAGCGATGAATTGTGGGTTTATGATCTAGCTTATCTATGGAAAATATTTGATTCTTCTCTGAATTATTTTATGAATGATTGAGTTATCTTTGCAAGTCTCTTCGAATTATCCGTTTGGTTTGTGTCGGCGTTCTTGGAACGGGGGTCCCCAGACTTGCCTGCCTGCGGCCTACGGCGTGGCTCAAAGGAGGCCCAGGACAGCCCATCTTCATCAACACATGCTCAAGACCCTCGCGAGGGGCCAAGCCTCATGGGCGGACGACCAGGAGCTTCCTCAGGCGCGGCCTCGTCAGGCTGGCTCATGAGGAGGCGGAGAGTTCAAGGCAGGGTACCTCGCAAAGTGCCCGTGACGCAAGCCATGACGACCAAGGGCGTCAGTCGGGCGCCAGCCGCGCAACATCCTCCTTTCCTCTTTGGTGCAAAGGGAGCAAGCGCAGCGAGAGCATCAAGCAAAGGCATCCGCTTCGATGCAACAAGACCAAGACCAGCCCCAACGGCCGGAAGGGAGTCATTGTGGAGCCCAAGCAAAGGCCATCACCAGAGCCTTTGACAAAGCGAGGACCAACTTTAGTCGATAAGTGTATCCGTTGTTCCCCTTCAAAATGGCCAATTGTTGGCGCCCTTCCCGCTCAATATTTGGGAAGAGGCCGGGGCCTTCGTCTATATAAGTAGAGCTAGCCACCATAGTAGAGAGGGATCCGGAATTTGGAATCCAGAGAGAGATAGAGACCCGATCCTCAAGCTAGAGCGACGGGACACCACTAGCAGTTCATCACACCCACCAAGAACAGACCCTCGCGAGGCTGTTCTTCACTGTACTGTTCTTCATCAGCCCAAGAGGCAATCTACCACACCACAAACTAGAGTAGGGTATTACACCACAACGGGTGCCCGAACTAGTATAAATCTCGTGTCTCTTGTGCTGTTCTTCTTAGTAGCTTAGGTCCTTACGATTCGGCGAGGTAAGAGATGGTGGAGGGTTGGATCTCCGCGCGCACCCCAGAGTTTGAACCTTAAGGGTCTGCCGGAACCCGAAATCCGACATTTGGCGCGCCAGGTAGGGGTGCGCCGGAATCTGCCTTTTGTCGCCTCGTTCTTCCCCGACCACAGCAACCATGTTCGACGCCCGTCGGGCTCAAGGCCAGCGCCGAGCCGCCCTTGCTTCCCATGTCGCCCAGACAGCTCGTGTCGGCGGGCGCCCTCGACGTTCCCCGTCACCTGCCGTCAACACTGCCATCGGCCCGGCGGGGGATGGGCAGCAAGCATCGCCCGTGCGCTCCTCGGCGACCTCATGGGAGGGGCCGCGCGGCCCCCTGGTCACTCGCCCCCTCGCACCGGCTCCCCCACTCGTCGCGGCCCTCCTCGGCGGCTCGCACGCGCCGCCTTCCAACCGCCATGTCACGACATTCGTCCACCGGGTCGGCGCCGCCTCCACACGGCAGGGGGCTCCCTCAGGCCGGGCAGAGTCGTCGGCTGGGCTGACCTTCGACTGTCAAGACCACCCCACCAACTCGGCCGGCTCGGGTGCACTCCCCTGCTCGCACACCCACCATCTGCCAGTCGCCGTCACCAGGACCCTCATCGACGGCGGCGCCGGCCTCAACGTACTCTCAGTCGAGGCCTTCAACCTCCTCTGCATACCCAGGGAGCGGCTGCTGCCCAGCCGGCCTTTTTCGGGTGTAGGAGGATGGTCATCCAGCTCCTTGGGGCAAATCCGGCTTCCGGTGACCTTTGCACTCACGACAACTTCCGCACGGAACTGGTCGACTTCGACATCGCCCCCATCGGCCTCTCTTACAATGCCATCCTTGGCTACCCGCATTGGCCAAATTCATGGCCGCAACCCACCCGGGGTACAACCTCATGAAGATGCATGGGAGCAGCGGCGTCCTCACCGTGCCTGGTGATACAAAAGGTGCACTGCGAGCGCTCAGGCTCACCCTCAAGACGGCGGCCGCAGCACAGCCCGCCGATGCGCAAGGGGGCTGCGCCAATCACGAAGAAGCAGATGTTCACTCAAGACAAGGCGGAGACCAAGAAGATACCTGTCGATGAGGACGGGTCCACAAACACCACCTTCACCATAGGCGCCAACCTCGAGCCTGAACAGGAGGAAGCCCTTGTCAAGTTCCTGCGTGCAAACAAGAAGGTGTTCGCCTGGGAGCCCGATCAGCTGGCAGGGATTCCACGGGGCGTAATCGAGCACCACCTCAACGTGTGCCCCAACAAAAGGCCCCGTGAAGCGTAAAGCGAGAAGGCAGTCCAATCAAAAGCAGGCCTTCATCGTCCAAGAGACCCACAAGCTAGAAGCCGCGGGGTTATTCGCGAGGTCCGATACCCAGATTGGCTGGCCAACCCCATGGTGGTGCCAAAGAAGGGAGGAAAGGAGCGCATGTGTGTCGACTTCACCAACCTCAACAAAGCATGCCCGCAGGATCCGTTTCAGCTCCCTCGCATCGACCAGATCGTCGATTCCACCGCCGAGTGTGACCTGTTGTGCTTCTTGGACGCCTTTTCCGGGTATCACCAAATCAAGATGGCGGTGGAAGACGTCGAGAAGACGGCTTTCCTAACCCCGTGTGGGGTGTACTGCTATACGTGCATGCCGTTCGGGCTGCGCAATGCGGAGGCAACCTTCCAGCGGCTCATGCACATCACCTTGGGCCCACAGCTCGGGAAGAATGTGGAGGCATACGTCGACGACATCGTGGTGAAGTCTCGCGAGACCAAGACCTTGTTACAAGACCTGGAAGAAACCTTCGCGAGCCTCAACGTAGTGAGCCCGCGACTCAACCCGAGAATTGTGTGTTTGGAGTTCCCTCGGGCAAGCTCCCGGGTTTCCTCGTGTCCCACCGAGGCATCGAGGCCAACCGAGAAAAGGTCAAGGCGATGGAAGATATGATCCCACCAAGACCCTCGTGGAAATGCAGAAGCTCACGGGCGCCAGAACGGCGTTGGGCCGTTTCATCTCCCGATTGGGGGAGCGCTGCCTTTCTTCCGGTGATGAAGAAAAAGGGGCCATTCGAGTGGACTGAAGAGGCCAACAAAGCGTTTCAAGACGTCAAGAGGTACTTGACCATCCCTCCAGTGATGGTGGCCCCGCGCCCTCAGGAGCCCTTGGTACTCTACCTAGCCGCCACTCCCTACTCCGCTAGCGCTGCTCTGGTGGCAGTTAGGGAGGAGCGTCAGGCCAAGGCCACAACGTCCACCCGAGCTAAGGCAAGACCGAATCGGAAGGAATCGCGGCAAGCCAAGACCGCAATGGAAGAAGATCAGCCGTCGCAGTAGAGTGCACCAAGGGCGGGGGAGGCCTCCCATCCAGGCACCCAACTTCCGGAGGCGCCGCCGCCTCGGGAGGCACCACAGCTTCCAGAAGACGCCACTAGCACCGAAGCCCCTAACCTTGTCGAGCACCCAGTGTACTTCATCAGCACCGTGTTACGGGATGCGAGGGCACGGTACCCCATGCCGCAGAAGCTCCTCCTCGCGCTGTTGGTGGCTTCGCACAAGCTGCGGCACTACTTCCAGGGTCATCCAATCAAGGTTGTCTCAGCATACCCCCTGGAGAGGGTGCTTAGGAGCCCCAACTCGGCCGGAAGGGTCACCGAGTGGAACATTGAACTGCAAGCGTCCCAGCTCGAGTTCAGCACGACCAGAGTCATCAAGGGGGCAGCACTGGCAGATTTCGTGGCCGAATGGACAGAAGCACCCAGCCTCAGGGCCGGCGAGGATCGGTCCCTCTCCCCAGGGAGCGAAGCGCCAGAAGGTTGGGTCATGTACTTCAACGGAGCATTCTCCAGACAGGGCGCTGGGGCTGGGGTAGTGCTCATATCCCCCGCTCAGGACAAGCTCTACTATGTCGTGCAACTCTGCTTCCAGCATGGCGAGAAGTGTTGGGGAACGTAGCAGAAATTCAAAATTTTCCTACGTGTCACCCAGATCTATCTATGGAGAAACTAGCAACGAGGGAATGAGAGTGCATCTACATACCCTTGTAGATCGCTAAGCGAAAGCGTTCATGAGAACGGGGTTGAAGGAGTCAGACTGCCGTGATCCAAATCACCGGAGATCCTAGTGCCGAACGGACGGCACCTCCGCGTTCAACACACGTACAGCCCGGTGACGTCTCCCACGCCTTGATCCAGCAAGGAGAGAGGGAGAGGTTGGGGAAGACTCCATCCAGCAGCAGCACGACGGCGTGGTGGTGGTGGAGGAGGGTGGCAATCCTGCAGGGCTTCGCCAAGCACCGCGGGAGAGGAGAAGGGACTTGGGAGAGGGGAACACTGACTGAAGAGAGCAACCCCATCAAGCAACCATGTAGGCTCGTCCTGCCTATTTTGGAACAGAGGCAGCTAAAGAAAAAAGATCCATGCAGTCCCTAGCCCTTGAACCGTGAACCCTGACTGAAGAGAGCAACCCCATCAAGCAACCATGTAGGCTCGTCCTGCCTATGTATATAGTGGAGCGGTTTCCTTTTCTCTCCATATGAACCTATTTATATTGCATACGTGCCACTGAAGAAAAAAAACTTTATTTATAAATGACGCGACACCTACTACTCGTTCTCCTATAACCTTGCGCTTGGCATCTCCAAAATATTAACCTTGCAATTGGTTCTTCGCCTCTTCGGGAAGTCAAGCAATAATGGTAGTGCAGTATATATCGTTCTGGCTATATGAGACCGAGTGAATTGTTGCATGTCCACCACGTGGGCGAGGGTCGAGGGGCGAGGAAGAGTGCTACATACGGAGCAAAATGAGTGAATCTACACTCTAAAATATGTCTATATACATCAGTGTTTGGAGTATGTACTAGTAGTTCATATTGAAATCTACTAAAGGACATATATATTCCAAACAATATGATATAATCTCTATAACCAAGGTAGTAGGGACGAGGAGTAAACGGAGGGAGTAGTAAATTTTTCTCCTCGTCCTGTGAGCCACCGCGCGCATGGGCGAGGGAGCGGGCGTAAGGCGGAGCAAGCTTCACATCATCCTGCGAGCCACCGCGCCCGTGGGCGGGGGAGACCGCGTACTAAGCAAGCTTCTCCTTGTTCTGCGAGTTGACGAGACACATCAAAAGTACTCTAGTGTATAGAGCTTTGCCTCTAAGGTAGGCCCCACATGGTTTGCCTCTTTTTTTAATTTAACATAACGCATCAAGTCGCAATTTGTTTGTTCCCCGTGGTTGACGATCCTCCCTCCACCAAGTGGACAACCAGTATACGTGCCAAATTACCACGTGGCCTGCATTTTTCGTATAGAAATGAGCTCCACCGTGTACCCCGCACGGGTGTGGTTGGGAAGGAGACGGGAGTACGTGCGCCGTGCATGGACCTCTTCTCTTCGTGCACGTCCCCCACCTACGTGGGTGTGTGTGAGAGATACAAACCGCGTTCTTGAGTGTTTTTTGTTTTGGGGTGGGGTGGGGGTGGGGTGGGGGTTGATTTCGTGAATTATTTGTGGGAATATGTGTCGATGACATCTCAAACAAAAATTTGCATGCAATGTGTGTGAAATGGAGGCCTATCCATATCATACATAGAGGGTCGGGCAATCCACTAGAAGAGAGGGAGGGGTCATAGCTATCGATAGAGTCGAAGAGAGGATCAAGTGGGTGGGTGCGAGATCGATGAAGAGAGCCATCGAAATTGTGTGTGTGTGTGTGTGTGTGTGTGTGTGTGTGTGTGTGTGTGCAAGTCAAAGATATAGGGCGACTGGCCTACCGGAACGTTAGAGGGCACATGTCAAGTTTGTGTGTGGCAGGGAGACATGACTAGAGCGCTAGATGTATCGGTGTGTGTGCGGGGGAGGGTAGGCAGAGGCCTAACTATAGAGGTAGAACGACTTCGTATATGTGTTGAGAAGGAGAGACCCAACTATGTCTTGAGGGAGATCGGTCGACATCCACACATAAGCGAAGGACGGAAATATGATGGGACAGAGAGAGAGAGAGAGAGAGAGAGAGGGAGGGAGAGGGAGGGAGAGGGGTAGAGTGCTAGATGGGTTATAGAGTTGCTTCTCGAAGATGGTGGGAGATGCCTACTAGACAAACTGAGGGTGGAACTGCAATGTTATCAATAAGAGTGGGGATGTGTTTCTGTGTGTGCCTGTGCGTGATAGATCTGTCGGGACGCATCCATGGGTGATGAAGGGGAACCATGTGTTTGGTAAGCAAACCTAACTAGATCGGTAGATCAATTTTTGTTTGTCGGAGGAAGGGAGAGGCACAACTAATGAGGTAGATCGATCAACGTGTGGCTAAAAACGAGTTATAAGGACCTAGCTAGCTATATGTATAGCGAGAGATCGGTCGGTGTACATCCATTTGTTAGAGGCAAATAAGGCCCAGCGAGACGGATAGACAGAGAGAATGGAGATAGGAGGTGGTGCGAGAGGCCCAACTACTAGCTAGATAGGGGGAAGAGTGTGCGGTTGTGAGATCGATGAAAAGAGGGGCGAGAGTTTACACGTGTGTCTGGCCGTATGAGAGACACGAGGCAAGGACACATAAAGGAGGAGATTGAAGGTGTGTGTGTGTGTACGTTGTAGGCAGGCATCGCCGGAGAGGTTTATCGATCGGTGTGTGTCGGAAAGGAGTTGTCAAGACTCTGGGAGAATGACCTAAAGAAGAAAATGAATGTGCCCGGTGGATAGAATGCCGAGGGAGGGGGAGGGCGAGGAGGGCGTGTGCATGCACGAGAGAAAGTTAGTGGTAGCTACAAAGGTTAGAGGATTGTGTGGGTGTAAGAGACTAACAAAGATCATAATTTGATATGAAAGCGGATTCATATATTTGAATAGGATATCATAGTGTTTTAAACATTGCATGCATGAATATAGCGGTGATACACGTGCTGTGCACATGTTATACCATAATGTAATAATGCATGGCGTTTGCAACTCACAGCTAAATGCCGAACAATCTAAACCATAATATACATCAAACAATCTCACATTTTATTTGAATTTGTGATAATGTGTGGCGTTTGCAGCTTACAACTAAATATCGAACAATCTAAACAATACTATATATCGAACATTCTCACATTTTATTTGAATTTGTGGTAATGTTTGGTGTTTGCAACTCACATCTAAATACTTGTAGGCGTAGGGGGCGGGGCACCATACATAATGTGATAAACACACATTATACATATGAGACATGGTTTAGATTATGAAGATCTAGCTAGAGCTAGAAATGTAATGTGATTTGAAATCAAAATAAAGTGGATTAAAAAAATCTAGTTCGAGTTCATATAGTACAATAGTTCATATGTAACTCGAGACTAATCATGTGGTGTGCTGTGAAGATAATACACAAACGATGGTTTAACTTGACAATAATGATGATTGTAGATCTTATTAAAACAGAGAAACGAATTCAAATGCTTTGACTTCACAACAATCATTACTGTAGATCTTACTCAAATAGAGAAACAAATTCAAATTTAGTTCATATTGAAGCGGTAGTATATACGTTTGGAATGCACTAAAACGTTCATTTGAGTAGTAGGTTGCATGCATTATACATGTAGCGAAATATTTTAATTGAACATAACATGAATTCAAAGTTTTGAATGACATTTATAGTGCGCATTGATTTGGTACAGTACACGTTAGGCTTGTCCGGATATTTCAACCCACGCCTTGTTAGCCCAAAATATTTAAGATATCTCTTTGTCTCGTTGTGCTCCGACAACTCCCTCCATCTCAACCCCCGCCTTGCTATTCCGAAATTACAACGCGCGCAAAAACTCCCACCTCCTGTGAAATCCCGACACGCGAAATGCCTGTGGTACCCCTGAACTGAAATAACCGGCTCAAATCGGTGGGGTACTTTCATAACTGGCCCCACATTTCGAACAAGCGCGTCTCTAAGCCATGGTTCCCCACTGCCAGCCCATCCGCCCACCCATTCGCACACCGAGGCCGCGAAAACCCGCGATGAAACCCTACACCCTGCTCCGTCCACCTCCCAGCCGGGGCCTCTTCCCCGACGACGTCGTCCACAGCAACACCTCGACGTCCCTCATCCACCATACCGGATGAGGATCCATCGTCGATCTCATTGTCCCGCCGGTTCAGCCACCCCGTCCTCCACCTCCAAGGAGCTGCCCTGATGTTCCCCTCGTCTTTCACGCCACACTAGTGCAAAACCGGCCTTTAGTGCCGGTTCATGACGGCCTTTAGTGCCGGTTCGCCAACCGGCACTAAAGAGTGGGGACTAAAGGTCCCCCCCCCCTTTAGTACCGGTTCATCACGAACCGGCGCTAAAGTGCAAACACGTGGCACGAGCCAGGACCGTGTGCGCGTAGGGCTTTAGTACCGGTTGGTAACACCAACTGATACTAAATGTTTGGGTGTTTTTTTTTAATTTTTGCTTTAATTTTTTGTTTTCAATTTGGCTTTATTTTCCATTTAATTCTTTTTTTTCCTGCTATTTCACGATACTACAAATTGTACACGTTATGCATATATATAAATAGATTTTCTTGTACGTAGAACCGCATATATATATATATATATATAATATAATATATCATCGAATGTCTCACAGCCAACACCATTAACAATTCACACATACACACGTATATACATATACAATTTCTCCTACATGTTGCCTTGGTGCCTTTGGACCATGCACGATGACAAGTGGTTCATGGGGGCGGTAGCGGGTAATAGTATTCTCCTTTGGGATCTATGACCTGGTCGAGCAAAAATCCGGCTATTTCCTCTTGAAGTGCTAGTATGCGCTCCTCGGGTAGGAGCTTATCCTGCACCTCTTTGAACTGTTAAGAAGGAGAACAATATGCATGTCTATTAGTTGTGTTACAAGATATCGATAATGGTGTGAATAGAGTTCTGACAACGTACCCATTCCTGTCTTTGAGATCTGCTCCTTTCGGACGCCATCATGCGAATGTTCTCGCAAACGTAGAATGCACACAGATCATTCCCCGGCGCCTGCTTTAGGGCCTTTACGAGAATGGAATTGAATTAGATAATGATTAATCAAGCATGATAATTAATTAATGGTATTGAAACAAGAATTAAAGAGATGGCTAGCTAGCTAGTCCTACTTAATTACTTACCCTTGGTCGATGCCAAAACAACTTTTTTTGCCAATTGCCTGGAGTCACCTTGATGAACTTTGCCCAAGCCCTGCCCGCCGGCAAAGAAAATCAATAAAGGGGTTATTAAATAGTTCATATCAGGAAATGACGAACTAATAATAGGCCGAGATATAGTTAATAATAATGATTGAAATTACCTGTTGACTATCCCCTTCATGATGGTGTAGTTTTTATCTTCTTTAAGTAGTGAGTCGAGTACTTCAACTGTTGCTTTGTCAACTTTAATGACTAACAAGATCCAGTGGAAACTGCATGCGCACACGTTTGCATGTCTTAATTAAGCGGGCATGTGCATAAAATTAATCAACTATATATCGTAAACCGTATACATTTAGTTATTAACATCTAGCTAGCTAGTAAGCAAAAACAGAATTTGTATTAACTCACGAGAAGTTGTAAGGAAGTAGTATATCTTCATTGGTATTGAGGCACTTCAAGAACTCTAGCATGCTTTCCTCTACACCTGCTTTAGAAGTTGCAAGATTCCATGTGTACTCATTAATGGTATTTGGGTCAATGAACCCAATGCCATAGCGTCCAGATTTTTTCATTTCATACATCTTCATCATGCATATAATACCACAGAAAAGAATATATAGTGAGGATAATTACATGTAATGATTGATCAAAAATTCCAGAAAGAAATCACTTACAAACAATAGCAACTGATGAGAGATTTGTCGAGTGTGTCCTGATTGTATAACTGAAATAGTTCTGAATACTCAACACACAGAGCTTTCTCATGGTAGTAATGCTCCTTCCTGACATTCACCATGAGGGACTCTCGATTGGAAATCTTGGTAATGTTCATGTACCATTGATGCAATTCATACATTCTCGTTGGGAGGTTCTTGACCTTGTCCTGCTCGACCAAAGGTTTGCCGGGCATATTTCCATTTTATTTCCTCCTCTCTAAGCGGAGACATGGGCTCAATTTCGAGGAGTTGTCCAACAGAGAACTTGAGCATTTCAGCCTGCATTATATGCTCCTCCGTTATTACCACATCGCCTAGCTGGGAACTTTAACGGTTTGCCCACAATAATATTGGTATGGCCTCCTCTCATGTGTTGTTGGCACAACAAGCGGGGGGGTCGATTGCGCCGCCTATTCTCCCAGCTGGGGAACGGTTTTCCCGCATTTTTTGACCACTGCTTGTTGGCTCGAGCTCGAGCTCGCTTCCTTATTTAGCCGTTCTCGATGTAGTTTCCTGATTTGGCGCTCATAGTCCGAGTCAACAGGCTTGGGAGCTGGT
This sequence comes from Aegilops bicornis, assembly GCA_021605145.1. Taxonomy (NCBI): domain Eukaryota; kingdom Viridiplantae; phylum Streptophyta; class Magnoliopsida; order Poales; family Poaceae; genus Aegilops; species Aegilops bicornis. The sequence goes on along the minus strand of CM038672.1, from coordinate 552,054,648 downwards.
TCTCTAGCCATATGAATGAAGTGGTCAATTACTTTCTCAGGCACTTTCTCCTTTGGCGGCAGTGCCGGTCTAGGTCCAAAATGGGCGTCCACTTGGGCCTGCACTATGGCAGTGTTTTGCTCCTTAGTCATGTCGTAAGGCCTCTGAGGAAGAGGAGCAAGGCTTGGAGCATATTTATATCACTTGTCTCCGCCTGTACTTCCTGAACTACCTCGACTCGTACCGCTACGCACCATAGCTGCGACATGTCTCTTCTGCGATTGCTGCGACGGCGGAGACGGCTGACGTGGCTGAGTTGGACCACGAGAAGTGGCCTGACAATGTGCCGGAAATGAAGCAGGAGGTGTGGCCTGACACGGTGCCAGACTTGAAACCAGAGAAGTGGCATGATGTTGTGCCGGACTTGAAACCGGAGGAGTCAGCTCACGCGTTCGGGGACTTGGAGGAGGTGGCGGACTTCGTGGAGGAGTCGGCTCACGCTTTCGTGGACTTGGAGGAGCAGGAGTCTGCTGACTCGGTGGCGGAGTCGGCAGACGACGCGGTGTCGGTGGACTTCGAAAGATGATGCAATCCTTTCTCCTTAGGATGATATGATGTATGGCCTCTCCCAGTGTGCGCTCGTCTTCACCTCCAGGAATGTCAAGCTGTAGCCCCGAATATGGGTCCACCACTTTGTCAACCATGACACGAGCATAGCCCTCTGGAATCGGGATGCAATGGAAGGTTGCTTCGGGGGTAACTAGAAAAGCAACGCCGTCCGCCACCTTCATGGATATGTTCTTCATTTTGGAGTGTAGCTCATGCTTAGTGTTCTCTATGATGTCATCCAGAGGGTATGTATCCAGCAGTGTGTCGCCCGGGGTAGAACCAACGCTGCTTCTCGGCATGGATGTGACGGTGCTATCCAATGCTGGAATATCATCCGCTTGCCGCTGCCGCTGCTAAGACCCCCTTTCCTGGCTAAGTGAGTCGATCTGCTGCTGCTGCTTCTGGAATTTGAGTGCCAAGTCCGTGTGCCTTGCTTCTAGGCCTTGAAGGCATTCTGCGTCCTGCTTCCTCTGCTCCTCGTCCAGCTTCCTTTTCTTCTCCTCCTCCATCTTCCTTCTTGCATGGGTCCTGTAGTCCTCGTTACATTCTGAAAAGCCGTCATACCAGGGAATAACACACTTGCCTCGTGTTCTTCCCGGGTGTTCAGATTTCCTGTATGCGTAAGCTTGTCGTTCTCTCTGTTGGGCGTGAACACCCCTTTCAAGCTTCTTCTATTCGTCAATTATCTTTTGTTCGGTTCCTTTTAGACTTGCCTTCTTGAAACTAGGCTGTCTTGGTGCAACACCCCCATGCGCATAGAACCAAGTTCGCACTGGGGCCAGCTCTTAGTAACCGGAGTGACCCCTGCATCCTCCATCTCTTGCTCAGACTTATCCCACTTAGGCATTCCCAGGACCCAGCCTATGGAACTGCGTCTTTTTTGCGGCATTTGCCTTTTTTTTTATCGACCGTTCCTTAGCTAATTCTGAATCCTTGAAGGTCACGAAATCATCCCAGTGCTCTGTTTGCTTCTCCAGTGTTCCCGTGAATTCTGGAGTCTTCCTTTCTGCAGCGAGGTAGTTGGCCCATACAGTTTTCTTGTGGGTGTTGAATGCAATTGCCATCTTCTTAAGAGCAGCGCCCTTGACTTTCTCCACATCTACTTCAAAGGAAATGATCCGGTAGGGTGAAATGTTCCATCGTAGATTTCCAAAGGACTTTTTGGCTCGTAAATCGCACCCAAGTAACACCTGGATGTTTAGTCTTTGGCTCATTCCATTCTTGAATGGAGATCGGGAGATTTTCCTTCACAAGAACTCCGCACTGACGAGTCCACTTGTTCGCAATGTTCTTAGGCGTGAGGGGTTCACCACTAGGTTTTATGGATTCGATGTTGTACTTTACACCATCCTGCAACAATATGCCTGGGCCTCGCTTTGTCCTCGCTTTATGCGTAGAAGCAGATTTGCTCGATCCAGAGGGCTGAAAGAAGAATGATTGATTCGTTAATATATCTTCAATAAAAAACATGTGAGGATCACCATGATGCCTGTTTATATAAATATACCTCGCCGGTAGTCTTTGTTATTTGAAGATCAGCATTGTTTGTGTCATCATAATCATAATCATAGTCGTCGAGATCGAATATCTTTTCATCACCCTCTCCGGTATTGTTCAAATATTGGGAGCCGTCATCTGCTTCATTCAGATCATCTAGCCTGTGAGGGCTGCGTATGATGTCGAACAATTCCTTTTCTCTCTCTCTACCGGTATTGCCCGCCATAGCTTTTACTTAACTAATACAAAAGAAATATAAAACAATTTAATTAGTATTCAAATTACAATGCATGGAGGCAATCAATAAGGAAAAACTGAATCTCGAATACATCGTCTTAATATAGATAATCTCGAATACATCATCGTCTTAATATATATAATCTCGAATACATCGTCTTGAATATTATATATCGAATACATCACTAGCTAGGTACCTAATAAAGATCGAGTACTACAGAAGAATCTAGGGCGCCACTCGCGGTTCCTGGGGCGCGGGCGGTGCACACCCAAAGAGAAGGAACCATCACAGGATCATATCTCCGGTCATACGCCCAAAGAACCCGCCAAGTAGTGGAGAACCCGACGTCGTCCATAGCAGCCATGTAGCGATGGACGTGCTCATCTTCCTCCCTGACACGGCGACGCACCACCTCCGGCGGGGCCGGCTGCCTCTGCACCGAATGTGGCCCAAGCGAACGCCACCAAAGAAGATCAGTGTCGATGACGGGACCCGAGGTCAGGTTCCTCACCAAGCGGCGCGCCCCTCCAGGTAGCACCTCCCAGTGCCACCGTGAGCCCGGTCCGGACATGGGTCCTCTGAAGCACGACGTCATCATGAGCGAATTCGGCGACGATGCGGGCCGGGCATATCGTCGAGAACAAATACTATATGCCCATAAAAAGTAACATTTTTAAATGATTGGATTGTGATAACTAAAATTCTATATATATATATATGCAAATTCTAACAATTTGACATTAATCTAATTCATCTATCTAAAACTAATTCTAAAATTTCCTGATTATATTACTAACATTTCTATAACAATTCTAATATTTATATAACTAAAAAACAGAAAAATTGCTAACATTTCTATAAATATTTCTATAACTAAAAAAACAGAAAACATTTATAACATTTCTATATAACTAACATTTCTAATATATATATATTACTAAAAACAGAAAAATTGCTAACATTTCTATAAATATTTCTATAACTAAAAACAGAAAACATTTATAACATTTCTATATAACTAACATTTCTAATATTTATATTACTAAAAAGCAGAAAAATTGCTATCATTTCTATGAATATTTCAATAACTAAATGTTTATATCTCTTGTGTGTGTGTGTGTAGTGTGTGTGTGTGTGTGTGTGTGTGTGTGTGTGTGTGTGTGTGTGTAGTGTGTGTGTGTGTGTGGACAACTGGACATGGCGGCCGGGGCGAGCTCACCGGCGAGGCGACGACGGGGCGGCGACGACGGGGCGACGGGACGGGGCGGCGACGACGGGGCGAAGGGACGGGCAGCGACGACGGGCGACGGATGGGGCGGCGACGACGGACGGGCGGCGACGACGGGTGGCAGCGCTGGCGACGGGGACGGCGGGACGACGGGACGGGACGGGCTGGGCGGCGACGTCGACGGGGGCGGCGACGAGGGGCGGGCACGGCCAGGTTCGATTTAGGGCGGGCGGCGACGCCGACGGGACGGCGTCGATTAGGAAGGCGAACGGAGGGAGGAAACAGAGGGAAGAAACACAGAGAAAGTGAAATTTTTTCAACTTGTGTATATATAGGATGGACCTTTACTACCGGTTGGAGCCACCAACCGGTACTAAAGGTCTGTTTTGGCTAGGCCTAGCGGCGGGAAGCGCACCCCGTTTAGTACCGGGTCGTGGCACCAACCGGTACTAAAGACCCACCCTTTAGTACCGGTTGGAGCCACCACCCGGTACTAAAGGGGGTGCGCTGGCTCCAGGCGGTGCGCAAGTTTACTCCCACCTCGCTAACCGAGGGGCTACCGCAATGGTTTATAAGCCGCAGTGCGGTAGCTCTCTCGAGCTCCTCTCCTAAGCAGGCCTACTGGGCCTACCTGTTCTCTTCTTCCTAGTGGGCCCATCTTGGGCCTTTATGGCTTGCATCCTGGCCCAACAAAAGGTTGGGTTCCTAGTCGATGTAGGCTGCTTTGGCCCAAGAGGCGGGCTTTATTTTCTTAATTTTTTTCTTTATATATTTTTGTTTTATTTATTTTTGAGTTGTTTTTTGCTGTATTTAGAGTTTATTTGTGAATATTTTTGCTTTAGGTACAAAAATTTACAAACTTTCTTTAGTGCCGGTAGTTTTCAAATTTGAATAGTTTAAATTTTGAATTAATTGAAATTTGTGAGAATCACTAGTTTGTGAATAACTTAACTTTGAAAAAAGACTTTTCAGTGATTCTTTTTTCTTATGATTAATATTAATGTGTTTTATCATTATGTTCAATTTGGTAATGCTTAGGTTATTTAAAAAATGAAATGCCTTTGTAATAGTTGAGTTTTTGTCGAAAACCCTGATACTTCGAAAGAGATTGTCCATTTTGTACACGAAGTGCATCCAGTTTTGCCGTAACGCTCTCTACTTTTGTTTGCACATAAAATTTCTTCGCGTTTCAAATGCCAAAACACATAACTACCCTAACTATTACAAAGATTCCCTACTGGGTATGAAACACAGAAGAAAGTGATGATAGTGAAGCCAATCACATCCCAGATCTTTGGGTGTGAAACTTTTTCTTCAGCGTGTGTCCCTTTGCGCCGTAGCCATGGAAAATCTTCATCATTTAACCGGATGCTCGGGTCAATATTCACCGTGAATGGAGGAATTTCATGAAACTTTTCATAATCTTGACATGTCTTTCTTGTCATCCACTCCCACGATGTTTCTTTTTCCTGAAAGAACTATGTGGCGCTTTGGCTCTTCGTATGATCCATTCGCTTCCCTATCTTTTCTTTTTCTCGGACTGGTAGACATGTCTTTCACATAAAAAACCTGCGCCACATCATTGGCTAGGACGAATGGTTCGTCTGCATACATAAGATTGTTGAGATCCACTTGTTGTCATTCCGTACTGCGGGTCTTCCGTTACCTCGCCTCGTGTCATATTGACCCATTTGCACCGAAACAAAGGGACCTTCAAATCACCTCCATAGTTAAGTTCCCATATGTCCACTATGTAACCATAATATGTTTCCTTTCCCGTGTTGGTTGTTGCATCAAAGCGGACACCACTGTTTTGGTTGGTGCTCTTCTTATCTTGGGCGATCGTGTAAAATGTATTCCCATTTATCTGGTACCCTTTGAAAGTCATTATATTCGAAGATGGTAACTGGGACAGCGAGTACAGGGGATCTTGAATATCTCCATCATGTATGGCACGTTTCTGCAACCAACCGGCGAAAGTCCTCGTTTGTTCACGTGTAATCCAGTCGTCAGACTTCTCCGGGTGTTTGGAGTGTAGAAACTTCTTGTGTTCCTCCATGTACGGAGCCACCAAGGCGGAATTCTGTAGAACTGTGTAGTGTGCTTCAGTGAGAGAATGCCCGTCCATACATATTATTTGATCCCCTCCTAGGGTGCCTTTTCCATCCAGTCTGCCCTTATGCCGCGATTCAGGAACACCAGTCGACTTAAGGTCAGCAATGAAGTCAATACAAAACTCAATGACCTCCTCATTTTCATGGCCCTTCGAGATGCTTCCTTCTGGCCTAGCACGGTTATGAACATATTTCTTCAAGACTCCCATGAAACTCTCAAAGGGGAACATATTGTGTAGAAATATGGGACCCAAAACGTTAATCTCTTCAAGAAGGTGAACTAGGGCGTGCGCCATGATGTTGAAGAAGGATGGTGGGAACGACAACTCAAAACTGACAAGACATTGCACCAAATCATTATGTAACCTTGGTGTGATTTCTGGATCGATTACCTTCTGAGAGATTGCATTGAGGAATGCACATAGCTTCACAATGGCTAATCGAACGTTTTCCGGTAGAAGCCCCCTCAATGCAACCGGAAGGAGTTGCGTCATAATCACGTGGCAGTCATGAGACTTCAGGTTCTGGAACTTTTTGTCTGCCATATTTGTTATTCCCTTTATATTCGACGAGAAGCCAGACGGTACCTTCATGCTGAGCAGGCATTTGAAGAAGATTTCCTTCTCTTCTTTGGTAAGAGCGTAGCTGGCCTGACCCTGATGTATGACGTCTTTTCCGTGCATACGTTGCTTGTCCTCCCGTGCCTCTGGTGTATCTTTTTTCTTCCCATACACGCCCAAAAAGCCAAGCGAGGTCACGCAAAGATTCTTCGTCACGTGCATCACGTTGATTGCGAGCGGACCTCTAGGTCTTTCCAATATGGCAGGTCCCAAAATATAGATTTCTTCTTCCACATGGAGTGCGCATCCGTCGGCGTCGCCGGAACAGGTTGTCCGCCAGGACCTTTCCAAAGATTACCTTCAAATCCTTGACCATATCATGTACATCAGCACCAAAGATAAAGTGGCGAGGCTTCGTCCGGTGATATGCCTCACCTTTGAAATGCTTGCCTTTCTTTCTTCACGGGATGCCTTGTCGAAAGAAATCGGCGATGTCCTGGTACACATTCTTCCTACAACTATCCAAATATATACTATCGGTATCATCCAAACAGTGCGTGCATCCGCGGTATCCCTTGTTTGTGCGTCACGAAAGGTTATTGAGAGCAGGCCAATCATTGATGGTCACGAACAGGAATGCCTTTAGGTCAAATTCTTCCTGTCTGTGCTCATCCCATGCACGTACACCTGTTCCATTCCACAGCTGTAATAGTTCCTCAACTAATGGCCTTAGGTACACATCAATGTCGTTGCCGGGTTGCTTAGGGCCTTGGATGAGCACTGGCATCATAATGAACTTCCGCTTCATGCACAACCAAGGAGGAAGGTTATACAAACATAGAGTCACAGGCCACGTGCTATGGTTGTTGCTCTCCTCCCCAAAGGGATTAATGCCATCTGCGCTTAAACCAAACCATACGTTCCTTGGGTCACCTGCAAACTCCTCCCACTACTTTCTCTCGATTTTTCTCCACTGCGAACCGTCAGCTGGTACTCTCAACATTATGTCTTTCTTATGGTCTTCTGCGTGCCACCGCATCGCCTTCGCATGCTCCTTGTTTTGGAACAAACGTTTCAACCGTGGTGTTATAGGAGCAAACCACATCACCTTGGCAGGAATCTTCCTCCTGGGGCGCTCGCCCTCGACATCACCAGGGTCATCGCGACTGATCTTATAACGCAATGCACCGCATACCGGGCAAGCGTTCAAATCCTCGTACTCACCACGGTAGAGGATGCAGTCATTAGGGCATCCATGTATCTTCTGCACCTCTAACCCTAGAGGGCACACAGCCTTCTTTGCTTCATACGTACTCTCGGGCAATTCGTTGTCCTTTGGAAGCATATTCTTTATCATTACCAGCAACTTTCCAAATCCCTTGTCAGATACACCATTATGTGCCTTCCATTGCAGTAATTCAAGTGTGGTGCCCAACTTTTTTTTGTCAGCTTCGCAATTCGGGTACAACAATTTCTTGTATCCTCTTACATGCGCTTCAACTTCGTCCTCTCCAGATCACTTGCGCAGTTTCTCTTTGCATCGGCAATGGCCCGACCTAGATCATCGGCGGGCTCATCCGATGCCTCTTCTTCACTTCTTCCCGTATTGCGGCTCAGCTTCTTCCCCCATTGTTGTATCATCGTATTCAGGGAATCCATGGCCAGGAATGCCGTCGTCGTCCTCTTCTTCTTCATTGTCTTCCATCATAACCCGTCTTTCTCCGTGCGTGGTCCAAACATTATAGTGGGGCATGAAACCGGACTCAAATAGGTGGACGTGAATGGTTCTTGACGTAGAGTAATTGTGACCATTCTTACATCCAGCACATGGACAAGGCATAAAACCATCCGCCCGCTTGTTTGCCTCAGCGGCAAGTAGAAAAGTATGCATGCCATTAATGAACTCGGGAAAGCATCGGTCATCATACATCCATTGTCGGCTCATCTTCATTACACAACAATCGAATAGACCAAATTAATACAAGTTCATACATAAAGTTCATACATAAAGTTCATATACAACACTTAATTAAATGCAACATACAAATAACTCTATAGCTAAAGAATTTAAATGCAACAACAAATGCGATCAAGATCGCAACTAAGGTAACAATTGATCCAACAACATAATGATACCAAGCCACACTATCAATGACATATTTTCTAGTTTTTCTAATCTTCAACCTCATTTTCTCCATCTTGATCTTGTGATCATCTACGACATCGGCAACATGCAACTCCAATTCCATCTGCTGCCCCTCAATTCTTTTCAATTTTTCTTTCAAATACTCGTTTTCTCTTTCAACTAAATTTAACCTCTCGACAATAGGGTCGGTTGGAATTTCCAGTTCACATACCTCCTAGATAAAAATATCTATGTCAATTTGATGGGCATAATTTGTCATAAACACGAAATGCAACAACTAATTTTAAAAAAGAATATACCACATCCGAATCATAACAAGGACGAGGGCCGTGAGGGACGGATATCAAAACCATGGCACTATGTATAACAAACAACGTACTGGTAAGATAATTATACGAGTAACTATATATCCAAATCACACAAACATCAATTTGGTAATGTAAAACATTCATGAACAAGAACCTCACCACAAGGTGGTGCCGGCTGACAGGACGGTGCAGGCGATCGACGGTGGTTCTGACGGAGATTTACAAGGCACTAAGTAAACCACACCTACATATGCAAACTAAGTGTTACTTTTGACCTCAAATTGCATATAAATCAAATACTAGCAAATTATAATTCCTCCCAAATTAATCAATACAAAGCATTGCAAGAGCTAATCTAGCAATGAGAGTTGAAAGGACAAAGCTGCTAACCTTTGTGATCATTTGAATGGATGGGGGCCTTCAAATCTTGACAAATTTTGGGCAAAATTTGTGAGGAGCTCGAGGAAGACAGGGAAGAACAGAGGAAGTGAGGGAAAGGGGATGAATAGGCGGCTTGATACGTCTCCGACGTATCTATAATTTTTGATTGCTCCATGCTACTTTATCTATTGTTTTGGACTATATTGGGCTTTATTTTCCACTTTTATATTACTTTTGGGACTAACCTATTAACCAGAGGCCCAGCCCAGAATTGATGTTTTTTTGCCTATTTCAGTGTTTCGAAGAAACGGAATATCAAACGGAGTCCAAACGGAATGAAACCTTCGGGAACGTGATGTTCTCACCGAACGTGATCCGGGAGACTTGGACCCTACTACAAGAAGTGCGAGGCGGTCACGAGGGTGGAGGGCCTGGAGCGCCTGCCTCGTGGGCCCTTGACGCTCCACCGACGTACTCCTTCCTCCTATATATACCTCATTACCCCCAACAGATCGTAGACGGAGCCAAAACCTAATTCCACCATCGTACCTTTCCCTGTATGCACGAGATCCCATCTTGGGGCCTGTTCACGGAGCTCACGGGAGGGCATCCACCACGAAGGGCTTATACATCAACACCATAGCCCCTCCGATGAAGTGTGAGTAGTTTACTTCAGACCTTCGGGTCCATAGCTAGTAGCTAGATGGCTTATTCTCTCTTTTGGATCTCAATACAATGTTCTCCCCCTCTCTCGTGGATATCTATTGGATGTAATCTTCTTTTTGCGGTGTGTTTGTTGAGACCGATGAATTGTGGGTTTATGATCCAGCTTATCTATAGAAAATATTTGATTCTTCTCTGAATTCTTTTATGAATGATTGATTTATCTTTGCAAGTCTCTTCGAATTATCCGTCTGGTTTGGCCAACAAGATTAGTAGTTCTTTCAATGGGACAAGTGCTTAGCTTTGGGTTCAATCTTGCGGTGTCCTTACCCAAAGGATGTAAAGGGTTGCAAGGCACGTATTGTATTGTTGCCATCGAGGATAACAAGATGGGGTATTTATCATATTGCATGAATTTATTCCTCTACATCACGTCATCTTGCTTAAGGTGTTACTCTGTTTTTAACTTAATACTCTAGATGCATGCTGGTAGCGGTCGATGAGTGGAGTAATAGTAGTAGATGCAGAACCGTTTCGGTCTACTTGTCTTGGACGTGATGCCTATATACATGATCATACCTAGATAACCTCATAACTATGCTCAATTTCATCAATTGCTCAACAGTAATTTGTTCACCCACCGTAGAATATATATGCTCTTGAGAGAAGCCACTAGTGAAATCTATGGCCCCCGGGTCTATTCTCATCATATCAATATCCATCACTTTATTTACTTGCTTTGTTTTTATTTTGCTTTTACTTTTCAATTTGCATCTTTATACCCAAAATACCAAAAATATTATCTCTATCAGATCTCACTCTCGTAAGTGATCGTGAAGGGATTGACAACCCCTAATCGCGTTGGTTGCGAGTAGCTATCGTTTTGTGCAGGTACGAGGGACTTGCGCGTGGCCTCCTCCTGGATTGATACCTTGGTTACGAAAAACTGAGGGGAATACTTACGCTCTTGTGCTGCATCATCCTCTCCTCTTCGGGAAAACCAGCATAAGCTCAAGACGTAGCAAGAAGGATTTGGCGCGCCGTTCTTGAGGAGGTCTACATAAAGTCAACATACCAAGTACCCATCACAATCCCTATCTCTCGCATTACATTATTTTCCATTTGCCTCTCGTTTTCCTCTCCCCCACTTCACCCTTGCCGTTTTATTCGCCCTCTCTTTCCCAATCTCCTCCTCCTTTTTCCGTTGCCTTTTTCTCGTCCGTTTGTTTGCTCGTGTGTTAGTTTGCTTGCTTGTCGCTATGTCTAAAATTGGGGAAATTATTGCCAATATGGGCGATAATAATATGGAAAATTCTGAAGCTCCTGCTGAAGAATCCCCTACCTATAACACAAAAGGATTTCGAATCGGTAGTGGTAATATTATTGGAAAAGGAGTTAGTCAAGATTTCTTTACTTGTGCTGGTGCTTTACCCTCTATGGGTGGTTCTATTCTCCATAGAACTAGTAGTCTTGCGGACGCTATTGCCATGCTTATCGTTGAACTTGAAAGGCAATTTATGCATATGCACCCTTCTATACAAAGAATTTTCCTAGAATTTTCTAATATTGAACACTCCTCTGTTAAGCGTGCCACTACTATCTTTTTGGCTCATGAATTCATATTTATAATAAAATAAGCCAAAGAAATCATTGCACATTATAGGGTGGACGCTGGTCGTCCTCCCATAGAATATATCCTTTTTTATCAAGAAGAAATAATGCGTTTCCAATCTATTGATTATGTTGCTTTCAATGAAAATCTTAGAAAAAAAGTGCCTACCAATATTTTAATTGATAGAATCTCTGAGCTCAATGATGATTTGGCTATTTGAAATAATGAGCTAGGATGCTCTCTTGAGTATAGGCTCACAAAGTTCTATCAAAAGAATGCTTATAATGATGAATTGGTTGTGCAATGTGAAGGGCCGAAAGAGGAACCTATACCTCCTAAAATTGATCTTGGGGACTTTTGTCCTATTAAATTTAGCCCTTTTGATTAATTTTGCTTGCCTCGGAGAAAACTTGCTGCTGAACGTAGAGCATATGAAATGAGTTTCACCGATCTATCTTATTACTACGGCACCACCTAGATCTATCCTCACTTTTATGCCTAGCTAGGGGCGTTAAGCGATAGCGCTTATTGGGAGGCAACCCAATTTTATTTTTAGTTTTTTGTTTTTGCTTCTGTTTAGGAATAAATAATCCATCTAGCCTCTGTTTATATGTGGTTTTATCTTTTAATTAGTGTTTGTGCCAAGTTAGACCTATTAGATCTTCTTGGGAGATAGTTATTTGATCTTGCTGTAATTTCCAGAATCTTTGCGCTCAGTGCCCGAAGTGTTAAAAATCACCAGAACGTGATAAAATATTGATTCCAATTGCTTATGATCAATAAACAAATTTTCCAGTTCTTCTAATTTTGGTAGAATTTTTTGGGTTCCAGAAATTTGCGTTAGTTACAGATTACAACAGACTGTTCTGTTTTTGACAGATTCTGTTTTTCATGTGTTGTTTGCTTATTTTGATGAATCTATGGCTAGTAAAATAGTTTATAATCCATAGAGAAGTTGGAATACATTATATTTAACACCAATATAAATAAAGAATGAGTTAATTACAGTACCTTAAAGTAGTCTTTTGTTTTCTTTCTCTAACGGAGACTCACGAGATTTCTATTGAGTTTTGTGTTGTGAAGTTTTCAAGTTTTGGGTGAATTCTTTTGATGGATTACGGAACAAGGAGTGGCAAGAGCCTAATATTGGGGATGCCCATGGCACCCACAAGATAATGCAAGGACACCAAAAAGTCAATGCTTGGGGATGCCAGGAAGGCATCCCTCTTTAAATCCACTTCCATCGGTAATTTACTTGGAGCTATATTTTTATTCACCAACATGATATGTGTTTTGCTTGGAGCGTCTTGTATTATTTGCGTCTTTTCTTGTTAGTTTACTACAATCATCCTTTCTGTACACACCTTTTGAGAGAGCCATACATGATTTGAAATTTGATAGAATACTCTATGTGCTTCACTTATATCTTTTGAGCTTGATAGTTTTCCTCGTAGTGCTTCACTTATATCTTTTTGAGCATGATAATTTTTTCTCTAGTGCTTCACTTAGATCTTTTAGAGCACGGTGGTGGATTTTTTTTTAAGAAACTTGATCTCTCATGCTTCACTTAGATTATTTTGAGAGTCGTTAATAGCATGGTAATTTGCTTAATGTTAATATACTTGGTATTAAAGATATGTGAAACTTTCTTTTGAGTGCGTTGAATACTAATATAAGTTTGATGCTCGATAATTGTTTTGAGATATGGAGGTGATAATATCAAAGTCATGCTAGTTTAGTAGTTGTGAATTTGAGAAATTCTTGTGTTGAAGTTAGCAAATCCCGTAGCATGCATGTATGGTTAAAGTTATGTAACAAATTTGAAACATGAAGTGTACCTAGCTTATGCATCCTTATGAGTGGCGGTCGGGGACGAGCGATGGTCTTTTCCTACCAATCTATCCCCCTAGGAGCATGCGCGTAGTACTTGATTTTTGATGACTTCTAAATTTTTGCAATAAGTATATGAGTTCTTTTGACTAATGTTGAGTCCATGGATTATCGCACTTTTATCTTTCCGCACTTGCTAGCCTCTTCGGTACCGTGCATTGCCCTTTCTCACCTTGAGAGTTTGTGAAAACTTCGCCAGTGCATCCAAACCCTGTGATATGATACGCTCTATCACACATAAACCTCCTCATATCTTCCTCAAAACAGCCACCATACCTACCTATCATGGCATTTCCATAGCCATTCCGAGATATATTGCCATGCAACTTCCATCATCATTATGACATACATTACTTTTGTCATATTGCCATTGCATGATCATGTAGTTGACATCGTATTTGTGGCAAAGCCACCATGCATTATTTTCCATACATGTCACTCTTGATTCATTGGACCATCCTGGTACACCGCCGGAGGCATTCATATAGAGTCATATTTTGTTCTAAGTTTCGAGTTGTAATTGTTGAGTTCTAATAGAAATAGAAGTGTGAGGATCGTCATTGTTAGAGCATTGCCCAAAAAAAGAGAGAAAGGCCAAAATAATCAAAAGGGAAGGCCAAAAAAAAGGGCAATGCTACTATCTCTTTTTCCACACTTGTGCTTCAAAGTAGCACCATGTTCTTCATGTAGTGAGTCTCATATATTGTCTTGTTCATACAAGTGGGAAATTTTCATTATAGAACTTGGCTTGTATATTCCTACGATGGGCTTCCTCAAAATGCCCTTGGTCTTCATGAGCAAGCAAGTTGGATGCACACCCACTAGTTTTCTTTTCTTGAGCATTCATAGCTCTAGTGCATCCGTTGAATGGCAATCCCTACTCCTCATGTTGACATCAATTGATGGGAATCTCCATAGCCCGTTTATTAGCCTCGTCAATGTGAGACTTTCTCCTTTTTTGTCTTCTCCTCACAATCCCCATCATCATATTCTATTCCACCCATAGTGTTATATCCATGGCTCACGCTCATGTATTGCGTGAAGGTTGAAAACGTTTGAGATTATTAAAGTATGAAACAATTGCTTGGCTTGTCATTGGGTGTATAGAAGTTGAGAACATATTTGTGTGACGAAAATGAAGCATAGCCTAACTATATGATTTTGTAGGGATGAACTTTCTTTTGTCATGCTATTTTGAGAAGACATGATTATTTTGATTAGTATGCTTGAAGTATTATTATTTTTATGTCAATATGAACTTTTGTCTTGAATCTTTCGGATCTGAACATTCATACCATGATTAAGAAGACTTACATTGAAATTACGCCAAAGTATCCTCCGCATCAAAAATTCTCTTTTATCATTTACCTACCCGAGGCGAGGAATTAAGCTTGGGGATGCCTGATACGTCTCCAACGTATCTATAATTTTTGATTTCTTCATGCTACTTTATCTATTGTTTTGGACTATATTGGGCTTTATTTTCCACTTTTATATTACTTTTGGGACTAACCTATTAACCGGAGGCCTAGCCCAGAATTGTTTTTTTTCCTATTTCAGTGTTTCGAAGAAACGGAATATCAAACGGAGTCCAAACGGAATGAAACCTTCGGGAACGTGATGTTCTCACCGAACGTGATCCGGGAGACTTGGACCCTACTCCAAGAAGTTCCAGAGGCGGTCACGAGGGTGGAGGGCGCCCCCCTGAGCACGCCCCCTGCCTCGTGAGCCCCCTGACGCTCCACCGGCGTACTCCTTCCTCCTATATATACCTACGTACCCCCAACAGATCAGAGACGGAGCCAAAAACCTAATTCCACCAACGTACCTTCCTATATCCACGAGATCCCATCTTGGGGCCTGTTTCGGAGCTCCGCCGGAGGGGGCATCCACCACGGAGGGCATCTACATCAACACCATAGCCCCTCCGATGAAGTGTGAGTAGTTTACTTCAGACCTTGGTCCATAGCTAGTAGCTAGATGGGTTCTTCTCTCTTTTTGGATCTCAATACAATGTTCTCCCCCTCTCTCGTGGAGATCTATTCGATGTAATCTTCTTTTTGCGGTGTGTTTGTTGAGAGCGATGAATTGTGGGTTTATGATCTAGCTTATCTATGGAAAATATTTGATTCTTCTCTGAATTATTTTATGAATGATTGAGTTATCTTTGCAAGTCTCTTCGAATTATCCGTTTGGTTTGTGTCGGCGTTCTTGGAACGGGGGTCCCCAGACTTGCCTGCCTGCGGCCTGCGGCGTGGCTCAAAGGAGGCCCACGACAGCCCATCTTCATCAACACATGCTCAAGACCCTCGCGAGGGGCCAAGCCTCATGAGGCGGACGACCAGGAGCTTCCTCGGTAGCGGCCTCGTCGGTGGCTCATGAGGAGGCGGAGAGTTCAAGGCAGGGTACCTCGCAAAGTGCCCGTGACGCAAGCCATGACGACCAAGGGCGTCAGTCGGGCGCCAGCCGCGCAACATCCTCCTTTCCTCTTTGGTGCAAAGGGAGCAAGTGCAGGCGAGAGCATCAAGCAAAGGCATCCGTTTCGATGCAACAAGACCAAGACCAGCCCCAACGGCTGGAAGGGAGTCATTGTGGAGCCCAAGCAGGCGTCATCACCAGAGCCTTTGTGAAGTGAGGACCAACTTTAGTCAGGATAAGTGTATCCGTTGTTCCCCTTCAAAATGGCCAATTGTTGGCGCCCTTCCCGCTCAATATTTGGGAAGAGGCCCAGGGCCTTCGTCTATATAAGTAGAGCTAGCCACCATAGTAGAGAGGGATCCGAAATTTGGAATCCAGAGAGAGATAGAGACCCGATCCTCAAGCTAGAGCGATGGGACACCACTAGCAGTTCATCACACCCACCAAGAACAGACCCTCGCGAGGCTGTTCTTCACTGTACTGTTCTTCATCAGCCCAAGAGGCAATCTACCACACCACAAACTAGAGTAGGGTATTACACCTAGCAGGTGCCCGAACTAGTATAAATCTCGTGTCTCTTGTGCTGTTCTTCTTAGTAGCTTAGGTCCCTTACGATTCGGCGAGGTAAGAGATGGTGGAGGGTTGGATCTCCGCGCACCCTGAGTTTGAACCTTAAGGGTCTGCCGGAACCCGAAATCCGACATTTGGCGCGCCAGGTAGGGGTGCGCCGGAATCTGCCTTTTGTCGCCTCGTTCTTCCCCGACCACAGCAACCATGTCTGACGCCCGTCGGGCCCGCGCCACACGCCGAGCCGCCCTCGCTTCCCATGTTGCCCAGACAGCTCGCGTCGGCGGGCGCCCTCGACGTTCCCCGTCACCTGCCGTCAACACCGCCATCGGCCCGGCGGGGGACGGGCAGCAAGCATCGTCCCTGCGCTCCTCGGCGACCTCATGGGAGGGGCCGCGCGGCCCCCTGGTCACCCGCCCCCTCGCACCGGCTCCCCCACTCGTCGCGGCCCTCCTCGGCGGCTCGCAGGCGCCGCCTTCCAGCCGCCATGTCAAGACATTTGTCCACCGGGTCGGCGCCGCCTCCACACGGCAGGGGGCTCCCTCAGGCCGGGCAGAGTCGTCGGCTGGGCTGACCTTCGACTGTCAAGACCACCCCACCAACTCGGCCGGCTCGGGTGCGCTCCCCCTGCTCTGCACACCCACCATCTGCCAGGTCGCCGTCACCAGGACCCTCATCGGCCAGGCGCCCGGCCTCAGCGATACTCTCAGTCGAGGCCTTCAACCTCCTCTGCATACCCAGGGAGCGGCTGCTGCCCAGCCGGCCTTTTTCGGGCGTAGGAGGAGGGTCATCCAGCTCCTTGGGGCAAATCCGGCTTCCGGTGACCTTCGGCACCTACGACAACTTCCGCACGGAACTGGTCGACTTTGACATCGCCCCCATCGGCCTCCCCTACAATGCCATCCTTGGCTATCCAGCATTGGCCAAATTCATGGCCGCAACCCACCCGGGGTACAACCTCATGAAGATGCATGGGAGCAGCGGCGTCCTCACCGTGCCTGGGGATACAAAAGGTGCGCTGCGAGCGCTCAGGCTCACCCTCAAGACGGCGGCCGCAGCACAGCCCGCCGATGCGGAAGCCCCCAAGCGCAAGGGGGCTGCGCCAATCAAGAAGAAGCAGATGTTCACTCAAGACAAGGCGGAGACCAAGAAGATACCTGTCGATGAGGACGGGTCCACAAACACCACCTTCACCATAGGCGCCAACCTCGAGCCTGAACAGGAGGAAGCCCTTGTCAAGTTCCTGCGTGCAAACAAGAAGGTGTTCGCACAGGAGCCCGATCGGTGGCGAGGGATTCCACGGGGCGTAATCGAGCACCACCTCAACGTGTGCCCCAATGTGCGTCCCGTGAAGCAGAAAGCGAGAAGGCAGTCCACCGAAAAGCAGGCCTTCATCGTCCAAGAGACCCACAAGCTAGAAGCCGCGGGGGTTATTCGCGAGGTCCGATACCCAGATTGGCTGGCCAACCCCATGGTGGTGCCAAAGAAGGGAGGAAAGGAGCGCATGTGTCGACTTCACCAACCTCAACAAAGCATGCCCGCGGGATCCGTTTCAGCTCCCTCGCATCGACGGATCGTCGATTCCACCGCCGAGTGTGACCTGTTGTGCTTCTTGGGCGCCTTTTCCGGGTATCACCAAATCAAGATGGCGGTGGAAGACGCCGAGAAGACGGCTTTCCTAACCCGTGTGGGGTGTACTGCTATCGTGCATGCCGTTCGGGCTGCGCAATGCGGAGGCAACCTTCCAGCGGCTCATGCACATCACCTTGGGCCCACAGCTCGGGAAGAATGTGGAGGCATACGTCGACGACATCGTGGTGAAGTCTCGCGAGACCAAGACCTTGTTACAAGACCTGGAAGAAACCTTCGCGAGCCTCAACGTAGTGAGCCTGCGACTCAACCCGGAGAATTGTGTGTTTGGAGTTCCCTCAGGCAAGCTCCTGGGTTTCCTCGTGTCCCACCGAGGCATCGAGGCCAACCCAGAAAAGGTCAAGGCAGTGGAAGATATGATCCCACCGAAGACCCTCAGGGAAATGCAGAAGCTCACGGGCGTAGAACGGCTGGGCCGTTTCATCTCCCGATTGGGGGAGCGGGCGCTGCCTTTCTTCCAGCTGATGAAGAAAAAGGGGCCATTCGAGTGGACTGAAGAGGCCAACAAAGCGTTTCAAGACGTCAAGAGGTACTTGACCAGCCCTCCAGTGATGGTGGCCCCGCGCCCTCGGGGAGCCCTTGGTACTCTACCTAGCCGCCACTCCCTACTCCGCTAGCGCTGCTGCTGGTGGCGGTTAGGGAGGAAGCGTCGAGCCAAAACCTAGCGTCCACCCGAGCTAAGGCAAGACCGAATCGGAAGGAACTGGCGAAGCTTGACCGCAATGGAAGAAGATCGGCCGTCGCGATGAGAGTGCACCAAGGGCGGGGAGGCCTCCCATCCAGGCACCCAACTTAGGGCGCGCCGCCTCGGGAGGCACCACAGCTTCCAGAAGACGCCACTAGCACCGAAGCCCCTAACCTTGTCGAGCACCCAGTGTACTTCATCAGCACCGTGTTACGGGATGCGAGGGCACGGTACCCCATGCCGCAGAAGCTCCTCCTCGCGCTGTTGGTGGCTTCGCACAAGCTGCGGCACTACTTCCAGGGTCATCCAATCAAGGTTGTCTCAGCATACCCCACAGAGGGTGCTTAGGAGCCCCAACTCGGCGGAAGGGTCACCGAGTGGAACATTGAACTGCAAGCGTCCCAGCTCGAGTTCAAAGACGACCCGAGAGTCATCAAGGGGCAGACCTTTGGCAGATTCGTGGCGAATGGGCCGAAGCACCCAGCCTCGGGGCGGCGAGGATCGGTCCCTCTCCCGAGGCGAAGCGCCCGAAAGGTTAGGGTCATGTACTTCAACGGAGCATTCTCCAGACAGGGCGCTGGGGCTGGGGTAGTGCTCATATCCCCCGCTCAGGACAAGCTCTACTATGTCGTGCAACTCTGCTTCCAGCATGGCGAGAAGTGTTGGGGAACGTAGCAGAAATTCAAAATTTTCCTACGTGTCACCCAGATCTATCTATGGAGAAACTAGCAACGAGGGAATGAGAGTGCATCTACATACCCTTGTAGATCGCTAAGCGGAAGCGTTCATGAGAACGGGGTTGAAGGAGTCGTACTCGTCGTGATCCAAATCACCGGAGATCCTAGTGCCGAACGGACGGCACCTCCGCGTTCAACACACGTACAGTCCGGTGGCGTCTCCCACGCCTTGATCCAGCAAGGAGAGAGGGAGAGGTTGGGAAGACTCCATCCAGCAGCAGCACAGGCGTGGTGGTGGTGGAGGAGGTGGCAATCTGCAGGACTTCGCCAAGCACCGCGGAGAGGAGAAGGGACTTGGGAGAGGGAAGGGCTGCGCCAGAACATGTGTTGCGGCTGCCCTCCCACCCCCCCACATATATATAGGGGCAAGGGAGAAGGGGGCCGGCCCCCTCAGATCCAATCTGAGGAGGGGGCAGCAGCCAAGGGCGGGAGGAGTGCCTCCCAAGTCAAGTGGAGGCCCTCCCCCTTAGGGTTTTCCCCTTCCCATGCGCATGGGCCTTGGGGGGGCTGGTGCCCCTGGCCCATTAAGGCTAGGGCGCCCCCCTACAGCCCATGCTACTGTATTGGACGTGGTGGAACAATTTCCGGACCTCCGGACCCCTCCGGAATCCTCCGGAACCTTCTGGAAGCTTCCCGGTACAATACCGAAAAAACCCGAACTTTTTCCGGAACCCGAACAACAACTTTCCATATATAAATCTTTACCTCCGAACCATTCCGGAACTCCTCGTGACGTCCGGGATCTCATCCGGGACTCCGAACAACATTCGGTAACCACATACAAACTTCCTTTATAACCCTAGCGTCATCGAACCTTAAGTGTGTAGACCCTACGGGTTCGGGAACCATGCAGACATGACCGAGACGTTCTCCGGTCAATAACCAACAGAGGGATCTGGATACCCATGTTGGCTCCCACAAGTTCCACGATGATCTCATCGGATGAACCACGATGTCGAGGATTCAATCAATCCCGTATTCAATTCCCTTTGTCTAGCGGTATTGTACTTGCCCGAGATTCGATCAGCGGTATCCCGATACCTTGTTCAATCTCGTTTCTGGCAAGTCTCTTTACTCGTTCCGTAACACATCATCCCGTGATCAACCCCTTGGTCACATTGTGCACATTATGATGATGTCCTATCGAGTGGGCCCAGAGATACCTCTCCGTTTACTGAGGAGTGACAAATCCCGATCTCGATTCGTACCAACCCAACAGACACTTTCGGAGATACACGTAGTGCACCTTTATAGCCACCCGATTCACGTTGTGACGTTTGGTACACCCAAAGCATTCCTACGGTATCCTGGAATTGCACAATCTCATGGTCTAAGGAAATGATACTTGCCATTAGAAAAGCTTTAGCATACGAACTACGATCTTTGTGCTAGGCTTAGGATTGGGTCTTGTCCATCACATCATTCTCCCAATGATGTGATCCCGTTATCAACGACATCCAATGTCCATGGTCGTGAAGCTGTAACCATCTATTGATCAACGAGCTAGTCAACTAGAGGCTTACTAGGGACATGGTGTTGTCTAGGTACCCACACATGTATCTGAGTTTCCTATCAATACAATTATAGAATGGATAATAAGCGATTATCATGAACAGGAAATATAATAATAACTAATTTATTATTGCCTCTAGGGCATATTTCCAACAGTCTCCCACTTGCACTAGAGTCAATAATCTAGTTCACATCGTCATGTGATTAACGCTGATAGGTCACATCGCCATGTGACCAACATCCAAAGTGTTTACTAGTGTACGTAAACTAGTTCACATCATCATGTGATTAAGACTCGATGAGTTACGAGGTTTGATCATGTTTTGCTTGTGAGAGAGGTTTTAGTCAGCGGATCTGAACCTTTCAGATCCGTGTGTACTTCGCATAATTCTCTATGTCATATTGTAAATGCTGCTTCCACGCTCCACTTGAACCTTATTCCAAGTGGTTGCTCCACTATACGTATCCGGTTTGCTACTCAGAGTCACTCGGATAGGTGTTAAAGCTTGCATCGACGTAACCCTTTACGCCGAACTCTTTATCACCTCCATAATCGAGAAACATGTCCTTATTTACTCCAAGGATAATTTTGACCGCTGTCCAATGATCCATTCTGGATCATTCTTGTACCCTTATAGTGACTCATGGCAAGGCACACTTCCGGTGCGGTACACAGATAGCATATTATAGAGCCTAAATGCGAAGCATAGGGGACGACCTTCGTCCTTTCTCTCTTTTCTGCCGTGGTCGAGCTTTAACTCTTAACTTCGTACCTTACATCTCAGGCAAGAACTCCTTCTTTGACTGATCCATCTTGAACACCTTAAAGATCATGTCAAGGTATGTGCTCATTTGAAAGTATTATTAAGCATTTTGATCTATCCTTATAGATCTCGATGCTCAATGTTCAAGTAGCTTAATCCAGGTTTTCTATTGAAAAAAATCTTTCAAATAACCCTATATGCTTTCCAGAAATTCTACATCATTTACGATCATCAATATGTCAACAACATATAGTCATCGAAATTCTATAGTGCTCCCACTCACTTCTTTGGAAATACAAGTTTCTCATAAACTTTGTATAAACCCAAAATCTTTGATCATCCTATCAAAGTGCATATTCCAACTCCGAGATGCTTACTACGGTCCTTAGAAGGATTGCTGGAGCTAGCATACCTTTTAGCATCCTTAGGATTGACAAAACTTTTACGATTGTATCACGTACAACCTTTCCTTACGAAACCGGTAAGGAAACTCGTTTTGACTCCATCTCGCCAGATTTCATAAATGCAGCTTGTGCTAACATGATTCCGACGGACTTTAAGCATCGCTACGGATGAGAAAATCTCATCGTAGTCAACTCCTTGAACTTGTGAAAACTCTTCGCCACAAGTCGAGCTTCATAGACGGTGACATTACCGTCCACGTCCGTCTTTTTCTTAAAGATCCATTTATCTCAATGGCTCGCCGATCATCGGCAAGTCCACCAAAGTCCATGCTTTGTTACGATACATGGATCCTATCTCGGATTTCATGGCTTCTAACCATTTGTCGAATTTGGGCCCACCATTTCTTCTCCATAGCTCGTAGGTTCATTGTTGTCTAGCAACATGACCTTCAAGATAGGATGCGTACCACTCACGATGTAGCACGCATCCTTGTCACCCCACGAGGATGCGTCGGTGACTTGATCCGAAACTTCATGATCACTATCATAAGCTTCTACTTCAATTGGTGTAGGTGCCACGGGAACAACTTCACGTGCCCTGCTACACACTAGTTGAAGTGATGGTTCAATAACCTCATCAAGTCTCCACCATCCTCCCACTCAACTTTTCGAGACGAACTTTTCCTCGAGAAAGGACCCGATTCAAGAAACAATCCCTATTGCTTCCGGATCTGAATTAGGAGGTATACCCAACTGTTTTGGGTGTCCTATGAAGATGCATTTTATGCTTTGGGTTCGAGCTTATCAACCTGAAACTTTTCCACATAAGCGTCGCAGCCCCAAACTTTTAAGAAAGCGACAACTTAGGTTTCTCCAAGCGGTGTCGTCTCAATGGAATTACGTGGTGCCCCATTAAAGTGAGTGCGGTTGTCTCTAATGCCTAACCCATGAACGATAGTGGTAATTAGATAAGAGATATCATGGTACGCACCATATCCAAGAGTGCAACTATGATGTTCGGACACACCATCACACTATGGTGTTCCAGGCGGTATTAATTGTGAAACAATTTGCACAATGTCTTGATTGTGTGCCAAAACTCGTAACTCAGATATTCATCTCTATGATCATATCATAGACATTCTATCCTCTTGTCATGAAGATCTTAAACTTCACTCTGAAATTACTTGAACCATTCGATAATTCAGACTTGTGTTTCATCAAGTAAATATACTCAACATCTACTCGAATCATCTGTGAAGTAAGAACATAACGATATTCCTTTGCATGCCTCAAAGACTCATTGGACTGCACACATCAAAATGTGCTACTTCCAACAAGTTGCTATCTAGTTCCATCTTACTGAAACCGAGGCTTTTCAGTCATCTTGTCCATGTGGTATGATTTGCATATCTCAAGTGATTCAAAATCAAGTGAGTCTAAACGGTCCATCTGCATGGAGTTTCTACATGCGTATGCACCAATAGACATGGTTCGCATGTCTCAAACTTTTCAAAAACGCGTGAGTCCAAAGATCCATCAACATGGAGCTTCTTCATGCGTTTTATACCAATATGAATTACATGGCAGTGCCACAAGTAGGTGGTACTATCATTACTATCTTATATCTTTTGGCATGAAAATGTGTATCACTACGATCGAGATTCAATAAACCATTCCTTTAGGTGCAAGACCATTGAAGGTGTTATTCAAATAAATAGAGTAACCATTATTCTTCTTAAATGAATAACCGTATTGCGATAGACATAATCCAATCATGTCTATGCTCAACGCAAACACCAAATGACAATTATTCAGGTTTAATACTAATCTTGATGGTAGAGGGAGCGTGCGATGTTTGATCACATCAAACTTGGAAACAGTTCCAACACATATGGTCAGCTCACCTTTAGCTAGTCTCCGTTTATTCCGTAGCTCTTTTATTTCGAGTTACTAACACTTAGCAACCGAACCGGTATCTTAATACCCTGGTGCTACTAGGAGTACTAGTAAAGTACACCTTAACATAATGTATATCCAATATACTTCTATCGACCTTGCCAGCCTTCTCATCTACCAAGTATCTAGGGTAATGCTGCTCCAGTGGCTGTTCCCCTTATCACAGAAGCACTTAGTCTCGGGTTTGGGTTCAACCTTGGGTTTCTTCACTAGAGCAGCAACTGATTTGCCGTTTCATGAAGTATCCCTTCTTACCCGTGCCCTTCTTGAAACTAGTGGTTTCACCAACCATCAACAATTGATGCTCCTTCTTGATTCCTACTTTCACGGTGTCAAACATTGCGAATATCTCAAGGATCATCATTTTTATCCCTGATTTGTTATAGTTCATCACGAAGCTCTAGCAGCTTGGTGGCAATGACTTTGGAGAAACATCACTATCTCATCTGGAAGATTAACTCCCACTCGATTCAAGTGATTGTTGCACTCAGACAATCTGAGCACAAGCTCAACGATTGAGCTTTTCTCCCTGAGTTTGCAGGCTAAGAAAATCATCGGAGGTCTTATACCTCTTGATGTGGGCACGAGCCTGAAATCCCAATTTCAGCCCTTGAAACATCTCATATGTTCCACGACGTTTCGAAAATGTCTTTGGTGCCTCAACTCTAAACCGTTTAACTGAACTATCACGTAGTTATCAAAACGTGTATGTCCGATGTTTGCAACATCCACGAGGGCGACATTTGGGGTTCACACCTTTGGCCCGGTGCATTAAGGACATAAGCTATCTACTTTCCGCATAATCGCCATCATCAACTTTCAACTACATTTTCTCTAGGAACATATCTAAACAGTGGAACTAAAGCGCGAGCATACGACATAATTTGCAAAAGGTCCTTTTTGACTATGTTCAGGATAATTAAGTTCATCTTATGAACTCCCACTCAGATAGACATCCCTCTAGTCATCTAAGTGATTACATGATCCGAGTCAACTAGGCCGTGTCCGATCATCATGTGAGACGGACTAGTCATCATCGGTGAACATCTTCATGTTGATCGTATCTACTATCGACTCATGCTCGACCTTTCGGTCTCTCGTGTTCCAAGGCCATGTCTGTACATGCTAGGCTAAATCAAGTTAACCCTAAGTGTTTCACGTGTGTAAATCTGTCTTACACCGTTGTATGTGAATGTAAGAATCCATCACACCCGATCATCACGTGGTGCTTAGAAGCTTAATTTAACTTTAGCAACGTGTACGCTTAGGGAGAACACTTCTTGAAATTGTTGTAAGGGATCATCTTATTAACTACCGTCGTTCTAAGTAAACAAGATGCATAAACATAATAAACATCACATGCAATTATATAGTAGTGACATGATATGGCCAATATCATATAGCTTCATTGATCTCCATCTTCGGGGCTCCATGATCATCATCGTCACCGGCATGACACCATGATCTCCATCATCATGATCTCCATCATCGTGTCTTCATGAAGTTGTCTCGCCAACTATTACTTCTTCTACTATGGCTACCGGTTAGCAATAAAGTAAAGTAATTACATGGCGTTGTTTAATGACACGCAGGTCATACAATAAATAAAGACAACTCCTATGGCTCGTGCCGGTTGTCATACTCATCGACATGCAAGTCGTGAATCCTATTACAAGAACATGATCAATCTCATACATCACATATCATTCATCACATTCTCCTTGGCCATATCACATCACATAGCATACCCTACAAAAATAAGTTAGACGTCCTTTAATTGTTGTTGCATGTTTTACGTGGCTGCTATGGGTTTCTAGCAAGAACGTATCTTCCCTACGCAAAACCACAACGTGATATGCCAATTGCTATTTACCCTTCATAAGGGCCCGTTTCATCGAATCCGTTCCGACTAAAGTGGGAGGCGGCACCCGCTAGCCACCTTATGCACCAAGTGCATGTCGGTCGGTGGAACCTTGTCTCACGTGGAAATGCGTGTAAGGTCGGTCCGGCCGCTTCATCCCACAATACCGTCGAAACAAGATTGGACTAGTAACGGTAAGCACGTTGAACAAAATCAACGCCCACAACTACTTTGTGTTCTACTCGTGCAAAGAATCTACGCAATAGACCTAGCTCATGATGCCACTGTTGGGGAACGTGGCAGAAATTCAAAATTTTCCTACGTGTCACCAAGATCTATCTATGGAGAAACTAGCAACGAGGGAAGGAGAGTGCATCTACATACCCTTGTAGATCGCTAAGCGGAAGCGTTCATGAGAACAGGGGTTGAAGGAGTCGTACTGTCGTGATCCAAATCACCGGAGATCCTAGTGCCGAGCAGACGGCACCTCCGCGTTCAACACACGTACAGCCCGGTGGCGTCTCACGCCTTGATCCAGCAAGGAGAGAGGGAGAGGTTGGGAAGACTCCATCCAGCAGCAGCACGACGGCGTGGTGGTGGTGGAGGAGGGTGGCAATCTGCAGGGCTTCGCCAAGCACCGCGGAGAGGAGAAGGGACTTGAGAGAGGGAAGGGCTGCGCCCGAGAACATGTGGTGCGGCTGCCCTCCCACCCCCACATATATATAGGGGCAAGGGAGAAGGGGCGGCCCCTCGGATCCAATCTGAGGAGGCGGCGGCCAAGGGAGGAGTGCCTCCCAAGTCAAGTGGAGGCCCTCCCCTTAGGGTTTTCCCCTTCCCATGCGCATGGGCCTTGGGGGATGGTGCCCTGGCCCATTAAATCTAGGGCGCCCCTACAGCCCATGCTACTATATTGGACGTGGTGGAACAATTTCCGGACCTCCGGACCCCTCCGAATCCTCCGGAACCTTCCGAAGCTTCCGGTACAATACCGAAAAAACCGAACTTTTTCCGGAACCCGAACAACAACTTTCCATATATAAATCTTTACCTCCGGACCATTCCGGAACTCCTCGTGACGTCCGGGATCTCATCCGGACTCGAACAACATTCGGTAACCACATACAAACTTCCTTTATAACCCTAGCGTCGCCATCGAACCTTAAGTGTGTAGACCCTACGGGTTCGGGAACCATCTTGAGACATGACCGAGGGCGTTCTCCGGTCAATAACCAACAGCGGGATCTGGATACCCATGTTGGCTCCCACAGGTTCCACGATGATCTCATCGGATGAACCACGATGTCGAGGATTGAATCAATCCCGTATTCAATTCCCTTTGTCTAGCGGTATTGTACTTGCCCGAGATTCGATCGTCGGTATCCCGATACCTTGTTCAATCTCGTTTCCCGCAAGTCTCTTTACTCGTTCCGTAACACATCATCCCGTGATCAACCCCTTGGTCACATTGTGCACATTATGATGATGTCCTACCGAGTGGGCGGAGATACCTCTCCGTTTACATGGAGTGACAAATCCCAGTCTCGATTCGTGCCAACCCAATGCACACTTTCGGAGATACACAGTAGTGCACCTTTCTAGCCACCCGATTCGTTGTGACGTTTGGTACACCCAAAGCATTCCTACGGTATCCGGAGTTGCACAATCTCATGGTCTAAGGAAATGATACTTGACATTATAAAAGCTTTAGCATACGAACTACGATCTTTGTGCTAGGCTTACGATTGGGTCTTGTCCATCACATCATTCTCCCAATGATGTGATCCCGTTATCAACGACATCCAATGTCCATGGTCGAAAGCTGTAACCATCTATTGATCAACAAGCTAGTCAACTAGAGGCTTACTTGGGACATGGTGTTGTCTATGTACCCACACATGTATCTGAGTTTCCTATCAATACAATTATAGCATGGATAATAAACGATTATCATGAACAGGGAAATATAATAATAACTAGGGGCTGATAGCGGGTCTCCAACAATATAGCAGAATACGAGGGGCTGATAGCGGGTCTGAAGGCCGCCGCTGCCCTGGGGGTGAAGAGCCTTACCATCAAGGGTGATTTGCAGCTCCTCGTCAATTTCTCCAACAAGGTGTATGAGCCAAGAGATGAACACATGGAGGCCTACCTTGCGGAGGTCCGGAGGATGGAGAAACAGTTCTAGGGGTTGGAGGCTGCGGCCGTGCCTCATGGCACCAATCAAGAGGCCGACGACATCGCCAAACGAGCCTCCAGGAGGTTACCCCAGGAGCCGG
Source organism: Aegilops bicornis (assembly GCA_021605145.1). Taxonomy (NCBI): domain Eukaryota; kingdom Viridiplantae; phylum Streptophyta; class Magnoliopsida; order Poales; family Poaceae; genus Aegilops; species Aegilops bicornis. The sequence goes on along the minus strand of CM038672.1, from coordinate 552,026,590 downwards.
GCGTCTTTGAGGAACGGCTCTTCAAGCCCTCAGCCCTGCCGTCGTTATCAAGCACATCACAGCCTCGGGAGGAGCTCCCTCAGCCACCAGCCTCGGGAGCCCGGCACTGTGGCCCGGCCTCGAGCACGCCTGCTTCTAACAATGGAACCTCAAGAGGAGTGCTGGATCACGGAGCTCAAGAGTTACTTAACGTGTAACTTTGCGGGAGAAGGAGGAGGAGGAAGAGCGTGTGGTGCGGCAAGCCACGGCATGCTGACATCATGGATGGAGAACTCTCTAGGAAACGACCGAGCAGCGTATCCTGCGCTGCATCACCGAGGAACAGGGAAGGAATTGCTGGCGAGATATACATGGCGGAGATTGTGGGCACCATTCATCGTCACGGACCCTTGTCGGCAAGCCATTCATGGCGGTTTCTATTGGCCCACCACGCTCAATGACGCCTTATCGAACTCGTGAAGGCTTGCAAGGCTTGCCAATTCCATGCCAAGCAGATCCACCGATAACAGAGGTCTGCAAACCATCCCCCTCACTTTGCCATTCATGATGCAGGGGCTGGACATTACGGGCCCTTTCCCTTGAGCGCCACGGGCTATCGCTACCTCTACGTCGCCGTGGACAAATTCACCAAGTGGGCCGAAGTCGAGGCCGTCCGCGCCATCCCCGCTGGTTATGCGGTCAAGTTCATCAAGGGCATCGTGAGCCAGTTCAGAGTGCCGAACCGCATCATCACCGACAACGGTTCGCAGTTCACCAGTAACCTTTATAAAACATACTTTGCTAACCTTGGAACGCAGATATGCTACGCTTCGGTGGCGCACCCCCGCAGCAATGGACAGGCTAAGCGGGCCAACGCAGAGATCTTGAGAGGCCTCAAGACCAGGACATTCAAGAAGAAACTGCAAGCCTGCAGCAGAGGCTGGTACGACGAGCTTTCGTCCGTGTTGTGGTCCATCCGCACAACCGCAACCAAGCCAACTGGAGAGACCCCCTTCTTCCTGGTCTACGGAGCCGAAGCGGTCCTCCCTCACGAGGTAAAGCGTCGATCCGCGCGGGTCCTGGCGTTTGATGAAATGCTGCAGGATGCCATGCGGGGGACGGCCCTTGTGCTAGGGGAGGAGCGCCATCGAGAAGCTACGCTGCGAGCGGCAAGGTACCAGCAGGCACTCCGGTGATACCACTGCCGCAGCATCCGCCCCAGGACTCTCGAGGTAGGGGACCTCGTGCTCCGACGGGTCCTCTCCAGGGAGGGACTGCATAAGCTCTCTCCCATGTGGGAGGGCCCATTCAAGGTTGTTCATGTTTCCGGGCTGGCTCCGTGCGCTTGGAGACTCAAGAGGGAGTACCTACTCTGAACGCGTGGAACATACAAGCACCTCCGGAGGTTTTACCCCTAAAAGGCCCAGAGCTCGTGAAGAAGGCAAATGCCTATGAAGCTCATCTTTTGGAAAAGGCCCAGAGCTCGTGAAGAAGGCGAACGCACTGTGAAGCCGGCAAGCGTTACGGAAAGGCCCAGAGCACGTGAAGAAGGCAAATGCTGTGAAGTTCATCTTTTGGAAAAGGCCCAGAGCTCGTGAAGAAGGCAAATGCCTGTGAAGTTCATCTTTTGGAAAAGGCCCAGAGCACATGAAGAAGGCGAACGCCTGTGAAGCCGACGCGTTCTGGAAAGGCCCGGAGCCTGTGAAGAGGACAAACGCCCGTGAAGCTTGCTTCCCAGAAGAAAGGCCCGGAGCCTATGAAGAAGGCGAACGCCTGTGAAGCTCGCCGCACGTGACACTCTCACGTTATAATGAGTTGGGGCTGTACACGCCCCGGAGTCCCAGGAGTGCCGGCCTCAGGCCCTGGGGCTCCCTCCCACACCTAGTGGCAGCTCTTAGCTCCGCGCTGGTGAGAAGACGTCGAAGACTAGACTAGGTGCCGGACGCAGCTTTTCCATTTGCTTTCTGCAGTTGACCAGTTATTCCCATTTGGAGTTCATATCGAAACTATTGCCTCTTTTTGATCCGTGGTTCTTCGATCTTTCTCACTCTCTTGCCTCGATTTCTCTTGCGCGGGGACTCGTGAGGTGGGAGCCTCGGGAGCCCCCGCGAGCGTTTCTGCCCCTATTGCGCAAGTTTTCGCGGCCCTGGCCCATAGCTGGAGCACCCCTCATGACCATGCCTCACGGGCAGCGCAACGCGAACACTGGGCCTGGGTCGGTCGCCCCTGCGGCCACGGCTGGGATTCACTTACGAATGGGCGCACAGCAGAAGGGAACAGAATCAGGATAACAAAAGCAGTACAATAATTAACGGGGTTGATCCAAACGCGCCCCCACGGGGCCATACATTGTTCCCTTTTTACGCAGGAGAAAAGAAAGGAAAAGGACAGGAGCAGGTGAAGCACGCCCCGTGCCAGCTCTCTCAGAAGGCCCGAGCCGCCTCCGGAGCTCAGTCGGACTCCATCTCGCGCTTCACCGAGGCGTGGTGGCGAGCGGACCTGCTGCCACCCCCCAAGCAGGTGCGGCGGCGTGGGGGCTGGCCGCGGCCGCTGCTGGAAGAATCGCCACCCAAAGAAGAGCTGGTGAAGTGTGAGGAGTCGCGGGCATGGCCAGCCGCCCGCGCGCTGCCCTCTCCACCCGCGCCGAGGCTGAGTCCTCGGCCGCGGTCGTCGTCCTCTGACACCCCCATGCGGCGGCCGTCTTCCCGAACACCCTCACGTAGAGGGTGGCGCCGCCATCATACTTGAAGTGCAGCAGCGGCGGCGGAGACCACGCTGGCGTGATCGAACGTCTGCCCGATCGCGGGCCGAGAACAGGTTCCCTACATCGAGACCTCGGAGAAGCCCACGAAGCCCGGCTGCAGCAGCCATCTGCTCGAGGCAGAGGCCACTCAGGCGCCATCTGGGAGCTCACCCAGAGGAAGCACGGAGGCTGAAGCCGGACGCCGGACGGCTCCTCCGCTCTCACCATGAACTCCGGCAGCGCTTCAAGAAGATGAAGGCGCCTCGGGGGCGCGACCAAGGGCACGCCCTCCGACCATGGCGGCCGCTCGTCACATGGCTGAGAGCCTCCCCCACGACCGTGGGGGACCGCCATGGAGGCCACAGGGTGCTTGCAAGGGCGACCTCGACCACGCTTAGGCGGAGGAGAAGAAGATTCGACCTGGCGGCCCTTCCCCTTCTCTGCGGCCGAGAACTTCCTTGGTGGAGCCATGGAGAAGAAGGAGAGACAAGAAAGGATAGACTGGAAGGGCGCGCGCCGTTCCATACTTATTGCGGGCGAAGGCCAACTGTCGGCCCCCACGATCACCGGTAATCATGACCAACTCCGCATGCAGGGACTTGTCGAATCCAGGAGGTTACCGAGGCATCATGGGGGAGTAGTGCGCACACGTCAAATCAACCACCACGCGTCGCCCAAGGCCGCAGGCTGTTAGGGCCCGCGACGCTTCGCACTTGCCCTTTCTCCTCTCTGCTCGGCCAAATTCGGGCGCGCCGTGGGCCCGGGGGCTACTATCGGCATTATGGGAACGGGGGTCCCCAGACTTGCCTGCCTGCGGCTTGCGGCGTGGCTCAAAGGAGGCCCAGGACAGCCCATCTTCATCAACACAAGCTCAAGACCCTCGCGAGGGGCCAAGCCTCATGAGTGGGCGACGACCAGGGAGCTTCCTCGGTAGCGGCCTCGTCAGGCTGGCTCATGAGGAGGCGGAGAGTTCAAGGCAGGGTACCTCGCGAGATGCCCGTGACGCAAGCCATGACGACCAAGGGCGCAAGTCGGGCGCCAGCCGCGCAGCGTCCTCCTTTCCTCTTTGGTGCAAAGGGAGCAAGCGCAGGCGAGAGCATCAAGCAAAGGCATCTGTTTTGGTGCAACAAGACCAAGACCAGCCCCAACGGCTGGAAGGGAGTCATCGTGGAGCCCAAGCCGGCGTCATCACCAGAACCTTTGGCAGGCGAGGACCAGCTTTAGTCAGGATAAGTGTACCCGCTGTTCCCCTTCAAAATGGCCAATTGTTGGCGCCCTTCCCGCTCAATATTTGGGAAGAGGCCCAGGGCCTTCGTCTATATAAGTAGTGCTAGCCACCATAGTAGAGAGGGATCCGGCATTTGGAATCCAGAGAGAGATAGAGACCCGATCCTCAAGCTAGAGCGACGGGACACCACTAGCAGTTCATCACACCCACCAAGAATAGACCCTCGCGAGGCTGTTCTTCCATGTACTATTCTTCATCAGCCCAAGAGGCAATCCACCACACCACAAACTAGAGTAGGGTATTACACCACAACGGTGGCCCGAACTAGTATAAATCTCGTGTCTCTTGTGCTGTTCTTCTTAGTAGCTTAGGTCCATGCGATTCGGCGAGGTACGAGACGGTGGAGGGTTGGATCTCCGCGCGCACCCCAGAGTTCGAACCTTAAGGGTCTGCCGGAACCCGAAATCCAACAGTTTGGCCAACTAGATTGGTAGTTCTTGCAATGGGAGAAGTGCTTAGCTTTGGGTTCAATCTTGCGGTGTCCTTACCCAAAGGATGTAAAAGGGTTGCAAGGCACGTGTTGTGTTGTTGCCATCGAGGATAACAAGATGGGGTATTTATCATATTGCATGAATTTATTCCACTACATCATGTCATCTTGCTTAAGGCGGTACTCTCTTTTTAACTTAATACTCTAGATGCATGATGGATAGCGGTCGATGAGTGGAGTAATAGTAGTAGATGCTGAATCGTTTCGGTCTACTTGTCTCGGACGTGATGCCTATATACATGACCATACCTAGATAACCTCATAACTATGCTCAATTCTGTCAATTTCTCAACAATAATTTGTTCACCCACCGTAGAATAGCTATGCTCTTGAGAGAAGCCACTAGTGAAACCTATGGCCCCCGGGTCTATTCTCATCATATCAATCTCCATCACTTTATTTACTTGCTTTGTTTTTACTTTGCTTTTTACTTTTCACTTTGCATCTTTATACCAAAAATACCAAAAATATTATCTCTATCAGATCTCACTCTCGTAAGTGACCGTGAAGGGATTGACAACCCCTAATCGCTTTGGCTGCGAGTTGCTATCGTTTTGTGCAGGTACGAGGGACTTGCGCGTGGCCTCCTACTGGATTGATACCTTGCTTCTCAAAAACTGACGGAAATACTTACGCTATTGTGCTGCGTCATCCTCTCCTCTTCGGGGAAAACCGACACAAGCTCAAGACGTAGCATGGTTCGGTTGGACGAAGGGTTTATGTACGTCGACCTTTAGTACCGGTTCGTGCCACGAACCGGTACTAATGGTGCTGGACGGGCCCCAGACTGACAACACCCTGCCACCACTCTCTTTAGTACTGGTTCGTGGCACGAATCGTTGCTAAAGGTTAGCCATGAACCGGTACTAATGAGAATGGCCGGCTAGCCATTGGATCCGGCACTAATGGACACATTAGGGCCGGCTCAAAATCAAACCGACACTAATGTGTCTCAGATTTGCCCCTTTTTCTACTAGTGCCACCTCCATTCCCACACCGCCATCTTCACCTGCACCACCGGAAGAGCATCATCATCACCGTTTCCTCAGATGAAGCTGCGGCCTAATAGGCGCCACCAAAGAGATTGTACACTAATTGCCGCATTTTCTTCTTTATTCGATCTCACGGTGCTGCCGGCACTCGGTCCCAAGCCGACACGGCGCGGCTCTATCCACGGCGGCGTCGCCGGCCACTTCCTCCACGGCGTCGCTCCCTCGGCGGAGACATCCACATCAGTAGGAGCTGCTGCTGCTTTAGCTCTCGCTCGCGCTGCTGCTCTGCTCTTGCTCTCAGTCCCTTGTCTGGTCTGCTCTTGCTCGCGTTGTTGCTCTCACTCTTGCTCTTGCTTGCGATGCTGCTGCGATTTAGCTACACTTCAGTCGACTGAATCGACTTTTGGGTCAGTCAATTTTCAGGGGGTGGGGTGGGGGGGGGGCTCGCCGGGGTGAAGGAAGAACCAGCCGCAGCGGGGAGAGGGGCTCGCCGGAGAGGTACCCCACTATCTATCTTAGGGTTCAGGATGGGGGCGGTGGTCGCCGGCGGTGGCGAGGCGTGGCGGTGGCATGGGGATCGCGGAGAAAAAAGCTTCGGCATGGGGGGCCTAGAGGGATGGCGGGCTGGCGGCGGACCGGTAGGGAGTGATTTGGTGGCGGCGTGGCACACCGCCCGTCATGAGCGTGGTATTTGCTGTTTGGCCGATGGTGGCTGGCGGCTCAGGGGGGTGGAGGTTGAAGATGAACCGTAGGCCCTTGATTTAGTATCCAACGGCTGCAAAATCGGTGACGGAGATGAAAAAGTCGATCGACGGCGTGTAGCCTCACCTTGCTAGTGCGTTCGGTTTAGACAACAAAATTCAGTTTGACGGCAAAATTCAGTTTCCATAGTTAAGTTCAGTTTTGGGCTTAAGTTCAGTTTGACGAGTTAAGTTCAGAGATGAGCGGCTGATGTATTTTACATTTAGCACTTTGTGGTTATGTATTTTACGTCATGTATTGGAGATGCTATTAGAATTCCACTCAGGTTGGCGTTGTTCGTTGTCTCTCTTGTCACCTTGAGCCTCGGCGTCGTACAACTCACCGGAGCTGCTCCAGCAACGAAACCCTCCATCACAGCGGAGCAGTACCTCGGGCTCCATCTCCAGACGCCTAAGATCTCCTACCCCTCCTCCGACAGCAAAGTCAGCCGGCGCATCCTCACCGGCCAACCCAATCACGCTGAGATAGACATGGCTTCGCCAAAGAGGTTGTACACTTGTTGCATCTCTTTTTTACTCTACATGTTATATATATTGTCCACTGAGCACACAGATTTGTTCCTTTAGTGTCTCCTTGAAAGAAAAAACGTAGGAATTTCAATTTTCACTTGTCCTCCTTTTCAAATTCCTATTCATGAAGCACAAGACTAAGAGATAGTAGCATAATAGCATTATAACCGTACATTTTCTTGTGGTTTGACTTAATCTCACCATGCTTCTTTGCATCTTGTGATCTTCCAATTGTTGTGAATCAAACACCCAAATTGGTAGAAATCCTGTGTTTTTAAATTCTCTGTTTTGCACGTGCATTCCTATCTATTCCTGTCTATTTCCTATCCCTGCATTGTTGGAATCCTCCAATTCAAACGAGCCTTACAGAATTACTTCTCTTAAAGATAGTTGTCAAAGAAAACCTTGCGTGGTTTGTCCAGCTCCTACTGCGTCGTCGTCCACCCCAGCTCATCTGCTCCAACGATAGAAGGGTCCAGCACAGCAGGGATTCGGCCTCCAGATTGTCTTTCGCCGCCTAAGATCTTGTTCCCCGCCGCTGGCAGCCATGAAAACTGCATTACCATCATCAACCGAGCAGATGACCTCGAGGACTACACGGGTCCGCAAGAGAGGTCGCACTCTTTCGTGTGTGCTTACATTATGCATCGCTTAATATTACATGCTACTTTATCGTCCTGTTCACCGATTAGACTATGAGACAGCTCCAAACTAATGGTCAAACTTGAGTTTTCAAATGGTTGTGGGGTACATATCGGGGCCGCTATCAATAGTATCTATCTACTATCTGGTTAATCTCCGGTGTCTACTATGAGTTTCATGTTGGGTGGGAAACAAAGCGATAAAAGCCATTATCTGTATTTTTTAACTGAAGCCATTATCTGCCAGCTATTATTTGTTTTGGGTCTATCCAGAGGTTGCTACCATCACTCTGGATTTCTGCATGCACTCCTTACATAATCTCACTATGTTTTATTCCTATGCATGACAGTTATTGTAAACAATGGAACTGAACATGTAGAGCAAAAGAGACGAGCCTTGCGTGGCAATAAAATTTCATGCAGACGTCGCTCCATGGTAGGCGCAAAGGCAGCCCCCCCTCCACGCATTTTGGATTGTAATCGAGAGGAAGATATCTGTTCTGAGGGGGATTCAGAAGGAGAAGACAACTCCTATTTGCCCCCTGAGGTCTTTGCTCTAACTTGGCATGCTGATGTTGGTTATATCATGCATATGGTGTCTTGCATTGCTTACTTTATACATCAAGTATTTCATCTGCTTAGTTTAGACATCCTTTGTGCGAATGCCATCTGTTTAGTTTATTCATCGTTTATGTGAATTATGCAACGCCATGTTGTTTAGCCGGGCATCATATATGTGAATTTTGCTATGCCATCCTGCTTAGCCAGTCATCTTATATGTAAATTATATCAGGCCATCCTTTTTTTTCATTACATATTACATTTGTCAACAATGTTAGTACATTCAACTGCTCTTCATGTGCATTAGCCATTTGACACGGTGATGGCAAATTCTGGAGTGAAAACAAGGTCTTCAGAGCAGACTATGCTATGTGACGAAGCGCATATCTCGCTGGTTACGGATAGCTCCTCAGAGGAGGATTCAGAGGCAGATTACCAGTCCTATCCCCCCCCCCCGAGGTATATTCTCTAACTTGGCAGGGTTATGTTGCTCTTATCGTGCGTATTGTTTCTCGCATTGCAATGTCATTTGATTAGTTTAGACATGCTTTGTGTGAATGCCACCTGTTCAGTGTCTAATTACCATATATGTGAATTATGCATTGCCATCTTGTTGCAACACATTATATATGTGAATTATACAATGCTATATTCTTGCAAAGGCATTATATATGTGAATTATGCAATGCCATGCTGTTTAGCCAACCATATTGTATGTGAATTATATCATGCTATCATTTTTTTGTATTACGTGTTCCATTTGTCGACAACGTTTGTATATTCAACTACTCTTCCTGTGCATCAGCCATTTGAAGCGGTGATGGAAGTATCTGGAGTGAAAACAAGGTATTTAGAGCAGACAATGCTACCTGCTGAAGCAGACATCTTGCTGCTTACAGAGAGCTCCTTAGAGGAGGATTCAGAGACTGATGACCAGTCCTATTTTCCCCCTGAGGTCTATGCTCAAACTTGGCAGGGTTATATTACCCATATGATGCATGTTGTCTTGCATTGCTTAGTTTTTACATCATATATGGATTGCCATCTGCTTACTTGCTTACTATACAAATCATATATTTGAATTATATCATGCCATCATGTTTACATAGTACATACACATCATCTATCTGGATTATGGCATGGCAACCCATTTAATAAAGACATCATATAGTTATATCATCTCATCCTGTTTAGTGTTTACAGTCATCAAATTTTGAAATATGGTATTCTATCCATGAATGTATGTGAATTATGGCATGCCAACCTATTTAATAAACACATTATATAGTTATGTCATGTCATCCTGTTTACATAGTCTCATATTTTGAACTATGTCTTTCCATCTTTTTTAGTTAGCCATCATAATGTGAAATTGTCTCATGCTATCCTGTTTAGTTAGCCATCATATATGTGAAATTGTGTCATGCTATCCTGTTTGGTTAGACAACATAAATATGAATTATTTCATGCCCTCTTTTATTCCCCACAATCCATTGCACCTGTCTATCATACAATGTTGATACTTTCAATTACTTTTCTTGTTTATCAGCCATTTGAATTGGAGAGCGTGATGGCAGTATCTAAGGGAGTAACAACATAGTCTTCAGAAAAGATAGTGCTACCAGTTGATGCAGATAGAACCACGGTTGTACTTGCCCGAGGACCAGATCCACCACACATAACCCAGACTCTCGCAGATTGTACCCCTACCCAGTTGGACCGAGAACCAGCTACACCCCTTCTAACCCCAACTCCGGCAGATAGTAACCAGGTTCCAGTTGACACATCACCATCTCCACCACAGAGCACCCAAACACGAGAAGTTAGTAAGGGAACTGCAGTGCCCAAAGCACGAGGACCACTACTCTGAATCCCAACTCAACGCTTAAAGGAGAAGAAGATTTGTTCTCAGGTCAGGTTATGTAGCTATGGTTCATACTCCTTTGCTCTTGCATTACTGTATTTACTCATACCAACTATTTTCAGATTTGAAGGATGGAATTGAAACTCCAATGGCGCAACAGGTATGTTTTAAACCTGTTTATTTAACTGGTTTGCTGTTGTAACCTGGTCTATGTTGATTTAAGTTTCAATTGAATAAACAGTTATGTTTTCATGTCATGCACATTACAAGTGTTTTTATTTCTCTATAGTTACCCACACTTATATTATGTCTATTCTGCTTTGTCTTGAACAATTATTATTTGAACTGTGTCTCTATCTTGATTTGGCAACAAAAACTAGAATGATATAGACCATAAAGTGACCATGGTACGTAGATATGTGTTTGTTTCATGTTGTTATCCTGTCCACTTTACTACTGAACTAATTTACCAAAATGAGTTTCATATACAACATGGTAAACATGTGATGTGTCTGCTTGTTTCTCTTTTAGAATGCGGACAAAATACTGGAGAAACGATGCAGCGTTATCCAATGGTAAAGGAAGTAATGCAGATAAGGTTCAAGATATTGAGACATCCCTGTTGGTCTCCAAGAAAGTTGATAAAAACTATCTTGACGACAGTGAGGGAACCCAAAAGTCCTGTCTTGATGTAGTGTTCGAGTTACTGGCCACTACTGCTGGCACAAGCTCTTCGAAGTTGCTGCCTGAATCAATTCATCTTCTTGAGTCTCAACTTCAAGTTGAAAGTGTTGGGGAACGTAGCAGAAATTTAAAATTTTCTACGCATCACCAAGATCAATCTATGGAGTAACTAGCAACGAGAGAAAGGGGAGTGCATCTTCATACCCTTGAAGATCGCGAGTCAGAAGCGTTGCAAGAACGCGGTTGGAGGAGTCAGACACGTGGCGATTCAGGATCATGGCGAATCCGATCTTAGTACCGAACAACAGTGCTTCCGTGTTCAACACACGCGCAGCCCGGTGACGTCTCCCGCGCCTTGATCCAGCAAGGAGGAGGGAGAGGTTGAGGAAGAGGGCTCCAACAGCGGCCTGACGGGGTGGTGGTGATGGAGTGGCGATTCTCGGCAGGGCTTCGCCAAGCTCTTGCGGAGGAGGAGAGGTGTTGGGGAGGGGAGGGGCTGCGCCTTGGATGTGGTACTGCAGCCCTCCCCTCGCCCCTCTATTTATAGGGAGAAGGGGGAAGGGGGTCGACCCCTCTAGATGTTATCTAGAGGGGGGGGCCAAGGGGGAGGGGGCTTGCCCCCCAAGCCAAGGGGGCGCCCCCTTTAGGGTTCCACCCCCCAACCCTAGGCGCATGGGCCCTAGGGGGTTGGCGCCCCAGCCCACTTGGGGCTGGTTCCCTTCTACCTACAGCCCATAAGGCCCTCCAGGGCAGGTGGACCCTCGCGGTGGACCCCCGGAACCCCTCCGGTGGTCCCAGTACAATACCGGTATACCTCTGAATATTTCCGGCGACCGTATGATGACTTCCCATATATAAATCTTCACCTCCGGACCATTCTGGAACTCCTAGTGACGTCCGGGATCTCATCCGAGACTCCGAACAACATTCGGTAGTCACATACAAATCTTCCTTATAACCCTAGCGTCATTGAACCTTAAGTGTGTAGACCCTACGGGTTCGGGAACCATGCAGACATGACGAGACAACTCTCCGACCAATAACCAACAGCAGGATCTGGGTACCCATGTTGCCTCCCACATCTTCCATGATGATCTCATTGGATGAAACACTATGTTGGGGATTCAAGCAATCCCGTTTACAATTCCCTTTGTCAATCGGTACGTTACTTGCCCGAGACTCGATCGTCGGTATCCCAATACCTCGTTCAATCTCGTTACCGGCAAGTCACTTTACTCGTTCCATAATGCAGGATCGCGTGACTAACTACTTAGTCACATTGAGCTCATTATGATGATGCATTACCGAGTGGGCGCAGATATACCTCTCCGTAACACGGAGTGACAAATCCCAGCCTCGATTCGTGCCAACCCAATAGACACTTTCGGAGATACCCGTAGTGCACCTTTATAGCCACCCAGTTACGTTGTGACGTTTGGCACACCCAAAGCATTCCTACGGTATCCGGGAGTTGCACAATCTCATGGTCTAAGGAAATGATACTTGACATTAGAAAAGCTTTTAGCAAATGAACTACACGATCTTGTGCTATGCTTAGGATAGGGTCTTGTCCATCACATCATTCTCCTAATGATGTGATCCCGTTATCAATGACATCCAATGTCCATGGTCAGGAAACCATAACCATCTATTGATCAACGAGCTAGTCAACTAGAGGCTCACTAGGGACATGTTGTGGTCTATGTATTCACACATGTATTACAGTTTCCAGTTAATACAATTATAGCATGAACAATAGACAATTATCATGAAAAAGGAAATATAATAATAAACATTTTATTATTGCCTGTCGCGACCGTTTATCCGGGTATTGATTTCCAGAAAAATGGCCCTTGTGCTCACCAGCCCCAGGATAACTGTTAGCTGATGAGGCGCCAACTTGATACAGAAATTCCAAGCAAAATACACAATATGTAGTACAAGACCATTCTGGCCTGTGAGTACAACAAATGGTTTCTAGTGGTTGAAGGCGAAAGCGGTTTGTGAAACATCAGTGTCTATGGAACTCCATTTTTCCACAGGAATAGCTGACCAGGTTAACTCCTATCTTCGCGAGGCTGCTATCACCGTTGCTTAATTTCCGGGGCTGTCTTCACAATGCTCCTCCCCATGCAAGAAATCTGGCCAAGACAATAGCCAGGGACAAGCCAGTGAGTACTTTGAATGCACTCGCAAACATTTTGAACCCTGGGATAATATAAATGATAATCATGCACTTGAAATACTCTGTGATCACATCATTAGTCATAAATAAAAATCTTTTATGCATGCAAGCAGGTTATTTAAATGAATATGCAACAAAGGAGTGGAAGTAAAATGCCGTAGTCGAGTGTCTGTGCGACACCACATAGGGGCTTATAGAGTAAATAAATAACAAGCAATGCCACAGTCGGGCGTCTCAGCGACACCACATAAAGGGCTTATAAAGTAAATAAATAACAAGCATGCCACAGTCGGGCGTCTCAGCGACACCACATAAAGGTCTTATAAAGTAAATAAATAACAAGCATGCCACAGTCGGGCGTCTCAAATGACACCACATAAAGGGCTTATAAATAATCACGGTGAATATCCGGAGGTAGAACCATCCTGTGGATACTCGATAATTCAAGTAATATAACGGGTTAGTCCATAACAAAATAATAATCATAATCATTACAAGTCTCAAGTCGCGATCCCAGTTCTGGTTTAACAGTTTCTCCTCCGAAAACCGACACTAAGACCGACACTTGACCCATCCCAGACTGTAATCCTTAACCATGGACTCGACTATTCAAACAGATTTAATCTCTGCAGAGGGTGTACTCTTTACCCACGAGCAACGGATTCCTTTAGTCCATCGGGACTATTTCCGTCTACGGTCTTTTAATTGAAAACACACCTAACTTGCACACACCAGCTTAACTTACCGGTGGCTGGAATCACCCACGACACTTGTTAAGCAAAACTCTAAGTGGGGAGGCTACAACCTCGTGTAGCATGGGATCAAATTTATATGGCGCGCTCTAAGGGGTGGCCTCCCCTCTCGGTCTCAACCGGAAACACCCATGCCCCCGGACCAGATGGCATGCCTACCGGTTACAACCGGTATCTTCCACCGTGGCCTCTCTGTACGGTGTGTGCTTGAAAGGGGTTGACGACTTACTGAACCGTACCCTACCTGCGGCAGGGACAAGTGGTAGTACGAGGCAAGTATGGGAGATCTTGGAGCAGGACTCGATCTACTGATCGACTCAGGAGGTTTATAAATTCCCTGTATGACATGTATAACAAATATATTTCAACCAACAAAATAAACCCTCATTATACCTTACTATGCCATACCGGACATAACCGTCCCGACGGAGACCGGCGACAAACTCGTGCCTACCCAAGGCAGGGGTTTTCCCGGATTCCTTTCCGGCATGCATGCAAGGCACTTGAGGATGATTACCATCACGTGTATATTCATTTCCAACAGCAAGGACAAATCACTAATATGCATCCATGCAAATAATCATATCACATGAAATAACAAGCTCTCCGAAATAAGGTGGTGTTATAAACGTGTCGACTAACACACCAAATATATTATGCCGGGGTTCAGAATGCTAGCCTTCATGGTGTGGAGGGGTGAGGTGCTCTCCAAAACTTTTGAAAGTTTTCTCCTCTCTCTCCAAAATCCTATTTAAAAATATTTTTGAATCAATACACATTTCCAAAACAGCACAAAAAAGTTGTCTGAAAGATTTTGAAATAAATCTTAAAATAAACTAGACAATATTTGAGATAGGTAGGAAAAAGAATCATTTGGAGTTTTATTTAAAAAGTTATAGACAGTCAAAGTTTTGGTCAAAATATGTTTTTAAAATAAAACAGAAAAAAGAAAAACGTTTCGAACTGACCACGTCGAAGGCGTACTCTGGAAATACGTTTCCACTTATCCAGCGTGGACTGCTGGGAGTCATCGACAGTGGGTCCAGGTGGCCCACTAGTCAGGTTTGACTAGTCCACCTTCCCTCCTCTTCCTCTGCCCGAGAGGGGGCGGAACTCCGGCGACGCTTGCGGATGAGCTTGAACCACTCCAGGGGGCAGCTAGCGAGCGCTGGTGGCTTGGGCGGCACCGACCGTGGAAGAGACGCGTTGCAGACGCCGTCGTGCCGCCAAGGGGCTCTGATAGCGGTGTTGTAGGGCACCAGGGCTGCTTGGCGTGATGCAGTGAGGAGGGGAGTGAGTGGCGTGGCTCTGCAGCGAAGCAAAACCAGGGCGCTGACGTCGGTCCGGTAGCGGCGTGACGTGCAAAGCGTGCTCTGCTCGGCGCTTTCGAGCATACTGCGGAACATGCTCGACAAAATGCTACTGCATGCTAGGGGGTTCTAAACTACAAGAGGGTTAGCAGGGTGGGGTTGTAGGTTAGGGCAAATCCATGGGACATGCTGGTCTGGTCAGTGGATCAGGTTCACTATGTAAATAAAAACTCATGCTCAATCTGTCCATGCTCTCAAGGTGTTTGACAAAATGCCACCGGCACCTAGGCATTTCTTGGAGTGGCCAAATCTTCCAGGGTGGGGTCTCTTTAGATGCATGAGAGGGTGGTGAGGTTAGTTTGTCCAAAGCACAAACTTTCTAGTGCAAGTTTTGCAAAACTTCAATTCTGGATAGGAGGTAAATGGCATTACTTCATGATCCAAAAATGATCCAATGGGTGCATGCTCCTGGACTTAGGGGTTTGTCAGAGAGGACTACAAGTAGAAAAAGGAATCAAGGATAAAGGAGCAACTAAAAATGTGGTTGCTGCACAAATCTTCAAGTTGGACCAGAATAGAAAAGAAGTGGATCCCCTCAATTCTTTCAAAGAACAAAGTTGGGGTTTTGCATAAAGTTGAATTGCATGCTACCACTGATCTCCCATAATTTTGGTGAAGGCTTTAAAGGAATATTTAAATAGGTTGTAGTGCAAATTTGCCCTCTGGACCAGATTTGAAAAAGTGGTGTAGAGCTCAAAATTTCCAATGGACAGAAGATATTTTTTGCATAAAAGTGGTTTAAAAACATCACAAGACATCTCCAAATTTTGGTTTGAAAATTGGATAAATTTATCAAAGGGTTGTAGTTCAAATGGTACCCTAAAACCATGGGGAACCATTTTTAAAGAAATAAAGATCAGGAAAATTATTAATTAATTAATTCCTCTGATGAAAAGAAAAGTTTTACTTGAGAGGGCACACAAGTCCAACAAAACATTTGGAAAGTTCTCACTTGGGGTAAAAAATCCATAATAATCCAAGAAAAGAATGGTTCTGAAATCAAGAAAACCAAGAAAAAGGAAAGTTAAATTTCCTGGCAAGATTCTTAATAAGCAAAACATGTTTAAATTTTTTGGGATGTCACAACACTACCCCCCTTAAGAAAAATCTCATCCTCGAGATTTGGTAAAAGCTGTTTTAATGAAGATATATGCATAAAAACAAATGCGGCTACAGTGAGAGGGCACTGAGTGGTGCAAAAATACAGTGTGTGACACTGGCGCGGTGTGGGAAAAAAATCTACGGTTAGGGGCAAAAACGAGAGGTTTCTACGCTGGATATAAATTTAGAATAAATTCTAAATTTAAAAATACGCTGGTCGTACCCGAGAGCACAGTGCTCCCTCTGGCTGACAGGTGGACTAGGGCCCACTGTCAGCCTCTTCTTCTTCCTCTGGCTCTTTCTTCTTCCTCTCTCTCGCGCGCTTTCCCGCGCTTTCTCCACCGGCGACGCCTAGCGTGTAGGGCATCTAGGTCGTACTACGGTAGTGCGCGGCGTGCTAGCTGCCGGTGCAGCGTGCACTCACCTCGCGGGCCAGTGCGCTGTCGGCACTGCTCGCGGATTCGCCTCCGAACACCGGCGGTCTAGCGACGAGCGGCGTGGTGGACCTCGCCCACCGTACACTGAGCTCGAGCTATAAAATGGCCGAGGTGTTCTTCTCTTCTCCCTCACACCTGGCCTTGCTCCTCCTTCTCCTTCCTTCTCCTCTGTCTCCGTTTGCCGGAGCTGGAGACGAGGCTCTGATGGCGGAGGTGGTGCCGTCTTGATACGTGATCTGTTGTCGCGGAGGGTAGCAGCGTTGCTGGGGCTCTCCGTGCTCCTGTGTGCGATGATCCTCGATGATCGTCGCGATGCTGCTGCTCGGTTGTTGGCTCTCCGCGGTGGTGGTGATCACCAGGAGTAGGTGGGGTGTGTCGGGTGCTAACTATTGTTCGGAGGTGCTCCGTTAGATGTAACGCTGTTGCAAGGTTTTGCAAGCAGTGTATGTGTTCGAATGATCATGGTTGTGAGTCTACTGCCGTGGTGCTGTGTGAAATAAAATAATCCACGTCGTGAGAAGGTGTAGATGCAGCAACTCAGGGAAAAGAAATATCACTCCAGGATTTCTCACGAGAGAAAACAGTAATACATTAGAGTCAACCGCAACAGAACTACTCACATTAATAGAAACTAAAAGATTTGCTCGCTGCGCAAACTCGGGGTACTGCGCATAAGTTACAACTCATAAATAAATGTTGCAATAATAAACACAGCAGTGGCGGCTATATTAAAAACGGTAACTGGACGGGGTCCCGAGAAAACATCTGTGGTACTGGGGTGCACTCCTCTTCTATCGGGGAAAGTGGATTGACCAGTCGATGAATGTGTCTCTCCTGGTTGGGCCTCAGTGATCTGCCGATGGCAAACTGAGGATTTAAATCCGCGAGGCTGTGGAGATAACCCATCACACGATGGGTCAAATGCTCTTGAGCGATGACGTACTGGACCAAGTTGGCCAGGACTGGGTCTCTCTCAATTCGTTCACCGGGAAAAGATGTTACTCCTCCGGGTGCTGCACGGCTCGGAAAGTAATAATACCCTCGTTATTTGGCATAGGGTACCGCGAATCGAAGGCGACAGCAAGCGCTCAGATGCAGCTTCTCTGACCATATGTGGGGTCGGCATAGATTTCCCCACGAAGGAGACCTCTGTTGGGTCTTGGTTTGGATTTACGGGAGGGATGTGCACTGCTGCCCAATATCTCGAGGTGGAAGGGGTGATTCTCGATTTGAACAGCTCATACTGGGGTGGCTGGGTAGCGCCCATGGTACTGCAGGTAAAATCCCACAATATCTTGACAAAACTACCCGGGTTGCGTCGAGTTCTCGATAAATACTAGGGCTCGGCATGGCAAGAAATGGTGGTGAGGATGGTGCTAAAGATGAGGGATGCTTGGCAAGGTCTCATGGTGGCCCTTTTATAGCACCGAGCTGGGTCATTTTACCGTGGTGAAAGGTAATGAAGTTGCTAGCTCAGCTCCAAGGGTGGGGTCAAGCCACGACATACACACATCTCACTAAAGTGACGTATCACCGTGGGGGGTTGTCGAGGTGGTTTTTGGTAACTGTGTCTGGGATAGAAATTTATACCGCGTGCTGACATATCCATGCAAGGCTACCATTTAAAACAGAGGCACGACGACAGGCGGCGTTTATTTACGTGGTCACATGATTACAAAGCGGGGATACACTGGGACTCGACACTACTTGAGTGACTTAGTCTACCTCGTTTACATCCAAGCGGGCGTGCCTTGTGGATGTCGAGGCTTCTCCACAGTTCTCACCGGCCGGAATTAGGCGGAGAGGGTTGAGGGCTGCAGGCTCGGGGCAGCGATGATGACCATCTCGGGGATTTTTGGCCACAACCCCGTTGGAGTGTGCTCCCAAGAGACTACGAAGCACTTCTGGGGTCATCAAAGCGCCTTGGCCGATGGCTGGGGCAGACCTCAGGGACTCGATCGGGTGTCCGAATAGCACAACTGGGTTGTCGGCGCCGGGCTCGTTTTCTTCTCTCGCCGGGGCTCGGCGAACCAGCTCTCCACGAGTTGCGATCAGATCAATGGTGATTTGATCGTACAGTTCCTCTAGTGCACCTACATAGCGCACTAGGTGCAACAACGAAGGATCCGTCTCGTGATCTCCGTTGGCAACTTGGGGTGGTCTGCCATACCCTTCTCGTCTGGGGTAGTAGTGGAATGAGCGACAGTTAACTCTGGGCGACAGATGCCAGAGATGAACTATAGCCTCTCGAGCAGCTAGTTGGAGGGCTTGTGGCTCAAAAGAAGTTGTTCTTCCGGTGAACCTATAGGGGCGCTCGGGCGCTAGACCCCTACCGTAAATGTGTACAGTGGCCCAGAATTGACGGCTCTCACCGCTCACGGGTCCTTGGTACGCAACATATTCTGGGGGCTCTTCTAACGCATAGGCTCGGCGGGTGAGGTTTGCGAGTATGGTCACAAAGCCTCCAAGGTTGGTTGTTGTGGTCTCATTGTGCATGACGGGGCCATGCATTATGGCTCGGTTTGGGGTAGCGGCTGTGCTGTGTTGGGTTGGGGCTAGCGTGCCCTTTTTACAGTAAAAGGGGACGGAGTCTTCCTTCGTACGCTTGCGAATAAGACACCTTGGGTGCTGGTCACTAGTGCACGATAGAAAGGCTAGGTTGATAGGTTGGGCACCGACTGCCAAAAGGTGTCGGGTCACTGTGTGGCTATCTTGCACGCGAAGCTTGGCTGGGGTTCGGTTATGGTCTGGTGGGTTGGTTTGCCTAAGTTTATTGACCTGGCTAAGATAGGATTAGCCAATGGTCAGCCTGGCTCTGATACCAAGTCTGTCGAGACCGGTTTTTCCGGGTATTGATTTCCAGAAAAATGGCCCTTGTGCTCACCAGCCCCGAGGATAATCAAGTAATGATGAGGCACCAACTTGATACAGAAATACCAAGCAAAATACACAATATGTAGTACAAGACCATTCTGGCCTGTGAGTACAACAAATGGTTTCTAGTGGTTGAAGGCGGAACGGTTTGTGAAACATCAGTGTCTATGGAACTCCATTTTTCCACAAGAACAGCTGACCAGGTTAACTCCTATCTTCGCGAGGCTGCTATCACCGTTGCTTAGTTTCCGGGGCTGTCTTCGCAGCGCTCGTCCCCATGCAAGAAATCTGGCAAAGACAATAGCCAGGGACAAGCCAGTGAGTACTTTGAATGTACTCGCAAACATTTTGAACACTGGGATAATATAAATGATAATCATGCACTTGCAATACTCTATGATCACATCATTAGTCATAAATAAAAATCTTTTATGCATGCAAGCAGGTTATTTAAATGAATATGCAACAAAGGAGTGGAAGTAAAATGCCGTAGTCAAGTGTCTGTGCGACACCACATAGGGGCTTATAGAGTAAATAAATAACAAGCAATGCCACGATTCAGGCGTCTCAAATGACACCACATAAAGGGCTTATAAAGTAAATAAATAACAAGCATGCCACAACAAGGCGTCAAAGAACACCACATAAAGGGCTTATAAAGTAAATAAATAACAAGCATGCCATAGTCAAGGCGTCGGCGACACAACATAAAGGGCTTATAAAGTAAATAAATAACAAGCATGTTACGATTCCAGGCGTCTCGGCGACACCACATAAAGGGCTTATAAATAATCACAGTGAATATCCGGGAGGTAGAACCATCCTGTGGATACTCGATAATTCAAATAATATAACGGTTAGTCCATAACAAAATAATAATCATAATCATTACAAGTCTCAAGTTGCGATCCCAGTTCTGGTTTAACAGTTTCTCCTCCAAAGACCGACACTAAGACCGACACTTGACCCTTCCCATACTGTAATCCTTAACCATGGACACGGCTATTCAAACAGATTTAATCTCTGCAGAGGGTGTACTCTTTACCCACGAGCAACGGATTCCTTTAGTCCATCGGGACTATTTCCGTCTATGGTCTTTGAATTGAAAACACACCTAACTTGCACACACCAGCTTAACTTACCGGTGTCTGGAATCACCCACGACACTTGTTAAGCAAAACTCTAAGTGGAGAGGTTACAACCTCGTGTAGCATGGGATCAAATTTCGCACGCTCTAAGGGGTGGCCTCCCCTCTCGGTCTCAACGGGAAACACCCATGCCCCCGGACCAGATGGCATGCCTGCCGGTTACAACAGGTATCTTCCACCGTGGCCTCTCTGTACGGTGTGTGCTTGAAAGGGGTTGACGACTTACTGAACCGTACCCTACCTGCGGCAGGGACAAGTGGTAGTACGAGGCAAGCACTACTGGAATCTGGCACTTTGCCATCTGCCATGGCAGATGGCAAAGGCATGTTCGGAGGATGGCAAAGGCTTTGCCATCAGCCAGCAGATGGCAAACAGTCGTCACGAAACCTGCCGGTAAAGGCTTCTTTGCCATCTATTTGGTGATGGCAAAGAGCTAATAACTTTGCCATCCGGCCGTCGATGGCAAAGAGCTCAGTGGCTTTGCCATCTGCCGGCAGATGGCAAAGCCTCTTAACGGGTTAGCTCCGTCGAGAGGTTAACGGCATACTTTGCGATCACCAACAGATGGCAAAGGCTGCGTAGTTTTTGCCATCGACCAACAGATGGCAAAGGTCAGATTTCTTTTGCCATCTGCCAGCAGATGGCAAAGCTCTTTTCCATCTTCCAGCAGATGGCAAAGTGACTATATTGCCCCATTTAATTTTGTTTTTTCTTATATCAATTCATTTTCACAGAAATCAAACACAAATATATTTATATGACCAAAGTATAGCATATTCAACACATATTACCAATAGTCATGAACACATATGTATCCAACACATGTTACCAATAGTAGCAAGTTTCATCCGTACATATACATAGTTTCATCAATATTACATAGTTTCATCCATAGGTAGCAAGTTTCACAAGGTCAAAAAAAAACTAAATACAAGCACTCCATCAACCCAAGCTTCCGTGATCTTAAGCAAATCTGTAAAATGGGAAAGAAGAAAGTTAGAAGAAGAAGATTATTATGATGCATCTTGAAACTTTTTGAAGAGACTTTGATGAATGAATGACTTACTACAAATCTGTAAAATGCCAAGTATAGGTCATTTTAGAGCTAGCCTAGGTTGAATAGGTCATTTTGAAGCTAAGTAAGGTTATTATGTCATTTTGGAGCTAGCTAAGCATATGAAGTCATTTAGGACCTAAAATATGTCATTTCTTAAGCATACTATATCATTTTAGAGCTGGCTAAGCAGATTAAGTCTTATATGAGGACAAGATGCTAAGAATAGGTCCTTTTAGAGCTATCCTAGGTAAAATAGATCATTGTTATGCTAGCTAAGCATATTAAGTCATTTTGAAGGAAACAATGCTAAGTATAGGTCATTTTAGAGCTATCCTAGGTTAAATAGGTCATTTTGGAGCTAATTAAGCTTATTATGTAATTTTTGAACTAGCTAAGCATATTAAGTCATTTTGGAGGAAAAAATGCTAAGTATAGGTCATTTTAGAGCTAGCCTAGGTTGAATAGGTCATTTTGAAGCTAAGTAAGGTTATTATGTCATCTTGGAGCTAGCTAAGCATATGAAGTCATTTAGGACCTAAAATATGTCATTTCTTAAGCATACTATATCATTTTAGAGCTAGCTAAGCATATTAAGTCTTTTTGAGGAAAATATGCTAAGTATAGGTCATTTTAGAGCTATCCTAGGTTAAATAGGTCATTTTATGCTAGCTAAGCATATTAAGTCATTTTGAAGGAAACAATGCTAAGTATAGGTCATTTTAGAGCTATCCTAGGTTAAATAGGTCATTTTGGAGCTAATTAAGCTTATTATGTAATTTTTGAACTAGCTAAGCATATTAAGTCATTTTGGAGGAAAAAATGCTAAGTATAGGTCATTTTAGAGCTAGCCTAGGTAGAATAGGTCATTTTGAAGCTAAGTAAGGTTACTATGTCATTTTAGAGCTAGCTAAGCATATTAAGTCTTTTTTGAGGAAAAGATGCTAAGTATAGGTCATTTTAGAGCTATCCTAGGTTAAATAGGTCATTTTTATGCTAGCTAAGCATATTAAGTCATTTTGAAGGAAACAATGCTAAGTATAGGTCATTTTAGAGCTATCCTATGTTAAATAGGTCATTTTGGAGCTAATTAAGCTTATTATGTAATTTTTGAACTAGCTAAGCATATTAAGTCATTTTGGAGGAAAAAAATGCTAAGTATAGGTGATTTTAGAGCTAGCCTAGGTTGAATAGGTCATTTTGAAGCTAAGTAAGGTTATTATGTCATTTTGGAGCTAGCTAAGCATATGAAGTCATTTAGGACCTAAAATATGTCATTTCTTAAGCATACTATATCATTTTGGAGCTAGCTAAGCATATTAAGTCTTTTTTGAGGAAAAGATGCTAAGTATAGGTCATTTTAGAGCTATCCTAGGTTAAATAGGTCATTTTTATGCTAGCTAAGCATATTAAGTCATTTTGAAGGAAACAATGCTAAGTATAGGTCATTTTAGAGCTATCCTAGGTTAAATAGGTCATTTTGGAGCTAATTAAGTTTATTATGTAATTTTTGAACTAGCTAAGCATATTAAGTCATTTTGGAGGAAAAATGCTAAGTATAGGTCATTTTAGAGCTAGCCTAGGTTGAATAGGTCATTTTGAAGCTAAGTAAGGTTATTATGTCATTTTGGAGCTAGCTAAGCATATGAAGTCATTTAGGACCTAAAATATGTCATTTCTTAAGCATACTATATGGAGGGAAAAATGCTAAGTACATGATTATGTCGCTAGTATCCATATGGCGAGAGAACAGGGCCGACATGACTAGTCATAGAACCAAGGTGGCACAAACGCGAGGAGACAGGGCATACATGACCCAAAGCAATGCACGTGTAGGTCATCAATGAGTGCAACCAAGTCGTAGCAAGCTACAAGGACTTCGGTGATACACCGCGTGACATTTCCCGTGAGGGACGTACACAGGTGCAAAGAAGGACAGATGCCGGTCAATCCATGTGTTCCGGAGCAGTAGCGAACTACCATGGCTCAGTGGAAGCACTAGGAGGCATTTCCCTATATGGAAGGCTACCAAAGGAACATGACTAGGTGTCGAATCCCACACATACAATGCATTTCAAACATACACAAATTATGCACGATATGTCTAGATATATACAACATGGCATCACAACAAAACTCTATTAAGCAAACACTTGGGACACTTACCGTCATCACGGAGGTGTAGGTGTAGGTGTAGGTGTAGGACCGGTCGCGCTAGTGGCAGACGGAGAAGGTTCGGTCGATGCTTGTCGGGAGTTACGCTGCACCAAAGATTATTTCCAATGTATCGTTAGCATGATGCAACTCAAATGTGAAGACTAGTAGCTAATGACTGTTCAAATGAAACTCACCGTGCCCGCCGGAGCAATGACTGGCATCGGCGGAGGGGTCTGGCCGTTCTTCTAGCACATGGACTGCACATTTGGTTTTGACGAGTCACCATATTAGTTACTAATGAAAGGAACATTGCGTGCATGATTTAGCTAATATGCGTAAGAAACTTACCACGAAGAGCTCAGACATCGCCCGTTAGCCAAGTCGTTCGGTTCCTCTCCTCCTCCAATAGCCTAGCCGTCCTCTCCTCATTCTCCTGTCCCTCTCCGCCACCGCCGTCCCTCTCCGCTAACTGCCGTCCCTCTCCTCAAAAGCAGCCGGGGTCTTCACTCTCTCTGCCTCAATAGCAGCCTACAACACCACTCATTAGCATTGTAATCATCGACGACCGCAAACACAATGTAATGGAGGAAAGGCTACTGAGTCCGTATAATTAACAAACCTGGAATTCGATTTCCACTTGTCGTAAATGACGCGGTATCTCAGGATCAGAGCTGGCCTAGCGCTTCTTGATCTGCGGGAGAGTGCTACTGCAACGTATCAGTCCATTACCAATGGCTAACGAGCCATGGGACCTCCCGCCACCAGATATCATCACCAGCTCTGGATCAAGAGGCCGGCTAGGGTTAAAGTCCGGCCCTTTCCTCGCCTTCCCCTACTTAACGTACTGCACCATCTTGTGGTGGGAGGCCTCGTTGCTGAAGTTCTTTGCATTTTCGAGGTCAGACTCAGAGAATGCCTTGGCCTTCTTGTACGGTGCAATATTGGACATGCCATAGAGGTCGAACGGCTCTGGCACTGGAGCCTTGTTGTGTTTTGACTAAAATAGAGGAACAGAGTATTAGTTAAGGACTCAAGCTAGCACAAAGAATGAATTTGCATGAATCATGAAGCAAACCACACATACCCAGTTTTTCCCGTACCCATGTAGGTCGACGCTGCCTAGATGGTGTGGCACACCTTTCATTTTGAAACGCTTCTCCTTTGCTATGTTGTGGGCGACGTGCCGTTGGGGAGAGCACCACTCATCCACCAACACCTCCCAGCAGTCCATCTTGTCCGCACACCATCTCGGAGGCACCTAAGTTAAGCAAGAGAAATTTGAGCGCTACGCCTACGAATCAAATCAAGGAAACTAAGTACAAGGCCTTAAGAATAGGTAATTACCTTCATGTACTTCTCCTTACTCAGATACTTGTCCCGCACTTCTCTTTTCTCCTCCTAATACCAACATGCTAAGTAGTCTCGAACAGCCTGCGTCCGAGCCTCGTGGCCGAAAGTTTCAAGTAGGCGCCTGCACTCGGCGTCGATAACCCGAGCCGCCTCCTCCTCATTCCCTCAAAGACACACAGTAGAAGGTCTGCAATCAAACAAGAAAACACGGATTAGAAGGTCTGCAATCAAACAAGAAAACACATGTAGAAGGTATGCAATCAAAGAAGAAAACACAACGTAAATGGCAAAGGAGAAATTACCCAAAACGTGGCGATCACAATGTCGGCCACCGCAGGTCGCACTCGACACCGCCGACCATATGTTCGGCGGGGCCGGGCAGCCAAGTAGTGCTCCTGTGTCATTCCTAGCTCTAGAACCCGGCCCTCACCGGCAACGTGACCCACCGGGAAGCACCGGCGATAAATCACACCAAGGACAGTGTTGGGCCTGCGGACACCATCTTCGTGTGTCCAAGAACTTCAGTATGACAAGGCCAACGCATTAGATATTCGAAGAAACGTCAAGGCAAAAGGTTAAAAAAAGAGTAAATGCACTTACTTCTCCCCATTAGGCGCAATCAACCACCTCTGGTCGGGGGTCGGGGTGGGCGGGAGCTTTATGCGACCACTGGTAGACTTTGGCGCCTCAACCCTCTCACCCTCGCTATAGCTATCAAGACTATTGTCTCAACCCTGAACTCAACCATGTGAAATCTTCTCCGACTCAGCGTGACCCCTGCTGAGCTCCTGAGTCTCGTGGGGCGAAGACTGCAGCCCGAGGTTCGACTCAGCGTGACTCTGCCTCGAGGCTCCGAGTCTCGTGGGGGCGAAGACTGGGCAGCCCGAGGCTCGGGCGGCCCGAGGCTCGGCTCGTCGGCCCGAGGCCTGCCGGGCCGAGGCGCTGCTCGCCATAGACGGGTCCACCTCGATGGCTCGATCTCGGACGGAGCAGCCACGTGGTCGGGTGACTCAGCTGGGTGGCGGCGAGGAAGGCGTAGCAGCCTTCCTACCTCTCCCGACGCCACGCCCACCTCTAGCAGCCTTCTCCTTCTTACCCCTCGACCTCTCCGGCCGAAGAAGAAGCGGCCGTCATTTGGACTCTGCAAACTGAGATCTAGCGCTCTCCGGAGGCTATGGGGGGGAATGGAACTACCCCTCCCACCACACGCCGAGGTAGGAGCCCCGGAGCGCTCTCGACCCGCACCCACCATCTGTCAACACCTGGAATGACAAAGAGTAAACGAAATTAGTACAACATAAAAAAATGAATACCTGACATGAATAATAATATGTATATAAATTCATTTTAGAGGAATAAATGCTAAGTATAGCTCATTTTAGAGCTATCCTAGGTTAAAGTCATTTTGAGCTAATTAAGGTTGTTATGTCATTTTTGAGCTAGCTAAGCATACAAATTCATTTTGGAGGAATAAATGCTAAGTATATCTCATTTTAGAGCTAGCTAGGTTAAAACTTGAACTAATTAATAATATATATGTATATAATAATAATGGAATACGACATGAACTATAATATTAATCTTCATCGTCATCATTAATAAATGCATCATCATAAATGCAGATATGCTTCGGGGTCAATAAATGCATCATCCTCATCACTATCAGTAACGACGTGCTCATCATCATCATCAACATCTGGAAGGCCTCCTGCATGTAATCGGTCAAGCATTGACAGGTCATCCACAGCAGTAACCTCTTCTTGTTCCATCTCTTCTTGTTCCTGCTCAGGCTCGGATTCACTGCCGCTGTCTACTTGAATGTTATGAGGTGAGCGGTTCTTGAAACGTTTTTTGGAAAGACGTGTTTCTTGGAACAATTCTCCTTCATATGTATGCGGATTAACGTGAGGTTCATAATCCTCTTCATTGGGGGGAGGTGGTCTAACACGTGGCGGCACTTCATAAACGACATCCCAACCTTCGAGATTTGGATCACTTTGGCAGGCCCATGGTAAATAGAAAACTTGGGTTGCCTGTTGAGCCGTAATATAGACATCGGGAACATCCAAATGGGTGCTTTGTTTGATTTCGACTAGCACCTAGATGTTCATGAGTCCTTCTAGTCTCTTTCGGCTGGAACCAATGACATTTGAAGACTACGACGTTCGGTGGGTTTGCACCATAGAATAGAAGTCCATAAATTGCTTCAACTCTTCCATAATACTCGGTATCTCCTTCGCCGATAGCGTAGACACAACAATTTGTAGACTTCGGTCGGCCATAGATAGCTCTTCGCCATAGGTACGAAAAGCGATACCCGTTGATGTCAGATTTGTCAAATGAATGGACCTTGTAGTCAAAACCATTAGCGACTTGTCTCAATTCGCGTCATAGACTCTGAACTAGCCTACAAGTTTAATCTGAAAGGATTGTTGCATTAGCCAGAAATTAGAAGAAGAAATGAAATGGTCTAATGGAAATTACCGTTTGTTTGAACCAAGAGATGAAACCAGGATAGCCGCCTCCATGCATTGCCGAAGCTCATACTCTTGACGGAATCCTTTTGGATAACCGCTCCATACGAGAATTTGGCGACGTATCGACTGTATCAAATATCCAGGAATAAGAGCAGTTCAAATGAAGTAGAGGTTGCGAAACAATGTACCGAGAACTTACTCGATGTACGGCTGCACTTCTGTTAGATTTTTCAAGATATACAATGTAATGGTCCGCCATTCGTCGTTATCCAACAATAAGGGAGTATAAGCATCGGCTGGTGCGAGCTTCCCTTTGAATAGGCTGAGGTTGGATCCACCCTTTTTAGGGTCACCAACATTGTACCGAGGCTTCGGATTATGCAAATGACGATTTTTGGCTTTGTAGTGTGCTGTCACGAAGTTTGCCGCCTCCTCAGTAATGAATGCCTCGGCCATCGATGCTTCAATTCGACGTTTATTTTTACATTTTGCTCTAAGCTTCTTCTGCATACTATCGCCATGTAGCACCAACGATTCTGCACGGGCCCCCCAATCGTGCCTCGCTCGGGAGATGCAAAATCAAATGCTGCATTGGATTAAAGAAGCCGGTGGAAAGATCTTCTCCAACTTGCGATCAACTCCGCGCCAACTCTTCCATTTCTTCTAGCAAGCCAGCGATAATTCTTTCGCACATAGAACACGGAAGAAATAGCTCAGCTCTGCCAAGATACTAGACATTCATCCTCGTGGATAAAGCCACGCAACATCACCGGCATTACCCGCTCAAGCCATATGTGCCAATCATGACTCTTGAGACCAAATATTTTCAATTTTTCAAGGCTCGCTCCCTCTTTAGATTCGACGCATACCCATCGGGAACATCAACTCCTTTTTCACCCACAGGAGTATTTCCCTCATAACCGCCTTCCAAGATTGAACCATGCCTTTGGCTTCGCCCGATTCTTCTTTCCTTTTGGTTGTTTCATGTTTTGTAGCGGTTCATCACATAGAGCCTCTGATCGACTCGGCCTTAGGATTATCCTTCGCTTTCCCCTCTATGCGAACAATGTACCAAAGAGGGCCTCGCCGACATTCTTTTCAGCAGTGCATCACGTCGATGTTGTGTGGGCAAAGGAGGTCTTTAATCTGGCAGATCCCACAAGCATATCTTGTGGGTCCAGCGTGTTCCATATTATACCCCTTGAAATACCTCGGACGCCTCTGGATCCGGCTCGAGAGCGTTTAAGCGATCCAGGTCTGCTATTGGCACAATGCAGGTGGTGCAGAGTTTTTGACATCTCTACCTTTGATGAAGTTTTTCTTGTCTTTTCTGAACTTATGGTGAGGATCCAGGAACTGTCTATGCATGTCGAAGCAAGAAAACTTGCCACCCGCCTGCAGCCAACGAAACTCAAGAGCTACCTTGCATGTGGGGCACGGGAACCTTCCATGCACACACCAGCCAACGAATAGCGCATACGCCGGCAAGTCATGCATCGAGTACATGTACCACACACGCATTAGGAAGTTTTTTTTGTAGCGGCGTCTTATGTCTTGATACCATTATATCAAGCTACTTGCAGTTCATCCTTAAGAGTCTGCATGTACACATTCATATTCTTCCCGGATAGTTGGGCCCCGGAATTATCAACGTCGGAAAATGTTCTTTCTTTGCATAATCTGTCCGGGGAGATTGAGTGGAATGACAAATACAGGCCAACAACTGTATTGGGCTGCCATCATACCAAACACATTGAACCCATCCGGCCGACGGCTACTCGAGGATTCCTTGGATCCGCCGCTTTTTCATCATGCAATGCATCGAAGTGTTTCCATGCGGCACCATCCGATGTGTCTACCATCATCGATTCCCATCCGCATCCCGCTCGGTTCTTTTGCCCAATTTGTGCCATGTCATCTGTCCGGCCGTCTCTTCGACCATGAATAGACGTTGAAGTCTTGGTATGATTGGCATATACCAAGAACGTTAATGGGGATTTTGGTCCGACTCTTCTCACCCATACCGTTGTCTACCTCAACATACCGAAGACTTGCAAATGGGACAATAGTTCAAGTCCGCATCGGAGCCTAAATAAGGCACATCCATTCTCACAGGCATCTATCTTCTCATAGGGCATCTTAAGTACACGGAGGATTTTGTCCGACTGGTACAGGTTTGTAGGCATTATATGGCCTTTGGGTAGAAAGCGTCCAAATAGTTTCACTATCGCGTCATAGCATTCTCTGCCCAAGTTGAATTGAGCCTTGAGCCATTACTTGTGCGATGGCATCCACCGACAAAGCTCGGTGTGCTCATGGAGAGGACGCTCAAGACTCCAACATATCATTGAAGGCCTTTGCAGATTCCTCCATCTCATCGTCCGAATCCCGAGCATCATCAAAGTCTTGCACCATGTCTTCCATCCGGTACCATGCTCGTCGGTGCGACGACGGCCCTCCTCGGCTACTGCAACGTTGGGCGAGACTCACCATGAAATGTCAACATCGTATAACCGGTGAAAACCCCACTTCTGCAGTGTGTTTGATCATTTCAAACTCGACATCTTACGATCATTGTCGCTTTTCAAAGCAGGGGCACCAAAGTTGTTTTCTGTCCATTTGCAAATGCGGCTCTGATAAACCCCTTGGTTTTTGTCATCCATTCAGGGGTCATGTCTTTCTGACTAGGGTGACCGGTGTACATCCATGCACGATCACTCATCTTGCCTAGCTACTGGACACACAAGAAATACATACATAACTCAAAGAAACCATATTCATCGATTAATAAAGTTTCTCGGTTCTATTACGTCCATGCAACCTAGACGCTAATAGGTAAAGATAGGTCCTAATCTCACCGGTATGTGTAGATTGGGTTCGTTTTCCCATGCTACGCTCCGGATCCGACACAAAATTTTTCGGCAAGTACCTTCGCTGTTCTCCCCGATACACGCCTCGGCAATAAGCGAGAGGATGTGTACCCGGAGAACAACAGAGGCATCGATTTAAATTCTGCCTCAGATCCGGAGCAGAGCATATGGGAAAACGAACCCAATCTACACATACTCGGGCTGTCCATGGATAACGTTGGACAATTCGAAAGAATTACGGTTATAACTATGCAAATGAATGCATATTTATAGATGTAACCCTTTCGAACAGGAGACGCATAGTGGTCACGCATACTGATGATTCAATACACCTATAGCTAGCAAGTTTCATCGGCACGAAGACCGAACAGAGCAAATGAAGGGGAGAGGAGGAGATGTCATTTGTGCTCACCCACTAACGCAGGGGCGGAGCTCATTTAACGCACGGGAGGTTGTTGAACACTGACCCTCACAGCGATGAAACAACTCGCACATTTAAATCCACCCGATCAACGCAAATATATATGATGTTTTTCATAACAAAATTGGAAAATATATGACCTAACTCATAATTCACAAATAAATAGGGAGTGCCTATTTAGTACTTGATTGTTTTCCAATTCGGTATCATTCACATTTCACGACAAATAAATAGAGGATTGTGCATGGAGTTGTTTTTCTAAGCGTGCTCGCTTTTTTTAAAAGAGGTTTGGGGTTCTTTTTTAAAACAGAGAAAAAACTACGGTGCGTTTGGGAGCAAAGTATTTTTGCTGTTTTTAGGAATACTGTGGTTTTTAAGAAAAACTTTGGTATTAAATACTTTGAAGTGTTTGGCTCAAAAAATTAGGCTCGCTTTGGAAGTAATGTTTTATAAAACCTTAGTATTCCGATACTACAGTTTTTTATACCAACGACAATGTATCTGTAGTTTATGAAAACAACAATTTTTCAAAGTAATCTTGTGGAAACAATGGCATGTTTGGCAATCAAAGTATACATCGTTGTAATAGGCCCCAACCTCTTTGTTGTGTTTCTCAGCTTTTTAAAAAGAGGTCCCAACCTCTTTTTAATATCGCAAAAATACTACAGCTTTTGTGGATACCGCAGCTTTATAATACTACAATTTTAACTAGAGCCAAACACCTCAAAGTATTTAAAACCATAGTATTTTAAAATACTATAGTATTATTGAAATACTTCAAAAATATTTTGCAACCAAACACAGCCAAAGCTATGTTTGATAGTAAAGTATTGTAAAAACCAAAGTATCGTAAACCAAAGCTCATTGCAAATAAAACTATGATAATCTCAAAAACTGTAGTATTCTTAAAATACTTAGGCTGTGTTTGATAGTAAAGTATTGAAAAAACCAAAGTATTGAAAACTACAACATTTTAGCATGTAGGTGTAAGATACCACAGTTTTGACATATCGCATTATAGTGAAGTATTGGGAATACTTTGGAGCTGTTTGGTAGTGTTGTATATATTGATGCACCTAATAACTAGCTACCCGTTTTCTACTTGCTTACCCTGTTACCCAAACCCAACGGCCATGCAAAAGGCCACCCATATGCACAAAGTCCATAGCCAAACTGTCAACGACCATGCCCAAAGCTCGTCCTGCAGCTTACAAAGATGAGAAAAACCATGCAAAGGTTGCCACCGGCCGCACCAGAGCACACACACACGAAGAGAAGTAGGAGGCATGGTGATGCCATCTTCATGAGGCAGCAGGAGGTCTCTTCCTCGTAAAGCAAGGCCTGCCACCTTCATGCCACGGGCCTCCTTGAGAAGGGAACAGATGATTGCGTGCATTTAGCTGCTTTTTCCATGGTCGCCTCTTTATCTATCCATGGCAACCCGAGGGAGAGACGATCTCCAAAGAACGCAGCGGGCGGTGGCCTCGGGAATGAACGAGGACGAAGAAACGTGTTTGTTTTTTGCCTGCTCTGTTTTTAAAAAAGAGGTCCCGGGTTCTTTTTATTAGACAGAGAAAATATCGCATTTTGAGAAATCTTGTAGTATTAATACTACAGATTTTTGTGGAGACCAAACAGCTCAAAGTAATTAAAACCATAGTATTTAAAAAAACTGTAGTATTCACAAAATACTTAGAAAATGCAGAGCTATCAAACGGGGCCTTAGGCTTAGTTTGGCAACAAAGTTTTTACAAAACTGTTGTAATTGAAAACCACAGTATTCCAATCGGTAGGCAAGTAATACTGCAGTTTTCTAAAACCAACGTTTTTCTCGCTTTTTACACGTGTTTGGCTGGTGCTGTTTTACCTAAGTTTTGACCAAGTATTTAGCATGCATGATCGAGTATTTAGCGGTACGCTAACGGCGGCGCCATGCACACGTCCGCCTGCATTAGATGCTCGGATCTCAGAGAATGTGTCTACCCTGCTGCATCTACATGCATGTCACCTAACCTCGCCAAGTAAAAGATGATGTACCTACTCAACAGGACTACAATTAGATGCTGAGCTAACTAGACAAGTGCAAGAAATAGATCAATCACCGGCCTTCAATGGCACGATTAATTTAACCAGACGTACATCATTGTTCATTAATCAACTAGATTAAAGCAATACAATCTTAGGAGTGTTGCCATCATATTTTTTCTATACGTGCATGTACTTCCAGTTCGCCAAAAATTCTATGTAAGGTAGTGCGCCGCTGTTACAAGATCGGCTATCTAGGGCTCGCCAAGTTGGATGCTACGGACAAGGGTCTGCCGGTTTAAAACTTTCTCAGTAGTGCCGCAGAGCTGCCGGTGGAAGGCGTGGACAATTAAGACGGGATCATGTGTGGAGCCGCTTCAACGACATGGACTTTGGCATTAGTGTGAAGTTGCAGCAAGAACTAGCAAAACTGGAACAGAACATACAAATGCGAAATTTTAAACGGAGAGTTTGTGTTGTGGCTGTTTATTCTAATTTTCTGTTTGATAAAATTGTTCATGATCATATTATAAAAACAGAATATGTATGTGCTTACTTTTGTTTATCGAACAATGTTTCCTTGCAGATGACATATTTGTATTGTTAAACCAGCCTCTAACTTACTCCATACAATGTTAGGGCACACACTACGACTCAAGAATTTGCTACTTTTGGTGATTTCCTTGGCATTTTGTTTTCATGCTTTTTTATTATCTTTCCTACGGTGGTGATTGGATTTAAATTTTGTCCGATTCATCATAAAGGAAATCTCTACATGTTACAAGCGGTGATGGTTGTGAACTACTTTTAGGAGCAGTCTAAAAATAAGATCTATGTTCACTAATAAGGTCAAGAGAAAATGGTTCTATAATAGTATTTTTCTACTCAAAACATGCAAGCTAGAGTTGTATAGCTTATTTTGGTTTCGTGGTATGCCTGCTTGCAATAATACTTTTTGAAGCAATATTATGGAGTTGGCCCATTCCTCTGTCTCTGCAGCTCGCATTGTTGATTGAATGAAAAGTGCACTCATGTGCTACATCAATCTTCAACTTGCAAAATTAAATCCTTCGCAACATATGACTGCAAATACTTTGTTTATAGGGCAATTTGTGTATATAAAAACTGATATTCAATGTTATATGGCAATATGGTTAATCTCCAAAACAGAAATTGCAAAGCCTCTACTTATTCATCTAGTATATCTAAGGATAGGCATGGACGAGCGCATACCTTTTTTTCCCTGATGGTGAGCTAGTTCGATGGCGCCCGTGGCGGGAGGGTCATGAGAAGGGGCGCCGTGGTCTGCTCGGTGGAGGGCGGGCCGCTGGGCACGCCATGGTGGCCGGGAGGGCGGGCGAGGCACGCCATGTGGCCGGGAGGGCGGGGAGGGCCGGCTCGGTGGAGGGACGGGCGGCGGTGCTGGGACGGGCTTCGGTGGAGGGACGGGCGCAGGGCGAGCTGCGGTGGCGGGGAGGGGCGGGGGAGGGGCGGGGGAGGGCCGCGGTGGCCGGGGAGGGGCGGGGGAGGGCCGGCTGCGGTGGAGGGACGGGCGCAGGCGAGCTGACGCTGGAGGGGCGGGAGGCGGGGAGCGCTGTGTGGGAGGGGGCGGGCCGGGCGGCGGTCTTTGGGCGGTGGGCGGGTCGCCTGGGTTGGGCGCGCGCGTGGGTGCGGTTTGGGCAGATTTTTTTTTAGACAAGTGGCGCTGGTGGGTGGGTGAGGTGGGGAGAGAGAGAGGGGTGGGGCCGGGCTGGAAGAGAGAGAGAGGGGGGAGGGGCCGGGCTGGGAGTGAGGGAGGGAATTTTTTTAGAAAAGAGGGGAGATAGTTCGACCTCTTTGCCATCTGCCACTACCGGTGATGGCAAAGATATGGGCCTTTGCCATCCGGCGAGATGGCAAAGAAGTGGGCTCTTGGCCATTATAAGCGCCGTTATCCATTGGGCTCCACCCACTTCTTTGCCATCTGCCAACAGATGGAAAGATTCTTTGCCATCTGGCCGGCAGATGGCAAAGAGGTGGGTTGACAGCCGTTGCGACCTTTGGACCCTACCCACCTCTTTGCCATCCGCCGGCAGATGGCAAAGATTATTTTCCATCCACTAGCAGATGGCAAAGAATTGGCTGATGGCAACCATGTTCTTTGCCATCTGTCAGTTCTTTGCCATCTGTTTTTTATAAGAAGATGGCAAAGTCATTCTTTGCCATCAGCTGGCACATGGCAAAGAGCTGGCTGATGGCAAATTCCCAGTTTCCAGTAGTGAAGTATGGGAGTTACTGGAACAGGACTCGATCTACTGTCGACTCAGGAGGTTTATAAATTCCCTGTATGACATGTATAACAAATATATTTCAACCAACAAAATCAACCCTCATTATACCTTACTATGCCATACCGGACATAACCGTCCCGACGGAGACCGGCAACAAACTCATGCCTACCCAAGGCAGGGGTTTTCCCAGATTCATTTCCGGCATGCATGCAAGGCACTTGAGGATGATTACCATCACGTGTATATTCATTTCCAACAGCAAGGACAAATCACTAATATGCATCCATGCAAATAATCATATCACATGAAATAACAAGCTCTCCGAAATAAGGTGGTGTTATAAACGTGTCGACTAACACACCAAAAATGTTATGCCGGGGTTCAGAATTCTTGCCTTCATGGTGTGGAGGGGTGAGGTGCTCTCCAAAACTTTTGAAAGTTTTCTCCTCTCTCTCCAAAATCCTATTTAAAAATATTTTTGAATCAATACACATTTCCAAAACAGCACAAAAAAGTTGTCTGAAATATTTTCAAATAAATCTTAAAATAAACTAGACAATATTTGAGAGAGGTAGGAAAAAGAATCAACTCATTTGGAGTTTTATTTAAAAAGTTATAGACAGTCAAAGTTTTGGTCAAAATCTGTTTTTAAAATAAAACAGAAAAAGAAAAACGTTTCGAACTGACCACGTCGAAGGCTTATTCTGAAAAATACGTTTCCACTTATCCAGCGTGGACCGCGCGGGGAGTCACTGACTGTGGGTCCAGGTGGCCCACTAGTCAGGTTTGACTAGTCCACCTTCCCTCCTCTTCCTCTGCCCGAGAGGGGCGGAACTCCCATGACGCTTGCCGTGAACGGCGGCTCTGCTCGAGAAACAGAGGTCACCCGGGCCTGGGGGCCGAGGCGGTCACTCCGGTGGTTGCTTTGGTCTCGGGTGGACTTGAGTTGCCGGGCGAAGCTCAGAATGCGGATGGTGGCCACGGGCAAAGTGGGTTTTTATTCGCGGTCCCTCGACCAAATCGAAAGGTGGGAATGGACACACGAGAGGGAGAGGGGTTTCTGGTGAAGAGAGTGGAGAGGGGAGGCCTGGTGGCGCCCGGAATGGCCGGGCAAGGGCGGCGGCTGCGGTTGCCGGAGATGGGGAAGGAGACCTCCCTGGTCGATTGGCTGCCATGGGGAAACTAGGGAAGTGATCTGAGGTTGCCTCAGTGCGGGGACGAGCTCGGGGCTTTCTTAAATAGGCGAGTCAAGGCGGTTCCGTGGCGGTCGTGGATAAGGTCGCCGGCGACCGCCATTCTGTAGCTAGGGCGACGTGGAGGCGACGTGGGCTAGAGGACGAGGTTGCGGATGAGCTTGAACCGCCTGTGGAGGCGGTGGCCGGTGGCTTGGGCGGCACCGACCGTGGTAGAGACGTGCTGCGGACGCTGGCGTGCCGCCAAGGGGCTCTGACGGCGGTGCTGTAGGGCACCATGGCTGCTTGGCGTGATGCGGTGAGGAGGGGAGTGAGTGGCCTGGCTCTGCAGAGCGGGCAAAACCAGGGGCGCGACGCGTCGGTCGGGCGCGGCACGTGCAAAACACGTGCTCTGCTCGCGCCCAGAGCACGCACGGAATGTGCTCGACAAAATGCTAATGCATGCTAGGGGGCTCTAAACTACAAGATGGTTAGCATGGTGGGGTTGGAGGTTAGGGCAAATCCATGGGACATGCTGGTCTGGTCAGGGGATCAGGATCACTATGTAAACAAAAACTCATGCCCAATCTGTCCATGCTCTCAAGGTGGTTGACAAAATGCCACAGGCACCTAGGCATTTATTTGAGTGGCCAAATCTTCCAGGGTGGGGTCTCTTTAGATGCATGAGAGGGTGGTGAGGTTAGTTTGTCCAAAGCACAAACTTGCTAGTGCAAGTTTTGCAAAACTTCAATTCTGGACAGGAGGTAAATGGCATTACTTCATGATCCAAAAATGATCCAATGGGTGCATGCTCCCGGACTTAGGGGTTTATCAGAGAGGACTACAAGTAGGAAAAGGAATCAAGGATAAAGGAGCAACTAAAAATGTGGTTGCTGCACAAATCTTCAAGTTGGACCATAATAGAAAATAAGTTGATTCCCTCAATTCTTTCAAAGAACAAAGTTGGGTTTTTGCATAAAGATGAATTTCATGCTACCACTGATCTCCCATAATTTTGGTGAAGGCTTTAAAGGAATATTTAAATAGGCTGTAGTGCAAATTTTCCCACTGGACCTGATTTGAAAAAGTGGTGTAGAGCTCAAAATTTCCAATGGACATAAGATATTTTTGCATAAAAGTGGTTTAAAAACATCACAAGACATCTCCAAATTTTGGTTGGAAAATTGGATAAATTTATCAAAGGGTTGTAGTTCAAATGGTACCCTAAAACCGTGGGGAACCATTTTTAAAGAAATAAAGATCAGGAAAATTATTAATTAATTAATTCCTCTGATGAAAAGAAAAGTTTTACTTGAGAGGGCACACAAGTCCAACAAAACATTTGGAAAGTTCTCACTTGGGGTAAAAACTCCATAATAATCCAAGAAAAGAATGGTTCTGAAATCAAGAAAACCAAGAAAAAGGAAAGTTAAATTTCCTGGCAAGATTCTTAATAAATAAAACATGTTTAAAATTTTGGGATGTCACATTTCCTCTAGGGCATATTTGCAACAGAAAGACGTCGATCAGATGTGCTGCGACAGGAAGCTGAAGGACTGAGGAAGTCCCTGCAGAATTCAGATGCATATTTTCTGGTGCAACAACAAGCGCTGGAGGATTTAAGCGCCAAACAAGAGAAAGTTAATAAGCTTGCTAAGCATCTTGCCAACATTATGGGTACCCAGGATATTGTTTCTTGAGATCTTCTGAAGTGGTTTCAGTCTGGATTTGTTTTGCTGCGGCGTTTATTTGCGCTGGTCGTCAACTTTGACAACCAGTGTATATGATATGCTGCTTTGTTCCCTATATTTCCACTGGTGGCGAACTTTGATGCCCAGTGGATGTAATATGTGTAATATCCATGATAGCCTAGCGTTAGTTGCTTGCTTATTTATTTCCTTGTTGTCTTGTTTATTTGTTTGCTTGTAGTAATTGCAGTTCTTTTTCCGCGGTTCGCTAGTGGCTGCAATAACCTATTTTTTAAAACTAGGCCACAATAACCATGAGCTAATATTTACTGTAGTGACACTTGGCCTCCTACTGGCCGTAGATACAGTCAGACTTCTACGGGCCGTAGAAACAATGGTTCTTCTACGGGCCGTAGAAACAATGTTTCTTCTACGGGCCGTAGAAACAATTGGCCTTGTGTAGGCCGTATCATCAATGTGCCTTATATGGGCCGTATGATCGATTGGCCAAACATGGGCCAAACAGACCGCATTATGGCCGTAAACGGGCTAGAGTTGGAATCGTCCGTTCATGTGCCGACCATAACGGGACATCGTTAATAGGCCATATTTGATGACGCTATCAAAATGGCCCAACGTATTAACGGACCACAAACGGGCTGACTGTAACCACGGGCTGAATTTGGCTCACAAGCAGAAAATGACAGTAACGGGCCGTAAGTAAACGAATGCTGGAAATGAGCCCAAGAATAAATGGGCTGTGAGAAGGCCGAAAGATAACATGGGTTGGAAACGGCCCAACGGAATAATGGGTCGTTAATGCGTATAAAATGATACACTATTCATTACGGGCCAGTTTCACCACGGGTCGTTAATAGGCCAAGAGTTACATACGGCCTCATATGGGCTGAAAGACGTCATGGGCCATACATGCGCCAGAACTGAAAACGGGCTGGAATCATATTGGATGGCCCAGATGACGCTACTGGGCCCAATTCTGATAGGGCGTAATGGGCCTTGGGTTAGCGGGCTGTAAATGGGCTATATGCGAACATGCCGTTAACAGGATTTCCATGGGCCAGCCCGCCACATTTTGACCAAGTCAAACGGGCCGGCCTTTTCACAGGAATCGTCCTCTGTTGGGCCGTGCCACGTGTCGACGTATCATAGGCGCCTTCCGTCCAATGAGTGGATGACATCTGTCCCAACGATGAGCCGACACGTGTTTCCTCCAGCCAATGATGATTTTACACGTGGAAATTCCCCATTGGTCGGGCTGTTAACGGGTTATCGGATCCAAAACCCGACTCGATAGCTTAATGGCATTCCGTTACGGTGGATGCCACGTGTCGGTCACCCTTGATGAAAGCACTTCTGTGACGCACGATTTATCGTCATGGAAGTGGACACTTCCGTGATGATAATATTGGTAATGTCATGGAACACTTCTACGACAGCACAGGTATGACTATCTTGATTATGTCATAAAATTGTCATGGATGTACATGCATGACAAAAAACACGACCTACTGTGACAAACACTTATCATCATGGAAGTATATTTTTTTGAAGTGCATGTCCAAAGCATGGTATACATGAGCGGCCACCCATCTGTGGAAGGATTGCTTCATCACGAAGGAATATAGGAATTCCAATTTTCTCCAGAACAATCATAGCCCGAATGGCGACTCAGGATCCGGCTCTCACGGACCAGGCTTTAGTGGTGGCGGTTCAAACTGTGGTTTCCAGGGCCAAGGCAATCAATGTGGTTTTAATCAATAGTCTGGTCAAGGGAATCAAAGAAGATAGCAGTTATCGAGTAATCAAGCAGCTTGAATAGTGGATGATCATGTGTTCACCATGAGTCTATGTAAACCAGACCAGAAGATTCATAAGAGGGCGGTCAACGCAGTTGAGCCGGTGATTCCCCATAATATGTGATGGTCTGAACATCCGATTCTTTGGAGCCGCGAGGATCACCCTCCGCGGGTCAACAATCCGGGTCACTTGGCTTTAGTGGTGGCGCCTCAGGTTGGAGGATACATGTTCACTAATGTCCTCACGGATGGAGGCAGCAGCATCAATATCCTTTACTACGAAACATTTCGTCGTATGAGTTTGACTGATAAGGATCTTAAGCCGTCTAACACTATTTTTCATGGTGTGGTGCCCGGTAAGTCGACATATCCAGTGGGTAAGATAGCTTTGGAGGTGGCTTTTGGTGATTATCATGATTCCAGAGTTGAAACATTGACCTTTGAAGTGGTCAAAATAAAGAGCCCTTATCACGCTTTGTTCGGGCGGCCAGCTCATGCTAAGTTCCTGGCAAGACCTTGTTAATTTTATCTGCAGCTTAAGATGCCGGGTTACAAGGGTACTATCACAGTGGATGGGAACTGGAAGATAGCCTTTGAATGTGAAGAACGCAATGCTGCTTATGCTGAGTCTGTTTGTGCAATAGAAGAGTTGAAGTTTTACAAAGATAATGTTGATCCAGCAGATATGACACCTTTGAAGAAGCCAACCACGGAGCATGACCCTCTATTGAAATTTAAGTTGGCAGACGACACTAAGTTGGTTGATTTTGTTCCTGGCGATTCATCTAAGCAGTTTAGTATCACTGCTAATCTGGATCTGAAATAGGAAAGTGTGCTCATCGAGTTCATCCGTGAGAACCAGGACATCTTTGCATGGAAGCCTTCAGACATGCCAGGTGTACCAAGGGAACTCGCTGAGCACACTCTCAATACCGATCCAAAGTTTAAGCCGGTCAAGCAATTCCTTCGTCGCTTCAACGAAGAGAGGCGTAAAGCCATTGGTGAAGAAGTGGCCTGGCTCTTGGCAGCAGGGTTCATTATTGAAGTTTTTCATCCTGAATGGTTGGCTAACCCAGTGCTGGTACTTAAGAAAAATGGTACTTGGCGCATGTGTGTGGATTACATAGACCTTAATAAAGCCTGTCTGGCTGATCCTTTCGCTCTCCCTCATATTGATCTGATTATTGATGCTACGGTGGGTTGTGAGTGTTTGAGTTTTTGGATGCTTATTCTGGGTATCATTAGATCAATATGGCAGTTAAGGACTAGGAGAAGACATCTTTCATCACTCCCTTTGGAACCTTCTTCTATGTGTCTATGCCTTTTGGGCTCAAGAGTTCCCACACGACTTACGAGCGGTGTGTTCAAAATTGCCTTCATGGTCGGATTGGACGTAATGCGGATGCTAATGTGGATGATATTGTTGTGAAGTCTAGGAAGAGGGAAACCATAATATATGATTTGAAAGATACCTTTGACAATCTCTGGGTCTACAAGATGATGCTTAACCCGGCCAAGTGTGTCTTTGGTTTACCAGCACGCAAGCTCTTGGGCTTTCTGGTTTCTGAATGGGGCATTGAAGCTAACCCGGAGAAGATCAAGGCTATCACTTCCCTGGCTAAATTGGCATGTATTAATGATGTTCAGCGTCTGACGAGTCATATTGCGGCCTTAAGCCGGTTCATAAGCCGGTTGGGTGAAAAAGCAATCCCTCTGTACCAGATGATGAAGAAAACAGATCACTTTGTCTATTGTGATGCTGCTAATCAGGCATTTGAAGCCTAGAAGAAATAGTTTGCAGAGCTGTCGGTCCTTGCTGCTCCTATTGATAAGGAGCCCTTGTTATTATATGTGGCTGCCAATGGCCGGGCTGTCAGTGTTGCGATTGTGGTGGAACGGAAGGAAGCAGGCAAGGAACATCCAGTTCAGCGGCCGGTTTATTATATCAGTGAAGTGCTTATTAAATACAAGCAGAGGTATCCGCATTGGCAGAATCTGGTATATGGGTGTTCATGGCTAGTCGCAAGCTCAAGAAATATTTCCTAGGTCATCCCATCATTGTGGTTAGTTCTGCTCTGTTGGGGGATATTATTCAAAACAGAGAGGCCACAGGTCGATCGGGTAGCCAAGTGGGCCATTGAGCTTGGACCCCATAGTTTGAAATATATGCCTCGCACAGCCATCAAGTCTCAAGCACTGGTGGATTTTATAAATGACTGGACTGAGCTACAGATGCCTGAGGTGAAGCCGGATAGGACATATTGGACTATTCACTTTGATGGATCCAGGCAGTTGGAGGGCTCGGGGCTTGAGTTGTTTTAACATCCCCACGAGGTGATAAATTTTGTCATATTTTAAGGTTGATGTTCTCTTGTACTAACAATGCAGCAGAGTATGAAGCCTTGCTCCATGGTCTTCGGATGGCTAAGGAGATGAATCTAAGCCGGGTGAGGTGTTTTGGTGACTCAGATTTGGTGGCTCAGCAAGTTTCAGGCACCTAGGATTCTAAGGACCCACTCATGGCAGCTTACCGCCGTGAGGTTGATGCTATTGCTGGTCATTTCAAAGGTTATCAAGTGGAACATGTTGATCGCAGGAAAAATGAGGCGGCTGATGCTTTGAGCCGGTTAGGGTCCCAGTGTAAGCCGGTGCCACCTAACGTTTACCTTGATATTCTGCATAACCCTTCATTCAAATTGCCTACG
Organism: Aegilops bicornis; assembly: GCA_021605145.1. Lineage (NCBI taxonomy): Eukaryota > Viridiplantae > Streptophyta > Magnoliopsida > Poales > Poaceae > Aegilops > Aegilops bicornis. The sequence continues at coordinate 551,984,204 of CM038672.1, read as the reverse complement.
GAGGAAGATCTTGCTATTCCTGACCCAGAGGTGCAATTAGTGGCATCTCTTCATGCTACTCCCGGTTGGACAGTTCCATATTTGGCTTATATGACTAGGGGCGAGTTACCTGAGGATGAAGCTTTCGCCAGACAGATAACCCGACGGTGTAAGTCAATTACTATTGTCAATGGAGAGTTGCACCACTTCAGTGTCACAGGGGTGTTTCATTGTTGTGTTTCTCCTGGGAAAGGCTGTGAGATTCTATGAGAGATTCATGAAGGAGATTGTGGTCATCATGCCGACTCTAAGTCCCTCGTAGCCAAGGCTTTTCGTCATGGATTTTATCGGCTGACGACTCATACTGATGCAGAAGATTTGGTAAGTAAATGTGATGGCTGTCAGAAATTTTCAAAACGAGCTCATGTGCCGGCTCAAGAATTGAGGATGATTCCAACTACTTGTCCGTTTGCAGTATGGGGGCTTGATATGGTGGGACCTTTCAAAAGATCTAAGTATAAAAAGACCCACCTTTTGGTGGCGGTTGGTAAATTTACAAATTGGGTTGAGGCAGAGCCGGTCAGTAAGGGTGATGCGGCGACAGCGGTTCAATTCATCAAAAAGGTGATTTTCCGTTTTGGTTATCCCCATAACATTATAACTGATAATGGCACTAATTTTTCCAAGGGTGCTATGAAAGAGTTCTGTCAACGTGAGCATATTCGTCTTGATGTGTCATCAGTGGCTCACCCCTAGTCCAATGGCCAAGCTGAAAGAGCCAATCAAGGGATTTTGAGAGGTATCAAGACCCGGCTTATGGCCCCTTTGAAGAGGATGGCGGGTTGTTTGGTGGAGGAATTGCCCTCAGTGTTATGGAGTATCAATACTACCCCAACAGATCTACGGGTTACACGCCTTTCTTCATGGTTTATGGAGCAGAGGCGGTTCTCCCTAGTGACATCCGTCACGACTCGCACCGTGTGGCGGCTTATGTTGAAGCTGATAACGAAAAAGCACGCCAGGAGGCTCTTGACCTGCTGGATGAGGAACGTAACTGTGCAGTCGCTCATTTGGTGATTTACCAGCAAGATCTGCGTCGTTATCATAGCCGCCAGGTTAAAACCAGAACCTTTCAAGAAGGATATTTGGTGCTCCACTTCCATGAAGATAAATCGCGCGTCATGGAAGTTCTTTCGTCAAGGGTGATCGACACGTGGCATCCACCGTAACGGGACGCCGTTCAGCTATTGGGTCCGGTTTTGGATCCGATAACCCGCTAACAACCCGGACCAATGAGGATTTTCCACGTGTAAAATTCTCATCGGCCGGAGGAAACACGTGTTGGCTCACCGTTGGGACAGATGTCATCCATTCATTGGACAGGAGGCGCCTATGATATGTAGACACGTGGCACGGCCCAACAGAGGCCCATTTCAGTGAAAAGGACGGCCCGTTTGACATGGTCAAAAGGTAATGGGCCGGCCCACGGAAAGCCTGTTAACGGCCTGTTCGTATATAGCCCATTTATGGCCCGCTAACTCACGGCCCGTAACGACCTATCTGAATTAATCCTAGTAGCTTCATTTGGGCCTTCCAACACTAGTAGAAAATGAGCCGTTTGTCCCGGTTTGTAAGGCCCATTTGTCCCGGTTGGGGAACCGGGACTAAAGGGTCGGTACTGAAGCCCTATACCTTTAGTTCCGGTCCTTGCACCAACCGGGACAGATGTGCTTCCACGAGGCCACTGCGGTGAGCCCAGGCAGGAGGGCCTCTGGTCCCGGTTGGTAGCACCAAACGGGACCAAAAGGCATCTACGCATCAGCAGCTGGCAGGAGCTGAGGTTTTTTTTAAAGGTGGTTTATGGGGTTTTGGGGGGTTAATTTAGGGTGTTAACTAGCTAATAGAGAGATGTGTCCTCTCTTATCTCTGTGCTTGGTCGAAGCTACGTACTATACGTATAGAGAGGCCCTCGACACGCTAGCTAGTAAGCAAATGAAGGAAACCATTAAGAACAGAAGTTCGTCATGAACATATGCATACCGAGAGAAGTGATATCGACCTCTCCTTCTTAGAGAGACTTGGGCGAACAACAAGTTTTCGTACATCTATCCGACGCTACTGGCTACATATATACAATATGAAGATCTCTTACAATATAATCCCCTAATTATATATGAACTCAGCTGCAACATGGTATTCTCCGTCTTTATTGATGACGTGGTCAAGAAAGAATCCCGTCAATTCCTCTCGAATTGCTTCGATGCGATCTTGTGGTAGGAGTTCATTCTACATCTACCACATCTAATTTGAAGAAGGGGGTTGATACATATATATGAATGAAACTCAACAGAAATGATGGTATAATAAAATGAAATTGTGAATATCATTGCTTTACACACCTCATATTGGCTTTTAGAGTATCCCCGCTTATTTTTGCAAGTCGCGTTGTAGATGAACTCGCACACATAGTATCCACAGTAATCATTCCCTTCTACCTGCCACAAGCACTTTACGAGAAATAAAGGTCAATCAAACTGATATTGAAAGCATTATAAATGGGATTGATGGAAGTAGCTAGAATCAACGGGAGATGCGCGGAACTAGCTAGCTAGTAGTACTTACTTTCGGGTATGTAAATCGCAGCTCCCTCGGCAGTCCTGGAGATTGTGCGGTGAGTACTTTCCAAACCCTGCGAGACAAAGAAAATAATTACTTGATATCAGGAAATGAACAAAAAGTTGTCGATATGTATCAGGATTGGACTTACTTGTTGAGAATTTTAGTCATGTCCGCATATGTATCAGGATTTTTTCATCTCGAGTCTAAGACGGTTACTAGTCCCTCCTCAAGCTTAATCTCTAGGAGAATATAGTGGTACCTGCGCACGCATGCATAACTCATCAATTACATTACTATAACCTCGAGTAATAAGGGAAAGCGAATATGCACAAGACAATAACACTCACTTGCATTCGTAAGGAAAGAGTATTTTATCTTTGTTTTGATTTTTTACGAACGATTTGAGCAAGTTGGCCTCGGTTACTCTGGCTTTAAATTTAACCGTAAATTCATCTATGAGATTTGTGTTAATGAACCCAATATCATACATTTTTGCTTTTCTGCATTCGACGATCTTCAATCTGCATAATATAGTGATAATAATTATAAATACATGCAATGAAAGAGCTGAGCTATATATAGAGACTTAATGACAGAGGTAGTACTTACAGATAGTAGCAAGTGACCGTTAATTTATCGAGGGCCTTTTGATTGAAAAAGGCGAAAAACTCCTCAAATGGAATAGACAACAGATCAATTTGAATGAGGCCACGCTCCTCTTTAACTCTCAGCGTCAAAGTATTTGTCCCGCCAGAGTCTCTGTAGGTTTCCGTGTACCAATCATGGAATCTTCGCATCATCGTTGTTAGAGATCTTTCAAATTTGATGAGAGGCTTCCTGTAATGGTATTTGTGTTCGTCCACCTCCAAGAAATCATAATGTACATATTCGGGCAGGTAATCTCCAAGATTGGTATTGGGCAAAATCTCCGGATGATTAGCGACGATATCGCTAGACACCTTGAGCGAGGGGCACGATTGGTTCGCTTGTTCACCGAGCTAGGCAATTTTTTTCCCAGCTCGTCGTTCTGCTAAACTTCGATCACTAATAGTACTTCCCGACCGCTTCGTTTCCTTATATGCCTTTTCAGTAATGCGCTCATAGTTGTTTTTCGGCGGAGACGTTGGTGGTTTCTTCAGGGCATCGATAGGGCACTTCAATTTCACCAGATCTATCTTCTCCTCTGGAGGTGGATGTTTCTTTGCTTTCACCGCTTGAAAGAAGTTTGTCACTTCGGCTTCCACGATCTTCGCGGTTTTCTCCACGGTCCTCTCGTATGGTATCTTGTCTAGAGGCTTGAGAGATGGACCGAATCTGTATTGCCTCCCGCCTCTGGCTGCACTGCTAGACGCCGGAGCAGACGGAGCGGCTGCGGCTGTCTTCCTTCCTTGCTTACGAGGTGGAGGAGAAGGACTACGACGCGCCGAAGCAGCTAGAGCACCGGCGGGTCTCTTCCGCCTTTGCTGACGAGGGGGAGAAGGAGGAGGGTGGCTGCTCGGGCGCATCGGCGCAGGCGGAGAAGGAGGTGGAGTGCCGCCATGCACCGTAAAAGGAGGTTGAGTGCCTTGATCACTCACTAGAGGAGGAGGCGGAGTTCCCTGACTCGCCGGAGGAGGAGGCGGAGGCGTCCAATTCGGAAGGTTGATGAGCTCCTTCCGCCATAGGCATGGAGTCTTCAGAGCAGAACCTAGCCGAGTCTCCCCTGCACCGGAAGGGTGGTCAAGCTTGAGGTCCTCAAATCCATCCGTTATTTCGTCCACCATCACCCTAGCTTATCCTTCTGGAATTGGACCGCAGAGAAAAGTTGCGTTGGGTTCAGGAGGTCGAACAGAGCCAACAGCCGCCTTGACTTTGAAGTTCTGCCATTGCGTCATAAGGTGGCAATGATGAGACTCCGTGATAGCATCCACGGGGTAGCTAGCAGGAGCCGTGAAGACATGCTCCAGCTGAAGCGGCTCGGTGGAATCCATGCTGCTTCTCCGCTGATATGGAAGGGTAGCTTCTGGGGTAGCTTCGGCAGGTCGCTTGCTGCGAACTGCTTCTTGTTCCTTTAGCCCTTGTACCCTTGCGTGCAGCGCCTGGAGTTGGGTCCGCTCCACTTTCTTCCTCCTCTCCTGGCATTTGTAACTGCCTGCCTCCGAAAACCCAGCCTTCCACGGAACGGAGCCTGGCGTGCCTCATGTCCGTCCAGGGTGCTCAGGATTCCCGAGGGTCATTGTGAGCTCGTCGTTCTCTCTGTCTGGAACGAACGTCCCTTGCTGCGCTGTATCGATATACTGCTGAAGCTTCTTGACGGGTATTTCAAGTTGGTCGTTCATCCAAACGCACTTCCCTGATACAGGTTCCAAGGTTCTGCCAGCCCCGAAGAACCAAGTCCGGCAACGGTCTGGCCAGTTCAATGTCTTTGGTTCGACCCCTTTATCAAGCAGGTCATTCTCAGCCTTGGCCCACAACGGCCAGGCTTTGAGGTAGCCACCTGACCTCGTGTGATGGTGAAGCTTCTTCTTCGCAGCATTTTTCTTGTTTGTCGCCGACATCTTCTTACTCTACTCCGATGTCTTATAGGCCACAAATGCGGGCCACTGATCTCTGATCTTCTTATATCGGCCGGTAATTTTGGTGTCTTTTCTTTGTCGACGAACTTTGTTTTCAGCTCATTCTTCCACCTCCTGAATAGATCTGCCATCTTCCTAAGAGCATGAGACTTGATCAATTGCTCTTTAACTAGCTTCTCCTGATCCTCCTCTGGCGGTAGGGTGAAATTTGCCTTCAGCGCGGTCCAAAGATCATCTTTCTGCATATCGTTGACATAAGACACCTCAGGGTCTTCCTTCTTAGGATTAAACCATTGATGGATGCTGATCGGGATCTTGTCCCTAACAAGAACCCCGCACTGAGTAGAAAATGCTTCCTTGGTCCTGATGGGTTCAATCGGTTGGCCATCGCGCGTGATTGCTGTGATCGTGAACCTTTCATCTGAGCCCAACTTTTTCTTCGCGCCTTGTTTCCTTACGGAAGTTGTGCTTGATCCGGAGGGCTAGAAAAAAGATGGAATATGAGAGTTAATACGTGTACATACCAAAACAATGAATGCATCAATTAGCTAGTCAGCACAGGCTTAATTAATATATATACCTGGCCGGACTCTGTTCGGTCACCGGAGCCATCATAATCATGTCCTTCCTCCTCCATTATTTGATAACCGTAGCCTGCTTCACCCTCTCCTTCCAGACCATCGGTTTCGTTGAGATACGACATGACATCACCTCCGGCTGCGATTATATCCCCCAACACCTCTTCTGCTGCCTCGTCTCGTCCGTGCTCCATTGTTTCTGCAAATATTACAACATAGCAATTATTATACAGACATGACAGCAGGTGGATATATTAGTGGCAAACGTAGACCTAGCTACCTAATCACAACCAGGAATCATATTAGTGGCCTCGATGCTTCTCTAGGTTTTATGGTGGTCTCGGCAACGCTTCAAGGGCACGGGGTGGCCTCGACGACAATGCTCGTCGATCCTCGACCCTTGACCCCTCGACGACCCTCGACCCCTCGGCCCCTCGATGACCCTCGAACCCTCGACGACCCTCGAACCCTCGATGACTCTCGCCCCTCAGTGACATCTACCCTAGTTCCCGACCGTCGCCGAAGAGAATAAGAAAAGAATAGAGGAGGAGATCAAAGAAAAAAAAGAAGAAAAAAAAGAGGAGAAGAAGAAAAAATAGAATAATTAATCCTACTTTTTCTTCTTCTCCTCTATTCATTTCTTCTTCTCCTCTTCTTTTTCTTCTTTTTTCCTCTTCTTATTTATTTCTCCTCTTCTTCCTCTCCTCTTCTTCTCCTTCTTCTTCTCCTTCTTCTCCTTCTTCCTCTTCTTATTTTCCTTTTCCCTCTCCTTCTTTTTCTTCTTCTTCCTTCTTCCTAGATAAAACTTTTCTAAAAAATGTAACTTTTGCATATATAAATTTTTTTATTCTTCTTCTTCTTCCTTCTTCCTGGCTAGATATATAAAACTTTTCTAAAAATGTAACTTTTACATATATAAAACTTTTTCTTCTTCTAAATTTTGCATACATAGATAAAAACTTCTCTAAAAATCAAACTATTGAATATATGAATATATATACACGGAGAACATACATACATATATACATTTTTATAAAAATGCAAAAAAACATAAATAAAATACATTTATTCACATAAACACACATTTACACATATATACACATATATACACATACACACACATATACAAAAAATACATGTATGAAAAAAATGCAGGGCAGGGGCGGCGGGGCGGCACGCAGGTCGGCGCGCCTCGCCAACACAGGGCTGGGGCGACGGAGCGCAGGGCAGGGGCGGCGGCATGGCAGCAACGTGCCGTCGACGGCGGCCAAGATCTGAGGAGGAGGAGGAGGATCGAGGCGCTCATAGCAAGGGGGCGTTGGAGACGAGGAGCATGCTCGGGGGCGCCGGACGGCAAAGGGGCGCTCGGGGGACGGGGGCAGGGGCGCGCGGGCTCGGGGACGACTTTGGCGACGGCGATGGAGATGGCGACGACGAGGCACGGGCGACGCGACGGCGCGTTCGGGGGCGATGGCAGGGGCGGCGGACCGCGTCGGGGCAGCCTGGCAGCGTCGATGAGCTCGGTGTCGTTAGGAGACAACTGGCGATGATACTGCCAAATTTTCTAAGTGTGAGCTTATATAGAAAAGCATTTAGTCCCGGTTGGTGACACCAACCGGGACCAAAGGTCTCCTTTCAGCAGCCCAAAGGGCGGGAAACAGAGACCTTTGTTCCCAGTTGGTGGCACGAACCAAGACCAAAGGGTGGTATGCGTACCGGTTCGTCCCACCAACCGGGACCAGAGGTGGTCATTGGTCCCGGTTGAAAGTTGGCATGGTATAATCATTTCACCCACATAGCATGTGCTAAAAAGTTGAGAGGGTTACGGGAAAAACAGGATGCACTTCCTGTACAAAATGGACAAACTCTTTCGAAGTATCAGGGTTTCGGACGAAAACTTATCTGTTACAAAGGGATTTCATTTTTTTGAACTTATTTGAACTCCAGACTTTTTGTGTGTTCAAAATGCACCATTCAAAGCCACATCATCAATTTTCAACGCTTTCGGACTTCATTTGTTATTTTTCATGCATTTACTTATTTTTTTGATCTATAAGACCCTGAAATTCGAAAGCATTTTAAATAATCTATGAAATGGTTGAAAGTTGGCATGGTATCATCATTTCACCCACATAGCATGTGCAAAAAGATGAGAGGGTTACGGCAAAAACTAGATGTCGGGGAAACGACACCTATGGGATCACTGGAATCCCTTCTACGGTCGGCGGGCGCGGGGTTGTGAGAAGTGCAGGTCTAACAGGAAGCACATGAATCGTTTACCCATGTTCGGGCCGCGAGGATGCGTAATCATAGTACTGCTTTGGTTGATGTATTGAGTGTTCTCATGTTCTTGAGCAAGCTAAGGGGTGTAACATGCCCAAAAGAGTCGAATCCCCCTCTTGGTCGCCCCGGGCCTCCTTTTATAGGCAAAAGGGGTCACCACAGTGGCACACAGGAGGTGGAAAGGTCTACAGTGCGCGAGCTTATCGCTCGGCATTACAAGACAAAGCGCATTAAATCCGCTACTTAGGTGTCTATTAGCTTTATTGGGGACGGGAACGAGGCCCGTCCCGTCCGTCTCCGCTTCGCCTCGCTTCGACAGGTGACCAGGCCAGCGATGCGTGCATTGCCATGTAGGCAGGCCGGCAGCTGAGGTGGCGCGGTGGCAGGGCCTTCATGAATATTTGCATGCCACCACGCAAGTGCTTGATGATTTGGTGTAGAGGCCGCCCGTCGCCACGCAGGTGCGTGCCCAGCTGGTTGAGCTAGCACCTACTAGGGGACGGCGGTGGAGTCTTGGCTTGTGCGGGCCTTGCAGTGGCCCCGCTGATGCCCTCGGCAAGGGTCTTGCCGGGGGCCCGGCAAGGGTCTTGTCGTGGCGTTGCAGTCGTCCCCGGCAAGGCGCTTGCTGGGGGTCTTGTGGATCCCCTCTGCTAGGATCTCGCCGAGGGTCGCCGTCTTCTGGTCCTCATCTGATCTTCTGTGTTTATGATCTTGACAAAGATTTGCATGCCACCACGGGGGTGCCTCCCGATCCCTAGTTCCAATGCGTTTGGTGGTGTCGAAAATCATGGGCTCAAGGGAGGCTCGCTCTGTTGGCATCGGGCAGGGTGCCCCGGCAAGGTCCTTGCCGGGGCTGCGGAGGCTGCCTCGGGAAGAACCTTGCCGAGGGAGTCTACCTTGTATCCTTGCCCTCTTGTGTTCCTAGTCTTGCTGTTGCCTTGGCCGCCTTGTGCTTTAGCTTCTTCCCGGTTTCCCTCCTCTGCCCTGCTTAGCGTGGCCGTGGGCGCGGCTCTGATTGTCCGTGCACAAGTAAAGGGTTACAAAGGAGTGCCCCTACTTTAGTACACCGACAGGAGCCCCCGGTCCTGGGCCACACATAAGCACGACACGTTGTTGGGCCAGGCCCAGAACGGTGCACGGGCAGTCGGGGCGGGAAAAGAGGCAGCCTGCATCTTCCCCGTAAAAAAGGAATAACCGCGGGCACGCTGCTCATTTACCCTTCGTGCTTTCCCCAATCTCGGAACCGCCGTCCCCTTCGTCCTCCTTCTCAAGCTTCTTCCTTTGGTCGCCGCCGCCGCACCTTTGCCATCCTCAATTCCTTGCTTCCTGCAGCTGCCATGGCACCCAAGATCAACAGAGGCAAGGGAGTCGCCAAGGACGCCGGGGAGAAGGAGCCACCGAGGAGTGGGTTGGCGGTGTGGCGGACGCAGCACGCCTACTTCCCATCGATGGTCGATGCGATCGAACTCCGGGATTACTTTAAGCACTTGTGGGGGTGCAAGATGAGAAGCGAGACGACGGGGCATCCAGTCACGCACGTCATCACCATCGCCTTTGCCGAAGCCGGCCCGAATAGGTACCCGTTCTTCGTTGACTACTTTTCTTGTGGCCTCTGCCCCCCTTCTCTGATTTCTTCAGCGACATCATGGACACCTACGGCTTCTACCTTCTTGATTTTACTCCAAATGTCGTGTCGTGCATGGCTCCCTTTGTGCACCTCTGTGAGGGTTTCGCCGGGGTGCATCCCAACACGGCGATCTTCCGCCACTATTTCTTCCCTCGCATCCAAAGGGGGGCGCTATTTCCGGTTGCATCGCGTGGATCCCTAGGACCCATGAGAAAGAGACATATCCAGACGGTGCCCAGAAGGAGAGGTGGGAGGAGTGGCAAGGCCCGTGGTGCTGGATTGAGGAGAAGGACCCACCAGCATTCTGTGAGGTTCGCCAGGCGCCGCCGGTCCGCAGAAGCGACTGGAGCGATGTCGACGTCAACGACAAGAAGCTCACGATCGCCACCACAAGGATCCTTCGTCTAACCGAGGCTGGGCTCACCCTTGAGATGATCGGGGCGGATTTCATCCGCAGCCGAATCGCTCCGCTGCACAACAAGGGGAGGCCGGCCTGGCTCTTCATGAATGCCGCCGACATCATGAGGCTCCGCCCCAGCCTGGACCACAACTTCATGGTGATGGGGCACGCCCACTTCTGCCAGCGGCTCTTTCAGCTCGACGTGAACCGCCACGGCGAGGTTGAGCAGTCCGGTAAGGCCGCGAAGGCTGGCAAGGTCGCCAAGGGGCCCTTGTTCAAATTGTCGGCGGAGGTGGTCCCGCTGAGCAACAACTCGCGTTGAAGCGACATCATCGCCATGATGCCGGAGTTCAACGCGGACGGCCTCATCCCAAATTGGGCCGAGCCGCCGGAGGATCAGGTGCAGGAATTTTTCAACACCTTGGAGGAGAAGTATGTCAGCGCCGAGCCACAGCTCATTCAGGACACCACCTAGACGGAGCTGGACTACATCGCCACCAGGGCGGTGGAGGTGGAGCTTGTCAAGGAGGCCGACAGTGCCGGCGGCGTGGAGGACAAGGCCACGACGACAGCAGAGGAGAAGGTGCTCGCCCAGTGGGCGGAGGCCATTGGGGAGGCCAGCAGCACCGGCACTGGGGCCCCTCTCGTTGAAGATGTGGTCGACGATTCATCGGAGGAGGAGGCCGGGGTTGTCGACCCTCCGGTTACAGGGAGAGGGCGAGTCCTGCGGTGGGCCACCTCCAGTGAGCCGGTCCGGACCATCAGGGTCGTAAAACCGCGGCAAGCCCTGGAGGGGTCCGCGCGCTAGACAAGGGCCGGGGCGGCGAAGAGGCTGGTGAAGGCCGCGGTGGCGAAGAAGAAAGCATATGCCTGTTCTTCGTCCAAGAGCCCACCGACCCCATCTGCTTCCCCTCCTCCCGCAGATGACGATGCGGAGGTTGTCTTTGATTTCGGGTCCCTCAGCCCAAGGAGGAAGAGGAAGGCAACAGAGGAGGAGGTGGAGGACGAGTAAGTATCTTGCTCCTCTTTGTCATCTCCGTCTCCTCAATCTGTGTCGCTTGCCTTGACCTGTTCTTCTTATTTGCAGGGATGCGGAGACACTGGCCCAGAGGGTGAAGAGGGCCATGGCGTCGGCGAGCGGCCAGCCCCCGGCAGGTACTTCCGGCACACCGCTAGTAGTGTCGAGCAGCCCGGACAACAACCCCCTGCACAGCCCCCAGCGTAAGCTCTCCACTCACCCCTCGTCAACGTGTGTCGGTGGTATGATCCTTTGGCGCTGAACTTGCCGTGGTTGCAGGAGGAGGATAATAGCAGGAGGAGCCACAGAGGGCTACCCCCAACGCGCCGCCCCCATCGACCATGCCGCCCCGAGGGGTGTCCCCGGCAAGGGCACTAAGCACCGAGCCCATGCACACGGACGAGGAGGAGGCGAACTCGCACGCTGGTTGCTTCGCCTCGGCGCCAAATGTTGGCGGGGAGGGGACCTCTGCCTCTCAGCCTGGCACGGGTAAGTTACTCGCCTCCCGTCCCTATTCATTTTCTGTTCTTTCTGACTCTTGTTCTTGGCCTTGCCTCATCCCATTTTTGGTATCCAGATCGTCCGTCCGCGGAGCAGGAGGACATAGACACCGTCATTGAGGATGTTGCCAAGGCCGTCGAGGCGGAGGCCGAGAAGATCGCCGCCGAGGAGGCCGCCAAGGGCGCTAGTGAGGACGCCGCCAAGGGGCCTGCCGGGGAGCCCGGCAAGGCTACTGCCGAGGAGGCCGGCAAGGGGCCTGCCGAGGAGGAGGTGGTTGATGACCAGCCTTTCTCCTCAGCTACCTCTGGCTTAGGAAGGTATCTGAGGGTGAGCGACGACCTTTTCGTCCACCTCCCAGGGTCGTCGAGTTCCAGGGCGCCCATCGAGGGAGAGGTGTTCGACGAAGAGGTGCTTGCCGCCGCCGGGCTCGAGGTTGTTGACGAGCCGAGCACCAGTGGCGACGATTCACGGGAGGAGCGGCTTCTCCAGGCCATGGGTGCTAGCTTCCGGAAGTTCCAAGTGCTCCAACAGCCCCTCCTGGACAAGACCAAGTCCAGGAAGGCAACGGTGGACAAGGCGGAGTCGTACCTCAAGGGACGCGTCACCGAGGCGCAAACCTGGTTCTGCCAGGCTTGCGAGGAGCTGAAGGGCGCCCAGGATGAGCTGGCCAAGCGCGAGGTGGAGCTCACCATGAAGCGGGCCGACATCAAGAAGGCCCAGGAGATGGCAGAGAACTTGGCCGCTGCAGCCGAGGCCGCTCGAACCCAGCACCAGGCCGCGCTGAACTCCCAGGAGGAGGACCTTGCCGCGCGTGAGGAGAAGCTTGCCGCAACGCTCCGCGGCAATGATGAGGAGGTGGAGAAGCTCGTTATGCAGCGGACCCAGGAGCTGGAGGAGAGGCACAAGGAGGCACTCGATGCCCAGGCTCTGGCTCACGCCGACAGGGTGATGGAGCTGGAGGTGGAGCGGGACGGGCTGAAGGACCAGACCCAGAAGCTGGCAAAGGAGAAGGAAACACTCAATGGTGCCCTGGCGGAGGCGCAGGGCGCAGTCTTCAGCAAGGTTGAGCAGCTCTCCAAGGCCAACGACTCCATCAAAGACCTGAAGCTGAAGCTGGAGGGCCTTGAGGAAATGCTCTCAGAGGCCAATGCTCGGGAGGAGACCCTGGCCAAGGATCTGGAGGCCGAGAAGCTGCAGCGGAAGAACAAAGCCGCCAACCACAAGGATTTTGTGGAGGGCGAGAATCGCTGGATCAGCCGCCTCGAGGACGTCACCGGCAGGATCACCATGCAGCTGGCCACCATGGGTATGCCAAACGTGAGGTACGCCTAAGATCGCAGCACGACCTCCAATGCCAGGCTGACCCTATTCTTCAAGGGTGTCCTCGGGGCCCTAGAGCAGCTCCACTCCAATCAGGCAGTCTCTCTGGCCAACGAGTCTCGGAGGCTCCGCCGGGGTGCCATGACCAAGGTCCTCACCAAGGTGGCGTACTGGAACCCCGACCTCGACTTCGATGCCGCGGTGAAGATCTTGCTTGAGGGTGTTGACCTCACGGCGCTCAAGGAGTGTATCATGCCCATCATCAGCTGCATCGACAAAATCGAGAGGGTGGAGGGCCAGCGCCGGGATTAGGCACCCCGTTTCTCATCACCGCTGTAGGTTCATGACCAAGACAATTTCTATCTTTAGTTAGAACCATAGCAATAATGGATGTAATATAACTCTGCAGTACTTTTGATACTATGCAAGTTAATTTCCTGTTCAATCCCCCCTTTGTATGTTCACCCTACGCTAATTGGGTAGGCTTGCCGGCGCGTAAACCCAGGGCGTCTCATTGGGGATGGATCCCCAATGGCATGCCGGGTCTGCTTGCTGCCAGGCGAACCACCTTACCTCTCTCAACGCGGCCGCTCGAACTGTCGAGCTTGACTCGAGTCAGAATCGAGAGCGTTACGAATTGCGGAAGGCTACCGTGCCGTTCTCGACGCGGCCACTTAAGCTGTTGAGCGGACTCGAAACAGAGTAAGAGCGTTACCAATAGTGGAATGGCCCCATTGCGTGCAGGTTTTCCGAAAAAGGACGGGATCTCTGAGGGGAATAACCTTATATAAAAAGGAAATATTTAATGTCCGGCGTTACTTAGCTTTTCTGTCATCGCACGGCATCCACCATGTCTGCACACAGCGCCGTCAGGCTTGGTCGTCTCCCTCCTCGGGACGACGGCCACGATGGAGCCGCTACTCCGATCAGATTAGATTTCCACAACTGCGCCCCCTACCTGGCGCGCCAAAGATCTCGGGGAAACGACACCTATGGGATCATTGGAATCCCTTGTACGGTCGGCGGGGGCGGGGTTGTGAGAAGAGCAGGTCTAACAGGAAGCACACGGATCGTTTACCCAGGTTCGGGCCGCGAGGATGAGTAATACCCTAGTCCTGCTTTGGTGGATGTATTGAGTGTTCTTCTGTTCTTGAGCTAGCTACGGGGTGTAACTTGGCCAAAAGAGCCGAATCCCCCTCCTGGTCTCCTAGGGCCTCCTTTTATAGGCAAAAGGGGTCGCCACAGTGGCACACAGGAGGTGGAAAGGTCTACAGTGAACGAGATTATCGCTCGGTATTACGGGACAAAGCGCATTAAATGTGCTACTTAATTAGGTGTCCATTAGCTTTATTGGGGGCGGGAACGAGGCTCGTCCCGTCCATTTCCGCACCGCCTCGCTTCGACACGCGCCCAGGCCAGCGATGCGTGCGGTGCCATGTAGGCAGGCAGGCAGCTGAGGTGGCGCGGTGGCAGGGCCTTCACGAAGATCTGCATGCCACCACGCAAGTGCTTGCTGAGTTGGTGTAGAGGCCGCCCGTTGCCACGCAGGTGCCTGCCCAGCTGGTTGAGCTAGCAGCTACTTGGGGACGGCGGTGGAGTCTTGGCTTGTGCGGGCCTGACAGTGGTCCCGCTGATGCCCTCGGCAAGGGTCTTGCCCGGGGCCCGGCAAGGCGGTTGCCGGGGGTCTTGTGGATCCCCTCGGCTAGGATTCCGGCGAGGGTCGCCGTCTTCTGGTCCTCATCTTGTGTGTTTATGATATTGACAAAGATCTGCATGCCACCACGGGGGTGCCTCCCGAGCCCTGGTTCCAATGCGTTTGGTGGGGTCGGAAATCGTGGGCTCAAGGGAGGCTCGCTCTGTTGGCATCGGGCATGCTGCCCCGGCAAGGCCCTTGCCGGTGCCGCGGAGGTTCCCTCGGCAAGAACTTTGCCGAGGGAGTCTACCTCGCCTCCTTGCCCTCTTGTGTTCCTGGTCTTGGCGTTACCTTGGCTGTCTTGTGCTTTGGCTTATTCCTGGTTTCCCTCCTCTGCCCTACTTAGCGTGGCGGTGAGCGCGGCTCTGACTGTCCGTGCACAAGTAAAGGGGTACAAAGGAGTGCCCCTACTTTAGTACACCGACACTAGATGCACTTCGTGTACAAAACGGACAATCTCTTTCGAAGTATCAGGGTTTCATATGGAAACTCACCTGTTACAAAGGGATTTCATTTTTTTGAACTTATTTGAACTCCAGACTTTTTGTGTGTTCAAAATGCACCATTCAAAGCCACATCGTCAATTTTCAACCCATTCTGACTTTATTTGTTATTTTTCATGCATTTACAAATTTTTTTGAGCTATAAGACCCTGAAATTAAAAAGCATTTCAAATGAACACTGAAAAGGTTGAAAGTTGGCATGGTATCATCAATTATGCAGGCCCTTAATGTACTCGGAGGTGTGTCTGTCACCGTACATCCATTATCGGTTCATCAACATGCATTATATATAATTATGTGTGTGAAAAACCATTACAAATTCACATGGATAGATAAGTGACAAAATTAATAGAAGTTCGTCATCACATTAAAACCAAAGTACATACATAGTTCAAATTGAACAACATATAGCTCTCCAGAGCATCTAGTTAAACCATACGTTGAAACTATGTAAAACCTTTCAATGCAACAACAAATGCAATCATAATCACAACCAAGGAAACAATTGATCCAACGGCATAATGATACCAAGCCTCGGTATGAATGGCATATTTTCTAATCTTCCTAATCTTCAACCGCATTGCATCCATCTTGATGTTGTGATCACTGACGACATCGGCAACATGCAACTCCAATATCATCTTCTCCTCCTTAATTTTTTTATTTTTTCCTTCAAGTAATTGTTTTCTTCTTCAACTGAACTTAACCTCTCGGCAATAGGGTCGGTTGGAATTTCCGGTTCAACTACCTCCTAGATAAATGAAATCTATGTCAACTTGATGGGCATAATTGTCATAAACAATAAATGAACCAAATAGTTATAAAAGATAATATATACCACATCCGAATCATAGCCAGGACGAGGGCCGACGGGGGCGGATACCAAAACCATCGCACTATATAATAACAAGCAATAATAAAAGTAAGAAAATTATACAAGTATCTATTTAAAGTAAGAATTGTTTTCTTTCAGAAGAAGATAAGAACAAGTGGCTCACCACGGTGGTGCCGGCGACGAGATCGGGGAAAAATGGAGCTTGGAGGTTGACCTTCGAGAGGAGAAAGCGTAACTAGTGTGCCTCGGGCATTTCATCAAACACCTCATGTGCATAGGAGGTGAGCTAGAGCACCCAAATGCCCTCCCCTCGCCCCCACAAAAAACAGAGCACTGTGGAGTGCTCTGGTTGCGGGCGAGGGGTATATATAGGCAACTCATTTGTCCCAGTTCGTGGTGGGAATCGGGACTAAATGCCCCCCCTAGCTTTTGTTCCGGTTCAAGCCACGAACCGAGAAAAATGTATGTGGGCCAGGAGCGAGGCCCATTGTTCCCGGTTCATGCCAGGAACCGGGACAAATGGGTCCAGAAGAACCGGGACCAATGCCCACGATGCCTAGCCGGCCCCCTGGGCTCACAAACCGGGACGTATGACCCCATGGGTCCCAGTTCGTGACTGAACTGGGACTAATGGGCTGGCCAGGCCCGAACGAAAGCCATGTTTTCTAGTAGTGCAATATGGTTCCAGTCCGTTGTAACTTCCGGCCCATGTATGGCCCATGATGTCTTTCGGCCCACACGAGACCATTTGTAACTCTTGGCCCATTAACGGCCCGTGGTGAGTCTGGCCCGCAATGAACAGTGTACCCCTTTATACCCATTAACAGCCCATTATTCCATTGGGCCATTTCCAACTCGGGTTATCTTTCGGCCTTCTCGGGGCTCATTTATTCCTGGGCTCATTTCCAGCATTCGGATACATACGGCCCATCATTGGCCTTTTCTGCCTATGGGCCAAATTCAGCCCACGGTTACAATCGGCCCGTTTGCGGTCAGTTACTCCATTGGGTCATTTTCAAAACGTCATCAAATACGGCCGATTAACGACGGCCTCTTAATGTCGTCCCATGAACGGACGATTCCAAATCTAGCCCGTTTACGACCCATCATGCGGTCTGTTATTGGCCCATGTTTGGCCTATCGATCATACGGTACGTAGAAGGCCTACTGATGCTTGATACGTCTCCAACGTATCTATAATTTTTTATTGTTCCATGCTATTATATTATCTGTTTTGGATGTTTATGGGCTTTATTATGCACTTTTATATTATTTTTGGGACTAACCTATTGACCCAGAGCCCAGTGCCAGTTCCCGTTTTTCCCTTGTTTCAGTGTTTTGAAGAAAAGGAATATCAAATAGAGTTGAAACAGAATGAAACCTTGTGGAGAAGTTATTTTTGGAAGGAAAGCAACCTGGGAGACTTGGAGTCCACGTCAAGAAAGCAACGAGGAAGGCACGAGGCAGGGGGAGTGCCCACCCCCTGGGCGCGCCCTCCACCCTCGTGGGCCCCTCGTGGCTCCCCTGACGTACTTCTTTCACCTATATATACTTATATACCCTAAAACGATGGGGGAACATAATAGATCGGGAGTTACGCACTTGCAAGCCTCTTGTAGCCACCAAAACCAATCGGACGCTATTAGGCACTCACGGGAGGGGGGAACCCTCATCGGTGGCCATCTTCATCATCCCGGTGCTCTCCCTGACGAGGAGGGAGTACTTCACCCTCGGGGCTGAGGGTATGTACCAGTAGCTATGTGTGATCTCTCTCTCTCTCTCTCTCTCTCTCTCTCTCGTGTTCTTGATTTGGCACGATCTTGATGTATCGCGAGCTTTGCTATTATAGTTGGATCTTATGTTGCTTCTCCCCCTCTACTCTATTGTAATGGATTGAGTTTTCTCTTCGAAGTAATCTTATCGGATTGAGTCTTTAATGATTTGAGAACACTTGATCTATGTCTTGCCGTGCGTATCTGTGGTGACAATGGGATATCACGTGATCCACTTGATGTATGTTTTGGTGATCAACTTGCAGGTTCCGCCCATGAACCTATGCATAGGGGTTGGCACACGTTTTCGTCTTGATTCTCCGGTAGAAACTTTGGGGCACTCTTTGAGGTTATATGTGTTGGTTGAATAGATTAATCTGAGATTGTGTGATGCATATCGTATAATCATACACACGGATACTTGAGGTGACATTGGAGTATCTAGGTGACATTAGGGTTTTGGTTGATGTGTGTCTTAAGGTGTTATTCTAGTACGAACTCTAGGGCTGTTTGTGACACTTATAGGAATAGCCCAACGGATTGATTGGAAAGAATAACTTTGAGGTGGTTTCGTACCATACCATAATCTGTTCATTTGTTCTCCACTATTAGTGACTTTAGAGTGACTCTTTGTTGCATGTTGAGGGATAGTTATATGATCCAATTATGTTATTATTGTTGAGAGAACATGCACTAGTGAAAGTATGAACCCTAGGCCTTGTTTCCTAGCATTGCAATACCGTTTACACTACTAGGAAAACCTCTATAGATAGATATTTAATAGTAGCGTGGGTTATTTGGCCCGCGCTACTACTATTTAGTAGTAGCGCGGGCAAAAAAACGCGCTACTGGTATGGCATAGTAGTAGCGTGGGCACAAAAAACCTACGCTGCTACTAAATGATTTGCACCCTGACTCCTCACCAGACAATAGTCATAGCGTGGGGTATAAAACCTACGCTACTACTAGATGGATAGTTGTAGGGCAGGTGGGACACACCGCGCTGCTGCTATGCCACCACCTGCCCACTCCACTCCCACACCACCCACCCCGAGCTAGATCTAGATCGAGACCCTCTCCACCGGCGGCCTCCCCTTCCTCAACCTCCTCTCCTCCGCCATCCCCCCTTCCTCAACATCCTCTCCTCTCCTAGCCCCCGCACACACGGGAAACTACTGCTCGGCGTCTCCAGCAATCAAGCAGCAGCCAAGGCCGGGCTCCCGGCCTCCACGCGACGTCGTCTCTTCCTTCCCCACCGTCATCTATCACCGTCGTTATCGTGGTCCGGCCCTCCACGCCGCAGCGGTAAGCACACAAGCACGTACGCCGCCGCTCCCCTGCCTCTCACCCCGTCCATCTCCGGTGGTTCCCTTTGTCGGCGGCAGTGGGGAGTCGGCCCATTGGACTCCCTTTGTCGGTGACGGCAGGGAGTCTCCCCGTTCATCTTCGATTTGGCGAGACGGTGCCGAGCGCCGATAGATTGATTGATCGATCAAGCCACTAATGTTGTGCTAACTCCGCTGTGTCATCTAAATTTTTCCTAGGCTCATGACACCCAGTAAATTTCTTGCTAGTTTAGTGCACTTGTGTTCATCTTGTTGATTATATTGGGGGGAAACGCCCTTCTATGCTTCCTATACTGATTCTGATTCTTAGGTTTTTGCTTGTTGCTCTTCTAGGCATGTGTGTGTTCGTTTAGATTCACAAAAGAAATACCCGCTACGTGCGTGCAGGTTGGTTGTGGGGTTCGTTTGCTATTTTTCTTAGTGCTTCAATGTGCAAGAGAGGTAGTAGCTCTGTGCCTTCAATGGAGTAGCCACATGGTTGACTACCAAACCTTATACTTGTGTTGTTGCTTGTTGGCCTGCTCCTTATAGCTGTCATGCTCGTGATCGATTCAGCTAGGGATCAACGACGCCATCATCGCTGGCGGCATGGACACCATGTCCAATGCCCCCAAATACGCTGCAGCAGCAAGGTTCCTACTAGCTTAAGAAGAATAGATCTGTAACTGATGGCAACTCTTCTAGTACAAAGTTTGTTGTTTACGTATTCTGACTAGTTGTTTACTATCTCTCTAGATAGTTTCTTAGATGGGAACCTCGCAGAGTAGTTAGTGTACAGCCAGAGTCCAGTATGATATATCAATCTTGATTAAAGCATTGAATTTAAGCTAGTAGATATTGAGCTCTGTGATTGAAGTGTCTCTGTTGAATACATCTAATCTAAACAATTTCACATTTTCTTCTCTGATAAGTAAGGTCCGTTTTCATTTACAGGTAGAAGATAGCGACAGAGTGGGAAGGTTTGTGCAAAGATCTTCTCCTCTGTCGCCGTCCGCGACAAAGCTGTTGGGTGCATCCGTCCTTCATCTTCAGATCTGAGTGAAGAGGACATCCGTCCATCTCAAAAGGTTTAATTTTTGTACCAGCTAATTAACTTATCTTTTCATCAATTCCTCCTTGAGTAATTGGAAAGGGGATTATATTAGACTGCTAGCTGATTCTTGGTGAAAATTGCTTTGCCTGTATGTATGTAGAGAGTCTTGTAGGAATGATTTTTGGTGAAAACGCCCTGTCCTTGATACCCCCTGGTTCATGGTAATTACTCTACATTTTGGAAATGAAACCGATAGAGTTTCAGTGCTAGATATTTCTTTGAGCAAATATTACAACTGGAACGCAGAATTCTAATTGCAGTCACAAGTCATGTGAAGTTTGAACTGTTAGTGAACATAGGTCCTACCATTCGAGTTGTAGGTTAAGTGCGAGCAGTTTCCAGGAGTATGAGACCTCATCTTGAATAGGTTATCTTCGGTTGCACTGTAACGAAGTTCCTCATTCAGTTTGTTTTCTGAGGCCAATGTCGTCCAGAAAATTAAGAATCTGTATACTGTTTCTATTAATTATAGCCAATTGAGTAGTGGATTTAATATGGCTAGGAAACCATTGCCGAGACCCCCTCTCCCCACCCTCTTCCTCTTAACGTAATAGGTTTACCTCTTTCTGCATATAGGGAGCATGTTCTTATTAATTTACTGATTTCTTTTGTAGGCGATGGCTCCAAGGCATCTACAATCAGTATTTGCATGTTCTTAGCTGACAAATCTGGGAGAATGTACTAGCTGCATATATTGGTTCTTGGGTTTATTATTAGAGCTTTTTATCTGCATATATACATAGGAGTGAGAATGCCCAGGTATGCGACCCTAAATTTAGTTTCACTGCTTTCTTACTCGTGGGATTTATCCAATTAATAACTATAATGGATTAATGAGAAAAAGACAAGGGAAATTAGCTTTATAAAAATGAAACTATTCATGGTAAACATTTGGCAGAAGAGAATCACAAAATGAACAACAGCCTCCCTCACGGGAAACATCAGGTGTGGTAAAAAGCTCAATTAAAAAAATAGAAACTAGAGATTACTTCCTGGTTTCCTTATGCCTCATTGCTACTGGTGTTGTCTGTTTAGGTAACCCTCTGCCTCAATGTGTTCAGCTGGTTGGCACCAATCTGCTAAGTATACATAAAGTGAATTTGAGTTATATAAATATGCTAACTGTCTACAAGACATCACTAACATAGAACAAAATGATGTAGTCTAGAGTGCAGCATGACTTTTTCTTTTCTGCTCTTTTTCGTAAGCATACCAAAGCAAATCCAACCTCAACCCTTTGAAAGTTTGAACCATTGATCTGCTCTATGCTTCCTATCCATTTTCACATCAATTAGGTGCGTCGACATCGACACGGGGCTGTGGCGGCGGCGACGACGACATCAACACAGGGCTGCTGCAGTGACCACGATGACATTGTCACGGTGCTGCGGTGCCGACAACGACGACGACGACAACATCGTCACGGTGCTGCGGCGGCAGCGACGCCGACGACATCAACACGGGCTTGTGGAGGCGCCCACGCTGACGACCTATATGCGTGGTGTATATTGTATATATATGTGTATTAATTATCTATATCAAGTATGTATGATTGAATGTATGCAGAACAAGTACTATTATGAAATGCATGTTACATGAGTACTATGAAATGTATGTCTAAACTGGAACAGGTAGATTTTTATTTTTTTAAATCCAAATTAGTTACTAGTAGCGTGGGGGTATTATAGACGCGTTACTACTATTCCGTTAGTAGTAGCGCATTTGCAAAATAGTAGTAGCGTGGGTTGCACCAACGCTACTGGTATGTCTACTTACCAATAGCGTGGGATAAAAAACGCGCTACTGCTAAAAAATAGTTGTAGCGCCATAGCAGTAGCGCGGTACCCCGCGCCACTGTTATGCAAAAAACCTACGCTACTGGTAAGCTTTTTTCTAGTAGTGTTACGCTCACTTTTATCATTAGTTACCTTGCTGTTTTTATATTTTTAGATTACAAAAACCTATATCTACCATCCATATTGCACTTGTATCACCATATCTTCGCCGAACTAGTGCACCTATACAATTTACCATTGTATTGGCTGTGTTGGGGACACAAGAGACTCTTTGTTATTTGGTTGCAGGGTTGCTTGAGAGAGACCATCTTCATCCTACGCCTCCCACGGATTGATAAACCTTAGGTCATCCACTTGAGGAAAATTTGCTACTGTCCTACAAAACTCTGCACTTGGAGGCCCAACAACATCTACAAGAAGAAGGTTGTGTAGTAGACATCAAGCAGCTTCTGGCGCCGTTGCCGGGGAAGTCAGTGCTTGAAGGTATATCTTTAGATCTTGCAATCAAATCTTTTTGTTTCTTGTTTTAGCACTAGTTTAGTTTATAAAAGAAAACTACAAAAAAATGGAATTGAGTTTGTCTCATACGCTTCATCTTTTTAATATCTTTCGCGAGTGTGATGGGAAGGAAAATTGTGCCAAAGTGTTAGAAGAAGAATGCTTTAAAATGTTTGACACTAAATCATTGAATGATGAGCATGATTGCAATGTTGTTAGTATGAGTTCCTTGAATATCCATAGTATTAATAATGATTGCACTAGTCATGATGAAAATATTTCTTATAAGCATGTCAATTTTCGTGGAGTGTATTGGGTTTGCAAGTATACACCAAATAGGGAAGATAGATATTGCAAGAGGCATAAGCATTTAGAAACTAAATTGTTGCAAGAAAGGCTAGATTTTTGTGCTAAAAATTTAAATTTTCTTAGCCGTACTTGTGAACTTTGCAATGATCATGATCATTTCAGTACCCAATGCAAATTGTATCATGATCGTATCGTGTCCAAAAATTGTGATGACTTGATTTCCCTTGCACATCATAATGAACTTAGTTTGCTCTTGGGTTATGAAGAAATGAAACGTATAACTAAGGATATTCTAGAATTTGCCCTTGATAGAGTTCCTCATTTTGATCTAGAGGAAATTTATATGTATTGTGCGGTGAATTGCATTGAAAATCCTTATATTGCCAACTACATAAAGAAAAGAAAAAAAAATAGAAGATGAAGAGAATACTAATGAAAGGGAAGAGACTTCCCAATATCCTCCTATTATTTTTTATGATGAATCAGGTAACGAGGAGGAGCCTTCTATTTAACAAATCTCATTAATAAGGAGCTTCAAAAGAAGGATTGAACCCACACATGATGTGGTGAAGAAGAAGAAAAGAAAAAGGAAGAGACGTAAAAAGATATCTCTCCCAAATAATGTTGCTCCTATTATTGTTGTGCCTCATGAAAATGAATCAAAAATAATTGTGGAAGATGATGCACTTGATGATGATCTCGTTATGCCTATTGCTGGTTGTGATGATTATGATTGGGAAGATAATGATACTTCTTACGATCTTGAAAATCTTTTTGGCACTTGCTTGGAAGAATATGATAATTGCTATACTATTGATGCTATCCATACTATTAATGATGAGAGTGATTATGCTTATGATATGAAAAGGCCCAAGCTTGAGGATGCTACATTTAGTGAAGATGATATTTTTAGTCTCCCAAGTTTTGATATGCATATTTATTATGATGAAAGAATGCCTCCTATCTATGATGATTATTGTGATGACATGTATGCTATAAAGAATAATGATAACCATGAAACTTGTCATCTTGATCTTAATTTTTGATCACATGATAGTTATTTTGTTGAGTTTGCTCCCACTACTATTGATGAGCACTAGTAGAAAAATGGGCTTTGGTTCAGCTAGAAAATAGCATTAATACCGGTTGCATTACGAACCGGGACTAATGTGAGCATTAGTCCTGGTTCATGTGGCGAGGGCACCGTACAGGCATTACTCCCAGTTCAAATGGGACCTTTAGTCCCGGTTGGTGCC
This sequence comes from Aegilops bicornis, assembly GCA_021605145.1. Classification (NCBI taxonomy): domain Eukaryota; kingdom Viridiplantae; phylum Streptophyta; class Magnoliopsida; order Poales; family Poaceae; genus Aegilops; species Aegilops bicornis. Next base: position 551,960,223 of record CM038672.1, on the reverse strand, counting down.
ACGAACCGGTACTAAAGGGTAAAGGTTAGACCTTTAGTACCGGTTCGTGCTACGAACCGGTACTAATGGTGCAATCTTAAAATCCTACAACCCCCCCTGTGTATCGCCTTTTCAGTTTTGTAAAAAGAAAAAGAAAATGATAAAAACTTCAAAAGTTAAAATCCTTCGACATGTAGTTATGTTACCACATCTACTAGTTAGGAAAATTTAAAACTTAAATTTGGACATGTTTTGCAAAAAGTGTAGGGAAAATGTAAAACGGCTATAACTTTTGCATACGATGTCAGAAAAAACGTATAATATATCAAAATGTTCAGCACGAAAATCTGCATCCGATTTTGACGGCCTACGGCCGATTTGCAAGTTTTTAGAACCCTCAATCCAAAAGGAAAAAAAGTTATTCTCAAATTTCTGTTTTTTTAAATTTTCATTAAATCTGGTCAAACTACTTATTCAAGAAGTATTAGTGTTACTAAATAATTATGCAAGAATATTAGTGTTACTAAATAAATATTTCAGTTTTTTTGAATTTTGGTCAAATCTGGTCAAACTGTGGTCAAACAATGGTCAAACTACTTATTCAAGAAATTTTAGTGTTACTAAATAATTATTGTTTTTTAGAACAATAGTTTCAAACTCAAACAGTGAAATGTGTGACTTCATGCTCAAGCTAAACTCCCGAGGGTTAATAGGATTGACATCTTACTATTGTCAGGAAAACAACAAGTGCAGACTTGAAAACGAGGGAGAATAGAACCCGGAAGTTAAGCGTGCTCAGGCTGGGGGACACTACTAGGAAAGGGGCTATAGATGATATGGCCACTAATGACGCACCAGACATGTGGTGTGCCACTACTATATAGCAGTGGCGCACCATGTGTTGGTGCGCCATTAGTGTGATAGACACTCATGGCGCACCAGACCCATGGTGCGCCACTAGTAACAATGTTTTTTTATTTTTCCAAAAATACTAATGGCGCACGAGGGCATAGTGCGCCATTACTAGTTTTAACTAGTAATGGCACACCAGCCACAGAGTGCGCCACTACTATATTTTGTGCAAAAATACTAATGGCACACCAGGTAACAATGCGCCATTACTAGTTTTAACTAGTAATGGCGCACCAGCAACACAGTGCGTCACTACTACAATTTTTTTGCAAAACTACTAATGGCGCACCACCAGCTAGTGCGCCATTAGTAGCCAGGGTTACTAATGGCGCATTTGTATGTGGTTCGCCATTAGTAACCTTGGACCAGCTAGATATTTTGGACACCCACACCTACACACTCACTTTCCCCACTTCATTCTCTCCACCTCCTCCTCCAAGCTTGTCTCGGCTGCCACCTCCTCCTCACCTCATTTTCACCATAGATTCATCCAAATTAAGTGGTTAAATTACCTTTTTTTGATTGGTAAGTCAGGGGGAAGCTATCTTTATGTTGTAGATCTACTTTTTTCTCCCTCCAACAACGGGCACATGCACTTTTTATGGCCTAGCTAGATCTATGTATGTTTGTGGTGTTGCATATATGTTTGTGTTTGCATGTACCGGTATTTGAAATGCGATAGTTGCCAATATTTTGCCGGAATGTTGATTCATTTCCGTTTCGGCGAGAATTTTCGCACTATGCATTCTTTTTGGTCCTATTTTTAGGCAAAGTCATGCCAAATTTTTTCTTGGTTCTAAAATATCGTTTTGCTTTACCCTGCAGGCGACCATGGTCCGCACGATGACCGAAGGCATCATGAATAGGTTTTTGAGCTCCGTGAAGGCCGAGATGCTTCCAAAGAACGAGACGGAGATAAGATGTCCGTGTCGAAGATGCAAGCTGAGGAGCCTTGTGGACCCGGATTCCGTAAAAAGCGGACCACCTGCTCTTGTGTGGTTTCATGGATGGCTATCGGTGGCAAGGTGATGAAGCTGATTATGAAGTCGCCCATGGGGGGCGGGCAAGAAATGAGGAAGGGCTGCAAGACAACCGCGGCGAGGGCGGGCGTGAAGACGAAGAATCTCCAGGACATGGTCACGAAGTAGATGTAGTACACAGTCATCATGTAGAAGATGCTGGACATGATGATGAGGAAGATGCGGTGCGCAGACGAAGGGCATGATCATGAAGATGAAGATGCCGGAAGCGAACGACGATGGACCATCGATGGGCTGGGTGCAGGACCCTCATATTCAAGAGCTGCTTCTCAAGCAGACGGATAACGCAAGAGCTGCCGCCCGAGAGAAAGCCAAGCTGGATCAACTGGAGATAAAGGCGGTTACTCCATTGTATGAAGGATGCAGGCCCGAGGATACCCGCCTGAAAGAAACGCTCATGGCTCTGGATATGAAGGTAAAACACAAAATGACCAACACATGCTTCGACGAGAACATGTCATTCTGGCACGAACGTCTTCCCAAGGGAACAAGTGCCCGACCAGTTTCGAGGAGGCGAAGAAAATCGTTTGTCCTCAGGATTTAACGCACGTGAAATACCATGTGTGCATGAACAATTGCATCATTTATCGGGACGAGCACACAGAGTCTACCATATGTCCGGTGTGCGGCGTCACTCGATACAAGAAGAGGAAGAAAGCTCCTCGAAAAGTGGTGTGGTACTTTCCGATCACTCCTCGTCTGCAGCGGTATTTCACGGACGCTAAGGTAGCAAAGCTCCTGCGTTGGCACGCGGATAGGGAGGAGAAGAAGCGAGAAGATGACGCAAATGATCCGGAGATAAATAAAAAAGACAAGATGCTGAGTCACCCTAAGGATGGGAGCCAGTGGCAAGCGTTGAACTTAGAACACCCAGAATTTGGAAAGGATCTAAGGAACATCGTGCTGGGCGCGAGCACCGATGGAGTCAATCCGTTTGGCAGCCAGAGAAGCACACATATCACCTGTCCTGTGTTTGTGTGGATGTACAACCTTCCCCCCTGGTTTTGCATGAAGAGGAAGTACATTCACATGAGTATGCTAATTGAAGGGACGAAATAACCAGGGAACGACATCAATCTGTATCTGGGGCTGCTGAAAGAGGAGCTAGACACACTGTGGAAAACGCCAGCCAATACGTGGGACGCCGCAGAGAAAGAATATTTCCCTATGAGAGCCACACTGCTCACAACCGTGCACGACTATCTCTGTTACAGATATGTCGCGGGGCAGGTGGTCCACGGATTTTCTGGATGCGTCAAGTGCATGGATGACACAACGTATCGCCAGCTAGATAGAGATCCCAGGTCTTCAAAAACCGTTTCATGGGACATCGAAGGTGGCTTCACGACGATGACCCATGGAGGAAACACAAGGATCTATTCGATGGTGAAACCGAACCCCGAAGACGCCCGCGTACGAGGAGCGGCGAGGAAATATATGAGCTGTTCAAATATTGGAAAGATTGCCCACTGCCAGGAAAGAACCAAAAGGTGCCATAGCCGGGAAAGAACAGAATGGCGCCAGAGCCACTGCTGAAGGTATGGAAAATGATGTATGTTTTCTGGGACATGCCGTACTGGAAGATCCACCTTGTGCCTCACAGCCTTGATGTCATGCATATCACGAAGAACGTGTGCGAGAGTATGCTTGGTACCCTGCTCAACATGCCAGAGAGGACCAAAGATGGGCCAAAATCAAGGGCAGACTTGAAATCAATGGGCATCAGGGAGGAGCGTGACGCTAATGATGACGATGATGAGGCAAAGCAGGACACGGAAAGTCGTCGCAAAGGCAAAAAGGCCAAGAAGACAGGAAATGACTTCCCTCCCGCGTGCTTCACTCTAAGTCACGAGGAGATCGATCAGTTTTTCACCTCGTGGTCCATATCATGGAGGATATCATCCAACTCGGGCCGACTTTCCTGCACAACATGATGCCGTTCGAAAGGATGAATGGTGTCATCAAAGGATACGTTCGCAACATGTCACGCCGTAGAGGAAGCATAGCCACGGGCTTTACGGTCGAAGAATGCATCTCCCATCGCACGAATTATCCAGCATCGAGAACCCCGTTGGTCTGCCCGTCAACAGGCACCTCGGCAGGCTCGCTGGATGGGGTCACCATGAGGGTCGCCGCGAAATGCAAGTCGACTTCGAGGGTCGACTCCCCGACTTTGAAAGAGCAAACCTAGTCGCGCTACAACACATAGACGTGGTCGATCCTTGGGTGGTAGAGCACAAAACCTTTATTGAGAAGACGTACAATGACCGAAGCCAACAGAGGACGGACGGAGATATAATCAAAGAGCACTACTCATGTTTCACGCGTTAGTTCAAGCAGAAGCTTCTGTCGTACCCTTTACATGAGGATTCTTCCGCAGAAGAACAACTCATATTCGCCTTGTAATAGGGCACCGAGCCCAACCTGATGACGTATGTGGGCACCGAGCACAACCTGATGACGTATCAGGCGTACGATATCAACAGCTACACATTCTACACCGAGGGAAAGGACATGAAGAGCGATGGTTATCAGAACTCTGGGGTAACGATGGAATCCTACATCGGTAACGACAAGGACAGATACTACGGAAGGATCGAGGAGATCTGGGAGCCGAGCTACGCTGGAGAGAAGGCCCCGATGTTCCGTGTCAGATGGGTCAAGAGCGTCATATAAGAAGACCGGTTTTTCACAACCATGGTTATACCCGAAGCCAAATCCAAGACCGCGGGCGCAAACGTCACCTCGAAATATTAGCCATGGGTACTGGCTTCCCAAGTGGACCAATGCTTCTTCATTACCGACCCGTCAAAGCCCAGTCGTGTTGTCGTGAGGAGAGGCAAAAGGAAGATCATCGGAATGGATGGATTCGCCAATGAGCAAGACTTCGACAAGTACGGCGACCCGAAGATGGAACATGACGACGACGCTAAAGTACCAGCATACACCACAAGAAGAAGTAGGACCAGGACGTCCGTTCAAGAGAAGAACTCCATTTACGAAAAATAAGGGCAAGAAGATTGTGAATAGATAGCTAGCTAAGATCGGTTGTATTTAATTGTAGCCTTCATTTTTCGATTGTATTTCATGGGCACTTTTTGAACTCATGAATATTTTTAAATTTCATTGAAACTTTTTGAATTCATGAATATTTTTTCAAATTTGATGATATTTTTTCACATTCAATATGAAAAAATATTGAATATTCATGAGGACACTCGATCTCGACCCCCCTCCATCTCGATCGCTATCCCCCTCCATCTCGATCTCGATCCCCCCCGCACCCTACCCTGCTCCACCCCCGCCGATGACCCACCGCACCCTCCCCCGCTCCACCGCCGCCGCCGACCCCCTGCACCCTCCCCGGCCCGCTCCACCGCCGTTGAGCACCCCCCACATCCTCCCCCGCTCCATCGCCGCCGCCGACCCCCTGCACCCTCCCCAGTAATGTTTTACCAATCCACAAATGAATGCAACTAAAAATAAAAAAAACAAATTTGATTATATTTTCAAATAACAAATTTGATGATATTTTCAAATAACAAATTTGATGATATTTTTTCATATTCATAAATATTTTCAAATACAAAATTTGATGATATTTTTTAAAAAATTATTACTGTTTTTATAAAAAATATTACTGTTTCATATTCATATTCATTTTCTGAAAAATTATTAGATGCAACAAAAAAAAATTACTTATAGCGCACCATTGGGTGGTGCGCCATTGCTGTGCAAAAAAAAAGTTACTTATGGCGCACCACTGGGTGGTGCGCCATTGCTATCTAAAAAAGATTTCTAATGGCGCACCGCTCGAGGGTGCGCCATTGCTGTACAAAAAACATACTAGTGGCGCACCGCTAGGGGGTGCGCCATTAGTAATCTTCCACCCTAGCTAATTCGCCCGATCCCTTCGTCCCTCCCTCGCTAGACCCAGACCCATGACGCCGCCGCCCCTACGTGCGCCACCGCCCCCGCGCCCCCCACCACTTCAGCTCCTCCGCCGCCCACCGGACAGCAAGCTGCCGCAGCCCCCAACCATCCCGCCACCGACCCGCAACCATCCCACCGCCAACGACCGCACGGGGTGCAGAACGACGACCGCCGCTGACCCGCGAAGCACGTGGCCGCCGGCCACTCCACGACCAACTGAGGCGCCCAGGAGGAGCGCCGCCATCTTCCTTTTCGACTACGAGGACCCGGACGAGCTCGGACGCCCTCGAGCCATCCCTTTGATGCCCACCAATTTCCTCCACCTCGGCCACCATCGCCATCGCTCGACTCTGAATTCGCGCTGCCTCGACTAGCTCCGGCTACCCCGAGTCACCCTCGACCTCCCCAGTGAGCACCCAAGCCGCTTCCCCCTCTTTCCCCTTTCGTTCCGCCGGGGTCGAAGCTCGCCGTGACTGCGCTCGGAGCCTGTGCTCACCGCGCCCAGCCCTGCGTTCGCTGTGCCCTGGCCGCGCCTTGGCTGCGCCCGCGTGATGCGCTGCTTCTTGTCTGCTGGCTGATGTCGGCTGCTGATGCTTCATACTGCTGTCGCTACTGCTGACTCAGGTTGCTTGCTTCTGCTATGCCACTATTTTGCTTGCTGTTGTCGCCGCTCGTTGTTTTTGAAGATGCTCCTCCATCTCGCAACCGTCCCGCCGCCCCATAAAAAACCAACCTGACTACTTGTCTCTGGTTATATGCCGCCCCGTAAAAAATTTGGTTCCTCCATCTTATAGTAATCATGCAGCTTGACCGGAAGCCTTGTCTGTTGCCTTTTTATTTTGCCGAAAATTTCACACAGGAAATAAATAAATGAGGAGCAGCAAGTTTTACTATTTTCCCACAATCTCAAGTTTCATACATGTCCTGTTCCCGCATTCTAGATTGTGGCAGCCAAACGCTACTACCGTTGCATTTCAAGATTTCACTAATGCTATGTTGTTGTTATAACTGGTTTCATTAATGCTACGCTACGCTGTAGGTGTAATTTGCCACCTATGAAAACATATGCTCTTGCATTTATATTCCTGGTACACTATAGTCCCGGTTCATAAGGGCCTTTAGTCCCGGTTCGTGAACCGGGACTAAAGGGTCGATACTAATACCCTCACCCTTTAGTCCCGGTTCTATCCGAACCGGACAGATGGGCCTCCACGTGGCCTGTCCCGAGCTCAGGCGGGAGGCCTTTGGTCCCGGTTGGTGGCACCAACCGGGACCAATAGGCATCCACGCCAGCATTTCTTTGGCTCTGGTTTTGTTTTTTTTCAAAAGAGGGGGGGTTTGGGGGGTTTGGGGGGTTTTTGGGGGTTAATTTAGGTGTTTCATATATTGTGCTATAGCTAGCTAATTAATAGAGAAAAGTGTCCTTTCTTTTGTCCGTGCTTGGTCGACGCTACGTACTATACATACGTATAGAGAGGACTAACTAGACATGCTAGCTAGCTAGTAATTAAGCAAACAGAAGATCGTCATGAACATATATATGCATACAGAGAGAAGTGATATCGACCACCTCTCCTTCTCCGAGAGATTGGTCGAACAACAAGTTCTCGTATATCTATCCGACACTACCGGCTACATATATACAATAGTTATCTTTTACAATACGGACGCGTGGTCCACATAGTATTCTCCGTCTTGACGATCACGTGGTCAAGAAAGAATGCCGCCAATTCCTCTTGAATTGCTCGCATGCGATCTGGTGCTAGGAGTTCATCCCGCTTCGAGACATCTAATTTTAAGAAAGGGGTATATATATATATATATATATATATATATATATGTATATGAATGAATGAAACTCAACACAAATGATGGTAATAAAATAAAATTGTGAATATTTTTATTTACGCACTTCGTATTGTTTGTCGGAGTAGCCCTCTCACAGTCGTGTGGCGGATGGACTCGCAAATGTAGTATCCACAGTAAATCATTCCCTTGTTCCTGCCACAACCACTTTACAAGAAACAGAGGTCAATCAAACTGATAATTAGCAAGCATGCTAAATGGTATTGATGAAACTAGTGCTTGAATCACTAGGAGATGCGCGTGGAATCTGCTACTATATAGTACTTACTTTAGGGTGTCTAAATTGCAGCTTCTTCGGTAGTCCCGGAGCTTTTTTGGTGAATTTTCCCCAAGCCCTGCCATACAAAGAAAACAATTACTTGATATTAGAAATGAACAAAGTTGCTGATATGGTGGATAATGATCGATTTAACTTACTTCTCGAGCATTTCAGTCATGTCCGCATACTCCTTGGGATCTTTTCGTCTCGAGTCAAAGACAGTTACTACTCCCTTCTCAAGCTTAATCTCTAGGAGAATATAGTGGTAGCTGCGCACACATGCATAACTCATCAATATTACATTACTATAACCTGGACTAATAAGGAAACCGAATATGCCACAAGACAGTAACACTCACTTGAAGTTGTAAGGAAAGAGTATTATATCTTTGTGTTCATTTATTACCAACGATTGTAGCAAGTTGGCCTCGGTATCTTTGTACGAAATTCAACCTCATTTGCATCTATGAGATATGTGTTAATGAACCCGATATCACCCACTTGTCTTTTCTTCAATTCGGCGATCTTCAATCTGCATAATATAGTGAGGATATTTATAAATACATGCAATGAAAGGGCTGAGTTATATAGAGATACTTAATGATGTAGTAGTACTACTTACAGACGATAGGCAGGTGACCGTTGTTTTATCGAGGGCCAATTGATTGAAAACTGATAGAACTCCTAAAATGGAATAGGCAACAGTTCAATTCCAAGGAGGTCATGCTCCTTTTAACTCTCAAATACAAAGTACTCCTCCCTCGGACTCTTTGCAGGTTTTCATGTACCAATCATGCAATCTTCGCATCATCGTTGATAGAGAGCTTTCATCTTTGTGAGAGGCTTCTGTACTCGTATCTTTGTATCTGCACCTCCAAGAAATCAAATTGTACATCGTCGGGCAAGTAATCTTCAGGATTGCCATAACCGGGCACCATCCTCGGATCGACGATGTCGCTAGCAGCACCTTGAGCGGGGGCACGATTCATTCGCTTGTTCGCCGAGCTGGGCAATTTGTTTCCCAGCTCGTCGTTCTTTCATCCTTTGATCACTGACAGTACTTCCCGATCTCTCCGCCTCGGCAAATGCCTTTCCAATAATGCGCTCATAGTTGCCTTTCGGCGGAGACTTGGGTGGTTTTGTCAGGGCAGCAGAGTGCGCTTCGCTTTGACCGGATCTACCTTCTCCTCCGGAGGTGGATGTCTCTTTGCTTTCAACCCTTGAAACCAGTCATCCACTTCGTCTGCGCGATCTTCGCGTTTTCCTCCTCGCTCCTCTCAGACGGTAACTTCTCCGGAGTCTTGAGAGAAGGACCAATTTGTATCTCCTCCCGCCTTTGGCAAGATTGCTAGACGCCGGCAGAGCAGACGGAGCGGATGTCTTCTTTCCTTGCTTACGAGGCGGAGGAGAAGGACTACGACGCAGCCGGAGCAGCCGGAACGGCGGGTCTCTTCCGCCCTTCTTGGCGAGGCGGAGAAGGAGGAGGCTGGCTGCCGGACGCGCCGGTGCAGCGGAGAAGGAGACGGAGTGCCGCCACGCCGCCGGAGAAGGAGCTGGCCGAGTGCCACGATCGTCACTCGCCCGGAAGAGGAGGCGGTGGAGGAGGTGGAGTGCCTGACTCACGGAGGAGGAGGAGGCGGAGGCGTCCAGTTCGGAAGGTTGATGAGATCCTTCCGCCATAGGCATGGAGTCTTGAGCAGAACCCAGCCGATACTCCCCTTCACCGGTAGGGTGGTCAAGCCGGAGCTCCTCAAATCCTCCGTTATTTCATCGACCATCACCTTAGCATATCCTTCGGAATCGGCGGCGGTGAAAAGTTGAGTCGGGTTTAGTGGGATAAGCAGAGCCAACAGCCGCCTTGACCTTTAAATTGCTCCATTGCGCCATAAGGTGGCAACTTTCAGCATCCGTGATAGCATCCACGGGATAGCTGGCAGGAGCCGTCAAGGCATGCTGCTCGGCTGAAGCAGCTCGGTGGAAGCCACGCCGCTTCTCCGCCGAGATGGCGGGGTAACCGGGAAGCTTCGGCAGGTCGCTTTGTTGTGATCGGCTGCTTCTCGTTCCTCTTCTCGTTCCTCTAGCCCCATTACCCTTCGTGCAGGCCTTTGCATTAGGCTCTGCTCCAGCTTCTTCCTCCTCTCATGGGTTTTGTAACCCCTGCGTCCAAATCCAGCCTTCCACGAAGGGAGCCTGGCGTGCCTCGTGTCCGCCTGTGGTGCTCTGTGGATTCCCGAGGGCCATTGTGAGCTCGTCCTTCTCCTCGTCTCGAACGAACTTCCCTTGCTGCGCTGCTTTGATATAATGCTTAAGCCTCTTGACCGGTATGTCCAATTGTTCGTCTGGCCCAAATGCACTTCCCGTTATAGGGTCCAAGGATCCGCCGCCTCAAGAACCAAGTCCGCAACGGTGCAGCGATTCATTGTCTCGGTTCGATCCCTTTATCAAGCAGATCATTCTCAGCCTTGGACCACTTAGGCCGGGCTATGAGGTAGCCACGACCCGCATGCGATGATGAAGCTTCTTCTTCGCAGCATTTCTCTTGTTTGTCGCTGACATCTTTTACTCTTTTCCGATGTCTTGTAGGCCACAAATGCGGGCCATTCATCTCTGATCTTCTCATATTTGCCGTGAATTCTGGTGTCTCATTTTTTTCGACATACGTATTGAGGTCTTTCTTCCAATTCCTGAATAGTTCTGCCATCTTCTTAAGAGCAAAAGACTTGATTAATGGCTCTATTCTTGGCTTCTCCGGATCATCCTCTGGCGGTAGGGTAAAATTTGACTTCAGCTCGGTCCAAAGATCATTTTACGCATATCATTGACATAAGACACCTCGTGGTCTTCGTTCTTAGGCTTATACCATTGGTGGATGCTGATCGGGATCTTGTCCCTAACCGTAACCCCGCACCGAGCAACAAATGCCTTCTTTGTCGGTAGGGTTCAATCGGTTGGCCGTCAGCGATTTCTATGATCTCAAACTTTTCATCCGAGCTCAACTTTTTCTTCGGGCCTCGCCTCTTTACCGAAGTTGTGCTCGATCCGAGGGCTAGAAAAAGAACAACACGAGAGTTAATTAATATGTGTACATATATATATACCAAAACAAAGGCGAGAGAGCTAGTCAAGACAGGCTTAACTAATATATATACCTGGCCGGACTCGGTTTGGTGATCACCGAGCCGTCCTCACGGTCTACTTCTTGCACCGGCATTGGGTCATCGAGCCATGTAAATCATAGCCAGCTGCTTCTTCACCCTCTCCTTCCGGACCATCGTTATCGACGCCGAGAAACATCATCGAGGAGATGACATCACTCTGCAGTGCGATTATGTCCCTCAACAACGCTTCTTGTGCTTCGTCTCGGGGTGTCCATAGTTTCTACAAATATTTACAACATGGCAATTATTATTCAAACATGACAGATATGGATATATTAGTGCCAACGTAGAACTAGCTAGCTAATCACAATAAGGAATCATATTAGTGGCCTCGACGCTGCTTCTCTAGGGTTTGGGGTGGCCTCGACAACGCTTCAAGGGTTAGGGGTGGCCTCGAAGGCAGCTTCAAGCTAGGAGGGGTGCGTAATATCGACCCCCCAACGTGTTGAAGCTATCGGGAGGGGTCGGCGTTGAACAGTACATCTATGTCCCACAAGTAGGGTAGAGGGTCGTGGATCGCCGAGCGGTCGAGGGTCAAGGGGTCAAGGATCGCCGAGGGGTCGGGAGGTTGCCTAGTGTCAAAGGATTCAACAAAACCATGTCTTCATCATTAGGCGAAAGTAACAGGTGCATGATGGTACGAAGCTCTCACAAGTTGTTTTGGAACGGAGTCCCAGATAGGATAATTCTCTTTTTGGTACAAAGTTCAGCAAAAAGGCAAATTATCCTATCCGAGACTCCATTCCAGAACAACTTTGGAGGACTTCATACCATCATGCCATGGTTACTCCGGCTAATGATGAAGCCATGGATTTCTTCAATACTTTGACACTATCGGTACCCCCCTATCGGAAAAGGAAGAAAAGAGGAAGAAGGAAGAAGGAAGAAGAAGAAAAAAAAGAAGAAAAAAAAGAGGAGAAGAAGAAAAGAATAGAGGAGAAGAAGAAAAAATTGAAAAAAAATTCTATTTTTTCTTCTTCTCCTCTATTCCTTTCTTCTTCTCCTCTTCTTTTTCTTCTTTTTCCTCTCATTCTTTTTCTTCTTCTTCTTCCTTGTTCCTTCGGATCCTAGAACCCTCGAACCCTCGACCCTAGAACCCTCGAACCCTAGAACCCTCGAACCTCGACCCTAGAACCCTCAAACCCTCAAACCCTTGTGCCTCGAAACCTCGACCGGCCTCGGCGACCCTCGACCCTCAAAACATTGACCCTCGACCGGCCTCGACGACCCTCGACCCCTCTGTGACCCTCTCGACCCTCTAGCCTAGTTCCCGACCACGACCCCTCAGCGATCCTCGACACCCTCGTTCCCGATAAAAAGAAGAAGAAGAAGAAGAAGAAGAAGAAGAAGAAGAAATGAGAAGAAGAAGAGAAGAAGAAGAAAGAAGAAGAAAAATAGAAGAAAAAAGAGAGGAGAAGAAGAAGGAAGAGGAGAAGAAGAAAAAATAGAATTTTTTCTTCTCCTCTATTCCTTCTTCTTCTCCTTTTTCTTCTACTTCCTCTTCTTATTTTTCTCCTCTTCTTCTCCTTCTTCCTTCTTCCTCTTTTATTCTTTTCCTTATTTTCCTTCTTCCTCGACGACCCTAACTCTAAACAGTACAACTTCCTCATATTCCATCATATTCCATCCACATCGATCCATGCATACATCATATATATGATCATATCTATATATGCAGAAAAATCACATATATATGCAGAAAAAAACATTAGATCAACCTGCAAAAATCACATATATATTCAAAAAAAAACATTAGATCAACACTGCAAAAATCACATATATATGCAGAAAAAAAACATTAGATCAACACTGCAAAAAAGCATCATACATATATCCATACATCAATATATATACATTTATGAAAAAATCATGAACATTTATAAAAAAAAATCATGGCGGCGGCGGCAGGCAGCGCTGCTGGGCTCATCAGGGCGGAGGCGACGGGCGAGGTCGCGCGACGGAGGCGGCGGGGAGGCGGAAGCGATGGCGAGGTCGGGAGGCGGAGGCGACGGCGAGGTCGGGAGGCAGGTGGCGACGGCGAGGGTCGGCGAGGTCGGCGAGGTCGCGGAGGGGCGGCGACGGCGAGGGCGCAGCGACGGGGCAGGGACGGCGACGACGAGGCAGGGCGACGCAAGGCTGGCAAGTAAAGCGGCGACGACGGCGGGGCAGACGGCGGCGACGACGGCGGCAAGCGACGGCGGCGATAACGGCGCGGGCGACGGCGATGGTGACGACAGGCGATGACGCGGCGGGCGGCGAGGGCAGCTGGCGGCGGGGAGGTTGGGGGCAAATGGGCGATGAATCTGAAATATCCCAAGTGTTTTCTTATATAGCAAGGGCATTAGTCGGTTCGTGGCTCCAACCGGGACTAATGCCCCTTTAGTCGGTTGGTGCCACCAACCGGGACCAAAGCCCAAATTTCAGCAGCCCAAAGGGCGGGAAGCGGCCTTTGGTCGGTTGGTGGCACCAACCGGGACTAAAGGGGGCATTAGTCGGTTGGAGCCACGAACCGGGACTAAACCCACCTTAGTCTCGGTTGGTGCCACTCAACCGGGACCAAAGGCTGGCTGCCCGCCGCCAAATGTTTAGTCCCACCTCGCTAGTTGAAGGGCGCCGACACTGGTTTATAAGCGCTGGTGTCGCCCCTTCGAGCTCCTCTCAAATGCAGGCTTCGGGCCTAATCATGCTACACTGTGGGCCTATTGGGCCTCTGCGGGCTGAATCCTGGCCCATGTAGGGTTTCTAGTCGTATTCAGGCCGTGGGGGCCTAGTAGGTGGTAGTTTTTTGCTTTATATTTTATTTCTTTTTGCTTTTAGTTTTAGAAAAAATATAAACTTTCTATTAGTGCCATTAGTTTTAAAATTTGAAAACACTTTTTTGTTTTCTTTGTTGCTTTATTTATTTTATTTTGTTTCTACTTACAACAAAATACTTATTGTTGCTATTTTTATTTTTTTCAAGTTTTTTGTTTTGTTTTCTGCATTATTTATTTTCTTTTGGTTTTTGCTTTATTTTTTAATTCTTTTTGCTTTTAGGTCAGCAAAATTATAAACTTTCTGTTAGTGCTTTTAGTTTTAGAAAAATATAAACTTTCTGTTTGTGCCATTAGTTTTAAAATTCAAAAACACTTTTTTGTTTTCTTTGTTGCTTTATTTATTTTATTTTGTTTCTACTTACAACAAAATGCTTATTGTTGCTATTATTATTATTTTTTCAAGTTTTTTGTTTTGTTTCCTGCATTATTTATTTTCTTTTGGTTTTTGCTTTATTTTTTAATTCTTTTTGCTTTTAGGTCAGCAAAATTATAAACTTTCTGTTAGTGCCATTTGTTTTAGAACAATTATAAACTTTCTATTTGTGCCATTAGTTTTATAAAATTTGAATTCTTTGAAATTTGTGTGAATCACAAGTTTGTGAGCTCAACAAGGCGTAGAGGGATGGGCTTATAAACCGGTGTGAGCGCCCTTCGGTTTGCGAGGTTCTCATCGAACACCTTGTGTGCATAGGAGGTGAGCTAGAGCACCACCAAGCCCTCTCCCCCTCGGCCAGAAAAAACAGAGAAGTGTGCTCTGCTCTTGCGCGAGGGGCTATATATAGGCAGCACCATTAGTCCCGGTTGGTGGCATGAGCCGGGACTAAAGGGAAGCGTTTGGTCCCGGTTCATGCCACCTACCGGGACCGATAGTGGTGGGCCAGAGCCAGGGACCATTGGTCCCGGTTCGTCCCACCAACCGGGACCAAAAGGTCCGGACGAACCGGGACCAATGGCCCACGTGGCCCGGCCGGCCCCCTGGGCTCACGAACCGGGATAAATGCTCGCATTAGTCCCGGTTCTGGATTGAACCGGGACTAATGGGCAAAACAGGCCTCAAAGATAGCCCCTTTTTCTACTAGTGGTACTCATTATTTCCTTGCCTATCAGGAAGGTCTGCTTCCTGCCCTGCTCCACTAGCTGCTTCGAGGAGAGACCCATTGGCGGTAATTATGTTATCCCGCTTAAATCAATTTTTTCTGAAATGTTTCAGTGTTTTGTTGAGTGTAATTTCTTTATTAACATTTACACTTTGCTCCTCCTCCTTCTACTACCCACTAGTTTCAACCTTGCTTGATGAGGGGCTTATATATTCCTGTTGCTGTGAATGTGGTAGTTTCCTTGCCCATCCTAGATGGTTAGCTCGTTATATTCCGTTTGCTCTGAATATTATTGTATATTACTTCTCTCATGCTAGAAGTCTTGGTTTTTATGTGTAAATCTTTTTGTTATATGCAAATATTTAATATATGCATCCATGCTAGTCATCAAGTTTTGTAGTCTGATGTGCCTTCATTGGGGTTTTCATGGATTGAACTAACGAGATTTTTTTTTATAAAAATCTATATGCTATTGGTAATGCCCTAGCTTATCTGCTTTCTTTAATGCCCTAGATTTTTTTATAAAACTGTAGAATATCAGATTGAAATATTGGGGAGCCTTGTTTATGAACCAGTTTCTTAGCCTGCCCTAGCTTCATTAAAGTTTTTATTGATTGCAATATTGGTGAGCATTGTACTACTGTTATGAGTACCGTCTCATCAATATTGGTGAGCATTGTGCTACTTCTTGTCTCGGATTTGTGATGCTTCTGTTGTACAACTTGCTGACTATAAGATAACTTACGTGTGGACGAGCCTAGCACAACTAGCTATTTGCATACTTGATAGTTGCTCTTCTGAAGATATGAGTTAATTTTCTGAACCTATGCACACAAAACCAAGTATTTCTTAGATTTCTTTGCACGAGTTAACTTACTAAACAAATGCTTATGGCATCAAGTATTAGCTAGAGTTCTTTGCTTAAGCTGTTGTCCATACAAGAATCTGGGCCATTTGGTTCAGTTTCTACCAGCAAGAACACATTGTGAGGGCCAGATGTGTAACATTTTTCTTATGAATATATGGTCTTCCAACAGTAACAACATTTGCAATCTAATGGCCATCAGCCATAGCACACTCATGCTTCAGTATGATGTACACCGCATGGGTATTAATACTAAAATGGTGAATGTCGATAATCAAATATCTAAAGATATGATGTACTTCAAGACCGGTAAATCAAGTGGGTAAATAAATGCTGCTGTTGGACTATATGTTCATTGGTACTATATGCTCAGAATGAGTTAACTTGCTGTCATTTATCGAAATTCATAATGTGTTGGACAATATGTTCATTGGTACTACTTGTGATGCTGTTGCTGTACTACTTGGCAATTTTGTCAACTTGTGATGCTACTGCTGTGCCCCGAGAGGCCCTTGAGTTTGCCGGAATGTCGATTTACTTTCGTTCCGGCAAATTCGGGTACTCCATGTGTCCTATTTTCAGCAAAGGTCATGCTGAAATTTTCCGTGAATTTTAGCATGACTTTGGTAAAAATAGGACATATGGGGTACTTGCGACTAATGCATGGGCCGGGGTATCTTAGTACTTAATTAAGTAGGATCAACTGCCCCTTTATTCTTGCTGCACTAAACCATAGGTGGCAATAGAGCCAAGTGATTAGGCCCAACTTAGAATTCTCCTTCCCTTTTCTTGATAGGATATATTATTAGAAGATACCCATATATATCAGTCAACCTAGGGTGCCTGGGCATCGATAAACCCTAAATGATGAAAACTTAACTTAGCATTTAGGGTGCCTCTCCGTCGGAAAACCCTAAATTAAAAAACCTTGGGTCTTAGGGTGCCTCGGTGTCGATAAAACCTAAATGATGAAATCTTAGGCTTTTAGGGTGCCTCGGCGTCGACAAACCCTAAATGATAAAAGCTTAGCTTTTAGGATGCCTCAGTGTCGACAAACCCTAAATTATGAGACCATGATCTTGTTCCTTGACAATAACCAACTTTTTGACCAATCTTTTTTCCTATTTAGAGCGAAACATGGCCCACAACGATGAGGCCGGCGGTTCGGGCAAGCAATTCTGGGAGCTATCTCAGGAGATGGAGGAAGAACCTCACCGCTATGAGGATGCCGCGGAAGACACTGATCCTGACTACACAACCCCTAGTGGCGTCGGGGATGACACCACTGATGGTGCCTCCGAGGATGCCACCACTGATGATGGCAGCGCACGCACAGATGGTAGCCAACCTAAGAGGCAACGGAAAGACCGACGCCCGAACGTGCTCGGCACCGTCAAGGAGGAATTTACTGAAGTGAACTCCGACGGGCATCCAACGACGCCCAAAGAATTAGTCAAGGGGTACTCGGTTCAGCTCAGGTGCATTCTCCGGAGCACCGTCTCGATTAACACCGAGAACCTAAGGCATAAGGACCGAGGGAATTTGTGCAACCTCCTCTTCACGAAGCTGCACGAACGATACAAGTTCCCCGCTGACTTTACAAACACACGCCTCTCAGGGATTAAGTGAACAGGGCCGCCCTCATGAGGATGAGCACGTCCCTGTCTACTTGGAGAAGCGCAGTGAAGAAAATGATTGAAAAAGGTGATAATTATGAGAAGATCAAGGCGAAATATCCTTCGATCAGCGAAGATGACTACAAGGAGTTCAAGATCAAGTGCGAGAGCAGTAAACCGTGGAATCAAGTCGGTGGGGAAAGAAATGCGGAGTTGAACTTAGGGGTCCACCAACACGGTCCCGGGCGGTTCTGAGTGGCGGAGCCTATATGGGACAAGGAGGATGCGGAGCGTGCCGAGCAAGGCCTACCGCCCCGCTTCAAGAAATACCGTGACAAGCAGACCAGGAACTTTGTCATGGCCCGGTACAAGGAGGACCCGGTAACAAAGGAGCTTACCACGGATCCGAAGACCACGGCGCTTGAGCTTGTTCTGTTAAGGAATACACCCCCGCATAATTAGCTCCATATGGTTGCATTCTAATTAATGAAGCCAAATTTCTAAATGGTTCACATTCCTTCCGCAGAGACCGAAAGCGATGGCTGGGTCGTCTCAGAGCTCCCTTGGGACAACACTCTAAATAGGGCGTTGAACGTAATGAACAACAAGGATAAGCTCAGTAAGCTGTCGTCAGCTGGTCGTGTGGCCGACAAAGGCTTGTCCACAAAATGGTTGTCATACTATACCGCTGGTGGGCGAAAGGAGTAAAAGACCAGCTCGGAAAGCCAGTCGCGCGAGGTTTAAGAACTCAAGGCACGTGTGGCGCGGATTCCGGAGATTGTCCAAGAGCAAGTGCAACAACAACTAGGAACGACACTCACAGCCATGGTGCCTACCTTGATTCAGGAGCTGACGACGTGGATTGCGGGCGGCCAACAGGGGCCGCCCCCGGTTCCCAGCTTCACGGCCAGCAACTCGCACAACACGCAAGCGGCGCCATTGGTGTCTCCGGCGCCGGCACGTGCATTGGAGCTTAATGCACCCGGGTGTATGCCGGTCGGCACCTCGCCAGCAAGAGGCCCCTCCGTCAGTTGCATGCCCACCGTTGGTGGTGCCTCGACATTAGCCGAGCTCGACGCCATCACGGTAACTAAGCCTCTCGGCTGATGACTTCACCTCCTTGCCTTTGACTGGGCATCCCTGACGCCCTACATGTTTTCACAGGGCACCGCCGACGTTCCATGCACTCTCCTGCACTTCGTGGGCGGCGAGTTGATCGATGTCACCAAGGGCATAATCGTTCAACCGGGAAACCCCGTGTTCCACGGTAATCCGATGCCACCCACCGTGTATAGGGTTGAACTGGTTCGGGTGCTGCCAGGCTGCGACGAGTTGTTACCTCTGATTCGACCCGTTGGGGCCGACGAAGATGATGTGATGACCCTCAGCGCCTGCAGAAGCTGGCCCTCGCTGGTCAAGAGCCAAATTGCTTTGGGGCGGGGACACCACCCCACAGACAAGACCGCCAGTCGTGCCGGTGCCAGGCCATGACAAGACCGCGCAACGCTACCGGACATGCCGGACATCCCTATGGCACAGGATCCGGACATGCATATGGCACAGGATTCGGACAACGACGACGGTACATTTACCAACTTCAATAAGTACTTTGCTGAACATGGGTACGGGGAAGAATTCTGCGGGCCTCCTTCTCAAGAACCCAACCCTAAAAAAGACGACCGCGATCTAGCTGGTACATCGGAGAAACCCAATTGCAACAGCGCCGTCCGGCTGCTCAGTTCTTCGTGAGACGCCCACCTGCCGCCTTCACCGAGCCTCAGATAGCCGAGGTGTGAAATATTATCAGCCCTAACACACTCAAGAAGGCAGTCTCTGAGCAGAACTCGATCCCATTACAGCAGATGAAGAAGAAGGGACGGAAACGAAAGAATAACAAGGGCGCCGGCGTGAGCCAACCGGCACCGAGTATGATCCGTGCTCAGGACGGGCCACCTTCACCTAAGGATATCTCGAGGAGCGTGCATGTGAGGGCGATGCTATCGACAAATCCGCTCAATGCCGCAACCGGTGCTATGCGGAGTCTGCATGACAGTGTTCTTTCTTTGGAGAAGCGGCGTCTCTCCCAGAATGATGTGGCATACCCGGTTTTCGTGGCCAAGGTGCCAGATGGCAAGGGCTTTGTGGATAGCACCATCGGGGGTACGATCGTCCTGTGGTTTGATGACATCTTCACTATGTTTAACCTTCATCCGCTGTACTACACTTTCATTCGGCTGTTTTCGCTGAGTATGGAGATGCAGATCATTAGAGACAAGACCCGGGTCATCGGGATAGTCGACCCCTTCTACATGCGTGCCAAGATCTTGGGCAGCGCTGGGGACTGGCAAGTCGCGAGTTCACACATCGAAGGCGTCATTCTGGCTAACCCAGATAAGGATAACTTCCTCGTGCCTTGCTTTCCCGAGTAAGTCATCCCCTCACCGCCCGTTAACATATGATTTCTTAGATTTCGATCGTTCTTTTTTTTTCTAACATTCTGTGTTTTGTGCAGTGACACACATTGCACACTCATCCTCTTAAGCCCGAAATATTCCATGGGCACGTATTTCGACCCGGACCGTGAGTCGAAGATAGACTACACAAATATCAAGAAAGTTCTTGATGATGATCTCCCCGGCTACGCCAGATTTGGAGGCACCTTTAAGAGGCCAGTTCGTAGGTACGGCAAGCACCTGTTCACCCACAATACGATGTTCCCCTGCGTCAAGCAGCCGCCTGGCGGTCAGAAGGATGCCTACTACACACTCCATCACATGCGGGCGATCGTACAGGACCATAATCACCTTCTGCTACCAAATAATCTCAGAGATTGAGCCACACGCTTGTCGGCAATCGAGGACGCGGACATCAGACAAGAATTCTTTCGCATCGAGACGGAGTTTGCGGAAATCATCCATCAAGATGTCCTTCGTACCTCGGGGCAGTTCTACCTCAGATCTCAACCGTCCAACAGTGAGATAGAAACAATGCTACAAATGCAGGCTGACAATGCCCGCGATTTCATGACCATCACGAAAGACGGCGGCTTCATCCACGCTCCGGTCCCATGAGTCGAGTCGAAAGTAGTGATGCTATGTAGTTCTGAATTGTCGATTGGCTCATGTTGTAATATTAAACTTTAATGAACTTGTATGTCACTTTGGTTTGGACAGTCGTTCAACTTATATGTAATCGATGCTATTTATTAGTAGGACCATGAAGCGTGCTATTAATGTGTTGCTTTTCTCTTCCGATCCTTTTGTTGCATACTTATATATTGCTTATGTATTGTCTGTGAATTGTTACTAACGTTTTGTTTGGCTAGTGCTGGGGAACGTAGCAGAAATTCAAAATTTTCTACGCATCACCAAGATCAATCTATGGAGATTCTAGCAACAAGAGGAAGGAGAGTGCATCTACATACCCTTGTAGATCGCTAAGCGGAAGCGTTCAAGAGACCGGGGTTGAAGGAGTCGATTGCCGTGATCCAAATCACCGGAGATCCGAGTGCCGAACGGACGGCACCTCCGCGTTCAACACACGTACAGCTCCGGTGGCGTCTCCCATGCCTTGATCCAGCAAGGAGAGAGGGAGAGGTTGAGGAAGACTCCATCCAACAGCAGCACAACGGGCGTGGTGGTGGTGGAGGAGCGTGGCAATCTGCAGGGCTTCGCCAAGTACCTACGGGAGAGGAGGAGGAGGTGTCACGGGAGGGAGGGAGGCGCCAGGGGCTCATGTGCGGCTGCCCTTCCTCCCTCCACTATATATAGGGGTAAGGGAGAGGGGAGGCGCAGCCTTGCCCCTTCCTCCAAGGAAGGTGCGGCCAAGAGGGGGAGGAGTCCATCCTCCCAAGGCACCTCGGAGGTGTCTTCCCCTTGAGGACTCTTCCTCCCCAAGTTTCCTTGGCGCATGGGCCTCTTGGGGCTGGTGCCCTTGGCCCATATAGGCCAAGGCGCACCCCTACAGCCCATGTGGCCCCCCGGGCAGGTGGACCCCGGTGGACCCCGGACCCCTTTCGGCACTCCGTACAATACCGATAAAGTGCGAAACTTTTCCGGCGACCAAAATAGGACTTTCCATATATAAATCTTTACCTCGGACCATTCCGGAACTCCTCGTGACGTCCGGGATCTCATCCGGACTCGAACAACATTCGGTAACCACATACAAACTTCCTTTATAACCCTAGCGCCATCGAACCTTATGTGTAGACCCTACGGGTTCGGGAGACATGTAGACATGACCGAGACGTTCTCTGGTCAATAACCAATAGCGGGATCTGGATACCCATGTTGGCTCCCACATGTTCCACGATGATCTCATCGGATGAACCACGATGTCAAGGACTCATTCGATCCCGTATACAATTCCCTTTGTCTAGCGGTATTGTACTTGCCCGAGATTCGATCGTCGGTATCCCGATACCTTGTTCAATCTCGTTACCGGCAAGTCTCTTTACTCGTTCCATAAAACATCATCCCGTGATCAACCCCTTGGTCACATTGTGCACATTATGATGATGTCTTATCGAGTGGGCCCAGAGATACCTCTCCGTTTACACGGTGTGACAAATCGAGTCTCGATTCGTACAACCCAACAGACACTTTCGGAGATACCGTAATGCACCTTTATAGCCACCCGATTACGTTGCCAGGACGCTTTGGTACACCCAAAGCATTCCTACGGTATCCGGGAGTTGCACAATCTCATGGTCTAAGGAAAAGATACTTGACATTAGAAAAGCTTTAGCATACGAACTACGATCTTTGTGCTAGGCTTAGGATTGGGTCTTGTCCATCACATCATTCTACTAATGATGTGATCCCGTTATCAATGACATCCAATGTCCATGGTTAGGAAACCGTAACCATCTATTGATCAACGAGCTAGCCAATAGAGGCTTGCTAGGGACATGGTGTTGTCTATGTATCCACACATGTATTTGAGTTTCCTATCAATACAATTATAGCATGGATAATAAACGATTATCATGAACAAGGAAATATAATAATAATAACTAATTTATTATTGCCTCTAGGGCATATTTCCAACAGTCTCCCACTTGCACTAGAGTCAATAATCTAGTTCACATCGTCATGTGATTAACATCGATATGTCACATCGCCATGTGACTAACACCCAAAGAGTTTACTAGTGTACGTAGAACTAGTTCACATCATCATGTGATTTAGACTCAATGAGTTCTGAGGTTTGATCATGTTTTGCTTGTGAGAGAGGTTTTAGTCAACGGGTTTTAGTCAACGGTCTGAACCTTTCAGATCCGTGTGTGCTTTGCAAAATTTCTAGGTCATATTATAAATGCTGCTTCCACGCTCCACTTGAAGCTATTCCAAATGGTTGCTCCACTATACGTATCCGGTTTGCTACTCAGAGTCACTCGGATAGGTGTTAAAACTTGCATCGACGTAACGCTTTACGCCGAACTCTTTATCACCTCCATAATCGAGAAACATGTCCTTATTTACTCCAAGGACAATTTTGACCGCTGTCCTATGATCCATTCACGGATCATTCTTGTACCCTTGACCGACTCATGGCATGGCACACTTCGGTGCGGTACACAACATAGCATACTGTAGAGCCTATGTCTAAGGCATAGGGACGATCTTCGCCCTTTCTCTCTCGTTTCCGCCGTGGTCGAGCTTTAAGTCTTAACTTCATACCTTACATCTCGTGCAAGAACTCCTTCTTTGATCGATCCATCTTGAACACCTTCAAGATCATGTCAAGGTACATGCTCATTTGAAAGTATTATTAAACATTTTGATCTATCTTATAGATCTTTGATGCTTATTGTTCAAGTAGCCTAATTCAGGTTTTCTATTGAAAAACACTTTTCAAACATCCCTATATGCTTTCTAGAAATTCTACATCATTTCTGATCATCAATATGTCAACAACATATACTCATCAGAAATTCTATAGTGCTCCTACTCACTTCTTTGGAAGTACAAGTTTCTCATAAACTTTGTATAAACCCAAAATCTTTGATCATCTCATCAAAGCGCACATTCCAACACCAAGAAGCTTACTCCAGTCCTTAGAAAGGATCACTGGAGCTAGCATACCTTTTTAGCATCCTTAAGATCGACAAAACTTTTCTGATTGTATCACATACAACCTTTCCTTACGTAAACTGGTAAGGAAACTCGTTTTGACATCCATCTGCTTGATTTCATAAATGCAGCTAATGCTAACATGATTCCGACGGACTTAAGCATCGCTACGGATGAGAAAATCTCATCGTAGTCAACTCCTTGAACTTGTGAAAAACTCTTCGCCACAAGTCGAGCTTCATAGACGGTGACATTACCGTTCACGTCCGTCTTCTTCTTAAAGATCCATTCATCTCAATGGCTTGCCGATCATCGGGCAAGTCCACCAAAGTCCATGCTTTGTTATGATATATGGATACTATCTCGGATTTCATGGCCTCTAACCATTTGTCGGAATTTGGGCCCACCATCGCTTCTCCATAGCTCGTAGGTTCATTGTTGTCTAGCAACATGACCTTCAAGACAGGATCACCGTACCACTCTTAAGCAGTACGCGTCCTTGTCGTCCTACGAGGTTCGGTAGTGACTTGATCCGAAACTTCATGATTATGTCATAAGCTTCTACTTCAATTGGTGTAGGTGCCACGGGAACAACTTCACGTGCTCGCTACACACTAGTTGAAGTGATGGTTCAATAACCTCATCAAGTCTCCACCATCCTCCCACTCAACTTTTCGAGATGAACTTTTCCTCGAGAAAGGACCCGATTCAAGAAACAATCCCTATTGCTTTCGGATCTGAATTAGGAGGAATACCCAACTGTTTTGGGTGTCCTATGAAGATGCATTTTATCCGCTTTGGGTTCGAGCTTATCAACCTGAAACTTTTTCACATAAGCGTCGCGGCCCCAAACCTTTTAAGAAATGACAGCTTAGGTTTCTCTAAACCATAGTTCATACGGTGTCATCTCAACGGAATTACGTGGTACCTTATTAAAGTTTGTCTCTAATGCCTAACCCATGGACGATAGTGGTAATTCGATAAGAGACATCATGGTACGCACCATATCCAATAGGGTGCAACTATGATGTTCGGACACACCATCACACTATGATGTTCCAGGCGGTATTAATTGTGAAACAATTTGCACAATGTCTTAATTGTGTGCCAAAATCAGAACTCAGATATTCATCTCTATGATCATATCATAGACATTCTATCCTCTTGTCACGAAGATCTTAAACTTCATTCTGAAATTACTTGAACCATTCAATAATTCAGATTTGTGTTTCATCAAGTAAATATACTCAACATCTACTCAAATCATCTCGTGAAGTAAGAACATAACGATATTCATCAAGATGCCTCAAAGACTCATTGGACTGCACACATCAAAATGTGTTACTTCCAACAAGTTGCTATCTTGTTCCATCTTATCAAACCGAGGCTTTTCAGTCATCTTGCCCATGTGGTATGATTTGCATATCTCAAGTGATTCAAAATCATGCGAGTCCAAACGATCCATCTGCATGGAGTTTCATCATGCGTATGCACCAATAGACATGGTTCGCATGTCTCAAACTTTTCAAAACGAGTGAGTCCAAAGATCCATCAACATGGAGCTTCTTCATGCTTTTATACCAATATGACTCAAATGGCAGTGCCACAAGCAGGTGGTACTATCATTACTATCTTATATCTTTTGGCATGAAAATGTGTATCACTACGATCGAGATTCAATAAACCATTCCTTTAGGTGCAAGACCATTAAAGGTATTTATTCAAATAAATAGAGTAACCATTATTCTCCTTAAATGAATAACCGTATTGCGATAGACATAATACAATCATGTCTATGCTCAACGCAAACACCAAATGACAATTATTTAGGTTTAACACCAATCTCGATGGTAGAGGGAGTGTGCGATGCTTGATCATATCAACCTTGGAAACACTTCCAACACGTATCGTCAACTCACCTTTAGCTAGTCTTCGTTTATTCCGTAGCTTTTATTTCGAGTTACTAACACTTAGCAACCGAACCGGTATCTAATACCCTGGTGCTACCAGAGTACTAGTAAAGTACACATTAACATAATATATATCCAATATACTTCTATCGACCTTGCCACCTTCTTATCTACCAAGTATCTAGGGTAATGCTGCTCCAAAGGCTGTTCCCCTTATTACGTAAGCACTCAGTCTCGGGTTTGGGTTCAACCTTGGGTTTCTTCACTAGAGCAGCAGCTGATTTGCCGCTTCATGAAGTATCCCTTCTTGCCCTTGCCCTTCTTGAAACTAGTGGTTTCACCAACCATCAACAATTGATGCTCCTTCTGACTTCTACTTTCGTGATGTCAAACAACGCGAATACCTCAAGGATCATCTCTATCCTTGATATGTTATAGTTCATCACGAAGCTCTAGCAGCTTGGTGGCAATGACTTTGGAGAAACATCACTATCTCATCCGGAAGATCAACTCCCACTCGATTCAAGTGATTGTTGTACTCGACAATCTGAGCACAAGCTCAACGATTGAGCTTTTCTCCCTTAGTTTGTAGGCTAAGAAAATCGCTTGAGGTCTCATACCTCTTGACGTGGGCACGAGCCTGAAATCCAATTTCATCCTCAAAACATCTCATGTTCCGTGACGCTTCAAAAACGCCTTTGGTGCCTCAACTCTAAACCGCTTAATCGAACTATCACGTAGTTATCAAAACGTGTATGTCCGATGTTCGCAACATCCACAAACGATGTTTGGGGTTCAGCTCACTGAGCGGTGCATTAAGGACATAAGCTTTCTACTGATCGCATAATTGCTACTTTCAACTTTCAACTATATTTTTCTCTAGGAACATATCTAAACAAAGGAACTAAAGCGCGAGCTTTACATAATTTGCAAAAGGTCTTTTGACTATGTTCAAGATAATTAAGTTCATCTTATGAACTCCCACTCAGATAGACATCCCTCTCGTCATCTAAGTGATTACATGATCCGAGTCAACTAAGCCGTGTCCGATCATCACGTGAGACGGACTAGTCAACATCGGTGAACATCTTCATGTTGATCGTATCTACCATACGACTCATGCTCGACCTTTCGTCTCTCGTGTTCCGAGGCCATGTCTGTACATGCTAGGCTCGTCAAGTTAAACCCAAGTGTTTTTGCTGTGTAAATCTGTCTTACACCCGTTGTATGTGAACGTAAGAATCCATCACACCCGATCATCACGTGGTGCTTAGAAGCGACTTAACCGTAGCAACGGTGCAGTCGTGGGAGAACACTTCTTGAAATTTGTGTAAGGGATCATCTTATTTACTACCGTCGTTCTAAGTAAACAAGATGCATAAACATAATAAACATCACATGCAATTATATAGTAGTGACATGATATGGCCAATATCATATTGCTCCTTTTGATCTCCATCTTCGGGGCTCCATGATCATCATTGTCACCGGCATGACACCATGATCTCCATCATCATGATCTCCATCATCGTGTCTCCATGAAGTTGTCTCACCAACTTATTACTTCTACTACTATGGCTACCGGTTAGCAATAAAGTAAAGTAATTACATGGCGTTGTTCAATGACACGCAGGTCATACAATAAATAAAGACAACTCCTATGGCTTCGCCGGTTGTCATACTCATCGACATGCAAGTCGTGAATCCTATTACAAGAACATGATCAATCTCATACATCACATATCATTCATCACATTCTTCTTGGCCATATCACATCACATAGCATACCTGCAAAAACAAGTTAGACGTCCTCTAATTGTTGTTTGCATGTTTTACGTGGCTGCTTTGGGTTTCTAGCAAGAACGCTTTCTTACCCACGCAAAACCACAACGTGATATGCCAATTGCTATTTACCCTTCATGAGGACCCTTTTCATCGAATCCGTTCGACTAAAGTGGGAGAGATCGGCACCCGCTAGCCACCTTATGCACCAAGTGCATGTCACCGGTGGAACCTGCCTCACGTAAGATGCACGTGTAAGGTCGGTCCGGGCCGCTTCATCCCACAATACCGTCGAAACAAGATTGGACTAGTAACGGTAAGCATATTGAACAAAATCAACGCCCACAACTACTTTGTGTTCTACTCGTGCAACGAATCTACGTAATAGACCTAGCACATGATGCCACTGCTGGGGAACGTAGCAGAAATTCAAAATTTTCTACGCATCACCAAGATCAATCTATGGAGATTCTAGCAACAAGAGGAAGGAGAGTGCATCTACATACCCTTGTAGATCGCTAAGCGGAAGCGTTCAAGAGAACGGGGTTGAAGGAGTCAGATTCGTCGTGATCCAAATCACCGGAGATCCGAGTGCCGAACGGACGGCACCTCCGCGTTCAACACACGTACAGCCCGGTGATGTCTCCCATGCCTTGATCCAGCAAGGAGAGAGGGAGAGGTTGAGGAAGACTCCATCCAACAGCAGCACAACGGCGTGGTGGTGGTGGAGGAGCGTGGCAATCATGCAGGGCTTCGGCCAAGTACCCACGGGAGAGGAGGAGGTGTCACGGGAGGGAGGGAGGCGCCAGGGCTCATGTGCGGCTGCCCTCCCTCTTCTCCACTATATATAGGGGTAATGGAGAGGGGGGAGGCGCAGCCTTGCCCCTTCCTCCAAGGAAGGGGTGCGGCCAAGAGGGGGGGTGGAGGAGTCCATCC
Organism: Aegilops bicornis; assembly: GCA_021605145.1. Taxonomy (NCBI): domain Eukaryota; kingdom Viridiplantae; phylum Streptophyta; class Magnoliopsida; order Poales; family Poaceae; genus Aegilops; species Aegilops bicornis. The sequence goes on along the minus strand of CM038672.1, from coordinate 551,931,977 downwards.
TCACCAAGGCACCCTGAGGTGCCTTCCCCTTGAGGACTCTTCCCTCCCCAAGTTTCCTTGGCGCATGGGCCTCTTGGGGCTGGTGCCCTTGGCCCATATAGGCCAAGGCGCACCCTACAGCCCATGTGCCCCGGGGCAGGTGGACCCCGGTGGACCTCGGACCCCTTTCGCACTCCGGTACAATACCGATAAAGTGCGAAACTTTTCCGGCGAACAAAATATGAATTCCCATATATAAATCTTTACCTCCGGACCTTTCCGTAACTCCTCGTTACGTCCGGGATCTCATCCGGTACTCATAACAACATTCGGTAACCACATACAATCTTCCTTTATTACCCTCGCGTCGCCATCGAACCTTAAGTGTGTAGACCCTACGGGTTCGGGAGACATGCAGACATGACCGAGACGTTCTCCGGTCAATAACCAATAGCGGGATCTAGATACCCATGTTGGCTCCCACATGTTCCACGATGATCTCATCGGATGAACCACGATGTCAAGGACTCATTCGATCCCGTATACAATTCCCTTTGTCTAGCGGTATTGTACTTGCCCGAGATTCGATCGTCGGTATCCCGATACCTTGTTCAATCTCGTTACACGGCAAGTCTCTTTACTCGTTCCGTGACACATCATCCCGTGATCAACCCCTTGGTCACATTGTGCACATTATGATGATGTCTTACCGAGTGGGCCCAGAGATACCTCTCCGTTTACACGGAGTGACAAATCCAGTCTCGATTCGTACAACCCAATGACACTTTCGGAGATACCTGTAATGCACCTTTATAGCCACCCGATTACGTTGTGACGTTTGGTACACCCAAAGCATTCCTACGGTATCCGGGAGTTGCACAATCTCATGGTCTAAGGAAAAGATACTTGACATTAGAAAAGCTTTAGCATACGAACTACGATCTTTGTGCTAGGCTTAGGATTGGGTCTTGTCCATCACATCATTCTACTAATGATGTGATCCCGTTATCAATGACATCCAATGTCCATGGTTAGGAAACCGTAACCATCTATTGATCAACGAGCTAGCCAATAGAGGCTTGCTAGGGACATGGTGTTGTCTATGTATCCACACATGTATTTGAGTTTCCTATCAATACAATTATAGCATGGATAATAAACGATTATCATGAACAAGGAAATATAATAATAATAACTAATTTATTATTGCCTCTAGGGCATATTTCCAACAGCTAGTGCATAGATATGCCGTCATATGTCCTGTACAAGGGTAAGGTTCCCAGCGTCTACGACGACTGGGAGGTCTGTAAGAGAAAGGTTCACCCTTTCAGCGGTAACAGTTACAAAGGGTACACCACTAGGGCGGAGGCAGAAGTTAGATACGCGCACTATCTGGCGGGAGAGAGGAGGGAGCGTTGGAGGAACCGGATGAAGACCAGTTTCATCGTGATTATGCTCATCGTGATGACCATAGCTCTCTTCTATGTGATGGTAGTTTAGATGATCGATATTGACTTGTAATGTGAAGACAAACTCGCTACTCGCGGTTTCGAGACTTGTAATGTTATAACTTTGTTCGGTATTTGAAATTTGGAGACTAATATGATGAATTGTATTCGGAGACTAATCTTCTATTGTATTCAATAAATCTGTTGTTTATATATTGTGCTCTCTATATTATGTGCAGTAATATGTTTTGTAGCCTGTGCAAATATCAGAAAAGAAAAAATCCCTAATATTCATACTAATGGCGCACCACTCAGCACACTAATGGCACACTTCAGAAAGGATACTAATGGCGCATCAACCCGTAGTGCGCCATTAGTATGCCAAAGCACATGGGTAAATATGGCCCCCTGGGAGGCATACTAATGGCGCACGGTGGGCTATACTAATGGCGCACTGCATGGTGCGCCATTATCATTTAATTCTAATGTCGTGGTGCTAGTGGTGCACCTGTAGTGCGCCATTAGTAGGCAAAACGGGTGCGCCACTAGCAGGCCTTTTCCTAGTAGTGGGAGTGGGAGGATGGGTGACCATTCGGGAAGTTAGATGATTTGGAATGATGAGGGGTGATTACAGATTAAATTGAGCAGTGATGAGGGGTGATTACATATTAGAGGTTAAAATAATTCAGAAATTTGAAAATCGGAAAAAAAATCAAAAAAATTCAAAACAAAATTCCTTTAGTACCGGTTGGTGTTACCAACCGGGACTAAAGGTGGATCTCCGGGCAGACTCCACGTGGAGGGCCTTTAGTCCCGATTCATGTAAGAACCATGACTAAAGGGGGAACCTTTAGTAACGACCCTTTAGTCCCGGTTCCAGAACCGGGACAAAAGGCCCTCTAAAACCGGGACAAAAGGCCCTTTTTCTACTGGTGGAGAACAAATTTGCTTACGTGGAGAGTAGTAAAATTTCTATGCAAGTAGATCATGAAAAGAATGCTTTAGGTGCTGGTTATATTGTTGAATTTATTCATGATGCTACTGAAAATTATTATGAGAGAGGAACATATGCTTGTAAGAATTGCAATAATATCATGTTTCCTCCCTATGTGCTTAAAGTTTTAAAGTTATGCTTGTTTTGCCTTCCGATGCTAGTTGATTATTGTTCCCATAAGTTGTTTGTCCACAAAATCCCTATGCATAGGAAGTGGGTTAGACTTAAATGTGCTAGTCATATTCTTCATGATGCTCTGTTTATGTTTCAATTCTTATCTTTTATGTGAGCATCATTGAAATCATCATGCCTAGCCAGGGGCTTTAAACGTTAGCGCTTGTTGGGAGGCAACCCAATTTTATTTCAGTTTCTTGCTTTTTGGTTCTGTTTAGTAATAAATAATCCATCTAGCTTCTGTTTAAATGTGGTTTTATGTTTTCATTAGTGTTTGTGCCAAGTAGAACCTTTGGGAAGACTTGGGTGAAGTCTTTATGATCATGCTGTAAAAAACAGAAACTTTAGCGCTCACCAGATTAGCTAAAAAAATTTACTGGAGAGTGATATTTAGTTGATTATTTTTTCAGATGATTACTAGACAAATTCCTCAGGCTCACCAATTTATTTTAGAATTTTGTAGTTCCAGAAGTTTGCGTTAATTACAGATTACTACAGACTGTTCTGTTTTTGACAGATTCTGTTTTTTGTGTGTTGTTTGCTTATTTTGATGAATCTATGGCTAGTAAAATAGTTTATAAACTATAGAGAAGTTGGAATACAGTAGGTTTAACACCAATATAAATAAAGAATGAGTTCATTACAGTACCTTGAAGTGGTGTTTTGTTTTCTTTCGCTAACAGAGCTTACGAGTTTTCTGTTAACTTTTGTGCTCTGAAGTTTTCAAGTTTTGGGTAAAGATTCGATGGACTATGGAATAAGGAGTGGCAAGAGCCTAATATTGGGGATGCCCAAGGCACCCCAAGGTAATATTCAAGGATAACCAAGAGCCTAAGCTTGGGGATGCCCCAGATGGCGTCCCCTCTTTCGTCTTCGTTCATTGGTAACTTTACTTGGAGCTATATTTTTATTCACCACATGATACGTGTTTTGCTTGGAGCGTTGTTTTGTTTTCTTTAGTTTTGCTTGCTGTTTGAATAAAATACCAAGATCTGAAATACTTAAATGAGAGAGAGTCTTCACATAGCTAAATAATTATTAAACTACTCATTACTCTTCACTTATATCTTTCGAAGTAGTTTGTCGTTTGCTCTAGTGCTTCACTTATATATTTTAGAGCACGGAGGTGGATTTATTTTCAAGAAATTTATGAACTCTCATGCTTCACTTATATTATTTTGAGAGTATTTAGAACAACATGGTAATTTTATTTGGTTATCAATTTATTCCTAATGTGATGGGCAACCAAGAGGGATATAATAAAAACTTTCATATAAAATGCATTGAATACTACGAGAAGTTTGATTCCTTATGATTGTTTTGAGATATGAAGATGGTGATATTAAAGTCATGCTAGTGGAGTAGTTGTGAATTTGAGAGATACTTGTGTTAAAGTTTGTGATTCCCGTATCATGCACGTATGGTGAACCATTATGTGATGAAATCGGAGCATGATTTATCTGTTGATTGTCCTCCTTATGAGTGGCGGTCAGGGACGAGCGATGGTCTTTTCCTACCAATCTATCCCCTAGGAGCATGCGCGTAATACTTTGTTTCGATAACTTATAGCTTTTTGGAACAAGTATATGAGTTCTTTATGACTAATGTTGAGTCCATGGATTATACGCACTCTCACCCTTGCACCATTGCTAGCCTCTCTAATACCACGCACCTTTCGCCGGTATCATACACCCACCATATACCTTCCTCAAAACAGCCACCATACCTACCTATCAAGGCATTTCCATAGCCATTCCGAAATATATTGGTATGCAACTTGCCACTGTTCCGTTTATTATGACACGCTCCATGAGTGTCATATTGCTTTGCATGATCATGTAGTTGACATTGTATTTGTGGCAAAGCCACCATTCATAATTCCTTCATACATGTCACTCTTGATTCATTGCATATCTCGGTACACTGCTGCAGGCATTCATATAGAGTCATATTTTGTTCTAAGTATCGAGTTGTAATTGTTGAGTTGTAAGAAAATAAAAGTGTGATGATCATCATTTTTAGAGCATTGTCCCAAGTGAGGAAAGGATGATGGAGACTATGATTCCCCCACAAGTCGGGATGAGACTCCAGACGAAAAAAAGGAAAAGAAAAGAGGCCATAAAAAAAGAGAAAAAAAGGCCCAAACAAAAAAATCAGAGAAAAAGAGAGAAGGGACAATGCTACTATCCTTTTACCACACTTGTACTTCAAAGTAGCACCATGATCTTCATGATAGAGTGTCTCCTATGTTGTCACTTTCACATACTAGTGATAATTTTTCATTATAGAACTTGGCTTGTTTATTCCAATGATGGGCTTCCTCAGAATGCCCTAGGTTTTCGTGAGCAAGCGAGTTGGATGCACACCCACTTAGTTTCTTTTGTTGAGCTTTCATATACTTATAGATCTAGTGCATCCGTTGCATGGAAATCCCTACTCACTCACATTGATATCTATTAATGGGCATCTCCATAGCCCGTTGATACGCCTAGTTGATGTGAGACTATCTTCTCCTTTTTTGTCTTCTCCACAACCACCATTCTATTCCACCTATAGTGCCATGTCCATGGCTCACACTCATGTATTGCGTGAAGATTGAAAAAGTTTGAGAACATCAAAAGTATGAAATAATTGCTTGGCTTGTCATCGGGGTTGTGCATGATCTAAATATTTTGTGTGATGAAGATAGAGCATAGCTAGACTATATGATTTTGTAGGGATAGCTTTGTTTGGCCATGTTATTTTGAGAAGACATGATTGCTTTGTTAGTATGCTTGAAGTATTATTGTTTTCATGTCAATATTAAACTTTTATCTTGAATCTTATGGATCTAAACATTCATTTCACAATAAAGAAAATTACATTAAGAAATATGTTAGGTAGCATTCACATCAAAAATTCTGTTTTTATCATTTACCTACTCGAGGACGAGAAGGAATTAGGCCCTGTTTGGTTCGGCTATGGATTTCTAAAAGCAGCTGTGAAAAATCTGGTGCGGAAAAACAGCTGTGGATAATCTAATGTGAAAAAGATGTAGGTCATTTGGCAAACCAGCTGATACAGATTTTTCAGATTTTGGACCGCAGCGGAATCAGATTTTGGAAAGCACGTCCTGGGCTGCTTCTGCTTTTGGTTCAGATTTTGGCAGCGGATTTCTGGAATCGGATTCTGCTGGGTTCGCCCTTTGGTTCAGATTTTGCTGCGTGGCAGCGGAATCCGTGGATAAAAGCTGAACCAAATAGGGCCTTAAGCTTGGGGATGTTGATACGTCTCCAACGTATCTATAATTTTTGATTGTTCAATGCTATTATATTATCTGTTTTGGATGTTTATGGGTTTTATTATGCACTTTTATATTATTTTTGGGACTAACCTATTGACCCAGAGCCGAGTGCCAGTTCCTGTTTTTTCCTTGTTTCAGTGTTTCGAAGAAAAGGAATATCAAACAGAGACGAAACGGAATGAAACCTTCTAGAGAAGTTATTTTTGGAAGGAAAGCAACTTGGGAGACTTGGAGTCCATGTCAAGAAAGCAACAAAGAAGGCATGAGGCAGGGGGCGCACCCGCCCGACCTGGGTGCGCCCTCCACCCTCGTGGGCCCCTCGTGGCTCCCTGACATACTTTTTTCACCTATATATACCTATATACCCTAAAACGATCGAGGAACATAATAGATCGGGAGTTCCACCGCCGCAAGCCTCTGTAGCCACCAAAAACCAATCGGGACCCTGTTCAGGCACCCTGCCGGAGGGGGGAACCATCATCGCTGGCCATCTTCATCATCCTGGCGCTCTCCATGACAAGGAGGCAGTAGTTCACCCTCGGGGCTGAGGGTATGTACCAGTAGCTATGTGTTTGATCTCTCTCTCTCTCTCGTGTTCTTGATTTGGCACGATCTTGATGTATCGCGAGCTTTGCTATTATAGTTGGATCTTATGTTGCTTCTCCCCTCTACTCTCTTGTAATGGATTGAGTTTTCCCTTCGAAGTAATCTTATCGGATTGAGTCTTTAATGATTTGAGAACACTTGATGTATGTCTTGCCGTGCGTATCTGTGGTGACAATGGGATATCACGTGATTCACTTGATGTATGTTTTGGTGATCAATTTGAGGGTTCCGCCCATGAACCTATGCATAGGGGTTGGTACACGTTTTTATCTTGATTCTCCGGTAGAAATTTTGGGGCACTCTTTGAGCTTCTATGTGTTGGTTGAATAGATGAATCTGAGATTGTGTGATGCATATCGTATAATCATACAAACGGATACTTGAGGTGACATTGGAGTATCTAGGTGACATTAGGGTTTTGGTTGATGTGTGTCTTAAGGTGTTATTGTAGGGCTGTTTGTGACACTTATAGGAATAGCCCAACGGATTGATTGGAAGAGAATAACTTTGAGGTGGTTTCGTACCCTACCGTAATTTCTTTGATTGTTCTCTACTATTAGTGACTTTGGAGTGACTCTTTGTTGCATGTTGAGGGATAGTTATATGATCCAGCTATGTTATTATTATTGAGAGAACTTGCACTAGTGAAAGTATGAACCCTAGGCCTTGTTTCCAAGCATTGCAATACCGTTTATGCTCACTTTTATCATTAGTTACCTTGGTGTTTTTATATTTTCATATTACAAAAACCTATATCTACCATCCATATTGCACTTGTATCACCATCTATTCGCCGAACTAGTGCACCTATACAATTTACCATTGTATTGAGTGTGTTGGGGACACAAGAGACTCTTTGTAATTTGGTTGCAGGGTTGCTCGAGAGAGACCATCTTCATCCTACGCCTCCCACGGATTGATAAACCTTAGGTCATCCACTTGAGGGAAATTTGCTACTGTCCTACAAACCTCTGCACTTGGAGGCCCAACAACGGCTACAAGAAGAAGGTTGTGTAGTAGACATCAATGCTACGGCCCATAGAAGGCCCATTGATGCTACGGCCCGTAGAAGGCCCATTCTTTCTATGGCCCTAAGAAGGCCCATTGTTTCTACGGCCCGTACGAGGCCCATGGTAACTACAGTAAATATGTAGCCCATGGCTATTGTGGCCTAGTTTTAAAAAATAGGTTATTGCGGCCACTGGCAAACCGCGGAAAAAGAACTGCGCTGACTACAAGCAAACAAATAAACAAGACAACAAGGAAATAAATAAGCAAGCAACTTACGCTAGGCTATCACGACTATTACACATATTACATCCACTGGGCATTAAAGTTTGCCACCAGTGCAAATATAGGGAACAAAGCAACATATCATATACACTGGTTGTCAAAGTTCGCGACCGGTGCAAATGAACGCCGCAGCAAAACAAGTCCAGAACTGAAACAACTTCAGAAGAGCTCAAGAAACAATATCCTGGGTACCCATAATGCTGGCAAGATACTTAGCACGCTTATTAACTTTCTCTTGTTTGGCGCTAAAATCCTCCAGCACTTGCTGTTACACCAGAAAGTATGCATCTGAATTCTGCAGGGACTTCCTCAGTCCTTCGGCTTCCTGTCGCATAACATCTTATCGATGTCTTTCAACTTGAAGTTGAGACTCAAGAAGCCGAACTGATTCAGGCAGCTAGTTCGAGGAGCTGGTGCCAGCATTAGTAGCCAGTAACTCGAACACTACATCAAGACAGGACTTTGGGGTTGTCTCAGTGTCTTCAATATAGTTTTTATCAGCTTTTTGGAGACCAACATGGATGTCACTATCTTGAACCTTATCTGGTTTACTTCCTTTACCATTGCATAACGGGGTACTCTTCTCCAATATTTTATCCCGTTCAAAAATAGAAACAAACAAACACATCACAGGTTTACAATGTAGCATATGAAACTCATTTTGGTAAACCAGTTCAGTAGTAAGGTGGACAAGATAACAGCATGAAACAAACATATATCTATGTAGTATGGTCACTGTATGGTCTATATCATTCTAGTTTATGTTAACAAATCAAGATAGATACAGTTTGAATCATATCTATTTAAGACAAAGCAGCATAGACAGAATATAAGTGTGGGAAACTACACATCAATAACAACACTTTTAATGTGCATGGCATGAGAACATAACTCTTTATTCAATTCAAACTGAAATCAACATAGAGCAAGTAACAACAGCAAACACATTAAAGAAACAGGTTCGAAACATACCTGTTGCGCCATTGGAGTTTCAATTGCATCCTTCATTTTGAAATTAGTTGGTATGAGTAAATACAGTGATGCAAGAGCAAAGTAGTATGAACCATAGCTACGGAACCTGACACGAGAACAATTCTTCTTACGCTTTAAGCGTTGACTTGGGGTCGAGTGGTGGTCCTCGTGCTTTGGGCACTACTGATTGCCTTTATTAACTGCTCGTGTTTGGGTGCTCTGTGGTGGAGACGGTCTTTGTGTCAACTGGAACTGGGTTACTATCTGCTGGGGTTGGGTTTAGAAGGGGTGTAGCTGGTTCTCTGTCCAACTGGGTAGGGGTACAATCTGCGTGAGTCTGAGTTATGTGTGGTGGGGCTGGTTCTTGGGCAAGTACAACCGTCGTTTGATACGTCTCCAACGTATCTACTTTTCCAAACACTTTTGCCCTTGTTTTGGACTCTAAATTGCATGACTTGAAACTAACCCGGACTGACGTTGTTTTCAGCAGAATTGCCATGGTGTTACTTTTGGGCAGAAATAAAAGTTCTCGGAATGACCTGAAACTTCACGAAGAATATATTCGGAATTTATAAAAAAATACTAGCAAAAGAATCAAGACCAGGGGGGACACACCCTGTCCACGAGGGTGGGGTGTGCGCCTACCCCTGGGCGCGCCCCCTGCTTCGTGAGCCCCCTGAGCCTCCACCGACCTCAACTCCAACTCCATATATTCACGTTGGGGAGAAAAAAATCAGAGAGAAGGATTCATCATGTTTTACAATACGGAGCCGCCGCCAAGCCCTAATCTCTCTCGGGAGGGCTGATCTGGAGTCAGTTCGGGGCTCCGGAGAGGGGAATCCGTCGCCGTCGTCATCATCAACCATCCTCCATCACCAATTTCATGATGCTCACCTCTGTGTGTGAGTAATTCCATCATAGGCTTGCTGGATGGTGATGGGTTGGATGAGATTTATCATGTAATCGAGTTAGTTTTGTTAGGGTTTGATCCCTAGTATTCATTATGTTCTAAGATTGATGTTGCTATGACTTTTCTATGCTTAATGCTTGTCACTAGGGCCCGAGTGCCATGATTTCAGATCTGAACCTATTATGTTTTCACGAATATATGTGAGTTCTTGATCATATCTTGCAAGTCAATAGTTGCCTACTATGTGTTATGATCCGGCAACCCCGAAGTGACAATAATCGGGACCACTCTCGGTGATGACCGTAGTTTGAGGAGTTCATGTATTCACTAAGTGTTAATGCTTTGGTCCGGTACTCTATTAAAAGGAGGCCTTAATATCCCTTAGTTTCCAATAGGACCCCGCTGCCATGGGAGGGTATGACAAAAGATGTCGTGCAAGTTCTTTTCCATAAGCACGTATGACTATATTCGGAATACATGCCTACATTACATTGATGAACTGGAGCTAGTTCTGTGTCATCCTATGTTCTTGATTCTCCTTCTGTTTTGAGTAAACTTGTGACACCTAAACCTGCTTCTGCTATTAATTATGATATGTCGCATGTTATTGATGATGACACTTCTGCTTTGCATGATACTTATGATGAAACTACTTCTATGCTTGTTAATACTGTGCCACTAGGTGAATTTCTTGATGAACAACTTGCTGGGGCTAGAGAGAATGAAATTATTGAACCTGATAATATTGATGAAAGTGATGATGAAGATTCTCCCCCTAGATATGAATTGCCTGTTGTGCCTGAGGGTTATGTTATGGATGAAGAAACTGCTAGAGATTTTCTTGCTTGCAAAGATAGATCTGATCTTAATAAATTATTAGCTTAGCTGGAAGAAAAGTCTTTGAATGCTAGAATGAAACATGACCCTGCTTTTGCTACTTCACCTATCTGTATTACTAACAAGGATTATGATTTCTCTGTCGATCCTGAGATAATTAGTTTGGTTGAATCTGATCCTTTTTAGGGCTATGAATCTGAAACTGTTGTGGCACATCTTACTAAATTGAATGATATAGCCACCCTATTCACTAATTATGAGAAAACTCGCTACTACAATATCCTTAAATTATTTCCGTTCTCATTAAAGGGTAATGCTAAAACATAGTTTAATTCTCATGATCCTGGCACTACTAGAAAAACCCCTACTAATGGCGCACCTAGTATGGCTATTAATGGCGCATCTGTGGTGCGCCATTAATAGCACGCCATTAGTAATTTTTACTAATGGCGCACCACCTGGTGCGCCATTAGTATCCAGATACTAATGGCGCACCATGTAGTGCGCCATTAGTATAGCCTGATTGCGCGCCATTAGTATCTAGTATACTAATGGCGCACTACATAGAGGTGCGCCATTAGTAGACGGTATACTAATGGCGCACCACAAAAAATGCGCCATTAGTAACATTTTTTTTCAAATTTTTTTAAAATTTTTCCAAATTTTCTTTTAATTTTTTCAAATTTTTTTTCAATTTTTTAATTTTTTTCAATTTTTTCTTAATCTCAGTTCACTATGGCTTAATCTCGGGTCAATATGCTTAATCTCAGGTCAAATCGCACTCCGTGGTCAAACTTCCCGAAAGGTCACCCATCCTCACACTACTCCAAATTTCAAGCACGCTTAACTTCAGAGTTCTATCCAACCCCAAAGAACAGCTCACTTCACAGGCACTTGTTGATATATCTAGCATATCAATCCTGTTATACCTTATTGATGTCTAGGACTTTGTTCATGTTAATGACTATGATGAAATTTTGAAAAATATTTCAAACTTCTCGATCATATTACGTATCATTTTTTGAAAAAAAAATCAAATTTTTTTTTTTTTGAAATTAGTAATTTTGAAATTAGTAATTTTTTTCATATAGAAAACTTTTTCATCCGAGTTAGTATGCAAAAGTTATGCCCATTTTTACAAATTCTCGAGAGATTTTGCAAATGAAGTCGAAATTCATATTTGCAAATTTTCCCAACAACTAGACCACATATCACATGGGAAACTTATTTTCTTTTATTTTTTGACATTTTCATCATTTTCTTTTTATTTTTTTAAAACTGAAAAGGCGATCCACGGGGTGCATTCGGTGGAAGGTGGTTGTTACTAATGGCGCACCGTGGGAGTGGTGCGCCATTAGTAGTTGAACTAGTAATGGCGCACCACCCCACGCGCCATTAGTAACTTGGCCACCTTCCACCTTCCACTGCACGTCGTCGGTGGAAGGTCGCCAAGTTACTACTTGGCGCACCGTGGGGTGGTGCGCCATTACTAGTTCAACTACTAATGGCGCACCACTCCCACGGTGCGCCATTAGTAGTTTTGAAAAAAATGATATTTTTTGATTTAAAAAAAAAAAACTTAGTAATGGCGCATCAGTGGAAAGTGCGCCATTACTAGTTAAAATTAGTAATGGCGCACCACTCCAAGGTGCGCCATTAGTAACAAAATTTTATTTATTTATTTTTTACATTTTTTCAAAACTACTAATGGCGCATGACGGATGTGGTGCGCCATTACTACAATTAGTAATGGCGCACTATGCACGGTGCGCCATTAGTAACAAATTTTTTTTATGTTTTTTCCAAACTACTAATGGCGCACCACACACCAGTGCGCCATTAGTAATATATTACTAATGGCGCACTGAGACATGGTGCGCCATTAGAATATAGTAATGGCGCACCACATCACAGGTGCGCCATTAGTAGCCATTCCATCTATAGCCCTTTTTGTAGTAGTGTGGTTGTGTGCGTAGTCCCGAGGATATGATTTATTACTTCTCTGCTAAATATTTCCCCGCTCATAAGAAACAAGCTGCCTTAAGGGAAATATATAATTTCGTGAAAATTAAAGAAGAGAGTCTCCCACAAGCTTGGGGGAGGCTTCTCCAATTACTCCATGCTTTGCCTGACCATCCTCTCAAGAAAATGAAATACTTGATATCTTCTATAATGGACTAACCGATGCTAACAGAGACCACCTGGATAGTTGTGCTGGTTGTGTTTTCAGGCAAAGAACTATTGATCAAGATGAATTGTTTTTGAATAATATGTTGACTAATGGAAACAATTGGACACTTCCTGAACCAACTCCTAAGCCAACTCCGAAGAAAAGGGGTATTCTATTTCTCAGTCCTGAAGATATGCAAGAGGCAAAGAAATCTATGAAAGAAAAGGGTATTAAACTGAAGATGTTAAGAATTTACCACCTATTGTAGAAATACATGGTCTTGATAACCCGACATAGGTAGTAAAGGTAAATTCTCTCTATAGATTTGATGAAGGTGATATTCCTCGTTATAAGTCTGCTAGCCAATGCTTGAATGAGTTTGATAATTTTATTGTTAAACAAGAAAACTTCAATGCTTATGGTTGTAGACAATTGAAACGCAATTCTTATATGATTGAACACTTGAGTGATTGTATATCTAGATTTAAAAGTGAACTTAAACTCATTAGTAAACATGCTTCTATGGATACCACTCAAGTAGAACAAGTGCTTAAAGCTCAAAATGATTTGCTCAATGAATTAAATAATAAGGAAAATGATAATGCTGTTAGAGTTATGACTAGAGGGGGTAAAATGATAATAATGTTAATGATGATGTTCATGTCGATGCTCAATATATAAATAATAATGATGTAGAGATTGAACCTGCTATTGATCTTGATAACCCACAATCAAAGAATCAACATTATGATAAGGGAGACTTTGCTGCTAGGAAGCACGGTAAAGAAAGAGAACCATGGGTTCAGAAACCCATGCCTTTTGCTCCTAAACCATCCAAGAAAAGGATGATGAGGATTTTGAGCGCTTTCTTTGAAATGATTAGACCTATCTTTATGCGTATGCGTTTGGTCGATATGCTTAAAATGAATCCTTATGCTAAGTACATGAAAGATTTACAAATAAAAGAAAGATACCGGAAGCTGAAATTTCCACCATGCTTGCCAATTATACTTTTAAAGGTGGAATACCAAAGAAACTAGGAGATCCAGGAGTACCAACTATACCATGCTCCATTAAAAGAAACTATGTTAAAACTGCTTTATTCTATCTTGGAGCCGGTGTTAGTGTTATGCCTCTCTCTTTATATCATAGACTTGATTTGAATAAGTGGACACCCACTGAAATATCTTTGCAAATGGCCGATAAATCAACTGCTATACCTGTTGGTATTTGTGAGGATGTGCCTGTTGTGGTTGCAAACATTACTATCTTAACGGACTTTATTATTCTTGATATTCCTGAGGACGATAGTATGTCTATTATTCTTGGTAGATCGTTTTTGAATAGTGCAGGGGCTGTTATTGATTGCAACAAGGGCAATGTCATGAGCACACGGTGCACTTTCCGAAGAAACAACCTCAAGTCCACAGTATAAATTCTATTGGAAAAATTCCAACTATTCCTATTGGAGGTTTCGAATTTCCTCTTCCCACTGTCAAGAAGAAATATGATATTCTTATTGTTGGCGACATACATTCCCCTGTTGAGGTAACCTACTGCTATTCGGAAATCCTCCGGTTTCATGTTATTCGGAAAGAGTTTGCTAACAAGACTTGATCAACCTTGTTAGCGGGTTCCTTTTGAGGAGCATGAGATGGATGAAGTTAGAAAGCACAACTCTCTGTACCCTCCTTTTACTTTTTGTTATTTATATTTAATAAAGAACAAAATAGTATTTCCTGTCTATTTTCTGAATTATTCTTGCAATAAAAAATACCCAAAAAATAAAAGTTCTCCAAATGCCCCAAAAATGAAATATGATTTTTTCTAGAATATTTTAGAATATTTGGCACCGAAAACACAGCAGGGGGAGCCACCCCCCTTGGGCGCACCCCTGCCTCATGGGCCCCACATGCCCCCCCCCACTTATTCCAGCACCCACACACTTCGTCTTCCTCCAGAAAAAATCACTATACATCTCAAACTCGTGTTCTAGCCTGTTTTGCTGCGATTTTCGATCTCCTTGCTCAAAGCTCCATTCACAAAACTACTTTGGGGGATTGTTCTTCGGTATGTGACTCCTCCAATGGTCCAATTAGTTTTTGTTGTAGTGCTTTATTCATTGCAAATTTTTGCTACTTAGGTGACCCTGTTCTTGAGCTTGCATGTCAAATTTATATGGGCCCAAGTAGTTCTAATGCATGCTATAGTTTCTAGGCACTTGTGGGAGTAGTTGCTATCAATCTTGTTGAGTTTGGTTCATTTTTATTTTGAATCACTAAAAATTTCAGAAATTTTCAGAGGAAGAAAATGTTGAAGAGATTTTTGAGAGGCTCCTCAAGCCGGAGTTTGAAGGGAAAGGAGAATGAAGAGAATGAAAGGCCCAAGTGTCTTCCTCGCACTGCGGAGACCTCACCGACTTCCTCCACGACCAGCGAGGACCCTCCTTAGTACACCGGAGAGACTAGCTTCGATCCGTGGCCATAGACCAACTTAGACCAAAAGCCTAAGCTTGGGGGAATACATATTTCTCACCGACATTACACTCATGTTCACACACTCATTCTAGTTGTCGGTGCTCATACTTTTTCATTGTACTATCCATGCTAGTTTATTTTCTTTTCTAAGTCCTTTTCTTGTGTGTTTGAAAAATCTTAAGAAAACCAAAAAAATTAGTTGTACATTTTAGCTAGTTTACTTTCCATGCTTATATAAGTAGTAATTAAAAGAAAACTCAAAAAGATTTCTCGTTCTTCTTTTGTTTGTTGGGAGCTTTCCCGTGTAAATAGTTTTATTTCTTTTCTTTTCTTTGGGGGTCGAGAGGAGAAGACCATGATGAAAATGTTGAGTGGCTGTCATATGCATTATTGTTGATTTAACAAAGAGCCCATATTACCTTGTCTTCTCCTCTGTATTAAATGCTTGCAGATTCCAGCTTAGTCCAATGCACGTGCACTATTATTATTATCCACACCATTCAGTCGTGCGAGTAAAAGGCAATAATGATGATATATGATGGACTGATTGAGATGGGAGAAGCTGGTATGAACTCGACCTCTCTTGTTTTTGTAAATATGATTAGTTCATTTTCCTGATTCGGAATATTGTGAATGAAACATGTTTACAATGACAATTAGAGATTATAGTTGCTTATGCCATGCTTAATTAGCTAGGAGTTTATAATGGTTTACATTGCGTGCCAACATGCTATTAAAATGGTTGTGATGTGGTATGATAGGGTGGTATCCTCCTTTGAACGATTCGAGTGGCTTGAATTGGCACATGTTCACGCATGTAGTTGAAACAGAATCAACATAGCCTCCACGATATTTATGTTCATGGTGAATTATATCATATTCATGCTTGCACTCAGTGTTGATTAATTTTAATGCATGTTCATGCCTGTTGTCGCTCTCTAGTTGGTCACTTCCCAGTCTTTTTCTAGCCTTCACTTGTACTAAGTGGGAATACTGCTTGTGCATCCACTTCCATAAACCCCAAAGTTATTCCATATGAGTCCACTGTACCTTCCTATATGCGGTATTTACCTACCGTTCCATGTAAATTTGTATGTGCCAAACTCGAAACCTTAAAATGAATTCTATTTTGTATGCTTGAATAACTTATGTACCAACTAGGGCTGTCTATATCTTCCATGCTAGGTCGGTTATTCTCACGATGAGTGGACTCCTCTCATCATTCACGAGAAAATGGCCGGTAACCGGGATACCCAGTCCCATGTTGAAATCAAAATAATTGCAAACAAAACTCCCCCAGGACTGTTGTTAGTTGGAGGCACCCGTTGTTTCGGGCAAGCCATGGATTAATGCTTGTTGGTGGTGGGGGGGTATAAACTTTACCATTTTGCTTGGGAACCACCTATATTGTGTGTAGCATGGAAGATATCGAGATCTCTTGGTTGTTATGTTGACAATGAAAGTATGCCGCTCAAAATATTATTTATCTCTATTTCAAAATCGAGCTCGAGCATTGTGACGACCGTATAATTAGGTTACAGTAATCCCACGTTAACGATGCCACGTCACCTAGGTTACTGTTGCTAATCTCGCATTTGATCAAAACTGTTCAAATTCAAATTTGAATTTTTGTCAAACATCAAAAGTTTTCAAACTTTAAAACTAAAATGTTCGGAGTGTGCCAATTAATGCCTAGCATTTAAGGTGAAGGAACCACACTTTTACAGGATGCCTAAATATTTTAAACTGAATTAGGACAGAAAAGGAAATAAATAAAATGAAAAGGAAAAATACAATATAGAAAACAAAAATAAAATAAAAAGAGAACCCCCCCCCACTGGGCCAGTCGGCCCAGCTGCTAGCCAGGCCGGCCCCAAACCGGCCAGCCCACCCCCACTCCTCCATTACCCCCACGACACCCAAACCCTAACCTACCGCACCAACTCCCCCGCCCCCCACATCGCCCGCTACTCTCCCCCCCCCCCTGATCTGGATCGAGATCGGGGGCAAGGACCCGACGCCCCCGACACCGCCCGGACCGACCAGAGCCGCCGACCGGATCGCCACCTCGTGGGACGCCATCGCTGGACTGCCTCCCCACCTCTGACGCGTCGTCTCCATCCTACTGCTCGACCCCACCAGGCCTCGCAACCCCCCCGTGAGCTCCCCCTGTCCTTCCCTTTTCACCTGCAGCAGCACTCGCCCGTGCGTGCCTCCCCACACGCACGCCCGCTGCACTCCGCTGGGCCCGCCCCATCCTCGCGCCTCGCCCAGCTTCCCCGCAGCCCGCCGGAGCCGCATGCCGGTGCCTCGCCGCTCCATGCGCCGCGCCGCTTCGCCCCGGTGAGGGATTCCTGGATTAGGGGGTATCGGGACAGCCGGACAATATGCATCGTACGGACTATTGAAGCGTGAAGATACAAGACTCAAGACTCCGTTACGTGTACGGATGGGACCCTCTTTGCGTGGAAGGCAAGCTTGGTGACCGGATATTGTATTTCCTTCCTTGTAACCGACTCCATGTAAACCCTAGCCCTCTCAGGTGTCTATATAAACCGGAGAGGTTGGTCCTTAGAAGGCCGATCACAATTACAATCATAATCATCATAGGCTAGCTCCTAGGGTTTAGCCTCTACGATCTCGTGGTAGATCTACTCTTGTACTACCCATATCCTCAATATTAATCAAGCAGGAAGTAGGGTTTTACCTCCATCGAGAGGGCCCGAACCTGGGTAAACATTGTGTCCCTTGCTTCCTGTTACCATCAGCCTAAGACGCACAGATTGGGACCCCCTACCCGAGATCCGCCGGTTTTGACACCGACACTGGTGCTTTCATTGAGAGTTCGTCTGTGTCGTCGCTGCAAGGCTTGATGGCGCCTCCAACCGTCAACAACACGGTCCAGGCTGAGACTTTTCTCCCCGAACAGATCTTGGTGTTCGGCGGATTCGCACTATGGGCCAATGCGCTTGGCCATCTGGAGCAGATCGACAGCTACGCCCTGGCCACCAGCTCAGGTTCGGAAACTTGAACTACACGGCCGACATCCGTGGACATTTGATCTTCGATAGATTCTGGCCTGTGCCAGGAGCACCGGACAGTCACGATGAGCACGGCTTAGACCGCTGTCGGACAATGTTCGGGATATGACCCCTGCAGTAGCCCTGGATCTAAATCCGGAGGAGGCTGCGTTGCCTAAGGACGGAGGGATGGACCCCGCCCCGTAGGCCGCACACTCATCGGCGGTAGAGCCGAACACATGCCTCACTTCTAAGGAAGCCTGTCGCTTCGGACCCTCGGACTCATATCCGGTTGTAGGTTCCAGTCCGAGCGCTCCCGAGCCCGCCGAGCCTGGTTGGGCTCTGGTAATGGAGTTTACCGATGCGGATATCTTCTAGCACTCGCCCTTTCGCGACATGCTGAACTCATTAAAGTCTCTCTCTTTGTCAGGAGGCTCTGGGCCGAACTATGTCTGGCTTGAGTGGGAAGCAGGCGACCAAGGAATTCGCTGCCCACCCACCACCCACTTCATTGACACGGTCGATGATCTAACCGACATGCTTGACTTCGACTCCGAAGACATCGACGGTATGGACGACGATGCAGGAGAAGTACAGGAACCACCGCTCACAGGGCGGTGGACAGCCACCTCCTCATACGATATATATGGTGGACACTCCGATGGAAACATATGGCAACGAGGCAACGGAGGATAACCCCTCAGGGAGAAAAGCAAAGCATAGGCGCCGTCGGCGCCGCTCCAAGCCCCGCCATAGCAATACCGGCCCCGGAGATGAAAGAAATCCGGATGGTGCCGAAGAGGAATACAACCCTGACCAGCCCGTCTCCGAGCAGGCCGAACAGGAAGATGAGCAGGTGAGCCTAGACGAACAGGCGACCGATGGATATCTGGAGGAGGACAACTATATGCCCCCCTCCGAAGACGAGATTAGCCTCGGCGACGACGAGTTCGTCGTGCCTGAGGATCCCGAAGAGCAGGAGCGCTTCAAGCGCCGACTTATTGCCACTGCGAGGAGCCTGAAGAAGAAGCAGCAGCAGCTTCAAGCTGATCGGGACCTGCTCACAGACAGATGGACAGAAGTCCTGGCAGTCGAGGAATATGGACTCGAGCACCACACGGCTGACCGGCCACGGGATAAAACGGCATACCAGCCCGAATACCAGCCCGCACCCCCGCGCCAGTTTACTACGGCCCGGGGCCATACTCAAAACACCGCAAGACAACCAAGATCAATCAACGGAATGCGGGGGCGCGCCCCAGCGCGCGATGATGACCGTCCCGCCGGATACATTATGAACAAGTCCGGCCGGGCCGAACACAGCAACCCAGACCAATTCGAACTGCGTAGCCACATAGCCCGGCACAGAGGCGCTGCACACCCCCTCTACTTCACCGATGAAGTGATGGATCATGAATTCCCAGAAGGGTTCAAACCCGTAAACATCGAATCATATGATGGCACAACAAACCCCGCAATATGGACCTAAGATTTCCTTCTCCACATTCACATGGCCCGCAGAGACGATCTACATGCCATCAAGTATCTTCCCCTTAAGCTCAAAGGACCAACCCGACACTGGCTAAACAGCCTGCCACAAATTCCATTGGTAGTTGGGAAAACCTGGAAGACGCATTCCTCGACAACTTCCAGGGCACATATGTGTGACCACCGGACGCCGATGACTTGAGCCACATTACTCAACAGCCCGGGGAGTAAGCTAGGAAATTCTGGACTCGGTTCCTAACTAAAAAGAACCAAATAGTCGACTGTCCGGACGCCGAAGCCCTGGCGGCGTTTAAGCATAATTTCCGTGACGAATTGCTCGCCCGACACCTCGGCCAGGAAAAACCCAAGTCCATGGCAGCTCTCACAACACTAATGACCCATTTTTGTGCGGGCGAAGACAGCTGGTTGGCTCGCAGCAGCACCACGCCACATTCCGGCACTTCGGATGTCCGCGACAATAACGGCAAGCCACGGCGCAACAGACACAAGCGACGGAACAAAAGCAACAACATCGAAGACACGACAGTCAACGCCGGATTCAGTGGATCCAAATCCGGTCAGTGGAAGAAGCCGTTCAAAAGAAACAATCAAGAACCGTCCAGTCTAAACCGCATACTGGAACGCTCGTGCCAAATTCATGGCACGCCAGACAAGCTAGCCAACCACACCAATAGAGACTGCTGGGTGTTCAAACAGGCCGGTAAAATAAATGCCGAAAACAAGGACAAGGGGCTGCACAACGATGATGACGTGGAGCCCCGGCGTCCGAACATGGGTGGGACAGAAGAAATCCCCCCCCCCCCCAGGTGAAAACGGTTAACATGATCTACGCCACTCACATCCCCAAGCGGGAACGGAAGCAAGCACTACGGGACGTCTATGCGATGGAGCCAGTCGCCCCCAAATTCAACCCATGGTCAACTTGTCCGATCACCTTTGATCGTAGGGATCATCCTACTAGCATCCGTCATGGCGTCTCAGCCGCATTGGTCTTAGACCCAATCATCGATGGATTCCACCTAAGCGAGTCCTTATGGACGACGGCAGCAGCCTGAACCTGCTTTATCAGGACACAGTGCGCAAAATGGGCATCGGCCCTTCAAGGATCAAGCCCACCAAAACCACCTTTAAAGGTGCAATTCCTGGAGTAGAGGCCCGCTGTACGGGCTCTATAACATTGGAAGTGGTCTTCGGATCTCCGGACAACTTCCGAAGCGAGGAGTTAATCTTCGATATCGTCCCTTTCCGTAGTGGTTACCACGCACTGCTCGGACGAACCGCATTCGCTAGATTCAATGCGGTACCACACTATGCATACCTCAAGCTCAAGATGCCAGGCCCATGCAGGGTCATAACAGTCAACGGAAACATGGACCGCCATCTCCGTACGGAAGAGCATACTGCAGCCCTCGCGGTAGAAGTACAATACGGCCTCCTCCGGCAAACCACCAATCCGGCGACGACAACCTCGAGCACTGTCAAGCGAGTCCGGAGCATCCCGCAACAGGATCACCAGGCATGCCAAGAGCGCGACTAGCAGTTCGGCCTTTGCTCAAGCCCCATCAAAGCAGCATTCGTGCCACGCGCACACAACTACGCACTCAAAATGCCATGTGCATAGGCGGAGGCCCAGCAGTGACTCAGTCAGCAGTGCGGTATCACCGCAGCATACTTTCATAAAAAAAACCCTTTCTCCTTCTATTTCCTTCAGGACACTGCCTTAGAGCAACCTCTTCAGAAGAGCCGGACTGTCGGACTTATACAGGGGAGAACACCAAGGAGGCAACAGGATTTGCGCATAGAAGGAAATACCCAGGTGGAATCAATTTACGATCGTTATACCTGTTTTATTTATCCGTACACAGCCTGCCCCTAGATAGGACATGTCAAACAGTCCTATTTATCTCCGCTGAATGCATTCATTGTAAACATACGCTTAAATGTATAATTCATCATTGGGAGATCACATATAGCGTTAGCTTATTATTCTAATTTGAGCATTTTTTCTTACAAATGTTTATTTGATATTGCAACCGTACACCTTGGTACGGTTTATTTGCCAGGGGCTTCTTATGGCGCCCCGTAATACGGCAAGTAAAGTCCGAACACTTTCAACAGTGCGGCACCCCGAACTTATAACACTATATGCATCAGCTCCGAATCATGTCTTGGGTCCACAGTTGGGTTAGCCCAGCTCCCTTGTTTTGGCACTACTGCGATTGTGTCCCGGTTCTTCCGAACGAGCATCTCAGTAGAGAAAGCCGAAAACTGACCGGCATGATGCGGCGAGAGCTGGTTGCTGTTCGAGAGGTCTTAAATTCCTTAAAGATTTTTCCGCTTTGGGCGAGGAATCGACTTCGTCCGATCTAGGCGTATATAGCACCGCAATTCGGCCTTCCGGATTCTAGGGGCTTCGCCGAAATTTAAAATTGTAGACTTCTATGGTAAGTGAACGTTATAAAGCCATATAGTCTAATTGCCTTGTTCGCTGCGCTGGATACCTCCTTAAGGGACCAAACATTTGGATAAAGAGTGTCCGGGTTTTCCACGAACACCCCAGTAATAGTTACGTGGGGGCGGAAGCCGACGACTGGCCTACTTTTAGAATTTTATAAACAGCCACACAGAAGGTAATATTTTAAATAAAAAGTGCTACTTTGCGCAAGTAACTTCGTCCTTAAATTACAAACACGACAGTAGTGAATTCATTCTAAAATTGTGTCCTTGGTACATTCATCGGCCACGAGACGAGCGCCCTTCATAACGCCATCGTAATACTTCTCCGGATAGCGATGCGCCTTGCCCTCCGGCGGCCCGTCCTTCACCAGCTTCTCTGCATCGAGCTTGCCCCAATGCACATTCGCGCGGGCAAAGGCCCGGCGGGCACCCTCAATGCAAACGGATCGCTTGATAACTTCAAGCCGCGGACAGGCATTCACCATCCGTTTGATCTGGCCAAAGTAGCTAGTGGGCAGGGGCTCACCAGGCCAAATCCGGACTATGAAATCTTTCGTATCCACTTCGGCCGCCCTGTGGAGTTCGCCCAACTGCTTCAGTTGGTCACTCAGAGGCATTGGGTGTTCGTCCCCAGGATACTGGGACCAGAACAGCTTCTCCGTTTAGCTCCCCTCTTCGGCAAGGTAGAACTCCGCGGCATCTGATACGCTGTGTGGCAGATCTGCGAATGCCCCTGGAGAGCTCCGAATTCGGGTAAGTAAAAGAAAGGCCTCCTCCACATGTTTGCTTTGCATAAAGAATTTCTTACCCGCCGGTATCTTTTGGGCCTCCTGGATTTCCTGCTGTGCCTTCTCGGCTTCGGCCTTGGCTTCTTTCATACTCACAAGGGCCTTCACAAGCTCGGCCTCTTTCATCTTCAGATCATGCTCCACGGACTCGAACTTCTTGCCGAGGTCCCAGAGCTCTTGCTGTACCTTGCCCACTCTAGCACATTGCTTTTCGCGCTCCTTGCATTCCAACGCCGCCTTGTCCTCGGCCTCGGACAACACTTTCTTCAGGGATGCCACTTCGGCGGTGGCCCCTGTTACACAGTCACGACGCTTCGTCGTTAGACTAACCAAATTTATCTATCCTTAAATACATAAGGGTGGGGAATGACTCACCTTTGTTCTCTTCGAGCTGCCTCTTCATGAGGTCGAGCTCTACCTGCGCCTGCTCCAGGTCCCGCTTTAGTTCGGCGACCTCGGCTATGCGTGGAACAGCGGCAAGCAGCACAGCCTGCTCATTCACGTGCACATTTATTATTAGACTCCTGCGGATTATAATTGACCCTCCGTTTGGCTTTTCCTCCCGAACACCGAACAGACTATCAGTGGCTACTACCTATCGGGTGGTAATTTCACACATTTTTATTACTTACCTCAAAGCCTGTTAGGAGGCTGGTGCAAGCTTCGGTTAGTCCGCTCTTGGCGGACGAAACCTTCCGAATCACCGCACTCATAAGAGTACGGTGCTCTTCATCCATGGAAGCGCCGCGAAGCGCTTCCAGCAGACCATCCGGCGCCCCGGGCGCAACCGAAGTCCTCGACACAGACGGCTCGCCCTCCCTAACGAGGGGTTGCCCGCCTGAGTCCGGAACCATTGGAGGTTCCGGAACAGTGTTCGGCTGAGATCCCGGCCTACTGTGGCTTTCATCGACACGATCCGCGGGATCTTGAACTCGCGTGTCCGACATCTGGAATTCCGCCTTGGGGCGTCTCCAGAGTCACCTCCCCCCGCTCTGGGAGCCTTCGGGACAACACCTCTATGTCATCCGCGGGTTGAGGAGTAGTGGCTGTCAGGAGCGAGTTCATCGCTGAATTGCTCAGGGATCCATCAGAAGATGATACCTCGGGATGAACCCTGGCCGGACTGCATATATGTTCGGTGTTATAAAAAGACTGTGAAGTAAGGTCATGATAGAGTGCGGATACTTACGATCATGCTAGGGGCTTCCCCCTGGGCAGCCACTCCTCCTCGCTATGGGCGGCCGTGGCGGAGTAGTCCGGAAGGGACACCTTCCCTTCTTGACGCCCCCCCCCTCCGGGGCGGCTTTCCTCTTTTTCTCCTCCCTAGTGCGGGGAGGTAGAGTTTCTTCTTGCTTCCCCCCGCCTCTGCGGGAGGAATCTGTCTCGTCGTCGTCAGACGACGTGGGTATGACGGCCTTGCGCCGAGGGCCTTTCCCGGCCCCCTGGTCCGCCTTCTCGGGCCCCTCACCCTTTCCGGGTGGGGTGGTCCCTTCTTCTTCTTCTTCCTCCCCTTCGGGGGAGGAGTGTGCCTCGTCGTCTTCGGACGAGGCTTCCAAGACAACCCACGCCGAGACCCTTTCAGATCCCCGGGGCTTTCTTTTCGGCCTTATTCTCCGGCACCTTGTACGGCGCCGGGACTAGCATCTCCGTCAGGAGAGCATCAGCTGGGCCTTCTGGAAGCGGAGCCGGACAATCAATCTACTCCACTGTCTCCACATAATCCTGAACAAATATGCACAATTACTTAAGACTCCCCCATGAATATATTGGGAAGAACCGAATCCGGTGGTAGCCTAAAAACTCACCTGACTCGGAGGTCGCGCGGCTTGGAGCCCACAGTCCTCGGATATGGGAGGAGGTACTTCAGAGGCCTTGAACAATGCCTTCCACGCGTCTTTGTGCTTCATGCCATAGAGCCTCTGAAGCGTCTGGTGTTCGGTCGGGACGAACTCCCACAGATTGAATGTCCGCCTTTGGCACGGAAGAATCCGGTGAACGAACATGACCTGGATCACGTTGACAAGCTTAATGTTCTTGTCCTTCATGCTCTTGATGCAGTTTTGGAGTCTAGTCAGCTCTGTAGGTTCGCCCCAGGCCAGTCTCTTCTTTTCCCAGGAGGTGAGCCGCATGGGGGTTCCGGATCAGAACTCGGGGGCCGATGTCCAGTTGGCATCGCGCGGCTCGGTGATGTAGAACCACCCCGACTGCCACCCTTTCACGGTCTCCGCAAAGGAGCCGTCAAGCCAGGTGACATTAGGCCTTTTGCCCACCATGGCCCTCCGCACTCCGCTTGCTGGCCACTCACGATCTTCGGCTTCACTCAGAAGATTTGTAGCCACAAGCCAAAGTGAGGCTTGATGCGGAGGAAGGCCTCGCATACGACGATAAACGCCAAGATGTTGAGGACGAAGTTTGGGGCTAGATCATGGAAATCTAGACCGTACTAGAACATGATCCCGCGGACGAAGGGGTGAAGTTGAAACCCCAGTCCACGGAAGAAGTGGGCGAGAAACACGACCCTCTTGTGGGGTCCTGGGGTTGGAATGACCTACCCGTCGTCTGGTAGCCGGTGCGCTATGTCTGCGGCCAAGTAACCGGCCGCCCGAAGATTTGCGATGTGCTTCTCCTTCACGGTGGAAGCCACCTACTTGCCTCCTGCTCCGAACAAGTTTAGCTGTGCGGAGAAGGCTTGGGATAGGGCGCTGGAGCTCGAGGGGGCGAGAGTGGGCAAAGGAGGAAGAAGGCGTGGGTAAAAATGGGGAACTCTTATCCCTTTATAGAGGCGACGAAAGCAGTGCGCCTCCCCACTCGTCCGTTGAGAATTGCTTACTTCCCAAGCGCCACGATTGATGGCATGGTGGGATTACACATACCCGTATTGATGAGAATCCTGCAATAAGGGGACACGATCTCTGCTTTGACAAGACGTGTCAACGAAACCGCCTCGCAATATGCGCTGTGGCTGGTTGTAGGAAAACGGTTCGAATAATGACCCGAACGTAATGACATGTCACGTTGTCTAAAAAAGTTGTCAGCAT
The DNA here is from genome assembly GCA_021605145.1 of Aegilops bicornis. Lineage (NCBI taxonomy): Eukaryota > Viridiplantae > Streptophyta > Magnoliopsida > Poales > Poaceae > Aegilops > Aegilops bicornis. The sequence continues at coordinate 551,906,022 of CM038672.1, read as the reverse complement.
ATTGCATTTGTGAAATATCATTCTCTCTACGGCTATCGTGGAATTGTCACAGCAGATGTCCTAGGGTGAGGACTTAGTCATGAGGCCAACATATCTATGTGGTAGCTTGAGAGGGGTTGAGCGGAATTGAGAGACGCAACACAAGACAAGGATTTAGACAGCTTCGGGCCCCGGGAAACATCATCCGGTAACAACCCTACATGCTGTTTGAGGCTAGGTCTCATTATCATCACGAGGTAGTCGCCGTAAACCGGCTCTCCCCTTTGTGTCTAGCCCTAAGATTGTTTCTTCTTGCTTGTAGCTTGTCCCTCCTTGGGGAGTCCTACCCCTCCTTATATATGTTGAAGGGGCGGGTTACATGTAGAGTCCAACTCGGACTTAAGACATCACTATTCTAACTTATCTTCATGGGCTTCTTAACATCTTGGGCTTCATAACCCCTGACAACCCAGTTATGACTGTTTGCCGGTTTAACATTGTCTGCCGGTTTAACATTGTCTGCCGGTTTAACATTGTCTTTCGGTTTAACATTGTCTGCCGGATTAACACCAGCCAGTTTACCATCTGTCTTAGCCATCTGTCTTGACTCTCTGTCTTAACTCTCCGCCGGTTTACCACCCGCCAGTTTACCAAGTCCCAGCCAGTTTACAACTCTGGTCGGGTCATACCGCGGGGTATATCCCCAAAATTATCCCCCGGTTTAATTTGGATTTATCCATGTTAAACTGATCCCGAGCATCTTTAAATCCTTGTCATTTCCTTCTAGAAAATCCGGGTCAATAGGCCAGCTTCATAATCAATTTGCTGACATTGGTTTATCACAGAGAAATATTGTGAAGAATAACTCCTTTGACTCAGCTCCCAATGCTTAACAAAAATATTGGTCTATGAAATACTCATCTGATCTTCAGCCGGTTTAAGAATGTAGAACTTTGTCGGTTTAAGAATGTAGAACTTTGCCGGTTTACAAATATTGATGGCACCGGATCATAACTGTTTGTTAACATCAGCTTTTGAAAATATACCTCTTATATGCCTATCACTTATAGCCGTCAACTCTTAAGAAGGTAACGTAGTAACAGCTTAAGATTAGCTTCAATATGAATGTCACAAGCTTGAAGAAATCCAGGTTTGTTCATCTCAATCACTAGTCAGAACTGAGTATTCCACATATGTAGGCCCCAAGTGCCGGGTTGTCATGCTTGCAGCAACCTGGGACCTGTAATTTCCCGATGCTCATAAAAACTTCAACCAGTGTAGCCCCCAAGGGCCGGGTCATTATGCAAATAATGAGCAGGGACTTTAAAAATATGACCATGTAGAATGTAACAGCAACGTGTAGCCCCCAAGGGCGGCTCAAGAAGATAATATTGAGTCGGGACTTTATATATACTCCATTGAGAATAACATTATATTATGTAACTCCCATCATGGGCGTGAACCCACGTCCACAAGGTTGAGAGCTTTGTGCTTTACCAATCGAGCAAAGTGGATCCTTCAATAATAGATGAAAATTATGTACCTTGAATTGTTGATGTGGGCAATTGGTAGCCCGCATGGGCCGGCTCATTATGATGTGATGAGTCGGGTCTTCAATAAGACTAATAAAAATGACTTTGCATTAGCCCCCAAGTGTCATGGTGCATGCTTGCAACGACATGAGACTTGCATATTTAATATAATCTTAAGTTGAATAATGTAGCCCCCAAGTGCCGCGTTGTAAGCCTGCAGCGACTTGGGACTATTCCTTCAATTGTAAAATAAATCATATCCATTGACAATATACTAGCCATTGCGCTAAAGCAACTTTGAAAACCTTAATCATAATACTAGTTACTGATTACCATAATAAAATCCAGCCATGTTGGCTATTTGAGGATTTGAATAATATAATCCAATGATTTATGAGCGCATGATACCAATGGCGCAATCCAAATATATGCTGGCGACTTATAGTCGAAACCAGACCGGGCTGATAGTCTCCAGATTATTATTTAATCGTGTTCCGTCAATCTGTAACTAACAGTTGAACCGGATTTAATAATGTTGGTTGAAAACGCAACAGAAAAAATATTTTATCAAAAGAAAAACAGAAGCAAAGGCAAAGATAAAACCATTGCAAATGAGGCTTTGAGCCGATCAAGTGGCATTATCATGGTCGGACAAGACCATACCCCCAAAAAGGCATAGCTATAGTTCAAGTCCGCCAGGTCCCCAAATGATGCGTTGGCATTACGCCGATCAAGAGGTGTAGCGATGGTTCTGGTTCGACCAAAGCCCCCAAGTGATGATGTGGCACTAGGCCGATCAGGAGGCGTGACTATGGTTCAGACATGACCAAGTCCCCAAGTGATGTTGTGGCTTTTCGCCTACCAAATGGCGTTGCTATGGTTTGGACACAACCAAAGCCCCCAAGTGATGCTGTGGCATTACGCCGATCAAGAGGTGTAAGTATGGTTCAGACATGACCAAGCCCCCAAGTGATCAATAATATGATAAGCCAATAAGGCATGATACCCATGTTTGAACCATGCATCATGGCAGCAGGTCCTCTTTGGCACCCTTTAACATTTTTCAACAGATAAATCCTTCTTGAACCGGACGTTAAACCGGGTATTGAGAGCTTCAAAGCTTTGTGGGAGACATCTTTCCCTTGAACCGGATTTTAAACCGGAATCTTCATTTTCAGCCGTAAAAGTTTACGGCCTTTTAAACTCGAACTTGCGAGAAGTTAATTCCTTTTTGAACCGGACATTTTTAAACCGGATTTGAGAGCTTCAGAGCTTTGCAAGAGATAGTTTCCTCTTAAACCGGATTTGAACTAGATACTAAGAGCTTTAGCGCTTGTGTGGGAGACGGGATTCCCCTTAAGCCGGACTATAAACCGGAAGCATCATTGTGAGCCAGTATATTTTAACGGCCTTTAAATTTTCATCAATATAATAATAGCCTCCGGGACCGGGTTTCCCTTCAACATCCAGGGGCACTTGAATTTGCTGACACTGGCAAGACTTGCTGCGTCATATCATCGTAGCCCCCGAGTCTTAAGATGACTCAAGGAGTTGTCTTGAGATTCTCCGTACTTTGACCATAGCAGAAGGTATATATCATCGGTGTTAATAACGCGATGTAAATCCACAGAAGGTTGAGGTGACTGCGACGGATTATAGATGATCCCGTATGAACCGTGTCATCAACTCGGCCAATGGTTCCTTCCAACTGGCTATTTGAAGTTGACCAACCTGTAGTTGCAGTGATTTGTGCGTACATCCATTCATCCATCCAAAGGCGCATCGCGGGTTGAATGATAATTTGCCTCCAATTTATTGGAAGAAAAAAAACCGGGCTACCCAAGCAGTGACTTGCTCATACTCAATAAATAGCTCATGTAGACAGGTGCGGCCCGGTGTGTTGATGTAGACTGGGCCGCGAGAGACGGACAGCAAAGACGACCGCAGCATCAGAGACATCTCGGACAGATGTGTCGGCCACGACATTCTAAACCGGTGCAGACGGGGGAGTCAATCGCAGGCGCAGTCCCGACAAGCTGATGTAAACCAGGCCGTAAGGGCGGCGTCCTGCACGCGTCCATTCACCGTGTAATGTGGCACGGACGAACACCGGGCAGGGCGTTACCAGCGCGTGCTCCGTACCCATGGTATAAATCATGTTTATAATGAATAATTGTCCTACATATCAAAAACATCGCACGCCAGAATACTTATTCTTTAAAGAAGAAAAAGTATATCAAATAAAAAATTGACTGGACAGAATTCACCTGATTCGCCCAAATAATAGATGATCCATATATAGTGTCTATGAATACCATCAAATAATTTCAACGGCGATCGAGCCACGAAAATAGGCCACCAAGGCACCCTGTATATATGTGGTTGTACCAATAGCAAATATAGACATGTACACTTTGTCTCCCCCAAATTCTGTAGATTTGTGAACTCAGTATTTTTTTAGCAACATCCACTGACATGCCGATTTTTGTCTGCTGGCTGTTGAAACGGTGAACACAAACTCCAGCGCCGCTTCACAGATATGGCGTCTTAGAGCGACACGCAGCGGAAAGAGAGGCCGACCGCGGCAGAGGGTGTGGCTGTGGCGACCGCAGCGGCGGTTAGACAACGAGGTAAGGCCAATACGGTTTATAGGATTGCCCATGCATGTGTTTTGTCATCTGTACACGCATGAACAAGCTGACTACTGCCCTTTCCTTGGCAGTACTTTGTCATAGTTTTTTTTTAATCCCCAATTCTTCTTTCAGACTGCAGCCAGCACGCAAGGGTGCTGCATCTTCAGAGGAAAAATCAAGCGGGGGCGACTCATGGCGGCGCCAGTGTTTTGATGAAGGCTTAGCACAGACCAACCTGCAACATTGAGCGTTTGTGCGATAACGCGGCCTGGCACGCGGCCGCAACAATAGATAGAGCCGGCCGGCGATTTAAAATGAAGGCGTAATCCGGCGCGATGAGCAGGGCCTGTAGTGGCAACGGCGGCTTAGGGGCCAATTTAAAGCATCTTCAGCAAGGCGGAGAACGGCAGAAAAACAGCAAGAGCTGCTGCACAGGTCGATTTGACCCGGGGGCAGTTCAACACCGGGACTGCGACTCCACGGAGGCGGAGGCGGATTGAGGTGTAGGAGACCCGGCAGGGCGCAGCCGTGAGGCGGAGCCGATTCAAGATCGGCCGGCTCAGGGCGCTGAAGGCCAAGCATGGGGGTGACTCTGAATAACCGATGAAGCGGCGGGGCTGCACCCAAGGTGGAGGCGCGCTACTGACCCGGCAGCGATGGCGGTGATTGCTTTGGCGAGGTAACGCGGCCAAGACGAGGCGGCAAGGTCCGAGACAGCAGCTCAGGCAGGGCAGAACCGGTGCCGGCCGCGGGCGGAGGCGACCCGGCGAAGGCGGCGATTTAATCCGGCCATGAGGCGACTCGGTGAGGCCGCGTGTCGGAGATTACCAAAGTGGAAACAGCTCGGCAATGGCTGCGGAGAAGCGCATGCGAAACATGGAGGCAAGGCAACTCAGGCCAGAAAGCATTGGTGGCTCTGTAGAGGCTCACTGCAGCGACTCCGGTCAGCTACAGCTTGTAGCAAAGCGACTTGGAGACCGGCCGGCGGCGGCTTGCGGCACGGAGGCGGCGGTTTGGGCAGGCGGGCGTAGAATCCACGGCCAGCAGAGGAGGCTGTGCACGGCCGGGTGAATCGCTGAGGAGAAAAAAAACCGTCGGCATGAGCCGGCTGGCAGCACCGGTGATCAGGAGCGACTGAATAGAAACGGGCGAAGCGGACTGGGCTCGTGGCAGAGGTAGCTCGACTCCAGAGTCACGGCGACGGCAACTTGGCGCGGCCGCAGGTAAGGTGTCTCCCGACGAAGCGGAGCAAGGTAGGTTGGGCATGTCAGGCCCGGTAGAGGCGGCAGAAAGAACCCGGGGGTCACTGGCCATCGACCTGGCGAAAACGGCTTGAGGCCGGGGTGTCCGTCGCAGAAACAAACCGGTGCGGTTGACCCTGAGTCCACGCCCATACCCTCCAGATCGTGGCTTCTCCCACCTTTATATATATATATATATATATATATATATACATATATAAATCTTTCCCTAGAATCCATGCAAATACTGTAACTTCATAAGGGATCTTCACGTGGATGGGCATGGGCATCCATCAGGATTTATGGACATTCAATTCATAAGCGTGTGACCCCAATCAGCCCTGTGGACACTTGATTCATCATACACATTAGCTAGGTTGATCGGGAGACCTTGCAAGGCCGTAAACTGTCGCCGTGCATAACCCGTGGTTTCTGCCCAATCAACTCGGATTCAGACGGTTGTATTCGAAGTAGCGACTGCGACTCGCGTATTACATATGTGGAAGAGGCGGTTTATCTTAGCGAAACTAATCTCTCGCCGGATTGTGGATGCCCACTGGTCTTGCATCGTCGCTCCTGGTCGCATGTCTTTGTCAGAAGTAGTTATTGAAGATTAGTATTTTTCCTTTGGTTTCTCCGCCATGAAGTAGTAGCATTGGGTATGTCCAGTCTTTCTTTGGAATCCATGTACATGCAATGATTTGTACTAATTGAAAAGTTGCCGTAGATGTGGCGAGGCCAGCTTTAAGGTGAATCCGCAATGGCGTCGGCCACGGAAGTAGAAGCGGGGCCGATTTAACCACAACGGCGGGGCGACGGCTATTTGGTGGTAGTAAACCGACCCGCAAGCAGCGGGGCGAGTCCGTGTGTGACCCCTTCAATACGGAGACAGCAACACCCATCGAGGAACAACCCGGCGGTGGTTTAGCCCAGAACTATTTCGAGCAGCAGTGCCCGGTCATGGTAACTCGGCAAGGCAGCTCACAGTGGCAAGTTGAGACGGCAGGCCAGCTCGGGGACCGCAGGCTCCTGAGGCGGGCGGCGGTTCATCCCTGCTGTAGTTGATGCAGCGCTTGGGGTGGTGATTTTAGTGGAGACCGGTGACTCCGTGGTGCTGCAGCTGCGGCGGATTGATAAAACGGAGGCCGGCGACTCTCAGTGGTGTCTTCGCACCATGGTGATTCGACGGCCGGCTCGACCCGCGGCAGAGGAAGTGAGACTTGGCGGCTCTAAGGTGGAGAATGGTGGAGACAGGCCGGCCTGGCGCTGGCGATCCAGGGCGCACTCATGACGACAGCAGCATCTCCTTGGGGGGTCGACGGCGGCGGTTTAGAAGCAATACCGGCCAGGGTCAGCAGCGCAACGAGGCCGGGTAAATGCTGTATTCACCTCCAGGTCGTGGTTATATCCTCTTCCAGATCGTGATTGATGATTTTCTTTTTTTTAAACCGGGCAAGTACTGGTGGCAGCACCATTGTTTTCTTCGGGAGTTGATCCATCAATCGAATATGCATGGAGGCGTGAAGCGGCTAGCACCACTTGACTTTGGACAGATTACCTGCGATGTAAATTTCCTGTCCATTTCGACGCAGCTTGCTATTGGTAGATCGCCGAAAACCAATGACATGACTCTCACGGCGGTGCACCAGAAAGAAAACATATCTGCCTTCCGGGTAGTGTGCGGCTGCACGTACGAAAACCTGACCTCTTAAATTTAAACTTGTATGTGGACAAGCTCCTCAATCCTTGGGAGAGATCCCTTCAAGAACTCAACGCCACCATGCGCGGGCCCCATGGTGGGCGCCAACTATCATGGAATTGTCACGGCAGATGTCCTAGGGTGAGGACTTAGTCGTGAGGCCAACGCATCTATGTGGTAGCTTGAGAGGGGTTGAGCGGAATTGAGAGACGCAACACAAGACAGGGATTTAGACAGCTTCGGGCCCCGGGAAACAACATCCGGTAACAACCCTACATGTTGTTTGAGGCTAGGTCTCATTATCATCACGAGGGAGTCGCCGTAAACTGGCTCTCCTCTTTGCGTCTAGCCCTAAGATTGTTTCTTCTTGCTTGTAGATTGTCCCTCTTTGGGGAGCCCTACCCCTCCTTATATATGTTGAAGGGGCGGGTTACATGTAGAGGCCAATGCGGAATTAAGACTTAACTATTCTAACTTATCTTCATGGCCTTCTTAACATCTTGGGCTTCATAACCCCTGACAACCCAGTTATCACTGTTTGCCGGTTTAACATTGTCTGCTGGTTTAACATTGTCTGTCGGTTTAACATTGTTTGTCGGTTTAACATTGTCTGCCGGTTTAACATTGTCTGCCGGTTTACCGTCTTTCTTAGCCATCTGTCTTGACTCTCTGTCTTATCTCTCCGCCGGTTTACCATCCGCCGGTTTACCAAGTCCCAGCCGGTTTACAACTCCGGACGGGTCATACCGCAGGGTATATCCCCGACAACGGCGGTATGTGAAGATCATTTTGCGGATCCGGACACGGTTGAAGTGTTCAATAATTACCTTGGAGTATTCGGAGAAGGAACCCGCCTTGCAATTCCAAAGACAAGACTGCGCGCCGGACTCGTCGTCATTGAAGCCTGGTTCAGGGGCTACTGAGGGAGTCCTGGATTAGGGGGTATCCAGACAGCCGGACTATATGCATCGTCCGGACTATTGAAGCGTGAAGATACAAGACTCAAGACTCCGTTCCGTGTCCGGATGGGAGTCGCCTTTGCGTGGAAGGCAAGGTTGGCGACCCGGATATTGTATTTCCTTCCTTGTAACCGACTCGATGTAAACCCTAGCCCTCTCCGTTGTCTATATAAACCGAAGAGGTTGGTCCTTAGAAGGCCGATCACAATTACAATCATAATCATCATAGGCTAGCTCCTAGGGTTTAGCCTTTACGATCTCGTGGTAGATCTACTCTTGTACTACCCATATCTTCAATATTAATCAAGGTGAAGTAGGGTTTTACCTCCATCGAGAGGGCCCAAACCTGGGTAAACATTGTGTCCCTTGCTTCCCGTTACCATCAGCCTAAGACGCACAGATCGGGACCCCCTACCCGAGATCCGCCGGTTTTGACACCGACACCCGGCCGCTCCCACTCCGCCACGCGCCGCCGCACCGGCGAGCGTGCGCCCCGACTCGTCGTGCCCCTCCCGTTGGCCGCTCTTGAGTTAACAGATGGGCGCCCGCTACGCCAGTTCGGGTTGCACCCGACGCCCGCTAGCGCCCGAACCCATTATGGCCCCTAGGGCCAATGACAAGGGGACCCACGCCCATAATGATTAAAAAAGGAATAAAAATTAAAATTTAAAAAATATGTAAATAAAAATATTAATTAACTAATTAATTTACTTAATTAACTTAATTAATTATGTTTAATTGACATAATTAACTAATTAACCTAATTAACTACTCTTAATTAACTAAACAGTTAATGACATGCGGGACCCACACGTCAGCGGCCTAGTGAACGCCTCTGTTGACTGCTGACGTCGTGCTAATGCATTAATTAATTTTTGAATTAAATTAATTTATTAAATCCAGAAAATTGATTAAATCTTTTAAAATTAATATAAAATAAACTGTAGCTCAGATGGAAAAGCTTTGTACGTGAAAGTTTCTCAGAACGATGAGACGAATCCGTATACGTACCCCGTTCATCCGCCACATATCCCTAGCATAGCGAACACGCAACTTTCCCCCTCCTGTTCATTTGTCCGAAAACGCGAAACACCGGGAATACTTTCACGAATGTTTCCACCCTTCGCCAGTATCACGTACTGCCGCGTTAAGGCACACATATCACCACTCATTCTCATGTCATGCATCGTCATGCATATGTTTGCATTGTATTTATTGTTTCTTCCCCCTCTTCTCTCGCTAGACACCGAGAACAACGCCGCTGCTACCCAGTACGACTACGGTTTTAACGACCCCTCCTTCTCGGCTGAGCTTCCAGGCAAGCCCACCCCCCCCTTGATCACCAGATATCGCCTATTCCTTCTCTCTACTGCTTGCATTAGAGTAGTGTAGCATGTTACTGCTTTTGATTAATCCTATTCTGCTGCATAGCCTGACATTGTTGCTATAGTTGTTGATACCTTACCTGCAATCCTAAATGCTTAGTATAGGATGCTAGTATTCCATCAGTGGCCATACATTCTTGTCCGTCTACCTGCAATCCTAAATGCTTAGTATAGGATGCTAGTATTCCACCAGTGGCCATACACTACGGGAAACAAGAGATTTTCCGTCAGTATCGCTCTTTGCCGTCAGCATTTCATCGGGACAGACGACAAAGATTAAATTTGCCGACAGCTACTGACGGCAAAGTACAACTGACGGCAAAGACATACTTTGCCGTCTGCAGGAAAAACACATACGGCAAAGAGACTTTGCGATCTGCATTTTTATTTACAGACGGCAAAGAGGTTACTTTGCCGTCTGTTAAAAATACGCAGAAGGCAAAGTTGCCGTCTGCATTTTTTTTAACAGACGTCAAAGTAACCTCTTTGCCGTCTGTAAATAAAAATGAAGACGACAAAGACAGCAAAGAGAAAGCACATCTCGTGGATCGATCCCACGGATCGATGAGGTGGCACCATCGCAGCCACCTCACCACTCGCCTCTCCTCCCTGATATCTCACCCACCCCGACCCCACCACGTTCTCTGCCTTATGCCTTCGCTCGTTCTCTCTCTCTCTCTCTCCCTTATCCCTGCACGCAACCCACCCACAACCTCGCTCGCCTCCGGATCTCGCCACCAGTTCCGTCCCCCGTCCCCCGTCCCTGGCCACCAGCGAGTGCCGCCCGCCGGTCCCCCGTCGCCACCGGGCGTGCCCGCTCTGTTCCCCATCCCACTCGCCACAAGCTCCATCCTCAGCCCCGTCCCCTCGCTTTGCTTGCCATCGAAGCGCCGCCAGCCCGGCCTCCGTCGCGCCCGGCGTGGCGGACCCGTTCCCCATCCCACTCGCCACCGGCGCGGCCGGCCCATTCCCTCGTCCTCCCGACGCGGCAGTCCTCGTCAACAGCCGGTCCGGCCATCGAGCTCCGCCAGCCCGGCCCCCGTCGCGCCCGGCGTGGCCGCCCCGTTCCCCATCCAACTCGCCACCGGCGCGGCCGACCCATTCCCTCATCCTCCCGACGTGGCAGGCCTGTGTAATCTGATTTTTTTGTCTTCATAGATGATTGTCAGACTATTGAATGATTGATTGTCAAACTACCAAAACGCAAGTGAAGATTTTGCCTACGCCTTTTTATTAGCTATTTTTATAATGAGCAAAAAAATCCTATGCCTTCGACCATTTAGGGCCTCTGTACCTGGACTATTGATACCTATATTTTTTAAAATAATAAAAGACTCTTTGTCGTATGGGATGTATGAGGCTGACGGCACATACATAGTCTAGCTGACGGCAAAGATGGTTTTCTTTCCTGTCTGCTACTACTAAGCTTGATGGCAAAGAGAGAGTTGGCTGACGGCAAAGTCTTTGTCGTCTTCTTTATAAAATGCTGACGGCAAAGTATTCTTTGCCGACTTATCTTTGCCGTCTGAGTTTGTCGTCTACTTCTTGACGGCAAAATCTTTGCCGTCTGGATTTAGGTCTTTGCCTTATGGAGTTCACAGACGGCAAATTACCTATTTCCTGTAGTGTAGGGTTTAGCCTCTACGATCTCGTGGTAGATCTACTCTTGTACTACCCATATCTTCAATATTAATCAAGCAGGAAGTAGGGTTTTACCTCCATCGAGAGGGCCCGAACCTGGGTAAACATTGTGTCCCTTGCTTCCTATTACCATCAGCCTAAGACGCACAGATCGGGACCCCCTACCCGAGATCCGCCGGTTTTGACACCGACACCCGGCCGCTCCCACTCCGCCATGCGCTGCCCTGCGGACGCAGTTCCACACCGGTCTGCGCCGTCGAGCCCCTCTCTCATGTGCCGCCGCACCGGCGAGCGTGCGCCCCGACTCGTCGTGCCCCTCCCGTTGGCCGCTCTTGAGTTAACAGACGGGCGCCCGCTACGCCAGTTCGGGTTGCGCCCGACGCCCGCTAGCGCCCGAATCCATTATGGCCCCTAGGGCCAATGACAAGGGGACCCGCGCCCATAATGATTAAAAAAGGAATAAAAATTAAAATTTTAAAAATATGTAAATAAAAATATTAATTAATTAATTAACTTAATTAATTATGTTTAATTAACATAATTAACTAATTAACCTAATTAACTAAACAGTTAATGACATGCGGGACCCACATGTCGTAATTCAAAGGAACGCCTCTGATTGATTCGTCGACGTCGTCGATGCATTAATTAATTTTTGAATTAAATTAATTTATTAAATCCAGAAAATTGATTAAATCTTTTAAAATTAATATAAAATAAACTGTAGCTCAGATGGAAAAGCTTTGTACGTGAAAGTTGCTCAGAACGATGAGACGAATCCGTATACGTACGCCGTTCATCCGCCACATATCCCTAGCATAGCGAACACGCAACTTTCCCCCTCCTGTTCATTTGTCCGAAAACGCGAAACACCGAGAATACTTTCACGGATGTTTCCACCCTTCGCCGGTATCACCTACTACCGCGTTAGGGCACACATATCACCGCTCATTCTCATGTCATGCATCGTCATGCATATGTTTGCATTGTATTTATTGTTTCTTCCCCCTCTTTCTCTCGCTAGACACCGAGAATGACGCCGCTGCAACCCAGTACGACTATGGTGTTGACGACCCCTCCTTCTCGGCTGAGCTTCCAGGCAAGCCCACCCCCCCTTGATCACCAGATATCGCCTATTCCTTCTCTCTACTGCTTGCATTAGAGTAGTGTAGTATGTTACTGCTTTCGATTAATCCTATTCTGCTGCATAGCCTGACATTGTTGCTATAGTTGTTGATACCTTACCTGCAATCCTAAATGCTTAGTATAGGATGCTAGTATTCCATCAGTGGCCATACATTCTTGTCCGTCTGCCATGCTATAATACTGGGCCGTGATCACTCGGGAGGTGATCACGGGTATATACTTATATACATAATACATGATACATGTGGTGACTAAAGTCGGGTCCGCTCATTGAGTACCCACGGTTGATTCACGGATTGGGGGCTGAAAGAACATACTTTCCCGACGGCCCTCTGGGTGGGTCTTTGTGGCGGAGCGACAGGGCAGGTTGAGAATACCTAGGAGAGAGGTGGGCCCACTACAAGAAATATGTCAACTAGTGACGTTCTCTTAGTGACCCTAGCTGAATTGGTCGTAAATCCACGGCCATTTCTCTTGGAAGGGCTAAAACCCTGAATTGCCTTACACGAAATGGTCATAAAGCAGACAAGAGCGGTCCATGACATTTCTACCTGATTATGACCAATATAAATGGTCATGAGGTTGTGAACGTGGATGCATTATTACTTATTGCTATGACTAGGCGCCACCTCATCAGTTTTGCCTATGTGTCATGTCCATGTGGCAGATTTTGCCTTAGGTTGTGAAGCAACCTATATTCCTGTCATTCCCAAAATTCCCACAAATCTCATAAATTCTTTGGGTCATATCTTCGTCAAATATGTAAAAAAACCTTCCTTGCGTAGTTCAAAAGTAATTCAAAAATATTCATTTTCCTATTTTGTTCAGAAAAACACTTTGTGAAGGAACTACCACTTTGGCATGTCCAAATGGTATCCATTTTCTACAGTGCTTTCCTCTACCCAATTAACCATCCTCCACCAAATGCCAGCTCAATCCATTCATTATTTTGAGCCCGGCTTCAACATTCGTATTTATGTCAAGTGTGGTACTTTGCAAAGCAAGTACCACCTAGGCTCCTCCTTTTGAGTTGAAAATTTGTAAAGACGGTCCATTAGCCATATGCATTTCCCGTACCGCTAATCAAACACTTGGCTGCTTATTCATATTTGAGCATCGATCGGTCTCCTCGTGAGAATTTTATGTTGTGATTTTTTTCCTAGCACCTACCTGGGGAGTGCCCAACCCACTAGACATGCCTTGGCAGCCCAGAACACATGGCAATGCCACGGTCACGCGGTGACCACACGGAGGGCATGCGAGTTTACGCGCTCTAGAGTTGGGGCCCTCGGCCACCATCCAAACCTCGATGTATCGCCACCAAACCATGTATTTATGATTAAATAGGTACTTATGTAACTAGAAATGATTTTTGGAAAAAATAAATAGCAAACTATGAGGCAGCTGCAGTTCAAATTTGACCCGCTTCCAGCTGAATCCGCGGGAATTTGTCTTTTTTACCGGAGGTGGATCAAAACTTTTGACACCCAACCATTTTGTCAATTGTGCATGAAATATGGCCTACTATTTTATAAAACTGATTTGGTCCAACTTTGCAACAAATATATGGTAGGTCCTTCATAAAAAAACTCATTTCAGGCACTCGGAAAATGGAAAATAAATTTTCTGTGTAAAGAAAATGAAAACTATGCCATTCCAAGACGCACCCTTTTGCACAATATGATATCATTTGAAAAAAACTATGCCATGAATGTGGCCATAAGATTGATTGAAAGCCATGAATCTTCACGCATGATAGCTCATTTCTGAGAACACTTTTTGAAAATAATTTCTGAGTTCACATGATTAGTATCTGGTGTACTAATGCGCACCAAGCAGTGCGCCATTAGTATGTAAAACCATGTGCCATTAGTGTGCCTCCCGGGGGCCATCCGTAAGCATGTGCTTTGTTATACTAATGGCGCATTCTGTGCTGATGCGCCATTAGTATCTTTTAGATACTAATGGCGCACCTGGTGGTGATGCGCCATTAGTATGAATATTTGGTTTTTTTTGCTTTTCTGATTTTTGCACAGGTTACAAAATATATTATTGGACAGAATATAGACAGCAGCACACAACAACATTAGATTCATCGAATACAATAGAAGATTAGTCTCCGAATACAATTCATCATATTAGTCTCCGAATTCAAAAGACCGAACAAAGATAAAAAATTACAAGTCTCAAGACCGCGAGTATCGAGTTTGTCTTCACATTACAAGTCGATATCGATCATCTAAACTTCCATCACATAGAAGAGGGATGCGGTCATCACGATGAGCATCATCGCGATCAAACTGGTCTTCATCCGGTTCCTCCAACGCTCCCTCCTCTCTCCTGCTAGATAGCGGGCGTATCTAGATTCGGCCTCTGCCCTAGTGGTGTACCCTTTGTAATCAAGTACCTCGAAGCGGTGAACCTGTCTCCGACACTCCTCCCGATCGTCAGAGACTCCGGGAACCTTACCCTTGTACACGACATACGACGGCATCTCTATGCACAAGCCAAACAACAGATAATACATAAGCAATATGTAAGTATGCAACAAAAAGATCGGAAGAGAAAAGCAAGATATTAATAGCACGATTCATGGTCCTACTAATAAATAGCATCGATTACATCTAAGATAAGGACTATCCAAACCAAAGAGACATACGAATTCATTAAAGTTTAATTACAACATGAGCCAATCAATGTTTCAGAACTACACATCACTACTTTCGACTCGACTCATCGGATAGGAGCGTGGATGAAGCCGCCGTCTGTCGTGATGGTCATGAAATCGCGGTTGTTGTCACCCTGCATTTGTAGCATTTCATCTATCTCACTGTTGGACGGTTGATATCTGCAGAAGAACTGCCCCGAGGTATGAAGGACATCTTGATGGATGATGTCTGCAAACTCCGACGGGATGCGAAAGAATTCTTGTTTGAGGTCCGCGTCCTGGGTTGCCGACAACCTCGCGGCCCAATCTTTGAGACTATCTGGTAGCAGAAGGTGATGATGGTCCCTTACGATTGCCCGAATGTGATGGAGGGCGTAGTAGGCATCCTTCTGACCGGCAGGCGGATGCTTGACGCACCAGAACTTCATATTGTGTGAGAAGGTGTGCTTGACGTACTCACGAACTGCCCTGGTGAAGGTGCCTCCAGATTTGGCGTAGCCGGGGAGAACATCATCAAGAACTTTCTTGACATTTGTGTAGTCTATCTTGGAGTTACGGTTCGGGTCGAAATACGTGGCCATGGAATATTTTGGGCTTAGGAGGATGAGTGTGCAATGTGTGTCAACGCACGTAACACGGAATGTTAGAAAAAAGAACGATCGAAATCTAAGAACTCATATGTTACGGGCGGTTAAGGGATGACTTACTCGGGAAAGTAAGCCACAAGGAAGTTATCCTTATCCGGGTTTGCCGAATGACGCCTTGAGGTGTGAACTTCGCAACTTGGCGGTCCCCGGCGCTGCTCAAGTGCTTGGCACGCATGTAGAAGGGGTCGACTATCACGATGTCCGGGGTCTTGTCTCTAATGATCCGCATCTCCATACTCAGCGAAAACAGCCGAACAAAGGTGAAGTGCAGCGGATGAAGGTTAAACATAGCAAAGATGTCATCAAACCGCATGACGATCGTACCCCCGATGTCGACATCCACAAAGCCCTTGCCCTCTGGCACCTTGGCCACGAAAACCGGGTATGCCACATCATTCTCTCTCAGACGCCGCTTCTCCAAAGAAAGAACACTGTCGTGCAGACTCCGCATAGCACCGGCTGCAGCCTTCAGCATATTTGGCGGTAGCATCGCCCTACCCGCCACATCACCCTCCTCGAGATATCCTTAGGTGAAGGTGGCCCGTCCTAAGCACGGATCGAACTCGGTGTCGGCTGGCTCGCACCGGCGCCCTTGTTAGTGTTTCGTTTCCGTCCCTTCTTCTTGATCTCCTATAATGGCACCGAGTTCTGCTCACAGACTGCCTTCTTGAGCGTGTTGGGGCTGATAATATTTCGCACCTCAGCTATCTGAGGCTCGGTGAAGGCGGGAGCTAGAGGCGTGTCCTGAGAACTGAATGCCAGACGACGCCTGTTGCAATTGGATTTCTCCGCTGTACCAGCTAGATCGCGGTCGTCTTGGTTGGGTTCTTGAGAAAGAGGCCCGCAGAACTCGTCAGCGTACCCATGTTCGGCAAAGTACTTATCAACTTTGCTAAATGTACCATCATCGTTGTCGTCACCGTCCGGATCCTGTGCCATAGGGCTGTCCGGATCCTGTGCCATAGGGATGTCCGGCAGGTCCGGTAGCGTTGCGGCGTTCTTGCCATGGCTTGGCGCCGGCACGACTGGCGGTCTTGTCTGTGGGGTGGTGGCCCCCGCCCCCAAACGAATCTGACTCTTTGGCCAATGTAGGGGCCAGTTTACACAGGCGCTGAGGGTCATCACATCTTCGTCGTCGGCCCCAGCGGGTCGAATCGGAGGTAACAACTCGTCGCAGCCTGGCAGCACCCGAACCACTTCAACCCTATACGCTGTGGGTGGCATCGGATTACCGTGGAACATGGGGTTGCCCGGTTGAACGATTCTGCCCTTGGCGACATCGACCAACTCGGCGCCCACGAAGTGTAGAAGAGTGCAAGGAACATAGGCGGTGCCCTGCGAAAACATGTACAGGGCGTCAGGCATGCCCAGTCAAAGGCAAGGAGATGAAGTCATCGGTCGAGAGGCATAGTTACCGTGATGGCGTCGAGCTCGGCTAATGTCGAGGCACCGCCAACGGTGGGCGTGCAACTGACGGAGGGGCCGCTTGCTGGCGAGGTGCCGACCGGCGTACACCCGGGTGCATTAAGCTCCAATACCCGTTCCGGCGCCGGAGACACGAATATCGCCTCCGCCGGAGACACCAATGGCGCCGCCGGAGACACAAATGGCGCCGCCTGCGCGCTGTGCGAGTTGTTGGCTGTGAAGCTGGGAACCGGGGGAGGCCCCTGTTGGCCGCCCGCAATCCACGTCGTCAGTCCATGAATCAACGTAGGCACCATGGCGTTGAGCTTCGTTCCCAGTTGTTGTTCCACTTGCTCTTGGACAAGCTCCGGAATCCGTGCCACTTGTGCCTTGAGTTCTTCAACCTCACGCGTCTGGCTTTCCGAGCTGGTCTTTTTCTCCTTCCGCACACCAGCGGTATAGTATGACCCCCATTTTGTAGACAAGCCTTTGCCGGCCACACGACCAGCTGACGTCGGCTTAGTGAGCTTATCCTTGTTTTTCATTACATTCAACGCCCTATTTAAGGGGGTGTCGAAAGGGGAGCTCCGAGACGACCCCGCGCTACTGCTTTCAATGTCCTGCGAAAGGAACACGAAACATTTAGAAATATTGGGGATTAATTAGAGTGCAACCATATGGAGCTAATTACGCAGGGGTGTATTCCTTACCAGAACAAGGTCAAGCGCCCTAGTCTTCGGATCCGTGGTAAGCTCCTTTGTTATCGGGTCCTCCTTGTACCGGGCCCTGACATTATTCCTGGTTTGCTTGTCACCGCTGTATTTCTCGAAGCGGGGCGGTAGGCCTTGCTTGGCACGCTCCAAGTCCTCCTTGTCCTATATAGGCTCCGCCACTCTGTAACCGCCGGGACCGAGTTTGTGTTCCCCTAAGTTCAACTCCCGCATTTCTTTCCCCCACTAACTTGATTCGGAGGTTGTGACCGCTTCTCAAGACTTGATCTTGAACTCCTTGTACTCATCTTCGCTCATCAAAGGATATTTCGCCTTGATCTTCTCATAACTATCACCTTTATCAATCATTCTCTTCACCACGCTTCTCCAACTAGACAGGGCCATGCTCATCTTCGTGAGGGCATCACTGTTCACTTTATTCCCTGAGAGGCGTGTGTTTTCAAATTCGGCGGGGAACTTGTATCGTTCGTGCAGCTTCGTGAAGAGGAGGTTGCACAAATTCCCTCGGTCCTTATGCCTAAGGTTCTCGGTGTTGATCGAGACGGTGCTTCGGAGAATGCACCCGAGCTGAACCGAGTACCCCTTGACTATATGTTTGGGCTCGTTGGATTCCCGTCGGAGTCCACTTGAGTGAATTCCTCCTTGAGGGTGCGGAGCGCATTCGGGCGCCGGTCCTTCCTTTGCTTCTTCGGTTGGCTGCCATCTGTGTGTGCGCCGCCATCATCAGTGGTGACATCCTCGGCGGCACCATCAGTGGTGTCATTCTCGACGCCACTACGGGTTGTGTAATCAGGATCGGTGTCTTCCGCGGCGTCCTCATAGCGGTGAGGTTGTTCCTCCATCTCCTGGGACAGCTCTCGGAATTGCTTGCCGCCCGAACCACCGGCCTCATTGTTGTGGGCCATGTTTCACTCTAAATAGGAAAAAAGTTTGGTCAAAAAGTTGGTTATTGTCAAGGAACAAGATCATGGTCTCATCATTTAGGGTTTGTCGACACCAAGGCACCCTAAAAGCCTAAGCTTTTATCATTTAGGGTTTGTCGACGCCGAGGCACCCTAAAAGCCTAAGCATACATCATTTAGGTTCTCATCGACACCGAGGCATCCGGGGTAGCCAAGTTAAGTTTTCATCATTTAGGGTTTATCGATGCCGAGGCACCCTAGGTTGGGCCACCTATGTTGGGTTTATCATCTAGGGTTTATTGATGCTAAGGAGAATTCTAAGTTGGGCCTAATCACTTGGCTCTATTGCCACCTTTGGTTTAATGCAGCAAGAATGGCAGGGCAGTTGATCCTACTTAACTAAGTACTAAGATACCCCGGCCCATGCATTAGTCCCAAATACCCCATATGTCCTATTTTTAGCAAAGTCATGCTAAAATTCACGGAAAATTTTAGCATGACCTTTGCTGAAAATAGGACATATCAAATACTGGAATTTGCCGGAACGGAAGTTAATCGACATTCCGGCAAACTCAAGGGCCTCTCGGGTACCTGCAAATTCATCACGACACAATGGTCGGAGACAAAACCCAACAAACTAGCAAGATGATCACCATCTTTGCAAGACAAGAGCTCAAGTTTTTGACGGTAGCCTCTGAAGAAAACAGCATTGCAAGATTCAAGTTCGAGACATACACACTAAACATTTGACGATTACCTCTGAAGAAAAATATACGCTGACTATTGGACACAAAGAAAACAGCTATTGTAAACATTAAGTCATGGTAATGTGCGCTGAAGCAATTACAGTATAGGAACAACAACACAACAATAGCAAATACAAGTCCTCAGTAAGTGCAAGAGAAGTGTACTAGAGCTGTAAACAGACTTAAAAAACCCACATGATGTTATAACTGTGTACACTGAACATGATGATACCAAATGGGAATGAAAATTGTATCACTCTAGATTAGTGTAGCCACTATCTAACAAAACCATAATGTTAACAAAATTACACCATGATGATACCAAATTCTTTTTAGCAAGACAATGAGTTCACAGGATAAAAAATCATCCACATTCACCAACCCAAACTAGTGGAGATGGCTGACAAACCCAGAACCTCCTGTGTTTACGCCATTTTATTTTTCCCACCATATATGTTTTTTGATTCATGTCATGGTACTTGCTGTCAAACCAAGTATTTTCTTTCAACATAATCTCGGAAGTTTCCTTCTTAGTGTCTCACTATCTTACTGTCCCACTACAAAAAACTAGTATGCTTAGTTGAGACTAGTATGCTTAGTTGCATTATGACAGGCAAAGTGTCACGATTCTGCATAACAGAGCAGCTAAGCATAGCAAGTGGATAGTTTAGTCAGTATACTAGTACTCTTTAGAAAGCATGAGACATATATTACCTGGAGGAAACTTCGTCGGAGAGTTGCCTGTGAATAACAAAATGCCAGCTACTGCCATGGTCAAAGAATAGATTATGATAGTTGGACAAGTACAGGTCAAACTAGATAATTTTCAGAACCGGTTTAACCACCGCAGGATAAAACAATGCATCCAAGACTGGGCTTAGACTAATATCCTCATAGCATAATCGACATCAAGCAAATATTATAAGAACGGTGAAAATGTATGTTCACTGCAAATGAATATGGACCAAGTGTTCTCATTAACTACTTAAAGAATTAGTTCCATATTGTTGCATGAGAATTGTAGAGAGAAAAGATACATGGTTCTACTTCTGGGATTGGTTACATCTCTTATTGTTCACATTCTTGTCAAAGGACTTTAACCATTAATTATCAGAAGAACTAAAGCACATTTAAACACCCTGTATCCGGAAGAAGTAATACAACACTACATAGTACCTCTGTAGTTTCCATGCCAAACTATGGGTGATATCAAAACCATTAGAAAGCATGATCATGAGAAAAACATCAGTTTGAAAGATATTGTAACCCCTCTTGGTAACAAATATTCATCTACTCATTTGTAGATACCTAGGAGTAACAAGACTGCACTTGCCAATAATGTTTTATTTATGCTTCCCAAGGACCAACACCTAAACTGAACACAAAAAACTGTGTGCACATCTACAAGTTGTAGAAGGAAAAGGTGCAACACTAAAAAAACTATCAAACTAACAGATCCATTAATCAAGTATGGACTTCTTACATGTTACATCTATCATTAGTGGCCAGAAAGAATAGTAATTAATGTTTCATATTGTTGCATGAATCCAAACTCACTGGAAAATTCACTAATTGAGCCTAGCTACTTAAAGAAAGAATCTCTAGGCGGATGCTTAGTTGAGACTAGTATCCTCTAAAATGCATCTAAATGCAAGCTCAAAGATTTGAACATTTGGAAAACCCTAGCTACTTAATTCTCCAACCCCCTTTCCTTGTCCAAATTTCTCCAACCCCCAACCCTAGAACACATCAGAAGGAAATAAAGAGGGGGAAGAGGGGGAAGCGGCTCGGGTGCTCTCTTGGGAGGTCGAGGGCGACTCGGGGCAGCCGGAGCTAGTCGAGGTGGCGCGAATTCGGCGTCGAGCGGTGGCGGTCCTCCTGGGCAGGCCGCGCGGTCGAGGGCGTCGAGCGGTGGCGGTCCTCCTGGGCGTCCGAGCTCGTCCGGGTCCTCGTAGTCGAAGAGGAAGACGATGGCGGTCCTCCTGGGCAGGCAAGACGGTGTTGGACGGCGAAAGCACGCCGAGGGCGCAAAGCGGGCCGGGGAGGGGCGCTGGGCGGGAGGATGTCGAGGCACTCGGCTGGGACGGGCGAGGGAGGCGGTGCTCGGCTCGGGACGGCGAGGATGCGGCGAGGAGGCGGCGCTGCCTGGGATGGCGAAGGAGGCGAGGGGGCGGCGAGGGATGGCGAACACGGGGGCAGCGGGTGAGATCGATGAGGCAGGAGAGATTAGAGAGATTGGGGATTTAGTGTGGGGAAGCTTAATGACGCACCACCCCTGGCGCCATAAGTATGACTATTCTAATGGCGCACCACCCCTCGGTGCGCCATTAGAATTTTTTTAATCTAGCCCACTAGCCCTATCTACAACCTAACCCTATCTACAACAGAACCCACCCACTAGCCCGACTGGTCAGCACGCAGCACACACACCAGGAGGTCCTGGGTTTGATTCCTGTGCTCCCAATATCTTTTTATGCATTTCAAATGCTGTTTTTTATATTTATTTGTGTTTAAATATGTTCAAACTTGTTTAAATCATAACAGTAATATTTTTATAAAAACAGTAATAATTTTTTAAAAATATGTTCAAATTTGTTACTTGAAAATATCATCGGCAAGGGCGGTGGAGCGGGAGGGTGCGGGGTGCCCGTTGGCGTGGTGGAGCGGGAGGTGCGGGGGTGCCGTTGGCGGGTGGAGCGGGAGGGTGCGGGGGCCGGGTGCTCGTCGGCTGGCGGTGGAGCGTGGGAGGTTATGGTGGAGTCGTTGGCGGCGGTGGAGCTAAGCGGGCAGGTGCGGGTGGGATCGAGATGGAGGGGGATCGAGATCGAGATGGAGGGAAAATCGAGATCGAGATGGAGGGGGATCGAGATCAAGTGTCCTCATGAATTCTAAAACTGCCCATGAAATTTAAAAATATTCATGATATCAAAAAGTGCCCATGAAATACAATCGAGAAATGAAGACTACGATTTAAATACAATCGATCTTAGCTAGCTATCTGTTCACAATCTTCTTGCCCTTCTTTTTCGCAAATGGAGTTCTTATGTGGAACGGACGTCCTTTAGGTAGGGTGGTCCTGCTTCTTCTTGTGGTGTGTGCTGCTACTTCATCGTCGTCGTCATGTTCGATCTTTAGGTCGCCGTACTTGTCGAAGTCTTGCCCATTGGATAATCAATCCATTCTGATGATCTTCCTTTTGCCACTCCTCACGACAACACGACTGGGCTTTGACGGGTCGGTAATGAAGAAGCATTGGTCCACTTGGGAAGCCAGTACCCATGGCTCATTTTTCGCGGTGACGTTTGCGCCCGTGGTCTTGGATTTGGCTTCGGGTATAACCATGGTGGTGAAATACCGTTTTTTTAGGACGCTCTTGGCCCATCTAACACGGAACATCGGGACCTTCTCTCCAGCATAGCTCAGCTCCCAGATCTCCTCGATCCTTCTGTAGTATCTATCCTTGTCGTTGCCGGTGTAGGATTCCATCGTTACCCCGGAGTTCCGATAACCATCGCTCTTCATGTCCTTGTTCTCGGTGTAGAATGTGTAGCCGTTGATATCGTGACGCCTCATAGGTCATCGAGGTTGTGCTCGGCATACCTGTGACATGGCGAATATGAGTTGTTCTTCCGCGGAAAAATCCTCATGTAAAGGGCATGATGAAGCTTCGCTTGAACCAACGCGTGAAACATGAGTTGTGCTCTTTGATTATATCTCCGTCCGTCCTCTGTTGGCCTCGGTCATTGTCGTCTTCTCAATAAAGGTTTTGTGCTCTACCACCCAAGGATCGACCACGTCTATGTGTTGTAGCGCGACCAGGTTTGCTCTTTCAAAGTCGGCGAGTCGACCCTCGAAGTCGACATGCATTTCGCGGCGACCTCAGGTGACCCCATCCAGCAAGCCTGCCGAGGTGCCTGTTGACGGGCAGACCAACGGGGTCCTCGATGCCTAGATAATTCGATGCGATAGGAGATGCACTCTTGGTCGAAAAGCCCTGGCTATACTTCCCTCTGGACGTGACATGTTGTGAACGTAAACTTTGATGACACCATTCATCCTTTCGAACGGCATCATGCTGTGTAGGAACGTCGGCCCGAGTTGGATGATATCCTCCATGATATGGACCAGCAGATGCACCATAACGTCAAAGAATGCGGGCGAGAAGTACATCTCAAGCTCGCATAGTATCACCACGATCTCTTCCTGTAGCCTTCTGAGTTGCCTCACGCCAATCGACTTCCGAGAGATGATGTCGAAAAAGTTGCGTAGGCCAAATAGCGTTTCACAGACGTGCACGTCCATGATCCCACAGATTGCAACTGGAAGTATCTGCGTCATCAGCACGTGACAGTCGTGAGACTTCATCCCGCTGAACTTTTGCTTCGCTAGGTCTAGGTATCTGCTTATCTTCCCCGCGTAACCGTAAGGAAGTTTTACTCCTAGGAGGCAGGTGAAAAACTGCTCGATCTCCTCCTAACTTATAGTGAAGCACACGGGAGGGTAGTCATTTCTAGTCTTCTTGGCCTTTTTGCCTTTGCGACGACTTTCTGTGTCCTGCTTCGTCTCATCATAATCATCATCATCATCATCATTAGCGTGAAACTCCTGCCTGATGCCCATTGATTTCAAGTCTGCCTTGCTTCCGGCCCATCTTTAGTCCTCTCTGGCATGTTGAGCAGGGTACCAAGCAGACTCTCGCACACGTTCTTCGTGATATGCATGACATCAAGGCTGTGAGGCACACGGTGGATCTTCCAGTACGGCAAGTCCCAGAAAACAGACCTCGTTTTCCATACCTTCAGAAGTGGCTCTGGCGCCTTTCGCTTCTTTCCCGGCTCTGGCGCCTTTTGCTTCTTTCCCGGCAGTGGGCAGTCTTTCCAATTTTTCAACAGCTCGTCTATTTCCTCGCTGCTCCTCGTACAGGGGCGTTTTCGGGGTTCGGTTTCACCATCGAACAGATCCTTCTGTTTCCTCCAGGGGTCATCGTCGCGAAGCCACCTTCGATGTCCATGAACACGGTTTTCGAAGACCCGGGATCTCTATCTAGCTGGCGATACGATGTGTCATCCATGCACCTTACGCATCCAGAAAATCCGTGGACTACCTGCCCCGCGAGATATCCGTAACCGAGATAGTCGTGCACCGTCGTGAGCAGTGCGGCTCTCATAGGGAAATATTCTTTCTCTATGGCGTCCCACGGATTGGTGGCGTTTTCCAGCGTGTCTAGCTCCTCCTTCAAGAGCCCCAGATATAGATTGATGTCGTTCCTGGTTGTTTCGACCCTTCAATTAGCATACTCATGTGAAAGTACTTCCTCTTCATGCACAACCAGGGGGAAGGTTGTACATCCACACAAACACGAGCCAGGTGCTATGTGTGCTTCTCACGGCTGCCAAACGGATTGACTCCATCGGTGCTCGCGCCCAAAGACGATGTTCCTTGGATCCTTCCCAAATTCTGGGTATTGGAAGTTCAACGCTTGCCACTGGCTCGCATCCTTAGGGTGACTCAGCATCTTGTCTTTTTTATTTATCTCCAGATCATTTCCATCATCTTCCCGCTTCTTCTCCTCCCTATCCACGTGCCAACGCAGGAGCTTTGCTACCTTAGGGTCCGCAAAATACCGCTGCAGACGAGGAGTGATTGGAAAGTACCACAACGATTTTCGAGGAGCTTTCTTCCTCTTCTTGTATCGAGTGACGCCGCACACCGGACATATGGTAGACTCCGCGTGCTTGTCCCGATAAATGATGCAATTGTTCATGCACACATGGTATTTCACGTGCGGTAAATCTAGAGGACACACGATTTTCTTCGCCTCCTCGAAACTGGTCGGGCACTTGTTCCCCTTGGGAAGACGTTCGTGCCAGAATGACATGTTCTCGTCGAAGCATGTGTCAGTCATTTTATGTTTTACCTTCATCTCCAGAGCCATGAGCGTTACTTTCAGGCGGGTATCCTCAGGCCTGCATCCTTCATACAATGGAGTAACCGCGTCTATCTCTAGTTGATCCAGCTTGGCTTTCTCTCAGGCGGCAGCTCTTGCATTATCCGTCTGCTTGAGAAGCAGCTCTTGAATATGAGGGTCCTGCACCCAGCCTCCATCGTCGTCTGCTCTAGCATCTTCATCTTCATGATCATGCCCTTCGTCTTGATCTTCCTCATCATCATGTACGACATCTTCTACATGATGACTGTGTACATCATCACCGTCGTGATCATGTCCTGGAGATTCTTCGTCTTTTCGCCCGCCCTCGTCGCGGTGGTACTTGTCTTGTTGCCCTTCCTCATTTCTTGCCCGGCCCCCATGGACGACTTCATAGACATCTTCATCACCTTGCCACCGATAGCCATCCATGAAACCACGCAAGAGCAGGTGGTCCCGCACCTGCCCTGAATCCGGGTCCGCAATAAGGCTCTTCAGCTTGCATCTTCGACACGGACATCTTATCTCCGTCTCGTTCTTTTGAAGCATCTCGGCCTTCGCGGAGCTCAAAAACCTATTCACGATGCCTTCGGTCATCGCACGGACCATGGTCGCCTGCGGGGTAGAGCAAAAGGATATTTTAGAACCAAGAAAAAATTTGGCATGACCTTCCCTAAAAATAGGACCAAAAAGAATGCATAGTGCCAAAATTCTCGCCGAAACGGAAATGAATCAAAACATTCCGGCAAAATATTGGCAACTATCGCATTTCAAATACCGGTACCTGCAAACACAAACATATATGCAACACCACAAACACATGCAACACCACAAACATACATAGATCTAGCTAGGCCACAAAAAGTGCATGTGCATGTTGTTGGAGCGAGCTAGCGAGAAAAAGAGTAGATCTACATCATGAAGATAGCTTTCCCCTTACTTACCTATCAAAAAAGGTAATTTCACCACTTAATTTTGATGAATCTATGGTGGAAATGAGGTGAGGAGGAGGAGGCAGCCGAAAGCTTGGAGAAGGAGGTGGAGGGAATGAAGTTGGGAAAGTGAGTGGGTAGGTGTGGGGCTGTCCAAAATATCTTGTTGGGGTCCCAGATTACTAATGGCGCACCACCCGCATATGCGCCATTAGTAACCCTGGTTACTAATGGCGCACTTGCAGGTGGTGCGCCATTATTATTTTTGCAAAAAATTATATATATATATATATATATATATATATATATATATATATACACTAATGGCGCACGGGCAATAGTGCGTCATTACTAGTTTAAACTAGAAATGGCGACCGTGAAGCAGTGCGCCATTAGTAGTTTTGCAAAAAAGAATAATTTTTTTACAGTAATGGCGTCATTATGCACTGGTGCGCCATTACTAGTTAGAACTAGTAATGGCGCACTTCGACCTTATGCGCCATTAGTATGTATGGAAAAATGGAAAAAAAATTTAATACTAGTGGCGCACCCTGTTTCTGGTGCGCCATTAGTGTCTTCCACACTAATGGCGCATCACCAACAGGTGCGCCATTAGTATATAGTAGTGGCGCACTACTTCCATGGTGCGCCATTAGTATCAATCCTATCTATATCTCTTTTTCTAGTAGTGACTCGAAAAATGGAAAATGGTTTTTTCGTCCAAAGAATATGAAACCTTCCTTAGGCAACATTGTTTGCCATTCCAATATGCACCCTTGTGCACAATATGATATCATTTGAACAAACTATGCCATGAATGTGTCCAAAAGATTGATCATTTGACTTGAAAACCATTGATCTCCACACGTGAAAATGATTAAATATAGCTAGAAAGATCAGAAATGCATACAAATTGGTGCTCATCCATAAAATGTGGTCTAACTCTAGTGAAAATTTGTGTGGTGCCCTTTTGTAAAATATTTTGATAGCTGCTTCACAAAATCCCTCTATTTTTAGCACTTGGAAACTATTTTAAATAACACACTTTTTAAACCAGTCAGAACTGTTCTCATGGACCACCCCCTTAGCCGATCTGAATCGTCCACTCTTGGCGAATCCAACGTCTCTCACTTGGTCTCAGCAGCCCAAACAAAACCCTAGTAACCCCCGGTCGCCTCTCTCTCCCCTCTCATTGAAAACACACCCGCCGCCGCCTCTCTCTCCCTCTCTCCCCGATCCAGAATCTCGCCGCCCAGTCGTAGCGCTCACCATCCCCCCCCCCAACCTCGCTGCCGACCAACTCCTCTCCCCCAACCCCGCCACCGGCCATCTCCTACCCTAGCGCTACCACTCCAATCCATCACCTTGGGAAGGGAAGGCCCCAGATCCAAGCCAGCATCTTCTCTCCCAAGGGAAGGGAGGGAAGGGAGCGCCGCAGATCGAGATCCACATCGGCATCGGCACGCCGTCGTCTTCCTGGCCCGTGACGTACCAAGGTCCTCCATGGAGATCCAACCCGGCAGTAGCCCGTGTCCACCAAGGTCCTCCCTGGCGTCCCGCGCCGGCGTGCAGCACCTCCGGCCAGATCCGCCTCGAGCGCTCACCCACGACCTCTCCCCGTGGCTAGGGTTACGGGGGCGGCGGTGGCTCCAACTCTGGTGCCTCTGCTTCGTCCTCTCCCTCCCTCCCACATGCATCTCCACCTTATGGACGGTTCTCCTGCACTCGGTAGCTATGGGACTGACGTGCGCGGTGCCTCCCTCAGGCGGCCTCCTCCACCGCGTGCATGACGGCGGTGGATGGCCGTCCTGCAACCGCGGTGGCGCCTGTCCACGGCGTCGACTACACAAAACTCCCATGGTGAACTTCATCCCCTCTGGCTCCCTCCTCTCTTTTCTCATGTTTGTGGCCTTCATGCAACAACAGTACCATGCTATGATTCATGGCCATCAAGTCATTTTTTGTGTTCTACTATTGTTATGCTTTGGCCCGAATTGCTACAATCAAATGAATTTGTGCTAAATAATGTAATTGATGCTAGGCGCTATCACCTCTGCATATTTAGATCCTGCCTCTCAGATTTGCCATTCTAGTACGTGTTTATATGCAGCGGACTTGTAGCATGTTCGCTGTGACTTTGTTGTAGCTGGTGGTTTCATTGATCCATGCCTAAATTAGTTTCTTAATGCCCCTCTTTACTATCATATGTAAAATACCCTGATTGGATTATTAATACAAATGTGACGATATTTCTGCCAAAAGAAAAAGAAACATTGCTGATGTGATAGCGCCTAGTTTTGAGATGCAAGTGATGTTGATTCTGTTCATCAAGGTATGTGTAGTTGATTCATATTTCTCCTGTCCTTGTGCAGGGGAAGATTTCATCCTAATAGTAGAGCAGAAGGGCTTCACTTCATCGTACCAGCCAGGAAAGGTGCATGGTGGTTGCAAGCCATGGAGGGCAGGTGGTCCTGTTCAACATCGGCTAATTGAACGCAAATCATGCGGCTTGTTACTTGCCTAATTGAACACCTGCTGCTGCTACTGCGACACCGTGGTTGGGCTATCCAGTGGGTCGCGCCTGCTTACCTGGCAGCAGTGGCGGCGGCTACAAGTTGGGTCCACTGCTGCAGCTCATCTCCAAGTCCTACAGCCTTGATCATCTCCTTCACCAGCGCCTACATTGGGTTTAAAGTCTGAACCTCTCTTCTGTACTCCATGTTTACTGAATTTCTCAAAAGTCTCCATAGTGTGTGTGTGTGTGTGTGTGTGTGTGTGTGTGTGTGTGTTAGAATGTAGGAGTCCAAATGGACACCCTGTATGGTATTCTGTGGCCCTCTTTAGTTCAACTAAATGAACTGAATTTTCAGAAGTCACGTATCATTTGAAAATTTAGTTTATTTGGTTAGATGATCTTTATTCATAACACAGGCTTATTTTAGCTCTTTTAGTTCATTTTTTTCTACTATCACTTGAATGTCTTTGTTATAATAAAGCACAACAGTTATGTATGTACGTGCATATAGTGTTATCTGCAGCTAGTTGTATATGTGGTGCAGTTGTGCAGAGCTACTAGTCGTGCTTGGTACTTTAGTATTTTGCTTTCCTTTGTCTTTGGGTATATTATTTTCTGCTACTAATCGATGAACGCAATAATTAAAGAGAACCAAACTGCTTCTGTTGATTTCCGCTACATCGTTTCTACTTGTTTGTGTGTAAAACCATTCTTTAGCCTGGATGGTACTTTTCTTGTTTTTGTCTATTTTGTTCCTATGAAAAGTCTGCTCTCTTTAGCTCATGCTCATTACCTCCTCCCCTCATGGTTCACAGGAAGATGATAAACCTTTTTAAGATCAAGGGGCAGAAGAAGGAAGAGGCGGCCAACTCAAATGGGGGGCCTCCTGTTAAGAAGCAAAGTCCAGGTATATGTCTATACCTGACCTCAAGGTTTTGTAGCTATTGTCCTGCTCATGCTCCTGTTTGGTTGGGGGTGTTGATGAAATGGTAGGGTTAATTAAAGGGTTCTTGGTTAGCACTCCTTTTAAGTTTAGTTGATTTTCTCACTGTCTATCATCATGGCTTAAGTTTGGGTGTTGTTTTGAAATTTACACGGCTTAGGTCTTAATCAATTGGCATGTTCATGTTAGTTGTTATAGAGTAAATATGATAAGAACAGTGGCAATTGAGCAACACCACTACTAGTATAATTCAGCTTTATTTACTAATCAGTAGGTATCTAGTACTAGTAGATTCAGAATATGCAATCCTAAAAATGAAAGGGAGCAACAGTAAATGAGTTAAACAAA
The DNA here is from genome assembly GCA_021605145.1 of Aegilops bicornis. Lineage (NCBI taxonomy): Eukaryota > Viridiplantae > Streptophyta > Magnoliopsida > Poales > Poaceae > Aegilops > Aegilops bicornis. The sequence continues at coordinate 551,876,045 of CM038672.1, read as the reverse complement.
AATATTTGTCTGCAAATGTCGGTTTGTGTTTGATTTGATTTGGTTTGCTCTGTTGCTGAAGCTCCTCTTTGCTCTAACCATTTTCGCACCAAATGTAGAATGTTCTGTTTTTATTAAGACCTGATGTTTAGCCCAGATTAGTCTTCTTATTTAGCCCTGATGTTTTAATTTATGGAGTTGTTACTTCTTTGGTAAGATTTATTTCCTTGCTGTAGGCATAAGAATAAGTTGATATGAACATAATAATGATACTCTGCATGCTATGAGTAAAGTGCTCTATTTTCTTGCGTCACCTTGTATGAATGAGTATATCGTCTTAATTATCTGGGGAACAAAAATCATTGTATTAGCTGAATTTGTGTTTTCATTCTAAAGAACTTGTCCTTTTTTTTAATGTTCTGTTCATAATATATTGGCTCCAGTGTTTTGATTCTTCTCTTCTGATTGATGTAACAGGGCGACGGCCAAAGGCATGATGATAGTTCTATTGCTATCCTAGTGTAGCGAAGGTGGCCTAGTCGACTATGGTCGCGTAGTTAGTCATGCATACAGTTTCATCTGACTGGAGCAGGAGACCAGTTTGTGCTGATTGTCAATTCTCATTGTGATTGTCCCTATATCTGTGTGACTGATTGTATTTATATCTGTGCTATTACACTAGTAGAGCTTTTAACTATGTCATGACAGAAGGAGCCCAGTATATCAGTATGACTGTGATTGATTCTCACAGTTGTTATTTGAAATATTACTTGTGTTTTCTGTTGTTCTTATTTAAACATGGTTATTTATTTATGTCAAATTGTAATCTGAATAATATGATGCTACCAAAAGGGTCCCACTTTAATAGAACCTGGCAACCAGGACCCGTCTAACTAGTGGACCCTTCTTTCGAAAACAAAAAACTAAATTTGTTTAGACAAAAAGGCCACAACCTAACAATAAAAAGGTTGCAATGTTGGGCTTGGCCCATGAAGCTAACAAAAATTTTATAGAAAAAATATATAAAAAGGCCGAATTGTTGGGCTAGGCCCATGTAGAACACCGAATTGGACCAGGCTGAATCTTATCCACGTCAGCTTGCCACGCTGGATCCTACGTGGCTTGGGGAGGTTGCTAGTGACCAAAAATTTGGTCAAAGAACCAACGACCTTTTACAGAAGGTCGTTAATTTTAGTTTACGACCGCCAGCTTTTGACCTTCTGTTTTTGGTCACAAAAAGGCCGCAAATGAAAACCTATGACCTTTCAGCGGCCAATAGTGAGGGTCACAAGTCGACATATTTCTTGTAGTGGCCTGGCCCTGGTCGGCGCCCGCGGTTAATTCAAAATAACACGCTTAACGAGATATTGGTATTTGATCTGAGTTGGGTCGTTGACCTTATAGGCAGTAACCGCCACGTGGGACAAGATATGGGCAACCAGCGTCATGGTATCAGCCGAAGCTCTTTTTGACGTCAGCGACTGAGCGGCGCGCCCCGGCTTAGACCGGTAGCCTGCGCTTGTATTAAGGGGGATAGGTCTGCTTCCGGCCGCGTTCGCAACGTGCAGGTGTGAATGGTCGATGGGCCTAGACCCCTGCGCGCTTAGGATTTAGACCGGCGTGCTGACCTCTCTGTTGAGCCTAGGTGGGGCTGCGACGTGTTGATCTCCCGAGTCCGGACATGACCCAAGAAAGTGTGCCCGGCCAAAGGGATCGAGTGTGTCGGGTAATGTGGTGCACCCCTGCAGGGAAGTTGATCTATTCGAATAGCCGTGTCCATGGTAACAGGCGACCTGGAGTTGTACCTTGACCTTATGACACTAGAATTGGATACTTAATAAAACAAACCCTTTCAAGTGCCAGATGCAACCCGGTGATCGCTCTCTCATTTGGGCGACGAGGAGAGGATCGCCGGGTGGGATTATGCTATACGATGATACTTGGTGAACTTACCAGCTACTCTCTTCTACATGCTGCAAGATGGAGGCTTCCAGAAGCGTAGTCTTCGACAGGACTAGCTATCCCCCTCTTATTCTGGCATTACGTAGTTCACCCAATCGATATTGCCCCTTTACACAGATACCCATGCATATATATTGTAGATCCTTGCTTGCGAGTACTTTGGATGAGTACTCACGGTTGCTTTGCTTCCTCTTTTCCCCCCTTTTCCTCTACTTCTCTGACGTTGCAACTAGATGTTGGAGCCCAGCAGCCAGACTCCACCGTCATCGACGACCCCCTACTACACCGAGGGTGCCTACTACTACATTCAGGTCGCCGACGACCAGGAGTAGTTAGGAGGATCCCAGGCAGGAGGCCTGCGCCTCTTTCGATCTGTATCCCAGTTTGTGCTAGCCATCTTATGGCAACTTGATTAACTTATGTCTATACTCAGATATTGTTGCTTCCGCGGACTCGTCTATGATTGAGCACTTGTATTCAAGCCCTCGAGGCCCTGGCTTGTATTATGATGCTTGTATTACTTTTTTTATTTTGGAGTTGTGTTGTGATATCTTCCCATGAGTCCCTGATCTTGATCGTACATGTTTGCGTGTATGATTAGTGTACGATTGAATTGGGGTCGTCACAAGTTGGTATCAGAGCCGAATGCCTGTAGGAATCCCCCTTCCAAACTCCTTGGCCGAAGTCGAGTCTAGTCATTGCAAAACTTTTACTAACATGGCTGTGTGGCTTATGGGCCCATGTCGCCATTGGGTGGTATTAGGATCTTTTACTTCTCGATCTATACTCTGGTACTCTGATCTCTCTTCTATTTGGGTTAAAAATGAATTTACTAACTCCGACTCTAGGTTCTTGTAACTACTTCCTTCCGGAGAGCCCCTTATCACAGATGATCGCCTGCTGCACCAGAAGATTCCGAACATACCCTCTGATGTTCTCTCGAGAATTTGTGCCTATCGTTTTTGCGAACTCGTGCCACCAATATATCCCTATGGATAGCTACTTATACTTGCCATCCATACCTTCATTCTGGATTACTCTTGTTAGTACAAGATACTCCGAACTACCCGCTATTCCGAGAATCCTTTGTGCTTGCTGCCTTGCAGCTCTTTTCTACACGATTACACCTACGAATAATTCCTCACATCTTATTGAGGATTCGTTCATCCCCAGTTGATCATGTGTTTCACAAAAGTCTTCAAAATACCATTCGATTTTTCGAAAATCCTGCGCAGCATATTGCTCTTGAAATTCTTGCTTGCTTGCACTATGCTTAATCCCATAAGGCTCGTAATCTTATTGGCATCCCTTGTCATTATCATTTTGAGTCTGTTGATTCAATATGTTGCAAATTCTCGCAATCCTCCATCATATCCTAGAAGTCATCCTTCCGTCTCAGATGTCATTTTAAACATGAGTTGGATCTCGACCAATCAAGTTGTCGTCGATTGTACCCCTAAGCTTACTCAACTTATCCATCCTTAGTCAGAGCGTTTGCTTCTAATCCCTTGATTTGGAAATCATAATTCCTTTACATTTGAGCTTTCAATTAGTGAGTTGTTTTTATAGTCTGATCCCCTTGCATTCTTTCTTCTGGTTGAGTACTGTTACTCTCGTTAGATCATTTGTGGTCCACTACATCCTTTGCTGGATTATTATCCAATAGTTCTTGCATATTCTCAAAACCTGGAGTTCTTTTATTGATACATAATGCCATAGGTAAATCTTATTCCCTGATTTGTCCAACCATGATCTGCTTTCGAGCTGGTGAGATTTACACTTGAAGCTTGGGGTATATGTTTCTAAGAATTCCCTATGGGTTGAACATATGCCTTTTCTAATCTGTGTGAACCCGGAAACTACAACGGGTCATACTCTACTAGTGTTATGTCACATAAAATTTCAACACTACAACTTCGTCAAAGGCGAGAAGTGAGTGAAAGATTATGCATTAGAGAAGTGGGAGTCGACCTTGAACTTTGTTTTCATGCCCATGGACACGATGTAGACCCTATCATGGGAGCTTCTTGTAATAATAACTATTTCCTTCAGAAATATCATCTGGTATGTGTGAATTGATCCTTTGCAACCGTGGTTCTGACCATGATTGTTCTTCTTTGATACCATTTCTCGAACAAGTTAAAGCACTTGTCTTCTACAGATCAATACGCCTGCCCAACCACTATTATGATCTACCTTCGAGTATTACCCCTGGTATTTGAGGATATCATGCCATTGCACTACATATTATGAACTTTTGATTAAGTACTACCTTTCCCTGCCATTGTCACTTCATGGGTTCTGGGTTGTTTGTCAACCGAGAACACCGATAAGTGAATCGATTTCGCACTCCGATTCAATAAATCTAAGTAATTTTTGTTGTTTACGAGTTTAAAAATCATTCAAGTCATTCCTAGCCTAATCGTCTATATCATTATCGTGCTAAATTTTAACTATGCTACCTGGTACTTCCTCCCAGAGCACAATTTTCGACGATGAGCTAAGCTTACGTCAGTCTTCCTTGCCATAACATTATGCCTCAAACAGCAAGCTCGATTCCAATCTTTCATTGCATCAGTCCTTTTGTTTGATGCAGTCGCTGTTCGATTGCTTATCATGGAGCCTCTTGACAAAATTTGTCGTGATCATCATCAACATTTTGACTCCTTCCAGGATATCAATCGAATTCATGATGATAAGTGTCATCCTCATCCCTTGGTAAATTGAGTTACCATCGAAAAAATCCTTACCTTCCTTTCATCACAAACTTGTTTATGTTTTGGATGCAACTTGCCATCCAACCTGTATTATGTTCTACCTTGAAGTATTACTGTCTTTTATGTCAAGAATGTTGTGAGGATTGCTTCAACTGTGAAGAATTCTTGGTATAGTGATACTTGTTGCCATCACCATTCTTTCTTGGTCCCCGTGTTGTTTCTAACCGGAATACCGATAATTGAACTATGATGTGTGAATTCAAAACTTTTAGCAACCCTATTGCTTTGGAGTGAATGGTCAGTAGTTTCATTCTAACTCTTTTGGTTATTGAAACACCAGTCTAACCTCGATCATGCAACCTAATCCCATATTTCGGGTGCACCTTTCAACCCATGTTTAATTGTGTATGTTTTCCTCGAGCATACATCATTATATCATTTGATCAAACAAATGTTATTTCCTTGTTCACATAATTGTGGAATCCATCTTGTTGGTAATCTCGAGGAATTGCCGCTGAGTCCATCAGCCACCTCCTCATCTTCTCTTTTGTTTACTGATGAACTCTTCTTTCGGAACTCGCTGCCATAGTTCATTTCCCGAGAATTTTACAATGTCATCTCGTCAATTTGGGTTGTCCCTTTTCTTCTCAGACAACCTGAGTCGGAGGTATTTTGACACCAATCAGATCTGAATCTCGGTCAGATATGATGGTTGGGACATATTTCCAAGAGTTATAACGTTGGTCGTTATATGACCCGGTAAGGTGATGTCATGCCTAGTACACCTGGCCGGAGGACCCATTGTTCTAGTTTCCTTGTTAGCAAGGTTATTAATTTTTCCATGATGAAATTGTAAGACTTATTCTACAAGTTATTCCTGATGGATCCTTTGTGTTTCAAAATTCTGATCTTCACCTAATGACCATGTCAATGCTATCTCGAAGCAGGACATAATTTCACATATATGATGGCTAATTAAACAGCATAGCATGACACAATTTCACATGTAAGATGGCTAACTAAACAGGATAGAAGGAAATAATTCAAAATATGATGACTATGTAAAGATGATGAGATGATATTATGTCTTTAGAAAATGGGTTGCCATGCCATAATTCAGATACATGCTGTCTATGTAAACATCTTGGCATGATAAAATTAAAATATATGATTTATGTACTAAGCAAGTGAGCAGAGGGCAATCTCACATATGATGTGTCAACTAAGGAGATGGCATTCAATATTGTGCATATGATGTAAAAACTAAGCATTGCAATACAACATATGCATGATATGAGTAATATAACCCTGCCAAGTTTGAGCATACACTTCAGGCGTATAAAAGGACTGGTCATATGCCTCTGGATCCTCCTCTGAAGAGCTATCTGTAACCAGCAAGATATCTGCTTTAGCAGGTAGCATTGTCTGCTCTGAAGACCTTGTTTTCCCTCCAGATTTCTCCATCACCAATTCCAATGGCTGATGCACAGGAAGAGCAGTTGAATATAAAAAACATTGTCGACAAATGCAACGAGAAATACAAAAAAAGGATGGCATGATATAATTCACATATATGACGCTTGGCTAAACAGCATGGCATTGCATAATTCACATATATAATTCCTTGCAACAAGATAGCATTGCATAATTCACATATATAATGTCTTGCAACAAGATGGCATCGCATAATTCACATATATGGTAATTAGACCCTAAATAGGTGGCATTCACACAAAGCATGTCTAAACTAAGCAAATGACATAGCAATGCAAGATACCATACACACGATATGAGCAACATAACCCTGCCAAGTTAGAGCATGCACCTCGGGGGGAGGGGGGAATAGGACTGGTCATCTGTCTCTCAATCCTCCTCTGAGGAGCTATCCGTAACCAGCAAGACATGTGCCTCGTCTGATAGCTTTCTCTGCTCTGAAGACCTTGTTTCCACTTCAGATTTTTCCATGACCGTGCCGAATGGCTGATGCATAGGAAGAGTAATTGAATGTACTAAAACAGTTGACAAATTTAACACGTAATAAAAAAATGATGGCATGATATAATTCACATATAAGATGACTGGCTAACCAGGGTGGCATTGCAAAATTCACGTATATGATGCCTTGCTAAACAAGATGGCATTGCATGATTCACATATATGATGCCTGGCTAAGCAGATGACATATTTTATGTATCAAGTAAGCAATGCAAGACACCATATGCATGACATTACCAACATCAACATGCCAAGTTAGAGCGAAGACCTCAGGGGGTAAATAGGAGTGGTCTTCTCCTTCTGAATCCCCCTCAGAACGGTTATCTTCCTCTTGATTACGATATGAAATGGGTGGAGGGGGGCTGCCTTTGCGCCCACCATGGAGCGACGTCTACATGAAATTTTATTGCCAGGCAAGGCTCGTCTCTTTTGCTCTACATGTTCAGTTCCATTGTGTACAATAACTGACATGCATAGGAATAAAACATAGTGAGATTATGTAAGGAGTGCATGCACAAATCCAGAGTGATGGGAGAAAACGGTGGATAGACCCTAAACCAATGATAACAAGCAGATAATAGCTTTAGTTAAAAATACATATAATGGCTCCTTTATGTTTGTTTGCACCCAACATGAAACTCATAGTAGACACCCGAGATTAACAAGATAGTAGACAGATATTATTGATTGATGCCCCAATATGTACCCCACAACCATTTAAAAACTCAAGTTTCAGCATTAATTTGGATCTGACTTGGAATCTAATAGGTGAACAAGATGATAAAGTAGCATGTTATCATATTAAGCGATGCATAACATAAGCAGATACGGAAGAGTGCGACCTCTCTTGCGGACCCGTGTAGTCCTCAAGGTCATCTTCTCAGTTGATGATGGTAATGCAGTTGTCGTGGCTGCCGGCGGTGGGGAAGAATATCTAAGGCGGCGAAAGACAGTGTGGAGAGAGGATCCCTGCTGTGGTGAACCCTTCCGTCATTGGAGTATCTGAGCTGGGGTGGAACACAACGAAGCAGGAGCAGGACAAACCACACAAGGTTTTCTTTGACACATATCTGTGACAGAAGTAATTGTGTAAGGGCTTGTTTGAATTTGAGGATTCTAACAATGCAGGGATATGAAATAGACAGGAATAGGATAGGAATGCACGTGCAAAACAGAGAATTTAAAACCACAGGATTTATGACAATCTGGGTGTTCGATTCACAAGAAAATTCACAAGAATTGGAAGATCACAGGATGCAAAGAAGCAAGGTGAGATTAAGTCAAACCACAAGATAATGTACGATTATAATGCTATAATGCTACTATCTCTTAGTCTTGTGCTTCATGAAAAGGAATTTGAAAAGGAGGACAAGTGGAAATTAAAATTCCTACTGTTTTTCTTTCAAGGAGACACTAAAGGAACAAATCCTACATTTTTCCTTTGCTCCATTCCTTTGAACCAAATTCATGAATTGTAGTACCATAGGAAACTTTCTAATTCCTATGTTTTGCCTTCACCTTTCCTTTCAAGCACTGGTGATTCTAGTAGGCAGGCTTGAGCAAGGAAAAGCCTACACTCAAAAAATGTTTTTGTGCTACTTCTATTACTTTGGACCCAGGCCACTACCCTACTAGCTCAACTCCCAGGCCCATCGACAAATGCACAGCTGAAACACGCAGAGATTAATAATGGTGGCGTTCAAGAGAGTCCATAACAGATAGCTAAGTTGCCTGGTACCTCACTGCTTGTCATATAGTAGGAGAAACTAATCGTATTTCACGTTACTATGTGTGCTCAGTAGACAATATATATAACATGTAGAGTAAAAAAGAGATGCAAGAAGTGTACAACCTCTTTGGCGAAGCCATGTCGATCTCAGTGTGATTGGGTTGGTCGGTGAGGATGATCCGGCTGACTTGGCTGTCGGAGGAGGGGAATAAGATCTTAGGTGTCTGGAGATGGAGCCCGGGGTACTGCTCCACTGTGATGGAGGGTTTCGTCGTTGGGGCAGTTCCGGTGAGTTGTACGACGCCGAGGCTGAAGCAGGACAAGAGAGACAACGTTAACCTGAGTGGAATTCTAATAGCATCTCCAATAGATGACGTAAAATACATAACCACAAAGTGTTAGATGTAAAATACATCAGCCGCTCATATGTGAACATAACTGTCAAAACTGAATTTAACTGTCAAAACTGAACTTAACTGTAGAAACTTAACGAACTAGTAGCAGAAAAGCAGAAGCAGCCGCAGTAGTAGCGCGTGCGAGAGCGGGGCAGCTGGTCTTGTAGCAGCATCAGGTGAGGCTACCCTGAGCCGCCAGCCACAACCGGCCAAACAACCGCCACCCGCGGCCGGCGGTGCACCGCCCCGCCCACCCCGAAACCACACCCCACCGTCGGTCCGCCGGCGCCCCGGCCATGCCTCTAGGCCCAACCGCCCCACCACCACCGGCGACCACCGCCCCAACCCTAAACCCTAAGATAGATAGTGGGGTACCTCTCCGATGAGCCCCCCTCCCCGCTATGGCTAGTTCTTCCTTAACTCCGGCGAGCTCCGCCACCCCCGAAAATTGACTGACCCAAAAGTCGATTCAGTCGACTGAAGTTTAGCTAAATCGAAGCAGCATCACAAGCAAGAGCAAGAGCGAGAGCAGCAGCGCGAGAAAGAGCAATAGCAGACCAAGTAGGGGACCGAGAGCAAGAGCGGAACAACAGCACGAGTGATGTCGTGGAGGAAGTGGCCGGCGACGCCGCCGTGGATGGATCCGCGCTGTAATGGCTCGGGACCGAGCGCCGGCAGCACCGTGAGATCGAATAAAGAAGAAACTGCGGTGATTAGTGTACAACCTCTTTGGTGGCACCCATTAGGCCTTAACTTCATCCGAGGAAACGGTGATGATGATGCTCTTTCGGTGGTGCAAGTGAAGATGGCGGTGTGGGAATGGAGGTGGCGTGAAAGACGAGGGGAATGTCAGGGCGGATCCTTGGAGGTGGAGGACGGGGTGGCTGAACCGGCAGGATGACGAGATCGACGACGGATCCTCATCTGGTACGGTGGATGAGGGACATCGAGGTGTTGCAGTGGACGATGTCGTTGGGGAAGAGGCTCCGGCTGGGTGGCGGACGGAGGAAGGTGTGGGGCTTCGACGGTTTTCGCGGCCTCGGTGTACGAATGGGTGGGCGGATGGGATGGGGTAGGGAACCATGGCTTAGGGACGCGCTTGTCCGAAATGTGGGGTAAGTTACGAAAGTACCCCCACCGATTTGACCTAGGCGGTTCTTTCGGTTCAGGGGTATCACGGGCATTTCGCATGTCGGGATTTCACAGGAGGTGGGAGTTTTCGCGCGCATCGTAATTTTGGAATAGCAAGGCACGGGTTGAGATGGAGGGAGTTGTCGGAGCACAACGAGACAAAGATATATCCACAAGGCACGTGTTGAAGAGGCGGGAGTTCTGCAGCACGATAGACAGAGACGCTAGCTTGAAATTTTGGCATAACAAGGCGCGGCTTTAAATTTCGGGAGAACAAGCTTAACGTGTACCCGAAAAAAGACAATTCGCACCTCATCACTAGAGAGAACTATGTCCCGTTTTACTATATTACTAGAAATGCATTCAAATACAACAACAAAAACTAAAAAAATCACGACAACGAACATAACGTGTACAGTACCAAAACAATTTGCACTTCCCTCAACAATAGAAAAACAATGTGTGTTGTCTAGCATATGGACTAAATTTTAGTACATTTTCCCTGTTTGAATGGGATTGTACTCGGGTTAGTTATACAACCATCTAATATTATCTTCACAACACATGACATGAAAATAGGAGAAGTAAATTCCTATATAAATACGAACTACATGTACATACGATCTCAAATTCAAATATATGTATAGATTTTATGTTGAATTCAAATCATAGTACATGTATGCTCTAGCTAGATGTTCTGAATCTAAACCATGTATGATATACCACGTACAATGTGTTTAACAAGCACAACACATACACACATACCATTTAGACTAGTAAGGTACACGTGCATTGCACCCATGAGATTTGGTAACCAAATTATGAATAAATACCACATTATAGCATGTAAGCTTTGAGTCATATATGCATGATGTAGATGTTCGTTTAATTCTTATAGTTCATTTCATTTAAAATCATCTAGTTTTTATAAGAAAGCTAATATATCTTAATATTCATGGAATTGTGCGTTGTAAGGCATAAATTAAAAACAAATAATGGCAAATCATGTAGAAGAACATTTGGGCAATTCTGATACGGAAGATTCTAGAACAAAGAACAAGTGCTTGTGTTTTGAGGTTTGTGCATTATGCTTAAGTTCAACCATGGAGTCTTCTAGATTTTACATGTGGCAAAATCTGGTGGAATCTAGATGATATCCAACGGCCAGTTGTGGTCAAATTTGCCATCTGTGCACCGTCGGATTGGCCTCATCCAACGACCATCTTTCAAAGTTAAAGTTATCGGCACACTATATAAAAAATATAAAATATAATATATATAGGGGTATAGATATAGATATGTGATGCGAAAGCCACCCATCATCTCCAATTAGAATAGTGTGTCCATGCACGGATGCAATGTGGCCAAACGATGTCTGCCATCCATATCTCAAACACAAATTAGTCTGACCTTGTTCAATGTGTATATAGTACAACATGCTCGTTTCCAAACCACACCACGCATATCTTAGTTATATTCATGCATGCATGGGTTTCTAACATCATGATCTCTTATTCAAATATTTGAATCCTACTTTACATTGAATATGACGTCACCTAGTTTTTTACACCCACACAGTCATCTTCTCTTTATAATTGTAACATTAACTTTCTCTCGTGCATGCATGCACACACAGTACCAGTCGGCATTATCCATCGCACACATGCAATCTTTTTCTTCAGGCCGGTCTCCCATGCATGCACACACACACACCTCCCCCTCCCCATCATATCAGGCATTCTTTATCTCTCACGTGCATGCGCAATGATCGATGTTCCTCTATGTGTGTGTATATATAGCTAGGTCTTTCACAATTTTCCTCACAAACCGATCAATCTATATATCTAGTGAGGTCTCACCCTCTTTCCCACGTTCACATCGATCAATATATACCTCTCTATATAGGATTACATAGCTAATACACCCACATTAATTATTTATCCAACGTTCCCCTCTCATCATCCATGCATCCGCTTCATCTCTCAGACGCGCGCACAGTGGCGAAGACTGGGGTAGCAAGGGCCCTGCCCCCCTAACATCACTATATATCGAGGCTAATATGAATGTGATCATTATAAAATTGCTGGTAAAATGGTTTAAGTTGATGAATTGGCCCTCCTCGTAAAGGATTATCAATGCTTGGCCCCCTAGCTAATTTATTTTTCATGGCTCCGCCACTGCGCGCAACAGCGCACGTTCTCGCCCCCTCTCTTCAAATATCGATCTCGCACTTGTGCACTCCTTCATAGTCTCCCTCCACTTGGCCCCTCGCACCATCTTCTATCCCCCACCGGATTTTGCCACATGTACAATCTAGCAGACTCCATGGTTGAACTTAAGCATAATGCACAAACCTCAAAACAGAAGTGCTTCTCCTTTGTTCTAGAATCTTCCGTATCATAACTACCCAAACTTTTATTCTAGTTGAATTGCCATTATTAGTTTTTACTTTATGCTTTACAATGCACAATTCCATGAATCATAAAATAGATTAAGGGCTTCTTTGATTCAAAGGATTCTCAAAGGAATTTTGGAGGATTCTAATCCTTAGGAATTTTTCCTATCTTGGTTGTTTGATTCGTAGGATTGTAAACCATAGAAATTTTTCCATAGGATTCATTTGCACTAGATTTCATAGGAAACATCCCATCCACTCAAACCACTTTGAAAGAATCCTGTGTTTTACTATGCACCATCAAACACTCGTACAATCCTGTAGGATTCAAGACGACATTCCACTCTAATCCCATGTTTTTCCTATTCCCGCATTTTGGAAATCCTACGAATCAAAGAGGCCTTAGTTTTTTTTGTAAAAACTAATTTATTTTGAATGAGATGAATTATAGGAATTAAACGAAGGTCTACATCGATCAGGTATATATGACTCAGAGCTTACATGGTATAGTGTGGTATTTATTCATAATTTGGTTGCCAAATCTAATGCGTGCAATGCATGTGTACCTTACTAGTACGTCGAGTATGTGCAAACACGTAAATTATAATTCCAATGGCACACTACACAGTGTCTCTCTTACAATTCATGAAGCTATGTGGCACATGTGGAGGCGTTGTTGCGACCTCCTCATGTGGATTGAACACAGTGACATGCTACTGCTTCCAGAAGAATGTACTCGTCCTCTCTGAGCCACACTGGTGGTACATGCACGAAGAGAAGATGTGCACGCACTCCACGCATGCACTCATTCCCTCCCACGCACACGTGGGTACACGGGGTGACGCATTTTTGTACGAAGATGTCAGGATCCCGATTCCAAGTCACATCGATCTAGCCGGTAACACCTCATATCACTTTGCGTCCTCACGCACGGTATTCCCACTGGTGTCGCCTTACGATGGCCGGGGACCGTTTGCGCCTTTTGTCTCACGTATATGATAGTGTCGCTAGCATCCATATGACAGAGAATCCGGGCCGACATGACTAGTCGTGAACCCAAAGTGGCACTAACTTACGGGGACAGGCATACATGAATCAACATCGAGCATGTCGGTCCGCCAGCTGATAATCCAGGCTGTAGCACTAGGCTAACGGGACTCCGGAACCCCGGCTGTAGCAGGCTAGGCAGGACTCGGATGTCACCGCGTGACATTTCCCCAATGGGATGTACACAGAACTAAGTGAATCACATGCCGCTACCAAGTGTTACGGAGCGGTAGTCTTTGGGCTTAGCAAGACTCCGGTGAACCGGGTCAGAAGCGGACTACTATGGCTCATGGAAGCACAAGAGTACATTTCCCCATAAGAGAGGCTACCAAGGATAAACAACTAGGTTGTCGGATACCACACATACAAAGCATTTCAATCATACACACAATATGCTCGATATGTGTAAATACAACATGGCATCACAACACAACTCTATGACTCAAGTATTTATTCATTAGGCTCCGAGGAGCGAGAAATTACAAACATGGGTCTCATGACCCCAACATACAAAGCATACAAACAACAAGCACAAGCGGAAGCTTAACTTTTCTGAGTACAGACAACTAGAAATGAAGAAAGCTGAGAAGCCTGACTATCTACAAGACCCTGCCGAGGGCACAAGATCGTAGCTGAGGTAACAAGCTAAATGTCGAAGTCCAGTGGCATTGGATATATTCTACACTAATGTAACCATTCATACAAATCAGATAATTTGGAGCGAACAATTGATAAGCAAGCTATCATGCATACTGCTGTCACATAATGAACCAGGTATGTATGCAAGTACAGTGATAAAGGACAACAGGTACTAACAAGAGCAAAGCAGCGGGCAGCATATTTGTGATATCCTGTCGTTCTTTTCAAACAGGAATTCTTCTTCGAGCAGATTTCCTGCAAAAAAGATCCGTAAGGCACATGCGGAAAAGTAGAAGTTCAAATTGTCATGTGATTTCATAGAAAATACCTCATCCTGGGAACAAGACTAGTGCATAACAAGGTTTTTCCATTCAATGTCTTCTAAATTTAGCACAGGAGACTTCACCAGAAATTCGTTTATAGACTTGCCACCAAAGTGTGATTTCCTCAGGTAACACCAATACTGCTGCAATGCTTCCTTGAAAAGCACAAGCAAGCTTTGCTCGTCATGACTATCCAGATTGACCCTCGCCTAGCTACAACAATGTAATGTAAATCATTGATGTGTTCAATCAGCAGAAAACAGGAAAATAATAACCATGAATCATAGCACTTACACGTAAGTTGGACAGGAAGATGTGAAAATGGTGTTTGTCTTCACAATAATCTTCCCATGATGGGAATATATGCACGTAGTCCCTAACAAAATTGAAAGCATTGTCTTTTAAATTGGGAATAAATGGAATGGGGTTCCAATCTGCAGGAATTGGCCGTCTCTGCGGTTGGGATAGGTCTTCGGCCGGTGGACTTGCTGTACTTTTTGCTGGAGTGGGATTTTTCTGTGGTACAACTGGTGCTATGGCAAATGAAATCGATATACCTTTTTCTGGAGTGCAGGTCCTCTGTGGTGGGGCTAGTGGTGTAGCCAGTGAAGTATGGGTACAGTCTGCTGGAGTCGGTCCTACGTTTTGTGTCACTGGTTGTACAACCAATATAAGTGGGGTGATGTCTGATTTCTCCGGCACCACCATGTTTTTTCAAGGACTTTGCTGGTGCTCCTTCAGGTTCGGCAATCACCCTCTTCCTTTTTGATGTCTGATGCACACGAACAACATTTGAGTGAAAAGACATGGTATGATGATAGATGGAATATGTATTGATAATGGATGGGCATGGCATCTCGACATATATGATGAGTAAGCTAAGCAGATGGCGATGCAACAAAGTAGAAGAAATGCAAGACAACATATGCAAGATACCCGCAATCAATAAAAGATTGCCAAATTAGAACAGGCACCTTGATGGGTGAACAGGACAGGCCATCTGCCTTTGACTCCTCGAGGTTAGAATAGTCATTAGGATCATATTCTGAACAAGAGTCAACAGGTGGGGAGCGTATGAGTTTCATTCCATCCAGAATGGCACTCAATGCCTTGGTGCCAATTTTGTAAGTCATTGCATTGTTTAGCTTCAAGAGTTGACTGCTGCTAGTGCGACACAAAGCAGCTACATAGATCATAGTGTAGATATCACGGGAAAACCTTAAGCATCAGAGTAAAATCAGCAAAGTGGAACTTGCTGGAATATATGTGCTAGTATTGCTTGACGGCTAGAAAGGCTTTGATACTAGCTCTCTTCAAGTGAAGGTGCGGATCTGTTGGGGAACGTAGTAATTTCAAAAATTTCCCTACGATCACGCCAAGACCATGGTGATGGCATAGCAACGAGAGGGAGAGTGTCCGTCCACGCACTCGTGAGACCGAAAGCGGAAGCGTTATAACAACGCCGGTTGATGTAGTCAGACGCGTCTTCACGATCCGACCGATCCAAGCACCGAACGACGGCACCTCCGAGTTCTCGCACACGCTCAGCTCGATGGCGATCCCGGACTCCGATCCAGCAAAGTGTCGGGAAGAGTTCCACAAGACGACGGGCGCAGGACGATGTTGATGCTCCACCGACGCAGGGCTTCGCCTAAGCACCGCTGACGATATGACTTCTCCGTAGCGAGGCTTCGCCTAAGCTCTACGACGATATGACCAAGTGGAATATGGTGGAAGGGGCACCGCACACGGCTAAGGAAAGATCCGTAGATCAACTTGTGTGTCATGGGGTGCCCTTGCCCCGTATATAAAGGAGCCAAGGGGGTGCGGCCAGCCTAGGGAGGCGCACTAAGGAGGAGTCCTACTCCCACCGGAGTAGGACTCCCCCTTCTCCTAGTTGGATTAGGATTGGGAGGGGAAAAGGGGAAGGCGCCGCCTCTCCTTGTCCTATTCGGACTGGAAGGGGAGGGCGCGCAGCCCACCTGGCCGGCCCTTCTCCTTCTTCCTCAAGGCCCATGAGGGCCCATATACCCCCCGGGGTTCCGTAACCCCGGTGTTCCGTAACATCCTGTTTTCACTTGGAACCATTCCAAGTCCAAACATAGGCTTCAATATATCAATCTTTATGTCTCGACCATTTCGAGACTCCTCGTCATGTCCGTGATCACATCCGGGACTCGAACAACCTTCGTGCATCAATACTTATAAACTCATTATGAACTGTCATCGAAGCGTTAGCGTGCGGACCCTACGGGTTCGAGAACTATGTAGACATGACCTAGAACCATTCTCGGTCAATAACCAATAGCGGAACCTGGATGCCCATATTGGCTCCTACATATTCTACGAAGATCTTTATCGGTCAAACCGCATAACGACATACGTTGTTCCCTTTGTCATCGGTATGTTACTTACTCGAGATTCGATCGTCGGTATCCAATACCTAGTTCAATCTCGTTATCGTGAAGTCTCTTTACTCGTTCCGTAATACATCATCTCACAACTAACTCATTAGTTGTAATGCTTGCAAGGCTTTAAGTGATGTGCATTACCGAGAAGGCTCGAGATACCTCTCCGACAATCGGAGTGACAAAACCTAATCTCGAAATACGCCAACCCAACAAGTACCTTTGGAGACACCTGTAGTACTCCTTTATAATCACCCGATTACGTTGTGATGTTTGGTAGTACCCAAAGTGTTCCTCCGTAAACGGAGTTGCATAATCTCATAGTTACAGGAACATGTATGGGTCATGAAGAAAGCATTAACATACTAAACGATCAAGTGTTAAGCTAACGGAATGGGTCATGTCAATCAGATCATTCTACTAATGATGTGACCTTGTTTAATCAAATAACAACTCCTTGTTCATGGTTAGGAAACATAACCATCTTTGATTAACAAGCTAGTCAAGTAGAGGCATACTAGTGACATCTTGCTTTGTCTATGTATTCACACATGTATTATGTTTCCGGTTAATACAATTCTAGCATGAATAATAAACATTTATCATGATATAAGGAAATAAATAATAACTTTATTATTGCCTCTAGGGCATATTTCCTTCAGTCTCCCACTTGCACTAGAGTCAATAATCTAGATTACAAAGTAATGATCCTAACACCCATGGAGTCTTGGTGCTGATCATGTTTTGCTCGTGGAAGAGGCTTAGTCAACGGTGCGCAACATTCAGATCCGTATGTATTTTGCAAATCTCTATGTCTCCCACTTGGACTTGGTCCCGAATGGAATTGAAGCGTCTCTTGATGTGCTTGGTCCTCTTGTGAAATCTGGATTCCTTTGCCAAGGCAATTGCACGATATTGTCATAGAAGATTTTCATCGGTCCCGATGCACTAGGTATAACACCTAGATCGGAAATGAACTCTTTCATCCAGACTCCTTCATTTGCTGCTTCAAGCAGCTATGTACTCCGCTTCACATGTAGATCCCGCCACGACGCTTTGTTTAGAACTGCACCAACCGACAGCTCCACCGTTTAATAAAAACACGTATCCGGTTTGCGATTTAGAATCGTCCGGATCGATTGTCAAAGCTATGCGTCGACGTAACCATTTACGACTAGCTCTTTGTCACCTCCATATACGAGAAACATGTCCTTAGTCCTTTTCGGTATTTCAGGATGTTCTTGACCGCTGTCCGATGATCCATTCCTGGATTACTTTGGTACCTTCCTGCCAAGCTTATAGCTAAGCATACGTCAGTGCGGTACATGACATTGCATACATGATAGAGCCTATGGCTGAAGCATAGGGAACATCTTTCATTTTCTCTCTATCTTCTGCTGTGGTCGGGCATTGAGTCTTACTCAATCTTACACCTTGCAACACAGGCAAAAACCTTTCTTTGCTCGATCCATTTTGAACTTTTTCAAAATTTTATCAAGGTATGTGCTTTGTGAAAGTCCAATTAAGCGTCTTGATCTATCTCTATAGATCTTGATGCCCAATATATGTAAGCAGCTTCACCGAGGTCTTTCATTGAAAAACTTTTATTCAAGTATCCTTTTATGCCATCCAGAAATTCTATATCATTTCCAATTAATAATATGTCGTCCACATATAATATTAGAAATGCTCTGAGCTCCCACTCACTTTCTTGTAAATACAGGCTTCTCCAAAAGTCCGTATAAACCCATATGCTTTGATCACACTATCAAAGCGTTTATTCCAACTCCGAGAGGCTTGCAGGACCATAAATTGATCGTTGGAGCTTGCACACTTTGTTAGCACCTTTTGGATCGACAAAACCTTCTGGTTGCATCATATACAACTCTTCTTCTAGAAATCCATTCAAGAATGCAGTTTTACATCCCTTTGCCAAATTTCATAATCATAAAATGCGGCAATTGCTAACATGATTCGGACAGACTTAAGCATCGCTACGGGTGAGAAAGTCTCATCGTAGTCAACCCCTTGAACTTGTCGAAAACCTTTCGGAACAAGTCGAGCTTTGTAGACGGTTACATTACCATCGGCGTCAGTCTTCTTTTTAAAGATCCATTTATTTTCAATGGCTTGCCGATCATCGGGCAAGTCAACCAAAGTCCATACTTTGTTCTCATACATGGATCCCATCTCAGATTTCATGGCTTCCAGCCATTTTATGAATCTGGGCTCACCATCGCTTCTTCATAGTTTGTAGGTTCGCCATGGTCAAGTAACATGACTTCCGAATAGGATTACCGTACCACTCACAGTGCGTATTTTACTCTGGTTGACTCCACGAGGTTCAGTAGTAACTTGATCTGAAACTTCATGATCATCATCATTAGTTTCCTCACTAATTGGTGTAGTTGTCACGGGAACCATTTCTTGCGATGAACTACTTTCCAATAAGGGAGCAGATCTGATTATCTCATCAAGTTCTACTTTCCTCCCACTCACTTCTTTCGAGAGAAACTCTTTCTCTAGAAAGGATCCAAATTTAGCAACGAAAATCTTGCCTTCAGGATCTGTGATAGAAGGTGTACCCAATGATCTCCTTTGGGTATCCTATGAAGACACAGTTTTCCGATTTGGGTTCGAGCTTATCTGGTTGAAGTTTCTTTACATAAGCATCGCAGCCCCAAACTTTAAGAAACGACAACTTTGGTTTCTTGCCAAACCACAGTTCATAAGGCGTCGTCTCAACGGATTTTGACGGTGTCCTATTTAACGTGAATGCGGCCGTCTCTAAAGCATAACCCCAAAACGATAGCGGTAAATCGGAAATAGACATCATTGATCGCACCATATCTAGTAAAGTACGACACTGACGTTCGGACACACCATTTCGTGGTGTTCCGGTATGGCGTGAGTTGCGAAACTATCCCACATTGTTTCAAATGTAAACCAAACTTCGTAACTCAAATATTCTCCTCCATGATCAGATCGTAGAAATTTTATTTTCTTGTTACGATGATTTTCCACTTCACTCTGAAATTCTTTGAACTTTTCAAATGTTTCAGATTTGTGTTTCATTAAGTAGATATACCCATATCTGCTCAAATCATCTGTGAAGGTGAGAAAATAACGATACCGCCGCGTGCCTCAACATTCATTGGACCACAAACATCGGTATGTATGATTTCCAATAAATCTGTTGCTCGCTCCATAGTTCCGAGAACGGCGTTTTGGTCATCTTGCCCATGAGGCACGGTTCGCAAGTACCAAGTGATTCATAATCAAGTGATTCGAAGCCCATCAAGATGGAGTTTCTTCATGCGTTTTACACCGATATGACCTAAACGGCGGTGCCACAAATAAGTTGCACTATCATTATCAACTCTGCATCTTTTGGCTTCAACATTATGAATATGTGTATCACTCACGTCGAGATTCAACAAGAATAGACCATTCTTCAAGGGTGCATGACCATAAAAGATATTATTCATATAAATAGAACAACCATTATTCTGATTTAAATGAATAACCGTCTACGCATTAAACAAGATCCAGATATAATGTTCATGCTCAACGCTGGCACCAAATAACAATTATTTAGGTCTAAAACTAATCCCGAAGGTAGATGTAGAGGTAGCGTGCCGACCGCGATCACATTGACTTTGGAACCATTTCCCACGCGCATCGTCACCTCGTCCTTTGCGGTGCTCGTCTATTCCGTAGTCCTGCTTGAGTTGCAAATATTAGCAATGTAACCAGTATCAAATACCAGTGCTCTGCGAGCTCTAGTAAGGTACACATCAATAACATGTATATCATATATACCTTTGTTCACCTTGCCATCCTTTTATCCGCCAAATACTTGGGGCAGTTCCGCTTCCAAAGGTCCTGCGCTTGCGATAAAAACTTCGATTTCAGGCTTAGGTCCAGACTTGGGTTTCTTCTCATGATCAACAACTTTCTTGCTGTTCTTTTTGAAGTTTCCCTTCTTCTTCCCTTTGCCCTTTTTCTTGAAACTAGTGGTCTTGTTGACCATCAACACTTGATGCTCTTTCTTGATTTCTACCTCCGCAGCTTTTAGCATCGCGAAGAGCTCAGGAATTGTCTTAGTCATCCCTTGCATATTATAGTTCATCACGAAGCTCTTGTAGCTTGGTGGCAGTGATTGGAGAATTACATCAATGACACTATCATCCGGAAGATTAACTCGGCTGAATTAAGTGATTGTTATACCCGAGACATTTTGAGTATGTGCTCACCGACGTAACTATTCTCCTCCATCTTGCAGCTATAGAACTTATTGGAGACTTCATATCTCTCAATCCGGGCATTTGCTTGAAATATTAACTTCAACTCCTGGAACATCTCATATGCTCCATGACGCTCAAAACGCGTCGTTGAAGACCCGGTTCTAAGCCGTAAAGCATGGCACACTGAACTATAGAGTAGTCATCAGCTACTGCTTTGCCAGACGTTCATAACTTCGCTCGGCATCTGCAGCAGTTCTGTCACCCAGCGGTGCTTCCAGGCGTAATTTTCTGTGCAGCAATGAGGATAATCCTCAAGTTACGAACCCAATCCGTGTAATTGCTACCATCATCTTTCAACTTTGCTTTCTCAAGGAACGCATTAAAATTCAACGGAACAACAGCACGAGCCATCTATCTACAAAAAACATACACAAGCAAAATACTATCTGGTTCTAAGTTCATGATATTTTTTAGTTCAATTTTTCATATTAAAAAACTCCCACTTAGACAGACATCTCTCTAGTTATCTATGTGATCACTTGATCCATATCAACTAAACCGTGTCCGATCATCACGTGAGGCGGAGTAGTTTCAACGGTGAACATCACTATGTTGATCATATCTACTATATGATTCACGTTCGACCTTCGGTCTCCGTGTTCGAGGCCATATCTGTTATATGCTAGGCTCGTCAAGTTTAACTCGAGTATTCCGCGTGTGCAACTGTTTTGCACCCGTTGTAGATGGACGTAGAACTTATCACACCCGATCATCACGTGGTGTCCGGGTACTACGAACTTTGGCAACGGTGCATACTCAGGAGAACACTTCTTGATAATTTTTAGTGAGAGATCATCTTATAATGCTACCGTCAATCAAAGCAAGATAAGATGCATAAAGGATAAACATCACATGCAATCATTATAAGTGATATGATATGGTCATCATCATCTTGTGCTTGTGATCTCCATCGCCGAAGCACCGTCATGATCACCATCGTCACCGGCGCGACACCTTGATCTCCATCGTAGCATCGTTGTCGTCTCGCCAATCTTATGCTTCCACGACTATCACTACCGCTTAGTAATAAAGTAAAGCATTACATCGCGATTGCATTGCATACAATAAAGCGACAACCATATGGCTCCTGCCGATTGCCGATAACTTCGGTTACAAAACATGATCATCTCATACAATAAAATATAGCATCACGTCTTGACCATATCACATCACAACATGCCTGCAAAAACAAGTTAGACGTCCTCTACTTTGTTGTTGCAAGTTTTACGTGGCTGCTACGGGCTGAGCAAGAACCGTTCTTACCTACGCATCAAAACCACAATGATAGTTTGTCAAATAGACTCCGTTTAACCTTCTCAAGGACCGGGCGTAGCCACACTCAGTTCAACTAAAGTTGGAGAGACAGTCTTCCGCAAGCCATCTATGTGCAAAGCACGTCGAGGAACCGGTCTCGCGTAAGCGTACGCGTAAGGGAGGTCCGGATCGTCTCGACCAACAATACCGCTGAACCAAAGTATGACATGCTGGTAGGCAGTATGACTAGTATCGTCCACAACTCACTGGTGTTCTACTCGTGCATAGGACATCAACGCATAAAACCAGGCTCGGATGCCCTTTGTTGGGGAGCGTAGTAATTTCAAAAAATTTCCTACGATCACGCAAGACCATGGTGATGGCATAGCAACGAGAGGGAGAGTGTCCGTCCACGCACCCTCGTGAGACCGAAAGCGGAAGCGTTATAACAACGCTGTTGATGTAGTCAGACGTCTTCACGATCCGACCGATCCAAGCACCGAACGTCACGGCACCTCCGAAGTTCTGCACATCGCTCGTATTTCGATGGCGATCCCGGACTCCGATCCGGCAAAGTGTCGGGGAAGAGTTCCGTCGGCC
Organism: Aegilops bicornis; assembly: GCA_021605145.1. NCBI lineage: Eukaryota > Viridiplantae > Streptophyta > Magnoliopsida > Poales > Poaceae > Aegilops > Aegilops bicornis. The sequence goes on along the minus strand of CM038672.1, from coordinate 551,853,164 downwards.
TGACGGGCGTGGTGACGATGTTGATGCTCCACCGACGCAGGGCTTCGCCTAAGCACCGCTGACGATATGACTTCTCCGGCGCAGGGCTTCGCCTAAGCTCTACGACGATATGACCGAAGTGGAATATGGTGGAAGGGGGCACCGCACACGGCTAAGGAAAGATCCGTAGATCAACTTGTGTGTCATGGGGTGCCCCTTGCCCTGTATATAAAGGAGCCAAGGGGGGGTGCGGCTAGCCTAGGGGAGGCGCACCAAGGAGGAGTCCTACTCCCACCGGGAGTAGGACTCCCCCCCCTTCTCCTAGTTGGATTAGGATTGGGAGGGGAAAGGGGAAGGGCGCCGCCTCTCCTGTCCTATTCGGACTGGAAGGGGAGGGGCGCGCAGCCCACCTGGCCGGCCCTTCTCCTTCTTCCTCAAGGCCCATGAGGGCCCATATACCCCCGGGGGTTCCAGTAACCCCGGTGTTAGGTAACATCCTGTTTTCACTTGGAACCATTCCGAAGTCCAAACATAGGCTTCCAATATATCAATCTTTATGTCTCGACCATTTCGAGACTCCTCGTCATGTCCGTGATCACATCCGGGACTCCGAACAACCTTCGGTGCATCAATACTTATAAACTCATTATGAACTCGCCATCGAAGCGTTAAGCGTGCGGACCCTACGGGTTCGAGAACTATGTAGACATGACCTAGAACCATTCTCGGTCAATAACCAATAGCGGAACCTGGATGCCCATATTGGCTCCTACATATTCTACGAAGATCTTTATCGGTCAAACCGCATAACGACATCGTTGTTCCCTTTGTCATCGGTATGTTACTTACCCGAGATTCGATCGTCGGTATCCAATACCTAGTTCAATCTCGCTACGGTAAGTCTCTTTACTCGTTCCGTAATACATCATCTCACAACTAACTCATTAGTTGTAATGCTTGCAAGGCTTTAAGTGATGTGCATTACCGAGAAGGCTCGGAGATACCTCTCCGAGCAATCGGAGTGACAAAACCTAATCTCGAAATACGCCAACCCAACAAGTACCTTTGGAGACACCTGTAGTACTCCTTTATAATCACCCGATTACGTTGTGATGTTTGGTAGTACCCAAAGTGTTCCTCCGTAAACGGGAGTTGCATAATCTCATAGTTACAGGAACATGTATGGGTCATGAAGAAAGCATTAACATACTAAGCGATCAAGTGTTAAGCTAACGGAATGGGTCATGTCAATCAGATCATTCTACTAATGATGTGACCTTGTTTAATCAAATAACAACTCCTTGTTCATGGTTAGGAAACATAACCATCTTTGATTAACAAGCTAGTCAAGTAGAGGCATACTAGTGACATACTGTTTGTCTATGTATTCACACATGTATTATGTTTCCGGTTAATACAATTCTAGCATGAATAATAAACATTTATCATGATATAAGGAAATAAATAATAACTTTATTATTGCCTCTAGGGCATATTTCCTTCAGGTACTGTTAATATCAGTGTAACTCTCAAAGGCGACACAGCTCCGCGCATTTCCTTGCTATTCTTATAGGATTCAAGTGGGCAGGCCACTACAAATCCTATTCCTATGTTTACAAGATCCTATGAATCAAAGAGGCTCAAAGTGTCCATCACAACCGAATCGTATAGACCTCTACACTTTGCAAATGTCCTGCTCATCTTGATTACAAGGAACATATCAGTACTCTTGGCATACTCCTCCATTCCAAAATATAAGTCTTGGTCGAGATTTCCACTATGGATCACATACAGATGTATCCAGATACATTTTAGAGTGTAGATTCACTCATTTTGCTCCATATGTAGTCCATGGTGGAATCTATACAAAGACTTGTGTTTAGGAACGGAGAGAGTACATATTAAAGAAGAACGGAAGAGGAACATGGTAAAGAAGAGCAAGCAGATTTTGGATAATAAAATGTTGGTTGTGCAGTGCCCACACAAGATGAACCAGAGCGCATTAACAATGCAACTTCCAGCTGTCTCTGGACCATTTTAGGCGGTTGGATGAAGATCCTACGTCTCCTAACCCTTTTTCTTCCTCGTCTCTTAATTCTTCCCATACAGAACAATCAAGACGGCCGCTGGCCGACCACCGCCCCCACCGTCAGATTCCTCCGCCACCCCACCCCCACCAAGCATCGAGTTTTCTTCGTTCGTGAGGCCCCACAACCACCCGCGCCCCTTGGATCGCACCGGCGAACTCCGGCGAGCTCTGAAAAATCGACTGACTGTCACACCCCAAAAGTTTAGCCAAGTTTTAAATATTAAATTTTTGCCAGGAGTTTTAAATTTTTTACTTCTGTTGATTTCAGAACTCTTCTATTAATATTAAGGTGTCTTTTCCATGTGGAGCTTTCCACAACATATTGGACTTCTATGCTCTCTGTATAACATTTTCTTAATCAGTAGAATTATTTAGTAAATTATGTCACCCTGAGCTTTATTCATTAAAATGTAGTGTTTTAAATTTTGGAGCTCTTTTTGAACTACAACCATTTGATAGAATCACTTAAATTTCCAACCAAAATTTGGAGATATCATGTGAAGTCTCTAAATCACTTGTGTGCATTAATATAATTATTTCACTGCATATTTTGAGTTTTACACCTGTTTTTCAAATCTGGTCCAATAGACACTTTTCCACTATAGCCTAATTAAATATTTGTCTAGAGCCTCCACCAAAATTATGGGATGTCAGTAGTAGCATGCCATCCAACTTTATGCAAAAACCTAGTGTTGCTCTTTGGAAAAATTGAGTGAATCATCCTCATCTTCATTATGGTGCCATTTGGTGATTTGTACTGCAACCATCTCCTAACTTGCTTCTTCATCCATAATTCCTTTTCCTACTTATAGTCCTCCTTGCCAAACCCTTAAGTCCAGAAGAATGGACCCTTTGGAAGATTTCTGGTTCATGAAATAGTGCCATTCACTTTCTGCCCAGAACTGAAGTTTTGCATAACTTGCACTAACAAGTTTTTGCTTTTGTCAAACTAACTTCACCACCCTCTTATCCATCCAAAGAGACACTGATCTGGAGAATTTGGCCATCCCAAGTGTTGCCTAGATGCCCTTGGCATTTTGACAAACACCCTGAGTGCATGACCAGATTTGGCATGACTTCAAGTTTACATTGTGAACTTGAGCCCCTGGCCTATCCACCATGTCCCTTGATCCCCTTGCTAACCCTAACCTAGCCATGTTTCTTGCCAGCCACACCCACGACCTCTAGGCTACCCTGGCATTTCGCCAAACACGTCCGGGGCGTGCTCTGGGCGCGCCAGGCGTCGCGTTTAACACGCTGCGTCTTGCAAAACGCCGCGTCTCGCCCGCACCCGTTCCGCCCTTGGCCAACAGTTTCTAGCACGCCACGTATCCCTGCACCGCCACGCCACCCGACCACCCTCGGCACCCCACAGCGCCACGCCAGATGGCCGTGGCGGCTAGTGACCGACGCTTGCGAGCCCGGCCGTGTCGGCGCCGCCCAAAAGCCACTCCCGACGCCAGGCTTCGCCACGAGTAGTGCCCCGCTCGTCCGCTAGCTCTTGCCGCCATCCTCAGCCCCGCCACGTCCCCCTACTGCTACAGAACGTCGGTTCGCCGCCGTTCTTACATCCGGCCACCTCGGACCGACCTAGCCACGCTATATAAGGAAGCCCCGAGCGTCTCCGAGCCCTCAGGAAGCCTCACGCTGTCTCACTAGCACCCCCATCGCCACCAATTGAAGGGGGGCAGGTCATCTTCAACCTCTCCGGTCAGTTCGGCCACCGCCGCCTCCCGGCTCCGTTCGGCGCAACCAGGGCCTCCCCCTCTCCAATCTCTTCACCAGAAACCCTCTTTTCCTCCCCTGAACCCTTCCCCCTTCTCAATTTCGACCGGGAACAACCGCGGCCCCAAAACCACTTCGCCCCCGAAGCTTTCCTCCGCCGCGGAGCTCGCCGCCGGTGATTTCCTCCATCCCTGTCACTCCCTCGACTACCTGAAGGACCGCCCCAGTCTTGCGGATCCATCCCCGCCCTCCAGAGGCCGCGAGGAGCCGCCGCTCGCCGGCGTTGGTCGCCGGAGCCCCGCCTCTCTTCGGCCAGAGGAGGAAGGAGGCAGGGAAGACTAGTCAAACCTGACCAGTGGGCCCCCTGGACCCACTGTCAGTGACACCCCGCGCGTCCACGCTGGATAAGTGGAGGCGTAATTTCAAAATACGCCTTCGACGTGGTCAGTAATCGAACCATTTTTTCTGTTTTTCTGTTTTATTTTAAAAATCAGATTTTGACCAGAACTTTGACTGTTTATAACTTTTTAAATACAACTCCAAATGAATTGATTCTTTTTCCTACCTCTCTCAAATATGGTCTAGTTTATTTTAAGATTTATTAGAAAATTTTTCAGACAACTTTTTTTGTACTGTTTTGATTTTATGTAGTAATTCAAATATATTCTTTTAAATAGGATTTTTGAAGATTTCAAGATGTGTTGGAATGCACCCTGCCTTCCCATGACCTGAAGGCAAGCATTCTGAACCCTGGTGTAATTTTTGTGTGTGTTGCTTGACACGGTGGCAACACCACCCCGACACGAGCATACGTCATTTTATGTGAGGAGGTGTTCCTACTCATGAGTGCATGTTAATGAATTTCATGCAAATGGAGCTGATATGATTGTAATAGGAATTACCGTCATATGACTTTCATGCATACCGGGAGGAAAGCCGAGAAGGCCTCTGTCTTGGGTGGACACGGTCTTGTCCCTAGTCCTCCGACGAGACGGACGTGCCCGGTATGGCATGCGGGGGTATGTCGCGTGGTGTTTCTATCTGTTGTTTGAAGTACATGCATTGTTATACTAATCTTGCAGGGAACATTACAACCTCCTGAGTCGACCATAGATCGAGTCTTGTGCCAGTAACCCCCATACTTGCTTCGTACTACCACTCGTCTCTACAACAAGTAGGGTACGGTTTAGTAAGTTGCCAACCCCTTTCCTAGCACACACCGTACAGAGAGGCCATGGTGGAAGATCTGGAGGCCTCCGGTAGTCATACCATCGGGTCCGGGAGCATGTGTGTTTCGGTTGTAGCCGAAGGGGGTAGCTCCCCAGTTTGCGCGCGGTATAAATTTTGTGATCCCATGTTACGTCGAGGTTGTAGCCTCCCAACTTAGAGTTTTGCTTAACAGGTGTCGTGGGTGATTCCAGACACATGTGAGTTAAGTCGGTGTGTGCAAGTTGGGTGTGTTTTCAACAAAAGATCAGAGACGGAATTAGTCCCGATGGACTAAAGGAACCCGTTACTCGTGGGTAAAGAGTACACCCTCTGCAGAGATTAAACCTATTCGAATAGCCGTGTCCATGGTTAAGGATTACAGTCTGGGATGGGTCAAGCGTCGGTCTTAGTGTCGGTCTTCGGAGGTGAAACTGTTAAACCAGAGCTGGTATCACTAATTGTGACTTGTGATAACTACGATTATTATTATTATTATTATTGTTGACTAACCTGTGATATTATCGGTATTATCGAATATCCCTGAGATTGTTCTACCTCCTGGATATTTGTTGTGCATTTCTTTTAAAGCCCTTTATGTGGTGTCGCTAAGACGCCCGACTTTGGCATTTCTTTTAAAGCCCTTTACGTGGTGTCGTTAAGACGCTCGACTGTGGCATTTCTTTTAAAGCCCTTTATGTGGTGTCGCTAAGACACCCGACTGTGGCATTTCTTTTAAAGCCCTTTATGTGGTGTCGCTAAGACGCCCGACTGCGGCATTTCTTTTAAAAAGCCCTTTATGTGGTGTCGCTAAGACGCCCGACTGTGGCATATTGTTATTTATTTCATAGATTTTAATACTACTATGTTATTGCACATTCATAAATAACATGCTTTCAAGTATCAACATTTTATTTATCTTTTGTGACCGACGCATACGAGCATAAAATATTTTCAAAGACATCATTGTTATATTATACATGTGTTCATGATGTTTGCGAGTACATTCAAAGTCCTCACTGGCTTGTCCCTGGCTATTGTCTTGACCAGATTTCTTGCTTGGAGAGGAGCGTTGCGATGACAACCATGGAACCTAAGCAAATGGTGATAGCAGTCTCGCGAAGATAGGAGTTAACCTGGTCAGCTGTTCCTGTGGAAATTGGAGTCCCGTAGACGCTGATGATCCATAAACCGCTTCCGCCATCAACCTTTAGAAACCATTTGTTGTACTCACAGGCCAGAATGGTCTTGTACTACATATTTTGTATTTTGCTTGGAATTTCTGTATCAAGTTGGTGCCTCATCAGCTAACAGTAATCCTGGGGCTGATGAGCACAACGGCCATTTTCTGGAAATCAATACCCGGAGAATCGGTCGCCACACTGACCCAATTTTGAAATTTAGTCTACTGTGATTTAAATAGTGTGGAATATAAAAGGGGAAAACCATAAGCATTGGGAGTGTAGTGTTGAGCGTGCCATGGCGGATCTGAAGGTGCAAACCGGACAAAGGCAACTTCGCAACCAAGACAAGGAATCGAGTAAAGCGGTGGCGATCTATTTTCTTGCTGCGATAAATAAGTTGAGCAGATCTGAAAGAGTACCACCTGCAGTGCGGCGCCGTGTATGCATCTGCTGAGAATTTGACGGTCTTGCGGTAGTGATGGCTGTCGGCGGCGTGGAAGCAGATCTAGGAGGGTAGACGGTGGCGGCGGGGCGCGGTGGACGAGACGGTCGTAGGAGCGGCACCGGCAAGGTGGACGACAGCGGAGATGAAGCGAGAGGACGGGATGAAAGGATCCCAGTCCAAAGGCATGGATGAGAGAGGTCGATCTCTTGTAATGGACGGCGGCGTCGGGGTATCAGCTCCGGCATGGTGGAGGAGGACAGCGGTGGATGGGGTGGCGGACGACGGCGGGCGGAGGAGGGTGGGGTGGAGAGGGTGTTTTGGCGCCCACACAGTACGAATGGGGAAAAGGGAGGTAGAGAGGAAGGGGGAACCAAGTATTCAGGCGCGCTTCTCTCAAATGCAAGGAAACTTACAAACTTAGCCCCCGTTTCAAATTTCTACTACATCACAACAACATTAGTCGGTTGGGGATGGGACGGTAATCTCGCATACACCTAATATTCACCGACGAGAGTTTGTTTTTGGCGCCCACCGTGTATGAATATGAATCGGGGAGGGAGTCGATTTCGGCCGAGGGCACATTGTGTTTTGGCGCCCATCGTGTATGAATCCGGGTGAGATGCGGATACGTCACGTTTGGGTGAAATTACAAACCTACCCCTATTGAAACCTATAGAAATCCAACAGATAGGCTTTGCGTGGCAGGGATAGGCAGTAGTGATTTCCATCTCGCAGATTTTGGTTTCGGGCGGGGTTACTCACGCTTCGTTCAAATTTTGCGATTGCGTATCGCCGTGCCAACTCAATTCAAATCCCGTTTGTATTCTACAATTTTTTTTGGGCGGGATCCATTTTCAATTGGAATTACATTCTATATACATCAATTTTTTTATATATACTTTCAAAAGCACAACAAAGAATTCTGCTCCTTTATATGTATAATATGATTTACAAATACAACGATCTCGAAACCTTAAGGTTGAATTCGAAAAAATTTAACCAAATTATGTTCTACTAAAATGTATGGATCAGTAATATCTACATATTAAATAACATAGATGTGCGTGAATTCATATGAGTATGCATGTTTGATAGATCAATTTTGGTTCGAGTATGGATTACATGTATCATCATCTCGAATTCAAATATTTGAATCCCTGTTTTGTTCACTCCTTTCACGCGCATCTCTCTCGCATGCATGCTCCTTCAGGTAGCTATCACTCTCTTTTCTCCAGCTCACCTGCACGCTCACTTCATGTTTCTCCTATCCTCGCAAACATGGTCTCTCGACGTCTCCCTTGAGAAGTGTCACACTCTCCTATCATGATACATTACACGTTTTTCATTATCTCTCACGTCTCTACTGTTCTTTGGTATCACTCGGTACCTAAGCTTTCTTTTCACCGCCACACACAGTCTCCACTCGTCTTTCACTTTTCTTTCTCTCTATGGGATTCTCTCACACACCTTATATGTCTCTACATATGACTCATACCACTAAAATTACTCTCTCTCTCTCTTGTAGACACAACATTTGTTGCGGTCTCCTCTTCGTCTCCATCCCAGACTGACATTATTCATTTGTTTACCGATCAGACAACCCCGACTACCGTCTCCTCTCTCTCTCTCTCTCACAGACACACACACACACAACTCTTGCTTCCACTCCCTTCCCGACTCACCGTCTCTCTCTCACACACACACAAAACTCTCGCTTCACTCCCGACTCGTATTTCTCTCACAAACATTTATCGACTGGCTAGCCTCTAGATAGGTTTATACACCCGCACACTCGTGCTTCCACCATCGCATACATGTCTCTCTCCCACTCCTTGTATCTATGTAGCTTTTACTTCCCTTCTTGAGACATGCCCTCTCGATCGTGCACACACACACTATCGCCTCATTTTAAGCTGATACCTATCGCACACACACTACTTGTGTCTTTGTCACACATGCACTCCATCCTCCTCCACTCTCCCTCTCTCTCACACACACATGGGCTTTTTGCAACAACTAGCAAGATGCCCATGCGTTAATGGAACATGAAGATGCATTTGTATGAGTAGTTTATCTTGTGGGGGAAAAGGATGAACGAGGGAAGGCCTTATTTGCAAATGTGGAGAGGGGTGTGGGTATGTTTTTGCAAAACTGCCATAGTTTCCTTCCTATCCGTCAGATATAGATCAGACGGCCTATATTGCAGGATGGCATGCACACGATCATCACCGACAATGCTTTTTATAAGAGTAGGGATAAAAAATAGAGTAGGTGATGATGGTGGGCCTGCCATCCTGCAATGTAGGTCGTCCGATTTATATCTGACGGTTAGGAAGGATAATATGGCAATTTACCTGCACTCTTCACCACATTTGCAGATAAGGCCTTCCCTCGTTTATCCTTTACTCCCACAAGATCTTCATGTTCCGTGCAACGCACGGGCATCTTGCTAGTAAGAGTAGAAATTAGACATATACCACTTCTCGAATCTTGAAACCAACAACATTCCTCCCTTATCTCATCAAAACCGCCAAAGGAATATATCTTGAGTGAAACATAACATATTTTTAGTGATATACGTATTTCAAAACTAGACTTTTTTATATCAAATCGGTGAATATGTATTAATCTACTTTGATCGTGTGGCAACGCATTGGCACATTGCTAGTAGTTATTATAATTTTTTGGACACCAGACAAACGATGGAGTACATATACAAAGAGAAGAGGTGCACGCACACAGTCGGCCTCTCGTTGTCTCACACACATGAGTGTTACGTAAAGGCGACTTTACCAAATAAACCCTAAAACCATAGGCGCACGATTGCTGCATTCGCGGGTACCGGGTACGTGGTGGAGCACCTTTGTAGGAGTTGATGGTCGGGACCACAGGTGAACGACTTGGAGCGCGGTGGCTCGCCAGTTGCCACAGATCGAGTAGCCACATTTAAAATATCGTTTTTTAGCGGGGTTAAGAGTTCCGATTTTCAATGGCACATTATAAGTAGTAAGTTGTTTTTAGAACGATTGGTATGGTGCGAAAATGGAATTCATAGTACTACGTACCTCCTTGGCGTATGGTTGTATGGGTTTATGTTGCGAGATGTTGAACCTGGTAGTTCTAGGGCAAATACTATGGTTTAGATTTAGATGCTGGTTTTCAGTAATCGAAAGGGGAAACCCTTCTTTGATTAAAAAAACTACTACCTCCATTCTGGTTTACTAGTCCCCATCGTACTTTGGGTCAAAGTTTTTCCACGAATTTTACTTGTAAAATGTGAATGGAAAACGAGATTTTGTTATACCCAAAGAAAAGGACTGGAGGGAGTGATTGCTCTGACACGGACGCGACCTCTCATAGCGCAGGCATTGAACCGGCACGCCGGCCAAGAGGGCCGCACTCGCTGCAGGCCCGGCTGAGTACGCCTCCTCGTCGCGTGCAACAAGCTTAAGACTGCCCTGCCTGCCTTCATTGAATCCGTGCGTATGCCGGCAACACGTCCTTCCGTGAGACGGCAGGCATTTTAGAACAGAAAATATGACTAAAATATACTCCCTCCGTCTCATAATGTAAGACATTTTTTGACACTATACTAGTGTCAAAAAGCGTCTTATATTATGGGATGGAGGGAGTAATTAATTTACACATGGTCTTGACTTGTTGTGCTCGCACTGGTAGCAGGAACTAGTAGAGGTTTTTCTTTATTTATAACTCTCCTCACATTTTTTGGCTTTGAAGTGAATCATGGTTTTGGACATTATGTATGAATGTGCAGATATCGGTGAACATTAGTTTGATGTGGAAGTTGAACTTGGAATGTCGGGCTTGCGCGTGGACTATACCATGTCCAATGCTTCATCTGTTATTGTTTGGAAAGTAATTGTTGTTATTACATGACCCAAAAAAAACATTTTGTGCCACATCAGTAGATGCACAGACATCACAACAGGCATGGTGACTGGATAAACATTTGAACCTAGCTAATATGAAGGAAATTTTGTATTGACAACAGTTTTAGATAGCAGGAGATGCCTAGCCTACTCTGCCTCTGCTAGCTTATTTCTGGCTTCTTCCATCTCTTCTTTGTCTTGGGTGAAGAGAGCATCTGATTGCTCTTTTCGCTTCTTAAGGAATTCATCTACATTCTCAAGGGCTGCTGCATGCTTTCTTTCAGCCTTTACTAATGCCACAAGGACACGAACAACTGACGACTCCACCTGGCTTGTGTGTAATCCAGCATCATCTGGGAATTTGCACCTTGTGTCTAATCCAGCATCATTAGGGTACTGGCACCTTGTGTGTAATCCAGCCTCATTTTGGAAACATGATCTCGAGGTTGAGCATACTTCCCTCCTCGCAGGAACTGCATCCTGACATGAAGTTACTTCTTTTTTAGATCAATACTCAGAGAAACCTAGATCCATTTAGTAGAAGCCAGATAAATGTAACTTCGAGAAGTGAATTCAAAAGGAAAAGAAATATAAAACAGACTACAAGGTGAGAACACCCACTTCCTACATCAAGTTAAAAGCGAAAGCATTAGGACGATTAAGACTCTTCTTATTACACATCAAAGAACACCACGCTTAAGAGAAACAGAAACTACAACATATACACATCGAAGAACACGAGGCTAAACGAAAGTAATTGAAAGGGTGTTACTTACCAAAGCTCGTTTTACAGGTTCGGTGCAGCTCCTCTATAACTTGCCACGCTACTTGAAGATGTCCCGAATATCCCGTGTTTGGTCTTCATTGCTGCTCTGCATGTTCACACTCATGGTTTTAAAATCTCAACATGGCAGAAAAATACTACTAGTAATACTCACGCATCTTGGGGGCAACATTAGAGCACTCGTCTGCCATGTTAGAGCATCTCCAACAGAATCGCAACGCACAGCGCTTTAAAAAAGCGTTTACAGTGCTGAGATCGAGAAGTAGATACAAGAGAGTAGAGGATAGTTCTCAACATAGATAGATAAAAAAAGATAATTCAACTACTCCTCGTCGTACGATTCCTCATCGGTGATGTACTGCTCCGACGTCTGACTGTAGGCGTGAACATACCGATCGTCGTCGGATTCCTAGGGCGACGCTGTTCCTAGCCTTATGTTGAATTGAGCGTCCGCTTTTCGCCTACGCTTGTCCTCGCGATAGGCGGCTCGATCCGCCCTCCTCTTATCCCTCTCCGCCCTCCTTTGCGTGCAGAACTCACGCTCGTTGATGTTGTCCTGCGGGAAGTGTTGGCGCCACAACGCCATGGCTTATTCGTCCATGTCGGTGATGCCGAGACGGTGCTCCCGCCTTCGGTTGTCGCGACGATCCTCGTCGGTGCTAAGCCGTGGCAGAGGCACGAGCTCCTGCGCCCGCTCCCGCGTCGGCATGTTGGGGAAGTTCAATGTTCTATGAGGCCACCGGAGGCGCCACGCCGCCGTGTCATACGCGCAGGCGGCCTCGTTGGCGGTGTTGAAATTGCCGAGGCCGAGGCGCATCCCGCGGAACCGAATCTTAAGCGGGCTTGCCGGAGGGACGACGCGACGCGCGGTATCCCCAAGTTTCAGCGGCGAAGCGACATGGTGTCGCAGCGGCGTAGGTGAAAAAGTGCGAGGAGAGAGCGGTGGCGAGCATGAGGCGGTGGCAAGGCACAGAGCGGTGGGAGGGCATTGGATTTTATAAAGCGTGCCGGACGCCGCACGCCAAAACTAGCGCACGCCCGGCCGCTTTTTCCCGCGTGCGCACGATCCTTTCCCGACGTCTCTGCTATCTCTACTCTCTTCTCTACGGTTATATTTATTTTATATATAATATTTAATATTTATCTCTACTTCCTTTACTGTCTACTTTTTTTTCTCTATAGTTTTTTTCTTACAGTATAGGCCGTCCGATTTATATCTGACAAATAGGAAGGAAACAAATGGGAATTTTGCAGAAAGATACCCATACCCCTCTCGAGATTTGCTAATAAGGCCTTCCCTCGTTCATCCTTTTCTCGCACAAGATAAACTACTCATACAAATGCATCTTGATGCGTGCAACGCATGGGCATCTTGCTAGTTCTAAAAACCTTTCCATCATTTGCCACACTACAGGTTGCAGATGAAAAACATACCCAAGCACAGCGTGACACGGGAGCGACGCACAATTACCAGCTGATATTCTGTTGGACAATGGAGGCTATAACCAATTACTTTTACGGGAACAATAGCACCCAGGAAAATTGAAGGGTAGGTATGAACAAAATTTGAACTGCACATGTACTACTAAGTGATTCAATACACATATTACCAATCGAGGAGGAGAACGATGGTCGCGGCGGCCTCTATGAGTCATGGTCGGCAACAGGAGTCAGTTCATTGTCCATGACGGTGGTACTTCTGTGCTTGGCGTCGGCTTCCGGGAAGCAGATCCGAGACCGTGGAAGGCGATCTTTGGGAAGAGGCTCCTCTCGACAACGACGGTGGACGGCTCCGGTCACGGCGTCTGAGGTCGTCGATGAGCCAGATGCGCTGCGGTGGATGGGTGCACCGATGTAAAGGGGAGGAGCATGAAGGCTGCGGTGCCGTGGAGAAGTCTATTTTGCAGTGGGGATAGAAAATGGGGAGTATTCAGGTGTACTACTCTGGGTGTCGGGGTGGGGTTGGCTGGGTAGGGTGAACCTGAAGTTACGAAAAAGCCCCCTACCAAGCATCGTCCGTAGGCCTGTTCCGAAGGCTATGATGGTAACTTCCCACTGCTCGAATCAGGGTCGTGGCTTGTTGAGTGATTCAGCTAAGCAACTAGCGAGTAGTAGTAGTAAACTCTGCATATTAGGTTTGACCGAAGTCAAACTTCCTAAAGTTTGACCAAGTTTATATAAAAATATAAACATTTTCCATAACAAATATGTATGATGTGGAAGTACATTCAATAATGAATCTAATGGTATTTATTTGTTATTGTATATGTTAATTTTTTTTGTTATAAGCTTTTACGAGAGTTTACAAAACTTGACTTTGACCAATGCTAATCTGGCGGACTTAAATAAAAACGGAGGAAGTACACATTTGTTTTCTTAGTTTGTAGTGAACTAATCATTTGTTGAAATTGTGAAATAAATATATTAGGCTATTGACTAAGAATGTAATGGTCTATACAATTCAATTACAATCATTGTCGAATCCCAAGATGCTCAAACTCACAAAATGCCAGTCAAATGAGAATCTAAATGCATTTCATAGTTATTAATTTGTAGGATGCAACAAAAACAACCAAAACTCTACATCAGCCATTATAGAAGCCACATTTTGGCATATCCCATTGTGTGAATGAAACGTGTCGAGAGAGCTTTTGAAGATGGAGCAGATAGGGCGGGAAAGATTGTATGTATGTGGACGAGAGAGTAGGAGACAAACCTAACGAGACAGAGAGAAAGAGAGAGAGAGAGAGAGAAAGAGAGAGGAAGAAGTTAGGTCTGTGAGAAAGATGGAGACATGTAATATACGTGAGATGCGTGTGCATCCGAATTCTGTATACGTGGAAGGCGAAGAGACAACATGTTTGATGAGAGAGCTGGAAAAACATGGACGAGTGGGGAAGGATCTCACGGGTTGAGGGATTGACAATTTTGTGCGGGGGAGAGAGGGATTGGTAATTTTATGCAAGAGAGAGAGAGGGCGTGGGGAGGAGTCAGTCAGCCGTCGTCACATCACCCTGCTTCCAAATGACCCCACATTCTCTAGCGCGGTCTGGTCGCCGTCTTTGATCTGCTCGATGCCCTCTTTGAAGATTGAGGTGTTGTGGATGTTGGGGTGCAAGAAGCACAAGCGAAAGTTTTCGCCGTATAACCTTGGATGGGGATTAATTGTGTGCTCGGGGGATTGTGCGTGTGTGTTGTGTTGCATGTGCGTGTGTGTGTGTGCGTGCGCGTGCACGCGCGCGCGTGTGTGTGTGTCAGATATTGAGCGAAAACAAACCTAAGGAGAGAAATGGGTATTCACGAAGAGATTGTGCGGGCCTTGAGGTGGGCAGGGGCCGAGTGAGGGTGTCAAAATGTGTGCGTTGATGCATGTGTTGCATGCGATCGTTCAAGGGACGGACGAATCGAAAGAGATGGTTGTTGTGTTACGGATGCTCCTCTCTCTCTGTCTCTCTCTCTCTCACACACACACAAGTAAACTAGAAGACCGTTCTCTCATGTATACACAACGTATCGGCATCTGTCTATGTCTCACTCATGCATGATCATTTGCACATTCACACATCTCTATGTCTGTATCACACGCACACCGTCTCCACATTGCCCTTCCGCCACAACACACATATGGACACATACACACGTTCTCTCTCAGTCACACACACAAAATAAGTATTAAAAAAACTAGGGCGCACCTAAAACGTCCAAATCCAAATAAACACAAACTGGAGCTAAATTCAAATATATGGAAATATTGCAGCATCAAGAACTTTCCAAGGAAAAATAACTTGAGTAATATTCGAGGATTGTTTTCACTCACACAAAAAGGTTCGGTGGATGTCCTTCGAGCGCGACACGCTGACGCACCATTTGATCGACTGCGTGGCCGTGGTTAACGCGCTTGCATAGGATTCCGTATCGTGGCTGTGGTACTAACTTCAAAAAAAGCGCTGCCTAAGTCTAATGTTTACGTGTACTAGTACGGTTTTCTTTTAAGTTTGAAACTAAAGTAAGCTCCCATACGTGCACTCATCAATATGCCGCCTCCGCCGTTGCGCATGCAGGCGCCCGCCTGCTCCGGGCAACAATTTCTTGCCCATCACCGCCGTGTCGCTGCCATCCCTGTGCCATGAAGCCGAAGGCTCGCCCGCTCACGTCATCTGCAGTCCCTCCTCGCCATGCCGCCGCGGTGCCAAGCACGCGAGCAGCTGGTGGAGCCGCGTCTATGCACGCAACTTACGAACAGGAGGACGAGCGCGTGCTCCAGCACGCCAGCGAGGAGGAACTAGCGTGTCATTGTTGTCTCCGCCCGCGCGGAGGAGGCACGCATGGTGGCTGTCGTGGCGAAAGCCGGTCGCGCGCGCGTCGAGCCCGCAAACCGGGTGCGAACGCGGAACTACCTTCGAGACCTTGAATGCCACGTGGATCCTGCAATCTGAAGGAGCAATTTGGGTCAGTCGACTCATGTGAGCCGTTTTATGCAACATGGATGGCTAGAAGGGCTTCTTCCACCTCTTCTGCCATCTTCTTCCTTCGCTCCATCGAGCTTCTTTCACAAATCGACTGAGCCAAATTATACTACTAGTAGAAACGTATTAAGTACAGCAGGAACACGAAGATACGAGAAGTAGTACCAACTGCAAGAAGAATAGTAGTAAGACATAGTACTAGTACTACTCTATGTACTAAAGAGTTCAAATAACGAGAAAGAATATAAACATAGTTCTGTTGGGGCCTCAGCACAACACACCCTTGAAAATAAACTAAGCAACTAGTCCGCTTGACACTGCAGTAGAACCAGCATGAGCGACGACACTGCCACCTACTCGGAGTCTGAGTTCACGTCCTCGACTTTGTCCTCATCCCGCTTCCTCTTCCTCTTCGCCGACGCTTCTTTGCTTGAACCGGACACTGTGCTTCGCTTCTTCATCCAACCCATGTAGATATTTCAACAAAGGTAGGCATCCATTGTTGCGTAAAGGATGTGATCATCATCTAATGTCTTCGACTCCCATGCATGATGAAACTCGTGATGAGGTTTCTTCAGTTTAGCGTACGAAGGATCAATCATGGCTGCTGCCAGGGTTAGCATTGAAGGTTGAGAGGAGGACACCAGGCTTGCCTTCTGGAGATCGAAGGGCTGGCCTACAATGAGACCTATCCGACGCAGGACATCTCTGTCGTTCTTAAAGCCTACAGTAACGAATTTCACTCTTTTGTCCTTGAGGAAGTTCTTAAAATCCTGGCACTCAACGTCGGCATGGCATATGTGGTAGACCAAGCAAACGTTATGTACGCAAACCTGGATCACGGCGGGCTTGTTCCTCTGTTCGTCCTTTAGATCCTTCTCTCGTCCCAGGACTGTGGTGTACTCAACATCTAGCCCAGCGACCCACTCATCCGTTGAACTGTTGAACATGCGTAGGAAGCGAGCAAGCCATGCTTTCACCCTCGCGGATCCACGTGTGTAGATGACGATGAACTGATCGCTGGTTATGGCTCTAACCTGGTACTCAGCAGCGACCATGGAGATTTGGGAGGAGGGTTATGAGAAGTTGAACTGTCGTACCCCGCAAAAACTAGGAGCCAACTAATGTGAAAGGACGGGACGACTGGGAGCGAACTGTTGTGAGGTAGAAGACGGGGACGAGTAGGGCGTGGGAACGGCATGGGGTTGCTGGCTTGCCCGGTGGATAAACGGCTGCAAGCCCCCAAAGAGTTCTCGAGAACTATGCCGAACCCACCAGATGTCATGTCTACTAGACCCATATCGTAGGCCTGACGGTATAGCTTCTGCCTATTCGCACGCCATGCCGGCGCGTGTATGTAACTTCACTTAATTCCGTCAACCGTCGCGCCTCCCACGACCTTCGCCTCCCTCGCGCGGTCGCGCCCTTTTAGACTTCGACCGGCTATAAATGAGCAATTTGTTTTGCCTACTCCGCATGCATGATACTCCCTCTGGTCCTTTTTACTCCCGTCAACCGTTTGCAAAGTGTTTGACCAAATATATACTTTTTTTGAACACCACCTTATATTAATTAACCAGCCACACCAGTACACTCATTCGATACAATATTCACCACACAGGGAGGTACGTTATTTACAGGAATACCATCTAATCTATTGTCAAAGCTATACTTAGCGATTAAGTGTGCCACCTTATTGGCCGAACGGCTAATCTTTGACAATTGAAATTTGTTGATCAACTTCGAGATGCTCAACGCTATCATCTTCAGGTCACGCATAGCAGATCTGTCATAGTCCCCCGATGCAAGAGACGCTACCACAAAAGCGCAATCAGTCTCTAAAATTACAGGATTATGAAGAGAAATACCTATGTAGAGACCGGCAATGCAAGCCCTAAGTTCCGGTTCCTCGAAGCTTTGACAGGCATCAATGAAATCCCACGACCAAATTTATACTAAAAATATCAATATCTACAATACTGATTATAATGAGTATAAGAACTACATTTTAGAATGAGTGTAAAAATATTGATTTGACATTGTGAATGTTGATACTCCCTCCGTCTAGGTGAGTAAGTCATCTTAGGCTGTGCACCGTGACCAAGGAGGAGGGGAAAACGAGCATTAATGTTTATTTGCTAATTAAATAGTATTGCATGCAATGAACTAACCACTGCATGTCATGTTTGATAGTCTCAGGTCATTAAAAGCATGCACACCCTCGTCTCTTATTGGTTGATATGTCAACAAACAAGAAACGAGGTAGAAGTTAATGCACCGCACCAACGTGTTTTGGTATTATTTGGTTTTCGTAAGATGACTTACACACCTAGCTATCAGAGTACCACTACCTCCCTTCTAGTTTAAAGGGCTCGACTCAAAAATTTCACCTACTCTTAGCAAGATAGTAGAGGCGGTGGAATCGTTTTTGAAGTCTGCAAAAGTACTCAACTAATGCTATCGTTCTTCACAAAAAATGTGTTTACCAATGCATGCATGAACACTAGTTACTCTAACCCCCCTCTCTTCTTTAATTATTTGCCAGATCAGCATGTTTGCTATTCCCGTGTGCATGATACCAGCTAAGATATCACCATTATGGCCAGCCTTAATCATCGCATGCAATAATTTAGTGCACCTTGAAATATGAACATGTGTGGGGCGTGTATCTTTTTAATGACTTGAGACTATACCTAGCCCGGCATGCAAGATGACTTATTATGCACCATTCCCCATACCTGCAGGAAGCCCGTTCGTCTCCAAATCTTTTCCTCTCCATCTGTGGAAACAATATGCCTGCCAAACTCTCCTTCTCCCTCCTGCGGTCCAACCACTCCACCCCGTGTGAAAAAATCTGCATGCATGACCCTCCTCCCCCCACGCTCGTCCAATCCGTTGTGACCAACAAAATTTCCACCCCTTCTCTCCCCTATAATTTACTCCAACAAATATGCCCATGTAGCTTTTACTTAACTTCAGGTGCATTGGGTCACTAACAAACGGGCCCAGAAAGGTAATCTTGGCCCACATGTCGCTGATTTAAACCGGACCTTGATTAAGTCGATGCAACTCAGTCCATATCTTACGTAGGTGTGCCATTGCTCGCTATAAATACTGCAGCTCCCACGAAATCGCTATCTCCTCCCTCTCACATTCACGTTCATCGCTATCTCCTCCCCCTCACTCTCACGTCGACCACCATGGCATCGCCCCTCCCAAGCCCTAGGAGCCCCTCGCTGCACCGGCGGACGGTCACGCCTCGCCTTTCCGTTCCTCGCCGCCACTAGTCGAGGAGGACGCGTCGGCGTTACGCTCCTCGCCGCTACGCGACGCATCGCCGTTCCGTTCCTCGCCGCCACTAGTCGAGGAGGACGCGTCGACGTTCCGCTCCTCGCCGCGACGTGACGCGTCACCGTTCCGTTCCTCGCCGCCACTAGTCGAGGAGGACGCGCCGGTGTTCCGCTCCTCGCCGCGACGTGTCGAGGTGGACGCATCGGCGTTCCCAATCTCCCCAAAGACGCTGCCGGAGGACGATCGGCTCCCCGCCACGAGGAGAACGCCGCCGCCCGCCGAGCCCCCGCCTTGAGGAGCTTTGGCAAGAAATGGATGTCGCCTTGTGGGAGGCTTTGCCTCCAGCAGAGCGCGCCAAAATAGAGGCGGAGAAGAAGGCCGATGAAGAGAAGCGCACCATGCAACAAGCTTTCTGGGAGATCTATGTCGCGTCCGAGAGAGTCAAGAAATTGGTTCTTTGGCAGAAGGCTCGTGCGAGGGCCGTGAGGGTGGCGGAGGACGTCCGTGCCGACGCCCTGAGTGCAGTCGGGCCCTTGGTGGTACGTGGACCGGGTGCACGCTTCCAGCCAGGAGGAGTACCTATTGGCGCCGGATCACCACACCTGTGAGATCGCGCTTCGCCCTGGCCAAGAAGCCATTAATCAGCACCTCGCGAGTTGCGAGGCTGAGGAAGAGGCGTTGTGTCGGCGCGCTAGGAAACGACCGCGCACCAGGGCACTCGTGGCACGCCGCAAGAGCTCCTGTGAGCGCCGTGGCTTTTAGGAGGAGTATAATTTTTGTTTTGTAAGGCGATCTCATTAGTTTTGGGATGCAAATGATAAATCCCGAACGTTCAGGAATTTTTAGCATCCTTAATTAAGTATGTAAAAGGGAAAGTTTGGAAACGTTGTGTATTATTACGCATCTTGCAAGTACGTGCATATAGCACAAACTTTACTATATACTATCGGACTACACGTCTCTCTCGATATATGCTTGCAGACTTTTCTACTCCCTCCATCCAGGTCAATAAGTCATCTTTGGTTGTGCACGGTGACCAAGAAGGAGGGAAGATTTGTACACCTAGACGGAGGGAGTACTGCTATTACTTATGTACGTGCAAATGCATGTTTTAACATTACGATGCGGTTTTTGTAAAAGTAGAAAAACAGCACTAGTCAAGCTTGTGAAACGATTCCAACGTGAGTACTACTACTAGTAGGAGTACCAGGGGCCAGTTCTTTTAGGCGTCTAGATTAGTAATCCCATAACTACTACCTCCGTCCTAGTTTATTAGTCCCTATTGTAATCTGTGTCAAATTTTGATCATAAATTTAATTAATGAAATATTAGTGCATGTCACATGCACTACTCCATCCGTCTATGTGAGTAAGTCATCTTAGGCTACGCACCGTGACCAAGGAGGAGGAGAAAACGAGAAACGTGAATGTTTATTTGCTAATTAATAGTATTAAATGCAATGAACTAACCACTACATGTCGTGTTTGATATCTCAAGTCATTAAAAGCATGCACACTCTTTATCTCTTATTGGTTGATATGTCAAGAAACAAGAAACGAGGTAGAAGTTAATGCACCGCGCCTAAGTGTTTTGGGATTATTTGGTTTTCGTAAGATGACTTACACACCTAGATGCACCGCGTCTAAGTGTTTTGAGTAACATTTTATCAGTTAAATCTTTTGTCAAAATTTAGCACAAATTACAATGGTGAGGAATAAACCAGGACGGCGTAGTAGTTTAGAAGCCCAAATAAATGAGTGAGGCGCCTTATTGTTACTCTCCACTGTGACTAGTCTTGTGGGAAAAGCTGGGGAAGCTGCCAAAAGAAGCCACAGGAGTAGTAGATAGGGATCGAGTGTGGGAGATGAACAGGAGAAAGTAAATGCAGAGAGAGATGAAATGCAAAAAGACGGAGGGATGTGATGGTTGCTTGTCTGCATTTTATTTTACCGGGCCACTTATTCTTTGGGAGTGGTTGGGTTTTGTGATATGACGGCTTTACTACCGCGCCACAGTGAGAGGTGAGACTCCGTGCAGCGCCGCCCTCTACACTTGTACTACATCGGCCGTGGTTTATTAGTCCCCATTGAATTTGGATTGAAGATTTAATCGACAAAATGTTAGTGCATGTCAACAAAAACTATATTGTTGGATTCAGTATTTGGACATAGTTTTGAATGATATAATTTTAGGTGACATGCATCAGTATTTATCGTACTAGATATAATGTGAGTTCAATTTTGGTCGTACTAATCTATAGTAGTAAGGTGCCCGTCGTTGCACGAATCAAGAGTGAAATGCACCTTGATCGGGGAGTTTTTATTTTGACGAAGGATGTGGGGTCATCTCTTGTGTAATGGGTATCGATAGGTTTCTTGGATATTATCTCATCTCTAGAGCTCACAAACATCTAGGTGAAATAGATAAAAGGTATCTTTTGCAAACAAAAGCGTTCAACTATTCAACCTTGCATCCAAAACTTGTGAAGAAATAACACTTATTGTGCTTTGCAAGAAATGATCTTTAAGAATTAGTTTTTGAGTATCGATTGTTACACATGTTGGCTACAGATGACATGGCACTTTCTTATAGTCAACAGTTGGCTATACTATTAAGTAATATTAACCATGCCCTTATACACCTAGATGGAGGGATTAAATCATGATGACTTGCAAGGGGGCAGAGGAGATGTAAGAAATGGTTCATCGTAAGTCTTTCACTAGTACTGTAGTAAAAATTCATACATGGAAGATTCTAGACTAAACCATAAACGGATACACTTTTATTCATGCGCGATACTCCAATAGAGCAAGATCCTACATGGAAGTCTCCACATGCTTAGACAGCGGATTACATTGAGCGAAGACTAATGATCAACATTTAACTTGATAATGCGTATTTTTTTAGAAGAACAGGGAGGCTCCTCCCCGGTTCCATTATCAAATGAAACCCAAAGTTTCTTACATCAACTCACTGAGAGGAGCAGTTCAAAGGAAAGACTGCGGCGAAAACCATTCAAGTTTAACAACAAGCTTATAGAATCAAAAGCGGCAAAGACACGGGCCATAAGCGCCCACACACACAATACATGTTTTCTAAGTGCACTTGATAATGCGTATGTCCAGGTGAACCTCCTTGGAGTCCACGTGCACCGAGTTGGCGGGTAAAGGATGGAACGGATGCCATGGGTTTTCCAAGTCCACATTGGCGGGATAGTCCCAGCTCCTCAGAGTCCAAGTTTGTCCGATGAGGCCGGTTTTGCCGCCCACGCGACCCGGAGGGGTAGTAAGATTGACCACGCACCCGTACATCTGCCTCGTGTCAGTGTCAGCGTCAGCGGCGACGCCCCTGACGCACGTTACAAAGATGGGGCGGCGGCCTGCACGAGCCTCGCCGGTGCCCACGATCAAGAGGAAGAGGCTGCCGTCCTCCTCCGAGACTAGCAGGCGGCGGTGATCCTCTAGCGACTTTGGCATGGTGAACCGGTAGCACGTGTCGTACTTGATTTTCTCTGCAAAGGGCCAGCAGTGACCGCTGCACGCATCCGTGAGGTGATGCACCATGTCCGTCGGCGAGCCACAAAACGGCATCGGGCACTCATAGCAGTGGACGAAGGGCTCCTTGGAGGCATCGACCAGGCCGTCCATGAAACGGGAGTGGCTGTAGGGGACATTGCGCCAGTTGAATATGTGAGCAAGTTACTACGAGATTTAATCCGAATAAGCACAAAATAAATCATGACGGCTATAACAGAGATGAAACTAATCATGTGGACTAGCATAGTAGTAGGATACATAGTAGAAACATGAATTCTACCACGATTTCGAACAGGAAGGACATAAACACATACGGTGCAACGGGAGCAGCACCATTGGCGTTGAGGATGTCACCCATGTCGTTGAGGAAGAGGTTGCCGAGGTCGGGTAAGAAGTCGCCGTCGGTGAAGTCGTGGCTGCCAGTAGTCGCGAGAGTGCGCTTCCCAGATTTCAACAGCGCCCGCCGAATGGAGCGCAGGAGGGAGTGGCTGTAGGGGACGTTGCGGCCGCCGAATGGACCGCAGGAGTAGCACACGAAGAAATAGATGGTGTCCTTACTAGTACTTGCCTTTCTTTCGACATTGATGGTTGGTCGGAAGAAATCGACGATGGCCCAGGTACACATTCTTCCTGAAGCTTCCCAGGTATATACTATCGGTGTCAAGTAAATAGTGCGTGCATGCGTGGTATCCCTTGTTTGTCTGTCACGAAGGTTCTTGAGAGCGGGCCAATCGTTGATTGTCACGAACAGCAACGCCTTTCAGTCAAATTCCTCCTTTTGTGCTCATCCCACGTACGTACACTGTTTCCATTCCACAGCTGTAAAAGTTCCTCAACTAATGGCCTTAGGTACACATCAATGTCGTTGTCGGGTTGCTTAGGGCCTTGGATGAGAACGGCATCATAATGAACTTCCGCTTCATGCACATCCAAGGAGGAAGGTTATACATACATAGAGTCACGGGCGGGTGCTGTGATTACTGCTCCGCTCCCGAAAGGATTAATGCCATCCGCGCTTAAAGCAAACCATACGTTCCTTGGGTCCTTTGCAAACTCATCCCATTACTTTCTCTCGATTTTTCTCCCTGCGACCCGTCGGTGGTGCTCTCAACTTCCCGCCTTTCTTACGGTCCTCCTTTGTGCCATCGCATCAACTTGGCATGCTCTCCGTTTACGAACAGACGTTTCAACCGTGGTGGTATTATAGGAGCATACCACATCACCTTCGCAGGAACCCTCTTCTTTGGGAGGCTCGCCATCAACATCACTGTGGTCATCTCGTGCGATCTTATACCGCAATGCACCGCATACCGGGCATGCGTTCAGATCCTTGTAGGCACCACGGTAGAGGATGCAGCCATTAGGGCATGCATGTATCTTCTCCACCTCCAATCCTAGAGGGCATACCACCTTCTTTGCTGCGTATGTACTGTCGGGCAATTCGTTATCCTTTGGAAGCTTCTTCTTCATTATTTTCGTGAGCTTCTCAAATCCTTTATTAGGCACTGACATTCTCCGCCTTCCATCGCAGCAATTCGAGTACGGTACCGAGCTTTGTGTTGCCATCTTCGCAATTGGGGTACAACCCTTTTTGTGATCCTCTAACATGCGATCGAACTTCAGCTTCTCCTTTTGACTTTTCGCATTGTGTCCTTGCATCGACAATGACCCGGCGGAGATCATCATCATGGGGCACATCGTCTGGTTCATCTTGATCTTCAGCAGCTTAGCCCGTTGCGGCACCATCGTGCACATCGTAAATGCAGTGCAACTTGATGTTCGATAGCATCACCGTATTCAGGGGGCACATAGTTGTCATCGTACTCTTCTTCCTCGCCGTCTTCCATCATAACCCCTATTTCTCCGTGCCTCGTCCAAACATTATAGTGTGGCATGAAACCCTTGTAAAGCGGTGGGTGTGAAGGATTTTCCGGTCAGAGTAAGACTTCGTATTCCCACATATAGGGCATGGACAACACATAAAACCATTCTGCTTGTTTGCCTCAGCCACTTCGAGAAAAGCATGCGCGCCCTTAATGTACTAGGAGGTGTGTCTGTCACCGTACATCCATTGCCAGTTCATCTGCGTGCATTATATATAATTAAGTGTGTCAAAAATCATTCTGAGAACATCATGAATAGATAATTAAATGACCAAATTAATAGAAGTTCATCAACACATAAAAACCAAAGTACATACATAGTTCTCATCTAACAACATAAAGCTCTGCAGAGCATCTAAATTAATTAAACCATACATTGAAACTATGTAAAACATTTCAATGTGAAAACAAATCTGATCATAATCGCAACCAAGGTAACAACCGATCCAACGGCATAATGATACCAAGCCTCGATATGAATGGCATATTTTCTAATCTTTCTCATCTTCAAGCGCATTGCATCCATCTTGATCTTGTGATCATCGACGACATCCGCAACATGCAACTCCAATATCATCTTCTCCTCCTCAAGTTTTTTTATTTTTTCCTTCAAGAAATTGTTTTCTTCTTCAACTAAATTTAACCTCTCGACAATAGGGTCGGTTGGAATTTCTGGTTCAACAACCTCCTAGATAAATAAAATCTATGTCACGTTGGTCGGCTTAATTTTCATAAACAATAAATGAACCCAATAGTTATGAAAAGATAATATATACCACATCCGAATCATAGATGTGACGAGGGCCGACGGGCGGATACCAAAACCATCGCACTATATAAGATGCAATAATAAAAGTAAGAAAATAATACAAGTAAGAATATTTTTCCTTTCAGAAAGAAGATAAGAACAAGAGGCTCAAGACGGTGGTCTTTGGCGATGAGATCGCCCTTGGGTGATCGACTGACGGTGAAGACGGGACGGGCGTGACGGACCGCTAAACCTAGACAAATATTGAGGAAAATGGAGGTTACT
This sequence comes from Aegilops bicornis, assembly GCA_021605145.1. Lineage (NCBI taxonomy): Eukaryota > Viridiplantae > Streptophyta > Magnoliopsida > Poales > Poaceae > Aegilops > Aegilops bicornis. Next base: position 551,827,653 of record CM038672.1, on the reverse strand, counting down.
GGTCGAGCTTGGAGAGGAGAAAGCTTAAGTAGTGTGGCTCGGGCATTCCATCGAACACCTTGTGTGCATAGGAGGTGAGCTAGAGCACCACCAGCCCCTTCCCCTCGGCGAAAAAAGCAGAGCGGTGTGCTCTGCTCTTGCGCGAGGGGCTTTATATAGGCAGCACCATTAGCCCGGGTTGGTGGCATGAGCCGGGACTAAATGGAAGCCTTTGGTCCCGGTTCATGCCACCAACCGGGACCAATAGTGGTGGGCCAGGAGCCAGGAGTATTGGTCCCGGTTCGTCCCACCAACCGGGAACAAAAGGTCCGGACGAACCGGGACCAATGGCCCACGTGGCCCGGCCGGCCCCCAGGGCTCACGAACCGGGATAAATGCTCGCATTAGTCCCGGTTCTGGATTGAACCGGGACTAATGGGCAAAACAGGCCTCAATGATAGCCCCTTTTTCTACTAGTGCTCCCTAGTCTCTATCTATCTATATCTATATATATCTACTCTTATAGAAAACCGAGTTGGTGATGATGGTATGCCTTCCATCTTGTAATATAGACCGTCGGATCTATATCTGACGGATAGAAAGCCAACTATGACAAATTTACAAAAGATACCCACACTTCTCTCCACATTTACAGATAAGGCCTTGCCTCGTTCATCCTTATCTCCCACAACCTCGTGCTCCTCCCTATGTCTCTATCTCTACTACTTTTTTTTATAACAAATCGAATAGTCTCAAGGCTGTCATTCTGACGCCCATTGAACACGCCTCCTCGCCTCCATCATCACCAACTGAGTCTTTTATAGGAGTAGGAGTAGAGAAAAAAACGAGTTGGTGATGATGGTGTGCCGTGCAATGCATGGGCATCTTGCTATTTTTTTTGCATATAAGTCCAAACACCACGTAGACACGGTCTTTGAGCACAGTTCGTAGTCGTTGCACACTCGGGCATTGAAGTTTATAACTATTTTAGATTAGAATATACTACTCCTCCGGTGCTAGTAGTAGAGCAGAGTCCTACTCTACTACTCTACTTTAGCAAGCTAGGGCATAGTACTGTAGTAGGTACTGTAGGGAGTACCAGTAATGTGATCACGCAAGCAAGTTGTCTGGCATCAATATGACCCTATGCTGCTGGTATGTGTCTTGTAAGTCAAGTGGCGTGCTGTAGTCATCATCACCTGTCCACTTCCCGCATCACAAATTTGCTTCTCCATCTTTGTCCGCACATAATCTCGTCCAAGCTTCCATCCCCGCTAAGGCACCTCCCCCCCTCGTCCGAAACCCAAGCACTAACAATGGCAGAACCGAGCAGCGTCCGCCGAAAGAGTGGCTGGAATTTGCTCCCCACAGAGGTAATCAAGCTCATTGTTTTGCGTGTGGACTATCTCAGTACCATGCCGCTCGCCGCGTGCTCGTCGGGGCTGTACCGTTTACTCAAAGCCCTCAGGCCGGAGCTTTTTAAGCCAGCTCCTTACTTGCTGATGCCACCTGATCTTCAGAAACAGCGTGTCACGCAGCATAACGATCATAGGGTGGCGAGCATCAACCCCCTTCACTGCGATCCGATCCACGTCAGCCTCAGCTACATTAACGGTATGTACTGGGTCGTCATGAACACGTCTTGGATGGTGCTCGTCGACGGTCGCGACAGCTGGTTGCTCGTGGAGGTCTACACCCGGCGATTGATCCCCTTCCTTCGATTAACACTTTGCGCGCTTTGGCACATGCCCAATACTCGGAATCTTACAATAGCCAACATGATACCAAGTTTGATTTCCTCAAGGTTGTAATCTGCCAAGTGCCCACAAGATCTGCGAATTATAAAGATTTCAGGCTAATTGCGTTCTTCATGGTTCTCTGATGCCATTGTACACAAGGGCTTCATTTACGCTGTCGACTCCTTCTATGGCTAGACGTATTGCTGGCCTACTCCAGACATCGCTACAAACGGTTGTTACAGCAGTATGTTAGTTTCCTATGATATCATGATGGCTTTCTTATATTACTGTCAACATTTACTGAAAAAATATTCATGCTCATAACATGCTGTTCTTAAGATTGACTAAATCAAGAGCCCTTTTTTATTTGACTCCAACTTGATATGATGTTGTAGGCCGCCTGGTGTCCCTACCCTTCCTAATCCCAGAACCTTCCAAAGGAAAGTGGCATGGCAGTTGCAGGTGTTTCCTGGCTCGATCAGACGACGGCGAAAGATTGATGATCGTTAGCCGTGCGAACGTGTTGTTTCGCTGAATACAATCACGATCCTTTGCAAGGTCTTTGAGCAGGATACCACTTCTCTGGGCCTTCAAGAATTTCTCGATCGAGGCTGGTAAGTAGCCTTGGTACACGCTCTGTTTGTCGGACTGAATTATCCGATTAACCAAGAGATAACCGACGGCAAGGATCATGATGGCAGCGGTTTCGTTCATCAGGCAAAACTGTGTGTACACAGCGTACCATGCGTCTCTGCATGCACCATACCCTGATATGTGCCGCCACGCTCTGCAGCCCAAAGTAGGAGAGAGGGTCGCAAGTATCAGACTTCGACCTGCTGGCTAGAGTTTCCCCCGTCAGGCACCCATCTGGTTCAAGCCGTCAGCCAATCCCGACAGCTTAATAAATAGTAACATCTAACTGAGCCAGTTAGTTAGATGCGTACACTTGGTGTAGTAGGATCTTTATATAGTTTGATGCATACAATTGTTCTTTTTTGGTAGACCTTTTGTAATGATGGCTGATGTTTGGTTTGGAAGAGAGAGTTGCGTCTTCACTCTTACGGCCTCGCTATCGCTTCGCTGCACCCACAGCCCTGGTTCCGCTGCTGCTTTCAATGTACAATCAGTAGTATATTTAAATACATTGGTTGAATAAATGTGTTGTTTTGGAAGTTGTTGCATGGTTTGACCCTTTAGTGCCCGTGCACTGCACGTAGCTCATACTATTTTTTCGTATGGAACACATTTTCCACTTGTTGATAACATGCAGCCCATCGATGAAGGCCCAATAGAGAAGCCCATAATTAATCGGAAGGGAGGCTCTCACATGAATCCGGCCCAGGTACATGCTCATGGTCCCCTAAACATAAATTAGTAAATAAATAAATAAAGCTAAATGCTCATGCAACAGTTCTTTGGGAAAATAGGTAGCCCAGTATTTCTTTTTGAAGAATACCCAAGCTAGGCCTATTTGTTTTCTCCGAATTACTGGGCTGCAAACTTTCAAGACGAGGAGGGATGCATTCCGTCCTGGCCAAAGAGTATGGTCAATTTCTGTTAAAAGTAGTATCAAAAGGGGTTGAAAATTCCAAAAAAATTATAACAAATGGGATATTAGTTTTTTTTGTGAATTTTGTTCTTCACTGATATCTTATACGTATTTCATTGGATTTAACATGACATAGTACTAATTTATTTTTAAATTTGTTTTAGTATGGCTATTAATTTTAGGATTAAGAAAGTTTTGTTCCCCAGCAAAAAATTGCGAATTTTCAAAATTTACCACATATCTAGTTAATTTTTTGACCCTGGTACTGACCACAAAAATGGCCGGCAATTCTAAAAATGGAAAACAGGCTGCAATAAATTCCATATGAATTAGAAAATGAGTAAAAATTTATAAAAATAATAGCAAATGGGCTGTACACGCCACATATTTCGAGGCTGACTTGTTTACGCAAGGCTTTGTCAGTGAACACACGATTCTAGCAGCAGTGACTGTTGGATGTCCATCCAACGGCCGACGTGCTTCTTCAATCTCTGATCTTCCTGCTCCAACCGCCTAAACTAGCGCCAGTGGGACTGCCTGCTCCCTCCTCTTGTGTCCCGCTGTGATACCGCGCAGGCTTCCCCGGCCCACCCTACTCCCTCCCCTAGCCTGGCCGCACGCAATCAACTGCCTCCTTATTACGTGAAAAAAATGATTCCTCCCACTGACATCTGGGGCGCACCAGTTGGGAGGCTGACCTATGGGCCTACTACATTGATGCGTACGCATGGCTTGTCAACTTAGTCAACAAACGATTCTAGCAGCAGTAACCGTTGGATTTGAATCGAACGGTCCTGCTGCTTCTTCAATCGCTGCTCTTCTTGCACCAGCCGCCAAACCAGCGCCAGGGAGACCGCCTGCTCCTGCCTCTAGTGGCCGGCTGTGCTGCCGTTGAGGCCTCATCGCCCCCTACTACTCCCACCGCTAGCCAGGCCCTGCGGCGACGGCAGCCTCACATCGCAGCCGAACCAGTGAACCCTCGTACTCCTCTCCGCATGGGCATCCATCGCCACGTCTTCCCGGCTCGCCGTCGTCCCTTCCTAGGCCTCGCCGTCGTCCACTGCCTTGGTGCTCTCGGCGCGGGCGTAGTCAATGTGGTCAACGACATTCCATCGGAAGAGCATCAGTATGTGGAGAGGCCGATACCGGGTCCACGGCCACAGCCCAGTTTTTTTGTGATTTGCCAAGTAAGTCGCTTTGTCAGGCCTGTTGGGCTGCAAATCTTCCAAGACGAGGAGAGCTTTCGTTTGGTTGGCCGAGAAAATGGCCCATCAGTAATGAGAAATGGGCTGTATATTTTTAAGACACATCAAACTGGCAATTAGTTTCAAATATCTTTTTTTTCATTTCAAGATTTTAAATTACATTAATTTTTATGCGTGGAGAATTTGTTGGATTTTATATTGATATACATTTATTTTTAAAGTCAGTTTGAATGTGATTCGAAATTTCGGGATTAAAAATAGTTCGGACCGCACCGAAAAATGCAAAATTTTCTATAATTTTTTAACCGTGGCCACAGTATGGGCTGTAATGATAACAAAAAGAATATGGGCTAAAAAAACCTTAAGAATTAGCAAATGGGCTATAAATTATTAGAAATAATGGCACATGGGCTGTATGCTGTTTTCCACAGATTTGAGGCTTTCCTAAAAAAAGGTTGATGCACAAGGAGTAACTGTTGGATGTCCATCCAACGGCCGTCGTGCTTCTTCAATCTCTGTTCTTCCTGCTCCAGCAGCTCAAACAAGCGCCAGCGGGATTGCCTGCTCCCTCCTCCCCGTGGCCGGCTGTGCTGCCGCGCAGGCCTCACCGCCCACCCATACTCCCATCGCTGGCCTAGCCATCCCTCTACTCACTCACACCTGTTGTTATTCTCCGGCGACGTCAGACGAATCAGTAAACCCTCGTACATTCGTACTCCCCTCCGCGTGGCAAACAACTGTCGAGCCTTCCCTGCCTCCGTGTCGTTCCCTTCCTAGGCCTCGCCTTCGTCCACCGCCCTGGTGCTCTCGGCGCGGCCTGGTCAATGTGGTCAATGACCGACATGCATCTGAAGTGGACTGTGCGTGGAGAGGCCGACAGCTGGGTCCACGGCCGCACGTAAGGAAATGCCTCCTTATTACGCGCAAAATAATGATTCCTCCAGCTGACATCAGGGACCCACAGAAAGGGCCTCTGTATTTCGCAAAAAAAAAACGTTACCGCTGCTGATAGTTCGGACCCATCAGCTATATCTTCGCACGCAAGGAAGTGCCTTCTTATTACGCACAAAAAAAAATGAATACTCCCCATGTTAGCCGGGACCCAGTATAGTGGCAGGCTGACTTGTGGGCCTACTAAGTTGACAGAGACGGAGGGCTTTGTCAACTTAGTCAATATGCACGATTCTAGCTCCAGTGACCGTACGATGTCCATCCAACGGCCGTAGTGCTTCTTCAACCTCTGGTCTTCTTGCTCCAGCCGCCCAAACCAGCACCGGTCGTGCCTCGTGCTCCTGCCTCCCATGGCCGGTTGTGATGCTACGGAGACCTCACCGCCCCCTACTACTCCCACCGCTGGCCAGGCCATCCCTCTACTCACCCACACCCCCTGTTATTCTTCGGCGACGACAGCCTCACACCGCAGCGAACCAGTGAACCGTCGTACTCCTCTACGCGTGGGCATCCACTGCCGCATCTTTGTAACACCCCAAAAATTAATCCATGAATTGTTTATTAAATTTTTTGCCAGGAGATAAAAAATTTACCTTCTGGGTTTTCTTTTGATTTCAGAACCTCTCTTTCTTTGATGTTGTGGAGTTTTTACCTCAAGTGGAAACCTTCCAAAAATATTATTGGAATTGTATACTCTCTCAATAAAACAATTCTTTATCAGTGGATCTATTTGCATAATTGTTTTCCTGAGCTTTATTCTTTTAAAATGATTTTTCATAAAAAAAAATTGGAGCCTCTTTTGCACTGCAACCATTTGATAAATGCATTTAAAATTTTCAAAAAAATATGGGGATGTCATGTGGTGTTTTTAAATCACTCTGATGCAAAAATATCTTTTACTCATTGGAGATTTTAAGCTCTACCCTTAATTTTCAAAACTGGTCCAGTTGGTAAAATTGGACTACAACCTATTTAAATATTTCTTGAAAACTTCCACCAAAATTTGAGGATGCTAGTAGGAGTATATTAATCATTTTTGTGCAAAAACCCACTGGTGTTCTTTGAAAAATTTGAGCATATCATCCTCGTTTGCTCTCTGGACCAGATTGGCTTTTTCTACTACAACCCTTATTTATTTTGCTCTGGTGCTCATGAGCTTTTTCCTTCTTATATGTGACACTCCAAGAATATTCTTTTGGTTTTCTTAAAAAAATGTTGTTGGATTTGAAGAAGGTCTTCTAAACCCTTCCAAAAATCTCTCTCCAAAGCTTTTTCCCTTTAGCAAATATTTTATTTTAGCAACCCCTTTAACTCTGGTGTTTGGTTTTTTGAAATTTTTCTTCTGATTGCCCTCTTCTCAAAATTTGAAGAAAAATCTTTGGAGTTTACTTTCTTTCAAAAAGAAACTCTAGGAGTTTTGCATCCTCTCCAATATTGAAATCCACTCATGATTTTACCATGCACCACATGGAAAAAATTTCCCAAAAATCTCTCCTTCCACTTTGGGCAACCCAAACATTCTGTCTCAACAAGTTCACCCCTTTTCTGAATTATATTTCATTTATTTCTCCTCCCAAATCTTTTCTGTCCATTATTTTGAGCCTAGGAGATTTGCAAAGCAAGTACCTAAATACATTTGAGTTTTGACCAAAAACCAACTCCCCTAGATAGTCCTTGGTACCCACAACCTAGAACAATCAAGATCCACTCCTCTTCTTTTCAAATATTTCAAATTTCAGTCTCTGCAAGTTTGGACCAGATTTGTCAAATTTGGTGAAATTCATATCTTCCCTGCTTCAAAAATTCCACAAAAATTCAGGCAGCCTCTAGATGCAATGAGAGGCCCCTCCACAAAAAATCAGCTCAAGCAGAGCCTCCCACATACCAAAAACATTCTGTCGAACACCTGACCTACACTGTTTCATTGCACTTTCAGAGTTTCAGAGAAGTTCAGAGTTTCAGTGTCGCTTCTCTTCGTTAGACTTCGATCACGCGGCCACAGTGCGCTCTAGCACGATGCACACGGCCTCTTTCCCCTGGCCAGCACCCCGCACGCACACTTGGCCGATTCCTGGCATCGATGGCGACGAGCATCGCCGGCGTTGGAAGCTTCTGCAGTGACCGCGCAACCCGTGGCGGCCAGAGAGGGCCCGAGCCCGCTCGCCACGCCACCCGGCGCCGCCCATCGCCCCCTGGCTCTCCGCGTATCCCTGCCTTGTTAGCGCCGCGCTGTGCAAATCGCCGTGTACGGCAAGCACATAGCGTGCTCTCGCCACCGACGGGCTCAAGGCCGCCCGTTCCGCCGAGCACGCCCTAAGCAACCAAACCCCAACTCGTTTAGCACCTAAACGGAATTGAACCCCCACGACGGCGCTTAAACCCCGAACCTCCCCGATCAACGCATACGCCCGTAAACTTCGCGGAGAACCCGTTCTCGGCAACCGCCTCGGCCGGCTATATATAGCACCCCGTGGCGCTCTCGCCTCAAGACACCTCCACCACCTCACTAGCCCTCGCCAAGCCCTTGGAAGGGCCTCGAGGAGCTCTTCTTCCTCGACTCCGACCGCCCCGTTCCACCTCGGCCTCCACCTCGATTCACTCCGGTGAGGTCAACTCCGGCGCCCAAATCCCGTCAGCTACCCTCTCATGCTACCTCGAGTCTAACCCCCTCCTCAATTCCTCCTCCGCAACACTCTCCGACGAGACCCACGACCACCCGAACCGCCGTCCGCCGGAGCAGGAGCCGCCGTCGACGTGGAGCTCGCCGGCGACCACCCCCACCACCAACCGACGCGGAATGACGCCCTGAACACGGAGGTACCCTCCGATTTTCCTGCCTCGCCGTGGATCGCCGCCGACGACCACCGCGGCTCTCGGGCGCCGACGAGCCCCGTCTCTCTCGTTTGAATTTTCAAACCTGACGGGTGGGACCCGCCCGTCAGCCTCTCTATTGTTTTTTTTGAATCGTTTAAAGCGTGCATTTTGGCAAATACGCTTTCCACCCTGAACCGTTTTTCTGCGCTTTTTTGTTTAAGCCCCTGAGAGTTTTCTGTTTCATTACAGATGGGTCCTTGGACGAAAACCCTTATAACTGTTTAACAGAAAGGAATTTTTGAGTGATTCTTTTTCTGTCCTCTTGAAAATTTTGTCTAGTTTTTTATCATATTTATTCAAAAAAATATTTGGATTAACTTTCTGTACCCCACGGTATTTACGTTAGCGCGTGTGTTTTGTGTACCGTAGATACCGAAGGAGGTGACGGAACTGCGAACTTCGCCGAGCTAGACCCCGACTACTCCGAACCAGGCAAGCAATGTTTGAACTTTTGATATGATGAGTGTTTGGGCATGTTTGCATTATTTTTGTATCATGGCACGTTCATGAGCTTTTCGATGATAGTTTATCTCGTAAGAGTTGAGGCAAGTGAGTTCGGAAATTCCATGAGTTGTTGGAAACATGTTGCATGGCCATGAGTTAGGCGTGAGTATGGGTAAGATGGCAGTGTTGTAGCATGCGGACTTATGCCAGATCGTTGACCCGTGTCAACACAGATCACCAGATTCCGGTCCGTCTCCCCTTTCGTACTACCACTGTTTCCCGCAAGGATACGGCTTAGTAAGTTGCAAACCACTTCTGGTACACACCAAATCGAGAGGCGGGATGAAGGTTCCATGGCCTGGACTAAAGCCTTTCATCCGGTCGGGGCATGGATGTTTCCGGTTGGGACCGAGAGGGGGCACCCTTAGAGCGCTGCCAGATATAAATTTGATCCCATGCTATTCGAGATTGTGATCTCCCCGTCTCAAAGTTTTTCTTAAACGCTGTCTAGGGTGATTCCTGGCAACGTGAGGTATGATGGGTGTGTACTAGCTAGTTGTGTTTCCTCTGAAATACCATAAACGGAACTAGTCCTTCATGACTACGGAAATCCGTTGGCTGTGGGCAATTTTAGTACAAACTCTGCAGAGTCAAAATTCTTGAATTCATCTTATTCATGTCCGAGTACCGAGTTCATCTTATCTTGTCAAGTGTCAGTCTCGGTGACAGAATCTCCTGATAACCATATGAGTGTTATATGTTTATTTCCTGTGAATGGACTAACCCGCTTATGGTCTTGTGATGAATATTTTCCGTGAGCACCATATCTTGTCAGTTATGAATAATGAATTATAAGCCCTTTTCTGCGATGTCGCTCAGACGTCCGATCGCAGCATTGTTATTATTTACTTTTGTTATAAGCCCTTTCTGCGATGTCGCTCAGACGTCCGATCATGCATTGTTATTATTTACTTTTGTTATAAGCCCTTTCTGCGATGTCGCCCAGACGTCTGATCATGCGGCATTGTTATTATTTACTTTTGTTATAAGCCCTTTTCGCGATGTCGCCGGACATCCGATCGCGGCATTGTTATTATTTACTTTTATTATAAGCCCTTTCTATGATGTCGCTCCGACGTCCGACTGCGGCACGCATGTATTTTCTTTCAATATAAGCCCTTTTTGAGGTGTCGCTTAGACGCCCGACTGTGGCATGTTTTACTTATTTGTCCACCCTTCGAGGCGTCGCTTCAGACACCCGATCGGTTTGGAGTTTATCTTCTTTGGTTTTTCGAGCGGACTACCGCCGATTCCCTTTTTACTTACTTTGCTATATTGATTAAATTGCACATTGTTACAAATTAATCATGTCGCATTCAAGCATTCATTTGTTATATCTTTTGTCCGAACTGTCTTGCGAGTACTTTCAAAGTACTCACTTGGCTTGTTGTTTTGGCCAGATGCTGACGAAGGCGATCTCATGGATGAAGAGTTCGATAGCGAGTCCGACGCCTAGAGGAATCGGTCAGTCTCGTGTGACCCTGGATTAGTCATTGTGATATATCCCTTCCGCTACCCAAATAAATTCATCGAGCCTCACCTCGACGCCGATGAGCCGCCAAAGGCAATAGACTTATTAACCACCCTAATCGTGTTATTCCACCAACCACTCATATCTCGAGTCAAGAGTATTTCCACCCCACACCATTGTGTCATATCCGCCAACCTGTATAATTATCGGCGTGTTTGTAATAATTGGTTGGGGATCTTCAGTCCGGCCCTGTAATATTGTAATGCTACTGGCTTATTGTATCAAAGTTTTGTCTACCGGTATGGGGAATTTTCCTCATATTGGACTTCATAGGTCGGTTGTTCAATAAATATTTTTATTGAAAAACCGGTCGTGACATTATAGTCCTCCCTATTAAACCCTTAAGTCCAGAAGAATGGGTTCATTGGAGTACTTTTGGTCCATGAAATGATAGCCTCTAGTTTCCGTCTAGAATTGGTTTTCTCAAAAACTTGCACTAACAAGTTTCTGGTCTTGACCAACTAACCATGCCCCCACCACCTACACCTAAAGAGACTATGATCTGGAGATTTTGGCCACCCCAAGAGTTGCCTAGATGCCCTTAGCATTTTGCCAAACACTTTGTGTGCATCGCCAGTTTCGGCATGATTTTTAGTCTACATGATGAGCTTGATCCTCTGACCCTTCAAGCTTGTCCACTAAGCTCCTAGCTAACACTAATCCAGTCCTGCTAACCCCCAGCCTCACCCTAGCCCTCTAGCACGCTCTAGCATTGCGTCGAGCACGTAGCATGCGTGCTCTTGGCGGCGCCAGGCGCCACGTTTTGCACGCATCGTCGACGCCGCGTCGCGCCCTAGCCTTTGCTGCGCCAGCGCCCCTGACCTCGTACACTCACGGTACCCTCCAGGCTGCCCCATGGAGCTCCGCGGCGGCGTCCGTCGGTTTGTGGCAGCTAGCCCGGCCAGCGAGCTCGCCACGGACGGCGCCGCCCGAGCCACCTGTGCGCGCCAGCTCGCCCTCTTGAGCAGTGGGGAGCTCGTCGGAATGCGCCGACCAGCCCCAATTACCTCCACGTCGCCCTGCTGCAATAGGACGGCGGTTCGCCGGCGTCCTTATCCACGGCCGTGGAAACGACCTAGCTATGCTATAAATGGTGACCCCCGAGCTCTTCCAAACCCCCAGGCAGCCTCAAACCATCCTCCTAGAGTCCCCCTAGCCCGCAATCGACAGAGGGAGGCCGTCTTCCTCGCCTCTGGCCAGTTCGGCCACAGCCACATCCTAGTCCCGCTCCTCGCAACCAGGGCCTTCCCCGTCCATCCCGCACCACCACCTGACTCCACTTGGTCTTGCGGAGCCGCCCAAACCCTCAGCTTCGACGGAGAGCCACCATAGCCTAGACCCCCAAAACCTCCCGAAGCCACCTCCGCCGCGGAGCTCGCCGCAGGCTACTCCCCTCGTCCCCACCTACCTAACGACCAACAGGAGGACCGCCCTGGGCTGGCGGATCCATCCCCGCCCTCAGTACCCCGCGGGGAGCCGCCGTTCGCCGGCATCGATCGCCGGAGTCCCGCCTCCGCTCGGGCAGAGGAGAAAGGAGGGAAGGACGACTGGTCAAACCTGACCAGTGGGCCCGAGGGACCCACTGTCAGTGACCACGAACCGGTCCACATTGGATTAAGTGAAGACGTAAACCCAGAGTATGCCTTCGACGTGTGTTTATTTCGAAACATTTTTTCTTTTTTCTGTTTTATCTAAAAACAGAATCTTGACCAAACTTTGACTGGCTATAACTTTTTAAATATAACTCCAAATGAGTTGATTCGTTTTCCTACCTTCCTCAAATTTTGTCTAGTTTATTTTCATATTTATTTGAGAAAATTTCAGACAACTTTTTTGTACTGTTTTGAAACTATGGATTAATTTGAATATTCTCAAAAATAGGATTTTGAAGAAGAAGAAAACTTTCAAAAGTTTTAGGATGCACCCTGCCTCTCCACAACTTGAAGGCAAGCATTCTGAACTCTGGCATAACATTTTTGTGTGTTGTTTGACACGGTTACAACACCACCTTGACATGGAGTATTCGTTATTTTATGTGATGATATGATCATACTCTGCAGTGCATAATGAATGTTCCTTGCTGTTGGAATGGGTATGCTTGTGATGGTAATCATCCTCGTATGCCTTCCGTGCCTATCGGAAGGGAGCCGGTAAGCCACTGTCTTGGGTAGACATGCGCTTGTCTCTAGTTCCTCGTCGAGATGATTGTGTCCGGTATGGCATGATGAGGTATGACGAGTAGTGATTCTGTCTGTTGGTTGAAATATTTTTGTTATGCTAATCATGCATGGAACACTTAAACCTCCTGAGTTGGCCGTAGATCGAGTCTTGTTCCAGTAACCCCCATACTTGTTTCGTACTACCACTTATCCCTGCCATCGGTAGGGTACGAATCAGTAAGTTGTCAACCCCTTTCTAGCACACACCGTACAGAGAGGCCATGGTGGAAGATACCGGCTACATCCGTTAGGCATGCCACCTGGTTCGGGGGCATGGGTGTTTCCGGTTGTACCCGAGGGGGTAGCTCCCCAAGTTTGCGCGCGTGATAAATTTTGTGATCCCATGCTACTCGAGGTTGTAGCCTCCCCACTTAGAGTTTTACTTAACAGGTGTCATGGGATATTCCAGACACTGGTGAGTTAGGCTGGTGTGTGCGGGTAGGTGCGTTTTCAATCAAAAGACCGTAGACGGAATTAGTCCCGATGGACTAAAGGAATCCGTTACCCGTGGGTAAAGAGTGCACCCTCTGCAGAGATTATATCTATCCGAATAGCCGTGTCCATGGTTAAGGACTATAGTCTGGGTTGGGTCAAGAATCGGTCTGAGTGTCGGTCTTCGGAGGAGGAACTGCTAAACCCGAACATGGCTCATGACTTGTGACTTATGTTGATTATGATTATTATTATTATGGACTAACCCCTTGTATTATTTGAATTATTGAGTATCCCTGGGACGGTTCTACCTCCTAGATATTCACTGTGATCATTCTCTTATAAGCCCTTTATGTGGTGTCGCTCAGACGCCTGACTGTGGCCTGCTTGTCACTTATTTACTTTATAAGCCCTTTATGTGGTGTCGCACAGACGCCCGACTGTGGCATGTTTGTTACGTATTTCACTTATGAGCCCTTTTTGTGGTGTCGCTCAGACGCCCGACTGTGGCCTGCTTGTCACTTATTTACTTTATAAGCCCTTTATGTGGTGTCGCACAGACGCCCGACTGTGGCATGTTTGTTACATATTTCACTTATGAGCGCTTTATGTGGTGTCGCTCGACGCCTGACCGACTGAGGCATGCGTTATGTTATTATCCTTTCGAGGCGTCGCTTCAGACACCCGATCGGTGCATTCTATTTCTACTCTCTGATTGCATAATCATATTCTATATGAATAACTTGCTTAAGTGCATCATATATTTTATTTTATGACTGACGTTGTGATCATAGAATATTTCAGTGCATGATTATCATTTGTTATGTTATACTCGTGTTCATAATGTTTGCGAGTACATTCAAAGTACTCGCTGGCTTGTCCCTGGCTATTTTTCTTGGCCAGATTCCTTGCATGGAGAGGAGCGTTGTGATGACAGTCCTGGAACCTATGCAATGATAATAGCAGCCTTGCGAAGATATGAGTTATCCTGATCAGCTGTTCTGGTGGGAAATGGAGTCCCATAGACGCAGATGAACCACAAACCGCTTCCGCCATCAGCACTAGAAACCATTTGTTGTACTGATAGGCCACAATGGTCTTGTACTACATATTATGTACTTTGCTTGGAATTTTTGTATCAAGTTGGTGCCTCATCAGCTAACAGTAATCCTAGGGCTGATGAGCACAAGGGCCATTTTCTATCACGACCGGTTTTTCAATAAAAATATTTATTGAACAACCGACCTATGAAAACCAATATGAGGAAGATCCTCCATACCGGTAGACAAAACTTTGATACAATAAGCCAGTAGCATTACAATATTACAGGGTCGGACTGAGGATGCCCAACCAATTATTACAAACACGCCGTTAATTATACATAATGGCGGATATGACACAAAGGTGTGGGGTGGAAATACTACTGACTCGAGATATGAGTAGTTGGTGGAATAACACAACGGAGTGGTTAATAAGTTTACTGCACTGGCGGCTCATCGAGCGTCGAGGTGAGGCTCGATGAATTTATTTGGGTAGCGGAAGCGGATATAACACAATGACTAATCCAGGGGTCGCACGTGGATCGACTGGGATTCCTCTAGGCGCCGGTCTCGCTATCGAACTCTTCATCCATGAGATCGCTTTCACAAGATTCCGGCCAAATCAACAAGCCAGGTGAGTACTATGAAAGTACTAGCAAGACAGTTCGGACAAAAGATATAACAAATGAATGCATGAAATGCGTCATGATTAATTTTAACAATGCTCAAATAAATCAGTATAGCAAAATAAATTAGAAGGGAATCGGCGGTAGTCCGCTCGAAAACCCAAAGAGGATAAACTCAAAACCGATCGGGTGTCTGATGCGACGCCTCGAAGGGTGAATAAATATGTAAAACATGCCACAGTCGGGCGTCTAAGCGACACCTCATAAAGGGCTTATATTAAAAATAAAAATACATGCGTGCCGCAGTCGGACGTCTGAGCGACATCACAGAAAGGGCTTATAATGAAAGTAAATAACAATGTCATGATCCGGACGCCCGAGCGACATCACAGAAAGGGCTTATATAAAAATAAATGACAACAATGCCGCAGTCGGACGTCTGAGCGACATCACAGAAAGGGCTTATAATAAAAATAAATGACAACAATGCCGCAGTCGGACGTCTGAGCGACATCGCAGAAAGGGCTTATAATAAAAATAAATGACAACAATGCCGCAGTCGGACGTCTGAGCGACATCGCAGAAAGGGCTTATAATAAAAATAAATGACAACAATGCCGTAGTCGGATGTCTGAGCGACATCGCAGAAAGGGCTTATAATACATTATTCATAACTAACAAGATATAGTGCTCACG
This sequence comes from Aegilops bicornis, assembly GCA_021605145.1. Lineage (NCBI taxonomy): Eukaryota > Viridiplantae > Streptophyta > Magnoliopsida > Poales > Poaceae > Aegilops > Aegilops bicornis. The sequence goes on along the minus strand of CM038672.1, from coordinate 551,812,308 downwards.
GAAAATATTCATCACAAGACAATAAGCGGGTTAGTCCGTTCACGGAAAGTAAACATTTAATACTCAAATGGTTCTCGGGGAGTTTACATCGAGGCCGACACTTGACAAGATGAGATGATCACTGTACTTGGACATGAATAAGATGAATTCAAGAATTTTGACTCTGCACAGTTTGTACCAAAATTGTCCACAGCCAACGGATTTCCGTAGTCATGAAGGACTAGTTCCGTTTACGGTATTTCGGAAGAAACAAAACTAGCTAGTACACAATCATCATACCTCACGTTGCCAGGAATCACCCTAGACAGCGTTTAAGAAAAACTTTGAGACGGGGAGATCACAATCTCGAGTAGCATGGGATCAAATTTATATACGCGCGCTCTAAGGGGTGCCCCCCTCTCGGTCCCAACCGGAAACACCCATGCCCCCTGACCGGATGAAAGGCTTTAATCCAGGGCCATGGAACCGTCATCCCGGCCTCTCGATTTGGTGTGTACCAAGAAGTGGTTTGCAACTTACTATGCCGTATCCCTTGCGGGAAACAGGTGGTAGTATGAAAGGGAGGACGAACGGGAATCTGACTGATTTATGTTGACACCGGGTCAACGATATGGCCTAAGCCTGGCATGCTACAACACTGCCATCTTACCCATAATCATGCCAACTCATGGCCATGCAAAACCTTTCCAACACTCATGGATTTACCGAGCTCATTTGCCTCAATGTTCACGAGATAAACTATCATCGAAATGCTCATGAACGTGCCATAATACAAAAATAATGCAAACATGCCCAGACACTCATCATATCAAAAGTTTAAACTTTGCTAGCCTGGTTCGGAGTAGTCGGGGTCTAGCTCGGCGAAGTTCGCGGTTCCGTCACCTCCTTCGGTATCTTCGGTATACAAATATACACGCGCTAACGTAAATACCGTGGGGAACAGAAAGTTGATCCAAATATTTTTCAAATAAATATGATAAAAAACTAGACAAAAATTTGAAGAGGAAAAGAATCACTCAAAAATTCCTTTCTGTTAAAAAGTTATAAGGGTTTTAGCCCAAGGACCCATCTCTAATGAAACAGAAAACTTCCAGGGGGCTTTGCAGAAAAATCCAGAAAAACGGTTCAGAGTGGAAGCGTATTTGCCAAAGTACGCTTTCAGAAAACGATTCAAAAAAAACAAATGAGAGGCTAACGGGTGGTCCCACCCATCAGGTTTGAAATTTCAAACGAGGGAGTCGGGGCTCGCTGGCGCCCGAGAGTCATGTGGTCGCCGGGCGCGATCCACGGCGAAAGGTGGAGATCGGAGAGTACCTCCGTGTTCAGGCGCCATTCCGCGTCGTGGAGGTGGTGGTGGTCGCCGGCGAGTACCACGTCGGGCGGCGACGCTTGCTCAAAGTGACGGTGATTCGGGTGGTCGTGGATCTCGTCGGAGAGAGCTGCGGAGGTGGAATTGAGGAGGGGGTTAGACTCGTGATAGCATGAGAGGGTATCTGACGAGGTGAGGGCGCCGGAGACGACCTCACCGGCGTGAATCACGGTGGAGGCCGAGGCGGAAGGAAGCGGCCGTAGTGAGGAAGAAGAGCTCCTCGTGGCCGTTCTAGGGGCTTGGCGAGGTTTGGGGAGGTAGTGGAGGTGTGCGGGGGCGAGAGCAAGCTCGGGGTGCTATATATAGCCGGCCCGAGGTGGTTGCCAAGAACGGGGTTCTCCGGCGAGGTGATTACGGCGGCGTTGTGGTTGCACGGTCGGCTTAGGAGCTTGAGCATCGACTAGACGAAGAACTGGTGCCATCCCCGTGTCCAACTCAGCAAGGTGGGCGCGGTTACGGCCTGTCCTCGACGGAACGGCCACACGGCCCGTCGGCGGCAGAGAACATGCTCTACGTGTGCCAGGACACGGCGACGGTGCTGCATGCGTGCGCTGGCAAGGGAATGGCCACGCGGAGCCACCAGGGGGTTTGGGCGGCGCCGAACGGCGTTATGCCGCCGTTCTGCTCCCTGTCGGCCGTTACGGTGGTTCGGCCACCGCAAGACACGCCGACGTAGGCGGGCTAGGGTGCCATCGACGCTAGGAACGCGCCAAGCACGCGTGTGAGGCTCCAGACAAGCAAGCTAGGCCGCGAGCAACGTGCCAAGTGCACTGTGAGCATGTGACTGAAACTCTGACGGAGATCGACACTAAACTCTGAATTTAACTGAAGATGAGGAGAAACAGTGCACGCAAGGTGTTCGGCAGAATGATTTAGGCATGTAGAGATTTTTCCTTGAGCTAGTTTTTGGTGGAGGGGCCTCTCATTGCATCTAGAGGCTGCCTGAATATTTGTGGAATTTTTGGAGAAGTGTAGATATGAATTTCACCAAATTTTGCAAATCTGGTCCAAACTTGCAGAGACTATAATTTGAAATTTTTGAACAGAAGAGGAGTGGATCTTGATTGATCTAGGTTGTGGGTACCAAGGACTATCCAAGGGAGTTGGTTTGAGGTCAAAACTCAAATGCATTTAGGTACTTGCTTTGCAAATTACCTAGGCTCAAAATAATAGACAGAAAAGATTTGGGAGAGAATTAAATGAAATAAAATTTCAGAAGAGGGTTGAACTAGTTGAGACAGAATGTTTGGATTACCCAAAGTGGAAGGAGATATTTTTGGGAAGATTTTACCATGTGGTGCATGGCCAAATCATGAATGATTTCAAATATGGGAGAGGATGAAAAACTCCTAGAGTTTCTTTTTGAAGGAAAATAAACTCCGAAGATTTTTCTTGGAATTTTGAGAAGAGGGCAATCAGAAGAAAAATTTAAAAACCAAACTCCAAAGTTGAAGGAGATGCAAAAATAAAATATTTTGCTAAAGGGGAAAAAGCTTTTGACAGAGATTTTTTTTGGAAGGGTTTTGAAGACCTTCTTCAAATCCAACAATTTTTTTGAAGAAACCAAAAGAATATTTTTGGAGTGTCACAACACCTACCCCCTTTGGAAAAATCCCGTCCCCGAGATTCCAGTTGATCCTCAAATAATTGTGGGTGCTCTGCCCGAAGGAAATCCTCTCTTTCCGAAGTGGCTTCACCTTCGGTGTGGTTGCTCCAATGAACTTTGAAGAACTTGATGGTTTTCTGTCGGGTTCTCCTTTCTGACTCTTCCAAGATTTTTATCGGATGCTCCCGATATGTAAGGTCTGGTTGCACGTCAATGTTTTTATGGTGTATTTGTTTCTCTGGGTTGCTTACGCACTTCATCAATTGGGAGACGTGAAATACGTCGTGGATGTCGGATAATTCTTCGGGTAAGTCTAGTTGGTAGGCCACCGTGCCTCTTCGTGCTACTATGCATAATGGTCCGATGAATCTTGGTGCTAGCTTCCCTTTAATCTTGAATCGGTGCAGGCCTCTTATAGGGGATACTCGTAGGTACACAAATTCACCGGGTTCAAAATTGACTCCACGATGCTTCCGATCGTAATAACTCTTTTGTCGGCTTTTGGGCTGTCTTGAGTCGGTCCTTAATCACCTTGACCTTATCTTCAGCCTCTTTGAGCAGGTCCGGGCCAAGATATGACTGTCTCCGCTTCCGACCAATTTAGCGGGTACGACATCTTCGTCTGCATGAGCTTCAAATGGTGCCATTTGCAGGCTGGATCGATAGCTGTTGTTATATGCTAATTCTGCGTATGGTAAGCTCTCCTCCCAACTGGTCCCATAGGTGAGGACACATGCTCTCAAAGATATCTTCTACAATCTGGTTTACTCGCCGCTTGCCCATCCGTCTGGGATGGTATGCAATACTGAATGCCAGCTTAGTTCCCAGAGCTTGTTGTAAGTGTTCCAAAAATCGGGAGACGAATTGAGTTCCTCTGTCCGAGATTATTTTCTTTGTGACTCCATGTAAACAAACGATACGGAAAGGTAGAGCCTAGCAAGCTTCGAGTGGTGTGTGTTGTCTTCACGGGATGAAGTGTGCTACTTTAGTCAGTCTATCGGTGATGACCCATATGGCATCATGTCCGTGTCGTGACCGAGGTAGTCCAACAATAAAATCCATTCCAATCTCGGCCCCATTTCCACTGGGTATCTTATTTGGTTGCAACAGCCCGACCTGTTTCTCGGTGCTCGGCCTTGATGCGCTGACAAGAGTCACAACATGCAATAAACGTGGCTATGTCTCTTTTTGTACCATGCCACCAAAATGTTTCACGAAGATCTTTGTACATTTTTGTTCCTCCGTGATGGATTGAATATGGAGCAGTGTGGCCTTCAGCCAGGATTTGCTGTTTAAGGTCATGGATATTTGGTACGCAAAGTCTATTCCCGTACCACAATATTCCTTGCTCATCAATAACGAATTCTGAGGCCTTGCCCAACTTCATTTTCCGTTTTATGCCTTCAATGCTGGGGTGCCCACGTTGAGCCTCTTTAACCTTCTCTATTAGGGTAGGTTGTAATTCTAAGTTCGACACACTGCCTTCGGTGACTACCATCAGATTGAGCTTCGCGAATTCCTGCTGGAATTCAGGTCTTAACTTTGGCATGCTGTCGTTGTCCGGACTAGGGTTCCGACTCAGAGCATCTGCTACAACATTTGCTTTACCTGGATGGTAGTGGATTCCAACATCATAATCCTTTACTAATTCCAACCAGCGTTGTTGCCGTAAATTCAGTTCTGGTTGTGTGAAAATATACTTGAGGCTTTTGTGGTCCGTGTATATTTCACAACGATTACCCAGTAAAACGTGTCTCCATTCCTTGAGTGCATGAATAACTACTGCTAATTCCAGGTCATGTGTAGGATAAATTTCCTCATGTTTGCGAAGTTGTCTGGAAACATATGCGACAACCTTGCCTTCTTGCATCAATACACACCCGAGGCCCTTTCGAGATGCGTCACAAAATACCTCAAAATTTTTGTGTATATCTGGCACAATTAGCACTGGTGTTGTCGTTAGTTTCCTCTTCAGTTCTTGGAAACTTTTCTCGCAAGCTTCCGTCCATTCAAACTTCCTGTCTTTCTTGAGTAGTTGCGTCATTGGCTTTGCTATGGTGGAGAAACCTTCAATAAATCTTCGGTAGTATCCTGCCATACCCAAGAATCTTCGTACATCCGTCACGCTGGCTGGTGGCTTCCAGCCAAGTACGGCCTTGACTTTTTCCGGGTCTACGACGATACCTTCTTGGGTCAAGATGCGGCCCGTAAAACCTACTTGCCTTAGCCAAAATTCACACTTGCTGAATTTAGCATACAATTGATGCTTCCTGAGTTCCCCTAGTACAATTCGGAGATGTTCAGCGTGCTCTTCTGGTGTTTTCGAGTATACCAGAATATCATCAATAAATACCACAACAAACTTATCCATAAACTTCATGAATAATTTGTTCATGAGGTGAACAAAATATGCGAGGGCGTTTGTTAGTCCGAATGGCATTACGGTGAACTCATACAATCCGTATCTGAAGGTGAAAGCTATCTTGGGAATATCTTCGGTTCGCACTTTCAGTTGGTGGTATCCCGATCTCAAGTCAATCTTTGAGAACACCTTGGCCTTAGCGAGTTGATTGAATAAATCATTTATTCGTGGCATCGGATACTTGTTCTTGATTGTGACCATGTTTAGCGCTCGATAGTCTATGCACAATCTCAGTGTTCCATCCTTCTTTTTGGCAAACAAAATTGGTGAACCCCAAGGTGAGGAACTGGCTCGTATGTACCCTTTTTCCAATAATTCCTTTATTTGCTTCTTCAGTTCTACCAATTCGGATGGTGCCATTCAGACGGTTTCTTGTATATGGGAGCGGTTCCGGTGCTAGCTCAATGATGAATTCTATCTCTCGATCCGGTGGCATGCCCGGTAGCTCTTCGAAACATATCCGGAAATTCACAACCATCGAACCTTGCTCAATTCAGAAACATCCACCTTATTCAATCTCGGTTGCCGGGATATTTTTCTTTCCTTGGCTGAAACCTTTATGGTCTTCCCGTGGTGATGGGTGAGAATTACTGTCTTGTTGAAGCAGTCAATAAAACCTTTGTTGGTGGTTAACCAATCCATCCCTAAGATGACATCCAGTCCTTTATTTTCCAACACGATAAGGTTGGCGTGAAACTTTAACCCTTCAAACTTGATAACCACACCCTGGCAATAATTCTGGGTAACTTGCTTAATTCCAGGGGACTTGACGATCATAGATTTTCCCAAGGGAAACATCGAAAAATTATTTTGCAAAGCAAAACTTTTCAAACGAATGAGTGAGAAGCTCCGTAATCAAAAAACCATGGCAGGTATTGTGTTGATGTGAAACGCATCGAGTACGATATCTGGGGCATTTTGCGCTTCCTCTTTGGTCACATGGTTCAGATGACCCGTCCTGTGGTTGTTATTTGGGTTGAAATTGTTGCGCTTTGGCGCCGAATTATTGCCTCCATTGTTCGGCTTTGGGATCGAGTTCCTTGGCTTGGGGCAATCGCTTGGCATAGTGCCCTTCTTCTCCACAAGCGTGCAGTGTAACGCCTGGGCGGTATGTGAACTCCTTGTCCCTTGCATGGAAATTCTTGATTGGGCGAGACGCTTGTCGTGGGTTTGGGTGTCTAGTTTTTCCGAACATCATCTTCTTTGCTGCGGTGATTGCGGTGTGTTTCGTTCGGTCCCTCTTCCGCTTATGGAAATCTTCTAAGCTGCGTCTCTCATTTTCCAAGGTAATGGCCTTATCCACCAGCCGCCTTAAAATCTGGAAAGGTGTGTACGACCAATTGGCATTTAAGCAGGGTGTCGGACTGCCTAGGAATTTCTCCAAATTTTTGTTTTTCGACATACGCCTCGTTGATGAAGCGAGACAGCAGGTAAATCGACCGTTGTATTCTCGACAATCGTCATTGCTCTTTGCTTGAGGTCATCAAATTCTCTCTTTTTGATCTTCATAAGACTCTTAGGAATGTGTGCCCCACGAAAACCTTCTTTAAATTCCTCCCATGTTATATTATTTTCGTTGGGGTGCATGTGTAGGAAATTTTCCCACCACGATGCGGCTGCTCCAAAGGAGATAGTGCGGAGCATAAAGCACTTTCTCAAGATCCCAACACCGGGCAATGATTAATTTTCTCTCCATGTCTCAAGCCACCCTCGGCTTCAAGAGGTTTGTCACAGGTGAGTAAATGTTTGTGGACGTGTCTTCGTAGCTCGAGATAACTTGGATTGCTGCCGAGCATCGCCCATGGTGATTTCCCATATTGATGACTTGGTTCAAGATTTCTGATGTTGTTGCTGACTTTGTTCATAAAGACGGCACATTTCGGAAAGTGCCGCTTTCACCGTCCTGCTGACTTGTTTGTCCCTCGTGAAATTGTTGCCTGGGGTGTGCCATAATTTTCCTCTGTCGGAGTTGGCATGGAGCGCATCCAAGGACGAGACATAGTTCACTCTGGGCATATACTTTGAAACACTCATAAGCAAAGAAATTGAGCCGCAAAAATCAATAAATTCAAGCAGATGCAAAAAGTTGCAAATGCTCCAAGATTTTTCAAGAGAAAATACGTTTGCGTACGTAGAAGGACTGTTCATTACATATCTTACACGCAAGAAGTAATTATACAATACATCACTCAGGATATGCGTACATAAATCCCGACATGTTATTTAGTCTAGTGCACTCCTCCAGATCCTACATGATGCGCAAACAAACTACTTCTCATAGTCTATTTACGTATAAACATATCGTACAAGCCGGTACATCGCATGGCGGCTAAGCGTACTTAGTCGGAGATGGTGAGGATTTCCCTTGGCCTGCCAAGGGTGAGGCGTAGAGAGGCTGGGGACTCAACCTCCTCTTCGGAGATAGGCTCCAGACGTGAGGCGCTGCGCTGAGTTGGTGGAGAAGGTGCCCTGTGTGGGACAACTCGAATCTGAAGTGCACGAGGGGTGGTGCAGAACGAACCGGAGTAGGCGCAATGACGTGGTTGAACTCCTCCTCCGTGGTAGGCAAAGCGGCAGTAGCGATGCGGGCAGTAGGAGCAAACGATGCTGATGACGAGACAAAAGTCGGTGGCGATGCGGTGCATGATGAGCTCTCCTGTTGGCACAGCCATGGACTGAGTCCATGCGGGCAGCTACAAAGTCGTCCACCAGGTTGTCGAAGGCTGCCTCCAAATCTCGGAGATACTCGATGAGCATCTCAAAAGCTTCGTCCCGTTCTGCTCTGGGGCAAGAGAACGCGTAGTGGCAGGTGTATGGCGCGTGACATGGCAGGTAGCAGTAGCGACGAGTCTTCATCGAAGGAAGGATATCCTCGAGACGCAGCTATCGCCTCACGGGCTGCCATCTGCAAAGTGCATGCTTCTTCGTGGGCATGGCTCTCCCCATGAACCGTAACGCTCAACTCGTCCTCTCTTGAATTCCACCGCGGCTTGGTGCATGGTTAGACGGTCATTGACCTTGTCTTTGAGAGAGAGAGAAGATCTGGCGCACATCTGGCCCCATCGCGACTTGGACGATGAAGGGGAGAAGCTTGACGAACCCATCGGGCATGTTGGCGAACATCTGTGACTCACAGTCGTTGCCAGCCATCTACAAAGGTAGGCAAAAATCCTGAGTAGTCAAATCATAAATTTATGCTGACTGCCAGAAATTGACTACATTTGTGAAAATAATAAATAGCTCTATTATGCTAATAACCGATTAGCTATTGCACCTAGTGGCTTCCTACACCAGCTCTGCTCGTACCAAGCTTGTCACGACCGGTTTTTCAATAAAAATATTTATTGAACAACCGACCTATGAAGACCAATATGAGGAAGATCCTCCATACCGGTAGACAAAACTTTGATACAATAAGCGGTAGCATTACAATATTACAGGTCGGATCGAGGATGCCCAACCAATTATTACAAACACGCCGTTAATTATACATAATGGCGGATATGACACAAAGGTGTGGGGTGGAAATACTCTTGACTCGAGATATGAGTGGTTGGTGGAATAACACAACGGAGTGGTTAATAAGTCTCATCAGATGGCGGCTCATCGAAAGGCCGAGGTGAGGCTCGATGAATTTATTTGGGTAGCGGAAGCGGATATATCACAATGACTAATCCAGGGTCGACGAGACTGTCTCGGGATTCCTCTAGGCGTCCGGACTCGCTATCGAACTCTTCATCCATGAGATCGCTTTCACAAGATTCCGCCAAATCAACAAGCCAGGTGAGTACTATGAAAGTACTCGCAAGACAGTTCGGACAAAAGATATAACAAGTGATGCATGAAATGCGTCATGATTAATCTTAACAATTCTCAAATAAATCAGTATAGCAAAATAAATAAGAAGGGAATCGGCGGTAGTCCGCTCGAAAACCCAAAGAGGATAAACTCAAAACCGATCGGGTGTCTGAAGCGACACCTCGAAGGGTGAATAAATAGGTAAAACGTGCCACAGTCGGGCGTCTAAGCGACACCTCATAAAGGGCTTATATTGAAATAAAAATACATGCGTGCCGCAGTCGGACGTCTGAGCGACATCACAGAAAGGGCTTATAATGAAAGTAAATAACAATGCCGCAGTCGGACGTCTGAGCGACATCACAGAAAGGGCTTATAATAAAAATAAATGACAACAATGCCGCAGTCGGACGTCTGAGCGACATCGCAGAAAGGGCTTATAATAAAAATAAATGACAACAATGCCGCAGTCGGACGCCTGAACGACATCGCAGAAAGGGCTTATAATAAAAATAAATGACAACAATGCCGCAGTCGGATGTCTGAGCGACATCGCAGAAAGGGCTTATAATACATTATTCATAACTGACAAGATATAGTGCTCACGGAAAATATTCATCACAATACAATAAGCGGGTTAGTCCGCTCACGGAAAGTAAACATTTAATACTCAAATGGTTCTCAGGAGTTTCGCCATCGAGACCCGACACTTGACAAGATGAGATGATCACGGTACTTGGACATGAATAAGATGAATTCAAGAATTTTGACTCGCATAGCTTTGTACCAAAATTGTCCACACCAACGGATTTCGTAGTCACGAAGGACTAGTTCCGCTTACGGTATTTCGGAAGAAACACAACTAGCTAGTACACACCCATCATACCTCACGCTGCCAGGAATCACCCTAGACAGCGTTTAAGAAAAACTTTGAGACGGGAGATCACAATCTCGAATAGCATGGGATCAAATTTATATACATCGCTCTAAGGGGTGCCCCTCTCGGTCCCAACCGAAACACCCATGCCCCCGACCGGATGAAAGGCTTTAATCCAGGGCCATGGAACCTTCATCCCGCCTCTCGATTTGGTGTGTACCAGAAGTGGTTTGCAATCTCATTGTCAGATTCCCTTGGGGGAAACAGTGGTAGTCTGAAAAGGGAGGACGGACGGGAATCTGACTGATTTATGTTGACACCCGGTCAACGATATGGCCTAAGCCTGGCATGCTACAACACTGCCATCTTACCCATACTCATGCCAACTCATGGCCATGCAACAACTTTCCAACACTCATGGATTTACCGAGCTCATTTGCCTCAATGTGCACGAGATAAACTATCATCGAAATGCTCATGAACGTGCCATGATACAAAAATAATGCAAACATGCCCAGACACTCATCATATCAAAAGTTCAAACTTTGCTTGCCTGGTTCGGAGTAGTCGGGGTCTAGCTCGGCGAAGTTCGCGGTTCCATCACCTCCTTCGGTATCTATGATATACAAAAATACACGCGCTAACGTAAATACCGTGGGGTACAGAAAGTTGATCCAAATATTTTTCAAATAAATATGATAAAAAACTAGACAAAAATTTGAAGATGACAGAAAAAGAATCACTCAAAAATTCCTTTCTGTTAAAAAGTTATAAGGGTCTTAGCCCAAGGACCCATCTGTAATGAAACAGAAAACTTCTAGGGGGCTTTGCAGAAAAATCCAGAAAAACGGTTCAGAGTGGAAGCGTATTTGCCAAAGTACGCTTCGTAAAACGATTCAGAAAAAAACAAAGAGAGGGTGACGGGCGGGTCCCACCGTCAGTTTGAAATTTCAAACGAGGGAGTCGGGCTTGTCACCGCCTCGAGAGTCATGGGTGGTCGCCGGCGGCGATCCACGGCGAGGCAGGGAGATCGGAAAGTACCTCCGTGTTCAGGGCACCATTCCGCGTCTGTGGGAGGTGGTGGTGGTTGCCGGCGAGTACCACGTCGGCGGCGACGCTTGCTCCGGCGGATGGCGATTCGGGTGGTCGTGGATCTCGTCGGAGAGAGCTGCGGAGGTGGAATTGAGGAGGGGGTTAGACTCGTGATAGCATGAGAGGGTATCTGACGAGGTTAGGGCGCCGGAGACGACCTCACCGGTGTGAATCGCGGTGGAGGCCGAGGCGGAAGGAAGCGGCCGGAGTCGAGGAAGAAGAGCTCCTCGTGGCCCTTCCAGGGGCTTGGCGAGGTTTGGGGAGGTAGTGGAGTTGTGCGGGGGCGAGAGTAAGCTCGGGGTGCTATATATAGCCGGCCCGAGGCGGTTGCCGAGAACGGGGTTCTCCGGCGAGGTGATTACGGCGGTGCTATGGTTGCACGGTCGGCTTAGGAGCTTGAGCGTCGACTAGACGAAGAACTGGTGCCATCCCCGTGTCCAACTAAGCAAGGTGGGCGCGGTTACGGCCAGCCCTCGACGGAACGTCAAGACGCCTGCCGGCGGCAGAGCACGCTGCTCGCTGCGCGTGACACGGCGACGGTGACGGTGCTGCATGCGTATACTGGCAAGGGAATGGCCACGCGGAGCCACTCAGGGGTTTGGCGGGCGCCGAACGGGCGTTATGCCGCTCGCTCCTCGCCGCCGCTACGGTGGTTCGGCCACCGCAAGACACGCCGGCGCAGGCGGGCCAGGGTGCCACCGACGCCAGGAACGTGCCAAGCACGCGTGTGAGGCTCCGGACAAGCAAGCTAGGCCGTGAGCAACGTGCCAAGTGCACTGTGAGCATGTGACTGAAACTCTGACGAAGATCGACACTAAACTCTGAATTTAACTGAAGATGAGGAGAAACAGTGCACGCATGGTGTTCGGTAGAATGATTTAGGCATGTACAGATTTTTCCTTGAGCTGGTTTTTGGTGGAGGGGCCTCTCATTGCATCTAGAGGCTGCCTGAATATTTGTGGAATTTTTGGAGAAGTGTAGATATGAATTTCACCAAATTTGGCCAATCTGGTCCAAACTTGCAGAGACTATAATTTGAAACTTTTGAACAGAAGAGGAGTGGATCTTGATTGATCTGGGTTGTGGGTACCAAGGACTATCCAAGGGAGTTGGTTTGAGGTCAAAACTCAAATGCATTTAGGTACTTGCTTTGCAAATTACCTAGGCTCAAAATAATAGACAAAAAAGATTTGGGAGAGAATTAAATGAAATAAAATTTCAGAAGAGGGTTGAACTAGTTGAGACAGAATGTTTGGATTGCCCAAAGTGGAAGGAGATATTTTTGGGAAGATTTTACCATGTGGTGCATGGCCAAATCATGAATGATTTCAAATATGGGAGAGGATGAAAAACTCCTAGAGTTTATTTTTGAAGGAAAATGAACTCCAAAGATTTTTCTTGGAATTTTGAGAAGAGGGCAATCAGAAGAAAAATTTAAAAACCAAACTCCAGAGTTGAAGGAGATGCAAAAATAAAATATTTTGCTAAAGGGGAAAAAGCTTTTGAGGGAGATTTTTTTGGAAGGGTTTTGAAGACCTTCTTCAAATCCAACAATTTTTTTGAAGAAACCAAAAGAATATTTTTGGAGTGTCACATTTTCTGGGAAATTAATATCCCAAAATCCGGTTCTGACAAACTTGGTATCAGAGCCAGGCTGACCATTAGCTAATCCTATCTTAGCCAGGTCAATAAATATAGGTTAACCAACCCACCAGACCTTAACCTAACCCCGACCAAGCTTCTCGTGTAAGATAGCCAGATAGTGACCCCGACGCTTTTGGCCGTCGGTGCCCAACCTATCAACCTAGCCTGTCGATCACGCGCCAGTGACCGACACCTAATGTGTCTCATTCGCAAGCGTGCGAGGGAAGGCTCCGTCCCCTTTTTCTATAAAAAAGGGCACACTAGCCTCAACACAGCACAGCACAGCCTCTTCCCCAAACTGAGCTACGATGCCTAGACCCATCGTGCAAAATGGGACCACAGCAACCAGCCTTGGAGGCTTTGTGACCGTGCTCGCAAACCTCACCCGCCGTGCCTATGCATTAGAAGAGCTCCCAGAATATGTTGTGTACCAAGGACCCATGAGCGGTGAGAGCCGTCAATTCTGGGCCACTGTGCACATATATGGTAGGGGTCTATCACCAGAACACCCCTACAGGTTCAATGGGAGGACAACTTCCTTTGAGCCACAAGACATCCAACTAGCTGCTCGAGAGGATATAGTTCAACTCCGGCACTTGTCGCCCAGAGTTAACTATCCCTCGTTCTACTACTACCCCAGCCGTGAAGGGTACGGTAGGCCACCCTAGGTTGTCAACGGAGATCACGAGACGGATCCTGCATTGTTGCACCTGGTGCGCTATGTAAGTGCACTAGAGGAACTGTTCGATCAAATCACCCTTGATCTGATTGCAGCCCGTGGAGAACTGATCCGCTGAGCCCCATCAAGAAGAGAAGATGAGCCCGATGCCGAAAACCCAGTCGTGCTGTTCGGACAGCCGATCGAGTCCTTGAGGTCTGCCCCAGTCATCGACCAAAACACTTTGGTGTCCCTAGAAGTGCTTCGTCGCCTTTTGGGAACATGCACCAACGGGATTGTGGCCAACAACCCTCGCGGTGGTCATCATCGCTATCCCGACCGTGCAGCCCCTCAACCCCATCCAACTAACCCCGACGGTGAAACCCGTGGAGAAGCCTCAACGTCCACAAGGCAGCCCCGCTTCGATATTAACGAGGTAGACTAAGTCACTCGAGAAGTACCGAGTCTCAGTATGCCCACGCCCTGTAATTGCGTAATCTTGCATCGCCATAAATAATCGCAGCTTACTTGTGTGTCACTATTTTGAATAGTAGCCTTGCATGAGTATGATGGCATGCGGTTGCATTTTTTTAAATTCCGGGCGCAGCTACCAAAACCAACCCCGATGACACACATAGTGATACCTCACTCTTGTGAGATGTGTGTATCTGTAGCGTTGACCCCGACCCCATAGAGCAAAACCGGCAAACTAGTTACTCTTCACTACGGTAAATAACCCAGCCCCAATGCTATATAAAAGGCCACCTCGTGACCTTGCCAAGTATCCCTCACCTCGTGCACAACTTTCACAACCATTTCTTTGCCATGCCGAGCCCCAGTATTTATATGAGAACTCCAGACGCAACCCCAGGTAGCTTCGTTAAAATATTGTGGGACTTTACCTGCAGTACCATGAGTGCTATTCGTCCACCCCAATACGAACTGCTCAAATCGAGGATCACCCCTTCCACCTTGAAATATTGGGCAGCGGTGCACATCCCTCCCGCAAACCCAAACCAAGACCCAACGGAAGTTTCCTTCGTGGGGAAATCTATGCCGACTCCGCATATGGCCATAGAAGCTGCTGCGTACGAAGCACTTGCTCGCCTGCGATTCGGTACCCTATTCCAGCGAACGAGGGTATTATTACTTTCCGGGTCGCGCCGCACCCAGAGAAGTAACATCTTTACCCGGTGGACGAATTGAGAGAGACCCAGTACTGGCCAACCTTGCCCAGTATGTCATCGCTCAAGAGCGTTTGACCTAGCGAGTAATGGGTTATCTCCAGAGCCTCGCCGATTTGAATCCTCAGATCGCCATTGGCAGACCGCTGAGGCCCGACCAGGAGAGGCGCATCCATCGACTAGTCAATTCGCTTCCCCCGATAGAAGAAAAGTGTGCCCCAGTACCAGAGACGTTTTCTCAGGACCCTGTCCACTTACCGTTTTTCATTGTAGACGTTACTGCTATGTTCATTGCCCCAGCAATTATGTATGTGTTGCAACTCAAGCGTTGTGTCCTAAATCTGTGCAGTGAAATAAAATTTTTAGTTTTGATTAATATGAGTGGTTTTTACTGCGGTAAATTTTTATTAACTGTTTTCACTCTCGGTGATTTCTGAAGTGAGATTTTTTTCCTTGAGTTGTCGCGGCATATATCTCTTCACGACATAGATTTTTATTCGCGCGGCACCACAGCAGACTCACAATCGCAACCACTCGACCTCATGCACTAGTGCTAATGCACATACACATGTTACACCTAACTGATCATCTCTGAAGGAGAGGTTAGTGGGAGATCACTCGGGTACAAGTTGCCTCCAGCACACTGACAACAGTTAGCGCCCGGCACCGCACTTAATACTCATGATCACCACCATTGCGAAGAGCTAACACTCGAGCAGCGGCATCACGACGATCATCGAGGACCATCACGCACAGGAGCACGGAGAACCCCAGCAACGCCGCCAGCCCTCCGCACATCAAGACCACGTACCAGTCCGGCATCACCTCCGCCATTAGAGCCTCGTCTCCAGCTCCTGCAAACAGAAATGTAGGAGGAGGAAGGAGAAGGAGAAGCGAGGCCAGGTGTGAGGAAGAAGAAGGAGCACTGCGGTCATTATATAGCTCGAGATCGGTGTACGGTGGGCGAGGTCCACCAGCACCACTCGTCGCTCGATCGCCGGTGTTCGGAGATGAATCCGCGAGCAAAGGCCGACCAAGACTGCTCATGAGGTGAGTGCACGCTGCACCGACAGCTAGCACGCCGCACACTACCGCAGTACGGCCTAGACGCCCTACACGCTAGACGTCACCAGAGGTAGAAGAAGAGGCCGACAGTGGGCCCCGGGTCCACCTACCAGCCAGAGGGAGCACTGTGCTCTCTGGTACGACCAACGTATTTTAGAAATTTAGAATTTATTCTAAATTTATAGCGTAGAAATCCCTCATTTTCCCCAAATCATGGATTTTTCCACGCAGCACCAACATTCCACACTGTACTTTTACACCACTTATCTCCCTCTCACTGTAGCCCCATTTTATTGCATGAGTAGGATGGTTATTTTTGTGATATGGCTGTGATGGTAGGAGTAATTTTTTTCAAAATAGCCCTTAGCAAATCTCGAGGACGAGATTTTTCTTGAGGGGGTAGTGTTGTAACACCCCAAAAATTTAACCATGAATTGTTTATGAAAATTTTTGCCAGGAGATTAAAAAATTTACCTTCTGGGTTTTTTTTTTGATTTCAGAACCTCTCTTTCTTTGATATTGTGGAGTTTTTACCTCAAGTGGAAACCTTCCAAAAATATTATTGGACTTGTATACTCTCTCAATAAAACAATTCTTTATCAGTGGATCTATTTGCATAATTGTTTTCCTGAGCTTTATTTGTTTAAAATGATTTTTCATAAAAAAAATTAAAGCCTCTTTTTCACTGCAACCATTTGATAAATGCATTTAAAATTTTCACCAAAATTTGGGGATGTCATGTGGTGTTTTTAAATCACTCTGATGCAAAAATATCTTTTACTCATTGAGATTTTAAGCTCTACCCTTAATTTTCAAAACTGGTCCAGTTGGTAAAATTGGACTACAACCTATTTAAATATTTCTTGAAAACTTCCACCAAAATTTGAGGATGCTAGTTGGAGTATATTAATCATTTTTGTTCAAAAACCCACTGGTGTTCTTTGAAAAATTTGAGCATATCATCCTCTTTTGCTCTCTGGGCCAGATTGGCTTTTTCTACTACACCCCTTATTTATTTTGCTCTGGTGCCCATGAGCTTTTTCCTGCTTATAGTCCTCCCTACCAAACCCTTAAGTCCAGAAGAATGGGTCCATTTGAGTACTTTTGGTCCATGAAATGATAGCCTCTAGTTTCTGTCCATAATTGGTTCTCTCAAAAACTTGCACTAACAAGTTTCTAGTCTTGACCAACTAACCTTGCCACCACCACCTAAACCTAAAGAGACTATGATCTGGAGATTTTGGCCACCCCAAGAGTTGCCTAGATGCCCTTAGCATTTTGTCAAACACTTTGTGTGCATAGCCAGTTCTGGCATGATTTTTCGTCTACATGATGAGCTTGATCCTCTGACCCTTCAAGCTTGTCCACTAAGCTCCTAGCTAACCCGAATCCAAGCCTGCTAACCCCCAGCCTCACCCTAGCCCTCAAGCACGATCTGGCATTGCGTCGAGCACATAGCGTGCGTGCTCTGGGCGTGCCCAGAGCGCACGTTTTGCACGCGCGCGCCGCCCATCCGTTGCATCGTGCCCCTAGCCTTTGCTCGCTCAAGAAGGCCGCGCCCACCTCGTCCACTCACTCAAGACCCTCCAGTTGCCTCGAGGCTCCGAAGACTGTCAGTCGTCGGGCCGTGGCTAGCGGCCACAGCGAGGCTTTCCGCTGTGGACGGCGCCGCCGAGCCACCCGCCAGCACCAGCTCGCCTCTTCAAAGAATGGGGAGCTTGTCGGAATGCGCCGACCAGCCCCAATCACCTCCACGCCGCCCTGCTGCAACAGGACGGCGGTTCACCGGCGTCCTTATCCACGGCCGTGGAACCGACCTAGCTATACTATAAATGGTGACCCCCGAGCTCTTCCAAACCCCTAGGCAGCCTCAAATCATCCTCCTAGAGTCCCCCTAGCCCGCAATCGACGGAGGGAGGCCGTCTTCCTCGCCTCCGGCCAGTTCGGCCACCGCCACGTTCCAGTCCCGCTCGTCGTAACCAGGGCCTTCCCCGTCCATCCCATACCACCACCCGACTCCACATGGTCTTGCGGAGCCGCCCAAACCCTCATCTTCAATGGAGAGCCACCATAGCCTAGACCCCCAAAACCTCCCGAAGCCACCTCCGCCGCGGAGCTCCCCGCCGGCGCCTCCCCTCGTCCCACCTACCTAACAGCCAACGGGAGGACCGCCCTTGGCTGGCGGATCCATCCCTCGCCTCAAGTTCTCATGGGATCCGCTGTCACGGCTGCCGTCGATTGCCATAGTTCCGCCTCCGCTCGGGCAGAGGAGAAATGAGGGAAGGATGACTGGTCAAACATGACTAGTGGGCCTGAGGGACCCAATGTCAGTGACCACGAACCGGTCCACGCTAGATTAAGTGAAGACGTAAACCCAGAGTACGCCTTCGACGTGTGTTTATTTCGAAAAGTTTTTCCTTTTTCCGGTTTTATTTAAAAATAGAATCTTGACCAAACTTTGACTGGCTATAATTTTTAAATGTTACTCCAAATGAGTTGATTCTTTTCTCCTACCTTCCTCAAATTTTGGCTAGTTTATTTTCATATTTATTTGAAAAAAATTCAGACAACTTTTCTGTACTGTTTTGAAACTATGGGTTAATTTGAATATTTTCAAAAATAGGATTTTGAAGAAGAAGAAAACTTTCAAAAGTTTTAGGATGCACCCTGCCTCTCCACAACTTGAAGGAAAGTATTCTCAAATCTGGCATAACATTTTTGTGTATTGTTTGACACGATTACAACACCACCTTGACGTGGAGTATTTGTTATTTTATGTGATGATATGATCATACTCTGGAGTGCATAATGAATGTTCCTTGCTGTTGGAATGGGTATGCTTGTGATGGTAATCATCCTCGTATGCCTTTCGTGCCTACCGGAAGGGAGCCGGGTAAGCCACTGTCTTGGGTAGACATGAGCTTGTCTCTAATTCCTCGTTGAGACGATTGTGTCCGGTATGGCATGATGAGGTATGACGAGTAGTGATTCCGTCTGTTGGTTGAAATATATTTTTTATGCTAATCATGCAGGGAACACTTAAACCTCCTGAGTCGGCCGTAGATCGAGTGTTGTTCAGTTAACCCCCATACTTGTTTCGTACTACCACTTGTCCCTGCCATTGGTAGGGTACGGTTCAGTAAGTTGTCAACCCCTTTCTAGCACGCACCATACAGAGAGGCCATGGTGGAAGATACCAGCTGCATCCGGTAGGCATACCACCTGGTCCGAGGGCATGGGTGTTTCCGGTTGTATCCGCGGGGGTAGCTCCCCTAGTTTGCGCGCGTGATAAATTTTGTGATCCCATGCTACTCGAGGTTGTAGCCTCCCCACTTATAGTTTTACTTAATAGGTGTCATGGGTGATTCCAGACACTGTTGAGTTAGGCTGGTGTGTGCGGTTAGGTGTGTTTTCAATCAAAAGACCACAGACGGAATTAGTCCCGATGGACTAAAGGAATCCGTTACCCGTGGGTAAAGAGCACACCCTCTGCAGAGATTATATCTATTCGAATAGCCGTGTCCATGGTTAAGGACTATAGTCTGGATTGGGTCAAGTGTCGATCTTAGTGTCGGTCTTCGGAGGAGGAACTGCTAAACCCGAACATGGCTCATGACTTGTGACTTATGTTGATTATGATTATTATTATTATGGACTAACCCCTTGTATTATTTGAATTATTGAGTATCCCTGGGACGGTTCTACCTCCTGGATATTCACCGTTGCCCTTTATGTGGTGTCGCTCAGACGCCCGAGTGTGGCCTGCTTGTCACTTATTTACTTTATAAGCCCTTTATGTGGTGTCGCACAGACGCCCGACTGTGGCACGTTTTTTACATATTTCACTTATGAGCCCTTTATGTGGTGTCGCTCAAACGATCGACTGTGGCCTGCTTGTCACTTATTTACTTTATAAGCCCATTATGTGGTGTCGCACAGACGCCCGACTATGGCATGTTTGTTACATATTTCACTTATGAGGCCTTTATGTGGTGTCGCTCAGACACCCGACTGAGGCATGCGTTATGTTATTATCCTTTCGAGGCGTCGCCTCAAACACCCGATCAGTGCATTCTATTTCTACTCTCTGATTGCATAATCATATTCTATATGAATAACTTGCTTAAGTGCATCATGGATTTTATTTTATGACTGACGTTGTGATCATAGAATATTTCAGTGCATGGTTATCATTTGTTATGTTATACCCGTGTTCATAATGTTTGCGAGTACATTCAAAGTACTCTCTGGCTTGTCCCTGGCTATTGTCTTGGCCAGATTCCTTGCATGGAGAGGAGCGTTGCGATGACAGTCCCGGAACCTACGCAATGATGATAGCAGCCTCGCGAAGATAGGAGTTATCCTGGTTAGCTATTTCGGTGGGAAATGGAGTCCCATAGACGCAGATGAACCACAAACTGCTTCCGCCATCAGCCACTAGAAACCATTTGTTGTACTCATAGGCCACAATGGTATTGTACTACATTTTTTGTACTTTGCTTGGAATTTCTGTATCAAGTTGGTGCCCCATCAGCTAACAGTAATCCTGGGGATGATGAGCACAAGGGCCATTTTCTGGGAAATTAATATCCCGAAATCCGGTCCTGACAGTCTTCCCCGGCTCCGCGTCGTCCCCTTCCTAGGCCTCGCCGTCGTCCACCGCCCTGGTGCTCTCGGCGCGGCGTGGTCAACGTGGTCAAGGAACGACTTCCATCAGACATGGACTGTACGTGGAGAGGTCGATACCGGGTCCACGGCCGCAGCAAGGAAGTGCCTCCTTATTACGCCGCAAAATAATTATTCCTCCACCGACAATGGGACCCACCGGACGGGCCACCATATTTCATGAAAAAATGTTTCTCGATCGCTGGGACCCACCAGCTACACCTTCGCATGCAAGGAAGTGCGCCCAGGCAAAAAATAACAAAACGATTCGCTTCTCGACCGGCTGGGACCCAGCCTACATCTTCGCAGTAAGGAAGTGCTCGATACCGACCCACCTGGTCGAAGCGTACGTAGTGTTGTCATTCTGGTCGCGAACGTGTACGTATATATATATATTGGTGGATGTAGAGGCGCGTAGGTGTCGTAGTAGAGGCGCGCACGTAGCAAATACACGTACGTACATACGGGCAGGGTCTCGAACGCCTACTCGCGCATACGTACATGGCTGGGTCGGAACGGACAAACAACGTCGTCGTCGTGTTCATGGGGAGGCAACGGAATGCGTCGTGTTCATGGGGAGGCAACGGAATGCGTCGTGTTCTTCTGGAGGCAATGGAACGCGTGGGAGCCAACCGGCTGGGTCGGAACGGGATGCGTGGTCGTGTTCATCGGGAGGACTTGGACGCAACAGGCGATGGAAACATGGCCTGGCGTACCGCACAACGGAGGAAACGACCTTGCGTTCGACCGACCACGTTCGAAACGGGATCCTGTTCATTAGGAGGGGTCTGGCGTACCGCAAAACGGAGGAAACAGACCTCCTACGGTCGAAACGGGGGTTCTGTTGATCAGGAGGGGTGTGGCGTACCGCAAAACGGAGGAAACAGACCTCCTACGGTCGAAACGGGGGTCCTATTGATCGGGAGGGGTGTGGCGTACCGCAAAACGGACGAAATGGACATCCTACGGTCGAAACGGGGGTCTTGTTCATCGGGAGGGGTGTGGCGTACCGCAAAACGGGACTCCACGGGATACTGTCCATCTCCACCGTCGACCTCCTCTAGCCTCCACGGGCTACGGTGGACCTCCTCCAGCCTCCACGGGCTCCTGTTCATCCAGCCTCCACCGCGCGCTACTCCACCGCCATCGCTCAACCACCCTCCACGGGCACCCTCCACCATCTACTATTCATCCAGCCCTCCACACCACGGGGTCTGTTCAACCACCCTCCACGGCCACCTCCACCGCTTCATCGCTCATCCAGCCCTCCACACGACGGGTTCCTGTTCATCCAGAGGCAACGCCACCGCCATCGCTCATCCAACCCCCCGCAACACTCACTGCTCATCCAATCGATCGGCTTCGCTTAGCAGCAGTAGCAAAGGAATCGCCGATCGGCTTCGATTAACAGCCATCGATTGATTGCTCGGGTTCAAGAACGCCAGAGTTCGCAAAGGTAATCGCCGGGTTCGCAGAGCCCAACGCCTCGCTTCGGGTTCGATTAACGCCGCACACACGCTGCAGACGTCGACGAGAGTAACGCGCATCGCTCTGCCCCCAACCTCCCACCGTAACCGGCAACTCCCGAAATTTTCCTCCCCACGCTTCTACCACAGTTTTTCCGTCATGGACGGCCCAAAGAATGTCATGCAGCTGCGTCTCCGGCCCGCCCAGACGAAAAGCCCATTTTCTGTCATGCTTTTTGTCATAGAAGTAGGAGCCCACCACATCTATGATGATACCGGGTTTTGTCACAATTATCGTCATAGAAGTGTCATATGTATGACAGAAAAAAATTCGTTCGGCCCAAAATGTCACGGATGTGTCTTTTTTTGTAGTGTACTAACTCTTGCATAAAAGTAAAAGATAGACCCTTCGCAGAGGGAAGCAAGGATCGATTTGGAGAGGTGCCAAATCTCGAAGCTAAAACAGAGATGAAAATAACTTTGAGAGGTATGCATTCATTGTCAACATAACGACCAAGAGTTCCCAATATCTTCCATACTAGATACATTATAGGCGGTTCCCAAACAGAAAGGTAAAGATTTTACTCCCCCTCCACCAACAATCACACACCACGGCTTGTCCTAAACAACGGTGTCGGTGGGAAACGACACCTATGGGATCACAAGAATCCGTACTACGGTAGCCGGGGCGCGGGGTTGTGAGAAGAGCAGGGTTAGCAGTCAACACAAGGATCATTTACCTAGGTTCGGGACGCGAGGATGCGTAATACCCTAGTCCTGCTTTGGTGTGCATTTGAGAGAGTTCTTGAGCTGTCGAACTAGCTATGGTGGCTGCGTAGTTCAAAAGAGTCGAATCCCTCTCTAGCATGCCATGGGCCTCCTTTTATAGTTGAAAGGGGCTGCCCCAGTGGCACACAGGAGGTGGAAAGGCCTACAGTGCTGCGAGCGCTCTCGTTACAGGACAAGACGCATTTAATGCGTAGCTTAGGTGTCCCTTAGCTTTATTGGGGACGGGAACGAGGCCCGTCCCATCCGTTGTCCCCTCGCCTTGCTTCGACACGTGCCCAGGCCAGTGGTGCATGTGGCGCCATTTAGGCAGGCAGTCAGCTGAGGTGGTACAGTGGTAGGGTCTTCACGAAGATCTGCATGCCACCACACAGGAGCTTGCTGAGTTGGCGTAGAGGCCGCCCGTCACCACGCAGGTGCCGACCCAACTAGTTGAGCTAGCAGCTGCTTGGGGACGGTGGGGGAGTCTTGGTCGACGTGGGCCTGGCTGTGGCCCTGCTGACACCCTCGGCAAGGGCCTTGCCGGGGGCCCAGCAAGGGTCTTGCCGTGGCGTTGCAGTCGTCCCCGGCAAGGCGCTTTTCGGGAGTCTTGTGGATCTCCTCGGCAAGGATCCCGCTGAGGGTCGCCGTCTTCTGGTTCTCATCTGATCTCATATCTCTAAGGTCTTGACAAAGATTAGCATGCTACCACGGATGTGCCTCCCGAGCCCAAGTTCCAATGTGGTTGGTTGAGTTGGAACCCGTGGGCTCAAGGGTGGCTCGCTCGGTTAGCATCGGGCAAGTTGCCCCGACAAGGCTCTTGCCGGGGCCGCGGATGCTGCCCCAGCAAGGGACTTGATGGGGGAGTCCACCTCGCCCTCTCGCTCTTTGGTATCTTTGGTGTTGGTGTTGCCTTGTCCATCTTGTGCTTCGGCTTCTCTCTGGCTCCCCTCCTCTGCCCTGCTTAGTGTAGTCGTGGCGCGCGGCTCCGACTGCCCGTGCACAAGTAAATGGGTACAAAGGTGTGCCCCTACTCTTGTACACCGACAGGAGCCCCCGGGCCTGGGCCACACATAAGCGTGGCACGTTGTTGGGCCAGGCCCAAAACGGTGCGCGGGCAGGCGGGGCAGATTTTCACCGCAGTAACTCTTCGTCCGCTGCGCTTCACAACAACCCGTGTTGCACGCGCAACGTGGGGGGGTCATGCGTGACGTGGGGGGCATGCGTGGGGCGGTTCCCGCACGCATGTGTCACGTCGAATTTAATGGGAAAGGAGGCGGCCCGCGCATTCCCCATAAAAAGGAATAACCGTGGGCGCGCTGCTCACTTTACTCCCTGTGCCTTCTTCAATCTCGGAGTCGTCGCCCCCTTCTCCTTCCTACCTATGCTTTCGCTTTTGCTCACCATTGTTGCGTCTCCGCCGTCTTCTGTCTCTTGCTCCCCCCAGCCGCCAT
The DNA here is from genome assembly GCA_021605145.1 of Aegilops bicornis. Taxonomy (NCBI): domain Eukaryota; kingdom Viridiplantae; phylum Streptophyta; class Magnoliopsida; order Poales; family Poaceae; genus Aegilops; species Aegilops bicornis. The sequence continues at coordinate 551,788,243 of CM038672.1, read as the reverse complement.
GGCGCCCAAATCCACCAAGGGCAAGGGCGTGGCCAAGGACGCCGGAGCGACGGAGCCGCTGGAGAGTGCGCTGGCCGTCAAACCCCTGTAGGGGGTGCAAACGGGGGGAGAGACGACGGGGCATCCAGACACACACGTCATCCCCGCCAATTGCGCCGAGGCCGCCCCAAATCGGTACCCTTTCTTCGTCGACTACTTCTCCTGCGGGCTCTGTCCCCCTTTCTGCTATTTCTTCAGCGACGTCATGCACACCGATGGCTTCCAAATTTTGGATTTTACTCCAAATGCCGTGGCATACATGGCTCTTTTCGCGCACCTCTAGGAGGGATTCGCCGGGGTGCATCCCAACACGATGCTCTTCCGCCACTACTTCTCCAGTCGGATCCAACCGGGGGGCGCCATTTCCGGTTGCGTCACCTGGATCCCAAGGTCCAAGGGGGCGTACCCGTAGGGCGCCATGAAGGAGAGGTGGGAAGAATGGCGGGGCTGGTGGTGCTTGATTGAGGAGAAGGACCTGCCGGACTTTTGCCGGGTCCGCAACGTGCCTCCTATTCGCCTGGCGACTGGAGCGACGTCGATGCCGACGACGTGAAGCTCACGGTCGCCACCACCAGGATCCTTCGCCTTACCGAGGCCGGGCTCACCCTTGAGATGATCGGGGCAGATTTCATCCGCCGACTAATCGCTCCGCTGGGTAACAAGGGGAGGCCGACCTCGATCTTTACGAACACCGCAGACATCATGAGGCTTCGCCCCGGCCTCGACCATAACTTCACGGTGATGGGGCACGCCCACTTCTGCCAGCGACTCTTCCAGCTTGACATGAACCGCGATGGCGAGGTCGAGCGGACCGGCAAGGCCGCGAGGGCCGCCGTGAGGGCCGCCGCGAAGGCCGGCAAGGTCGCCAATGGGCCCTTGTTCAAGTTGCTAGTAGGAGTGGTTCCGCTGAGCAACAACTCATGTCGGACCGACATTATCGCCATGATGCCGGATTTCAACGCGCACAGCCTTGACCCGAGCTGGGTCGAGCCGGAGGAAATTCAAGTGCAGGAGTTCTTCGACACCTTGCACGAGGGGTAAGTCACCGCCGAGCCGTAGCTCAACATGACACCACCCAGGTAGAGCTGGACTACATTGCTGCCAGGGCGATGGAGGCGAAGCTTGCCGAGGAGGCCGGCAGCGCCGGTGGCGTGGAGGACAAGGCCGTGGCGGAGGCGGAGGAGAAGGAGCTCGCCCAGTGGGCGGAGCCCGCTAGGGAGGTCAGCAGCGCCGGCACCAGGGCTCCTCTCGTCGAGGAGGTGGTCGACAAGTCGTCGGAGGAGGAGGCTGAGGCTGTTGACCCTCCGGTCACGGGGAGAAGGCGAGTCTTGCGGCGGGCCACTTCCAACGAGCCAGTACGGCCCGTCAAGGCCGCACGGCGGCCAAAGTCCCTGGAGGAGTCCGCGCGTCAGGCGAGAGCCGTGGCGGCAAAGAAGGTCGTCAAGGTCGCGGTGGCGAAGAAGAAGGCATCCGCCTCCTCTTCATCCAAGCGTGCGCAGACTCCACCCTCCTCCCCTCCTCCGGCAGACGTCGACGCAGGGGTCACCTTCAACTTCGGGTCCCTCAGCCAAAGGAAGAAGTGGAAGGCAACAGAGGAGGAGGTGGATGACGAGTAAGTTTCTTACTCTTTTCTATCATCTCCGTCTCCTCAATCTGTACCGCTTGTCTTGACTTGTTTTCATCTTTGCAGGGATGCGGAGACGCTGGCCTAGAGGGTGAAGATGGCCAAAGCCTCGGCGGGCGATCAGCCCCCGACGGGTACTTCGAGGGCACCACTGGTGGTAATGAGCAGCCCGGATAGCAGCCCCCCAGCACAGCCCCCAGCGTAAATTCATCTTTCACCCCTCGTCAACATGTGTTGGGGGGCACGATCTCCTGGTGCTGACCTTGCCGTAGTCGCAGGAGGAGGACAATAGCAGGAGGAGCCACAGAGGGCTAGCCCTAACACGCTGCCCCCATCGACCACGCCACCCTGAGGGGAGTCCCCGACAAGGGCGCCAAGCACCGAGCCCATGCACACGGAGGAGGGGGAGGAGAACTCGGGCGCCGGTGGCTTTGCCTCGGCACCCAATGTTGGCGGGGAGGGGACCTCTGCTCCCCGGCCCGGCACTGGTAAGCCCCTCGCCTTTCGTCCTTGTTCTTTTTTTTCTCCTTGCTGATTCTTGGTCTTGGCTTTGTCTCATTCCCTTCTTGGTGTCCAGATCTTCCATTGGCGGACCTGGAGGACATAGACACCATCATCGAGGACGTCGCCAATGACCCAGCGGCAGAGGCTGAGAAGGTCTCTGCCGAGGAGTCCATCAAGGGTGCTGCCGAAGATGCCGCCAAGGGGCCTGCCGGGGAGCCCGACACGGGGCCTGCCGGAGAGGCCGGCAAGGCCGCCACCGAGGAGGAGGTGGTCGATGACCAGCCTTCCTCCTCTGCTGCCTCTGGCTCTGTCAGGTATTTGAGGGTGACCGACGACCTCTTCGTCCACGTCCCAGGGGCGTCCAGCTCTAGGGCGCCCATCGAGGGAGTGGTGTTCGACGAAGAGGTGCTTGCCACCGCCGGCCTCGAGGTTGTCGATGAGCCGAGCGCCGGTGGCGACAGCTCTCAGGAGGAGTGGCTTCTCCAGGCCATGGGCGCCAATTTCCGGAAGCTCCACGTGCTCCACCGCACCCGCCTGGACAAGGCCAAGTCCACGATGGCAACGGTGGACAAGGCGGAGGCAGACCTCAAGGTGCGCATCGCCAAGGCGCAGACTTGGTTCCGCCAAGCTAGCGAAGAGCTGAAGGCCGCCCAGGGCGAGCTGGCCAAGCGGGACGTGGAGCTCACCATGAAGCTGCCCGACATCGAGAAGGCCCAGGAGACGGGGGAGGTCTTGGCCGCTGCAGCCGAGGCCGCTCGGACATAGCATCAGGCAGCGTTGAACTCCCAGGAGGAGGACCTCGCTGATACGTCTCCGTTGTATCTACTTTTCCAAACACTTTTGCCCTTGTTTTGGACTCTAACTTGCATGATTTGAATGGAACTAACCCGGACTGACGTTGTTTTCAGCAAAATTGCCATGGTGTTATTTATGTGCAGAAACAAAAGTTCTCAGAATGACCTGAAACTCCACGGAACTTATTTTTGGAAAATATTAAAAATACTGGAAGAAGAATCCACGTCAGGGGGGCCTCCACCTGTCCATGAGGGTGGGGGTCGCGCCTGCCCCCCTGGGCGCGCCCCTGCCTCGTGGGCCCCCTGACACTCCACCGACCTCAACTCCAACTCCATATATTCGTGCTCGGGGAGAAAAAAATCAAAGAAAAATATTCATCATGTTTTACGATACGGAGCCGCCTCCAAGCCCTAAACTCTCTCGGGAGGGCTCATCTGGAGTCCGCTCGGGGCTCCAGAGAGGGGAATCCGTCGCCGTCATCATCATCAACCATCCTCCATCACCAATTTCATGATTCTCACCGCCGTGCGTGAGTAATTCCATCGTAGGCTTGCTGGATGGTGATGGGTTGGATGAGATTTATCATGTAATCGAGTTAGTTTTGTTAGGGTTTGATCCCTAGTATCTACTATGTTCGAGATTGATGTTGCTATGATTTTGCTATGCTTAATGCTTGTCACTAGGGCCCAAGTGCCATGATTTCAGATCTGAACCTATTATGTTTTCATGAATATATGTGAGTTCTTGATCCTATCTAGCAAGTCTATAGTCACCTACTATGTGTTATGATCCGGCAACCCCGAAGCGACAATAATCGGGACCACTCCTGGTGATGACCATAGTTTGAGGAGTTTATGTATTGACTATGTGTTAATGCTTTGGTCCGGTACTCTATTAAAAGGAGGCCTTAATATCCCTTAGTTTCCGCTAGGACCCCGCTGCCACGGGAGGGTAGGACAAAAGATGAAATGCAACTTCTTTTCCATAAGCACGTCTGACTATATTTGGAATACATGCCTACATTACATTGCTGAATTGGAGCAAGTTCTGTGTCACCCTATGTTATTATTGTTACATGATGAACCGCATCAGGCATAATTCTCCATCACCGATCCAATGCCTACGAGCTTTTCACATATTGTTCTCCGCTTATTTACTTTTCCATTGCTACTGTTACAATCACTACAAAACCCCAAAATATTACTTTTGCCACTGTTACCGTTACTTCCATATTACTTTGCTACTAAATACTTTGCTGCAGATATTAAGTTATCCAGGTGTGGCTGAATTGATAACTCAGTTGCTAATACTTGAGAATATTCTTTGGCTCCCCTTGTGTCGAATCAATAAATTTGGGTTGAATACTCTACCCTCGAAAACTGTTGCGATCCCCTATACTTGTGGGTTATCAAGACCATTTTCTGGCGCCGTTGCCGGGGAGCATAGCTCTATTCTTTGAGTCACTTGGGATTTATATCTGCTGGTCACTATGAAGAACTTTAAAGACACGAAAACAAAACTTTATCCCTCAACTACGAGGGGAGGTAAGGAACTGCCATCTAGCTCTGTACTTGATTCACCTTCTGTTTTGAGTAAGCTTGCGACACCTATTCCTACTTCTGCTATTAATTCCGATATGTCGCATGTTATTGATGATGCCACTTCAGCTATACATGATACTTATGATGAAACTACTTATATGCTTGATACTATTGTGCCACTTGGTGAATTTCTTGATGAAGAACTTGCTAGGGCTAGAGAGAATGAAATTATTAAAACTGATAATATTGATGAAAGTGATGATGAAGACTCGTCCCCTAATAAATATGAATTACCTGTTGTTCCTGAGTGTTATGTTATGGATGAAGAAGCTGCTAGAGCTATTTTAGCTTGCAATGATAGATATGATCTTAAGAAGTTATTAGCTAAATGGAAGCAGCAATCTCTTAATGCTAGAATGAAACCTGACCCTGCTTTTGCTACTTCACCTATCTGTGTTACTGATAAGGATTATGAATTCTCTGTTGATCCTTCTATAATTACTTTGGTTGAATCTGATCATTTTTATGGCTATGAATCTGAAACTGTTGTGGCACATCTTACTAAATTAAATGATATAGCCACCCTGTTCACTAATGATGAGAGAACTCGCTACTTTTATATCCTTAAAATATTTCTGTTCTCATTAAAGGGTGATGCTAAGATATGGTTTAATTCTCTTGATCTTGGTTGTGTGCGTAGTCCCCATGATATAATCTATTACTTCTCTGCTCAATATTTCCCTGCTCATAAGAAACAAGCTGCTTTAAGGGATATATATAATTTTGTGCAAACTGAAGAAGAGAGTCTCCCACAAGCTTGGGGGAGGCTTCTCACATTACTTAATGCTTTGCCTGATCATCCTCTTAAGAAAAATGAAGTACTTGATATCTTTTATAATAGACTAACCGATGCTTCCAGAGATTACCTGGATAGTTGTGCTGGTTCTGTTTTCCGGGAAAGAACACAGGATGAAGCTGAGATTCTATTGAATAATATGTTGACCAATGAAAATAATTGGACACTTCATGAGCCAACCCTTGAGCCTATTTCTAAACCAACTCCGAAGAAGAGGGGTGTTCTATTTCTCAGTCCTGAAGATATGCAAGAGGCAAAGAAATCTATGAAAGAAAAAGGTATTAAAGCTGAAGATGTTAAGAATTTACCTCCTATTAAAGAAATACATGGTCTAAATTTACCGCCAGTTGAAGAAACATATGATCTTAGTCCTTCACCTATTGAAGAAACTCATGGTCTTGATAACCCGACACAAGTAGTAAAGGTAAATTCTGTCTATAGATATGATAAAGCTGAAATTCCTCCGACTAAGTTTGCTAGCCAATGTTTGGATGAATTTGATAACTTTATGGTTAAGCAAGAAGATTTTAATGCTTATTTTGATAGATAATTAAAACAAAGTGCTTATATGTCTAGAGTTAAAGGTGAACTTAAACTCATTAGTAAACATGCTTCTATGGTTACCACTCAAGTAGAATAAGTACTTAAAGCTCAGAATGATTTGCTCAATGAATTGAATAGTAAGAATAATGATTATGCTGTTAGAGTGGCTACTAGAATTGGTAAGATGACTCAGGAACCTTTGTATCCTGAAGGCCATCCTAAGAGAATTGAGCAAGATTCTCAGAGAAATAATTTAGATGCACCTAGACATTCTAAAAGGAAGAAAAAGAAAAATGATAGGACTTTGCATGCTTCTAGTGAACCTATTGTTGAACCACCTGAGAATCCAAATGATATTTCTATTTCTGATGTTGAAACACAATCTGGTAATGAACATGAACCTAATGAAAATGATAATGTTCATGATGATGCTCAACTTAGTAATGATAATGATGTAGAAATTGAACCTGTTGTTGATCTTGATAACCCACAATCAAAGAATCAACGTTATGATAAGAGAGACTTTGTTGCTAGGAAGCACGGTAAGGAAAGAGAATCTTGGGTTCAGAAACCCATTCCTTTTCCTCCCAAACCATCCAAGAAAAACGATGATGAGGATTTGGAGCGCTTTGCTGAAATGATTAGACCTATCTTTTTGCGTATGCGATTAACTGATATGCTCAAAATGAATCCTTATGCTAAGTATATGAAAGAAATTGTCACTAATAAAAGAAAGATACCGGAAGCTGTAATTTCCACCGTGCTTGCTAATTACACTTTCAAGGGTGGAATACCTAAGAAACTAGGAGATCCAGGAGTACCAACTATACCCCATTAAAAGAAACTATGTTAAAACTGCTTTATGTGACCTTGGAGCCGGTGTTAGTGTTATGCCTCTCTCTTTATATCATAGACTTGACTTGGATAAGTTGACACCTACTGAAATATCTTTGCAAATGGCTGATAAATCAACTACTATACCTGCTGGTATTTGTGAGTATGTGCCTGTTGTAGTTGCAAACATTACCATTTTAACGGACTTTGTTATTCTTGATATTCTCGAGGACGATAGTACGTATATTATTCTTGGAAGACCTTTTTTGAATACTGCAGGGGCTGTTATTGATTGCAACAAAAGCAATGTCACTTTTCATGTTAATGGTAATGAGCATACGGTACACTTTCCGAGGAAACAACCTCAAGTATACAGTATCACTTCTATTGGAAAAATTCCATCGATTATTTTTGGAGGTTTTGAATTTCCTCACCTACTGCCAAGAAGAAATATGATATTCTTATTATTGGGGATGTGCATATCCCCGTTGAGGTAACATAGTGTTAGTCAAAATTTCTCCGGTTCCATGTTATTCAGAATGAGTTTGTTAACAAGACTTGATCAACCTTGTTAGTGGATTCCTTTTGATGAGCATGAGATGGATGAAACTAGAAGGCACAACCTTCTGTACCCTCCTTTTACCTTCTGTTATTTAGTTCAAATAAAGCAAAAATAGTATTTTCCTGTCTGTTTTCTAAATTATTCGTGCATTATAAAAATACCCCGAAAATAAAATTTCTCCAAATGCCCTGCCAATTTATTATGATTTTTTTCTGGAATATTTGAGAATATCTGGCACTGAGAACATAGGAGTGGGAGCAAGCACCTGGCCATGAGGGTCCAGGGCGCGCCCACCCCTACAGGGCGCGCCCCCTGCCTTGTGGGCCCATGGTGGCTCCCCTCCACTTAATCATGCACCCACACACTTCTTCTTCCTCCCAAAAAAATCAGCATTCAGCTCAAGCACGAGTTCTAACTCATTTTGCTGCGATTTTCGATCTCCTTGTTAAAAGCGCCTCTCACAAAACTGCTTTGGGAGATTGTTCTTTGGTATGTGACTCGTCCATTGGTCCAATTAGTTTTTGTTCTAGAGCTTTATTCATTGCAAATTTGTGCTGCTTAGGTGACCATGTTCTTGAGCTTGCATGTCAAATTTATATGGTTTGAAGTAGTTCTAATGCATGATATAGTCTCTAGGCACTTGTTGGAGTAGTTTCTACCAATTTTGTTGAGTTTGGTTCACTTTTATTTCAAGATACTAACAACTTTCAGAAAATTTTCAGAGGAAGAAATATGTTTAAGAAAAATGTACCAAGGTGGTTCTTCAAGGAGGCAAGAACCCAGGCTTGCAATGCGTGATGCTGACAATGAACCACCAAGGGACGCTCCAGTGCGGCCTTGTGAATGGCCTTCAGAAGACTTTATGGATCGAGCGGGAATCAAGGAAGAATTTAACGCATATTTGTGTAACGCTGATCTTCTGAGCTTCGAGGAGGAACAGTGCTGTCAGTACCACTATCTCACTAGTTCCTTTGTGAGAACGTTTGAATTTTCATCTTCACGCAATTCTCAAACTGTCCTGTTTGATCTTTATGAAAAATCTTATACGATGGACTTAGAGGATTTTACCACTTCTTGGAAACTTCCACAATGGGGTAGTGCTAGTGAACCTCGTTAATCTGAATTTAGAGATTTTCTTGCTAGTATAACTGTGGGGGAATCTAGAGATATAGCACAAGGTACTATAGGGAGCATTCATTTTTCTGCTATACATTATTTCGCTCTCTTCATAGGTAGGTGCATAAATGGTAAAGATGAAGCATGTCATATGTGTGTCCCAGACCTCAGTGTTCTCAGGAGTGCTGTGTTAGGAGATAAATCTTATAATTTGGGAGCCATTGTTGCACGTAGGTTGCATCACAATAGATTTAATGGAGATTTATTTGGTGGAATTTATGCAACCCGCTTAGCTGATTTTCTTGGTGTAACCATACGTGATGATGATATTGAATTGCCTCCTACTTATCTAGATTTTAATGCTATGGTTCACGATCAGTTTGTCGAGAGGAATGAACCACCTCTCCAGTACCGACTAATCTTTGAAAGGCGTCACGCCGTCAGTACTGTTCTCCCTGCCCCTACTCTCTTTGACTTTCAGGCAAAGGGGAGACATTTTATAACCCGTTAGGAGGAAAATGAGTACGAAAAGAGGACGAGGGCAGCCCGCCTCCAAGCTGCAGCCCATGATGCAATAGCCGCTGCATCTCAGTACGACCCCGGCTATAACTATGGATATCCGCCGGGCCATCCGTGGCAATTAACCAACTGAGGCAAAAAGCTTAAGCTTGGGGAAGTACGTATTTCTCACCGACATTACATTTATGACCACACACTCATTGCTAGATGTCAGTGCTCATACTCTTTCCCTGTACTATCCATGTTAGTTTATTTTCCTTTTTTCTGCTTTCTTCTTGTGTGTTTGATAAACCTTAAGAAAAACCAAAAAAAAATTAGTTGTAGCTTTTAGTTAGTTTACTTTTCTTGCTGTAGTAGTAATAACTAAAAGAAAACCCAAAAATATTCCCATTCTTCTTTTGCTTGTTGGGAGCTTTCCCGTGTAAATAGTTTTATTTCTTTTCTATTCTTTGGGGTTCGATAGGAGAAGACCATATTGAAATTGTTGAAGTGGCTCTTATATACATTATTGTTGGTTTAACCAAGAGCCCATATTGCCTTGTCATCTCCTGTTCATGGAATGCTTGCAGATTCCAGCTTAGTCCAATGCACGTGCACTATTATTATTATTCACATCGTTCAGTCGTGCAAGTGAAATGCAATTATGATGATATATGATGGACTGGTTGAGATGAGAGAAGCTGGTATGAACTCGACCTCTCTTGTGTGTGTAAATATGATTAGTTCATCGTTCTTGATTCAGCCTATTATGAATAAACATGTTTGCAATGAGAATTAGAGATTATAGTTGCTTGTGCCATGCTTAATTATCTATGAGTTATAATGGTTTACCTTTCGTGCCAACATGCTATTAAAATGGTTGTGATGTGGTATGATAGGGTGGTATCCTCCTTTGAATGATTCAAGTGACTTGACATGGCACATGTTCACACATGTAGTTGAAACAAATCAACATAGCCTTCATGATATTTATGTTCATGGTGGATTATATCCTACTCATCCTTGCACTCAATGTTCATTAATTTTAATGCATGTTCATGACTGTTGTCGCTCTCTAGTTGGTCGCTCCCCAGTCTTTTTCTAGCCTTCACTAGTACTAAGCAGGAATACTGCTTGTGCATCCACTTCCATAAACCCCAAAGTTATTCCACATGAGTCCACTATACCTTCCTATATGCGGTATCTACCTGCCGTTCCAAGTAAATTTGTATGTGCCAAACTCTAAATCTTCAAATGAAATTCTGTTTTGTATGCTCGAATAGCTCATGTATCAACTAGGGCTATCCTTGTCTTCCATGTTTGGCGGGTTATTCTCAAGAGGAGTGGACTCCGCTCCTCACTCACGAGAAAATGGCTGGTCACCGGGATGCCCAGTCCCATGCTTTATGCAAATCAAATCAAAATAATTGCAAAAAAAATCTCCCCGGGACTGTTGTTAGTTGGAGGCACTTTCGTTGTTTCGAGCAAGCCATGGATTGATGCTTGTTCGTGGAGGGGAGTATAAACTTTACCATTCTGTTTGGGAACCGCCTATAATGTGTGTAGCATGGAAGATATCGCCATCTCTTGGTTGTTATGCTGACAATGAAAGTATGCCGCTCAAAATATTATTTATCTCTATTTCAAAATCGAGCTCTGGCACCTCTACAAGTCCGTGCTTACCTCTGCAAAGGGCCTATCTATTTACTTTTATGTTGAGTCATCACCCTCTTATTAAAAGCACCAGCTGGAGAGCACCGATGTCATTTTCATTCATTACTATTAGTTTCTATTGGGTATGACTATGACTGGATCTCTTTTACCATGAATTACAATGTTTAATCAGTCCTTGATCTTTAAAGGTGCTCTGCATTTATGTTTTGCAGTCTCAGAAAGGGCTAGCGAGATACCATCTTGTTATATCATATCATGATTGTTTTGAGAAAGTGTTGTCATCCGACATTTATTATTATTGCTCGCTAGTTGATTATGCCATTGATATGAGTAAACATGAGACCTAAGTGTTATTGTGAATATGGTTAGTTATAATCTTTGCTGAAAACTTGAATGCTGGCTTTACATATTTACAACAACAAGAGCAAACAAAGTTTGTAAAAGTTTTTCTTTATCACTTTAAGTTTATCAACTAAATTGCTTGAGGACAAAGAAAAGGTTTACTCGCGAAACGCGAGGCGGACCTCGACGCCAAACTCCGCGCCAAGGACGAAGAGGTGGAGAAGCTTGCCATGTAGCAGACCCAAGAGCTGGAGCGGAGGTACAGGGAGACGCTCGATGCCCAGGCTCTGGTTCACGCCGGCAAGGTGAAGGAGCTGGAGGTGGAGCGGAACAGGCTGAAGGAGCAGGCCCTAAAGCTGTAACAGGAGAAGGACACGCTCAACGGCGCCCTGACGGAGGCGCAGGGCGCGGCCGTCAGCAGGGCCGGGGAGCTCTCTGAGGCCAACAACTCCATCAAAGACCTCAGGCTGAAGCTGGAGGGCCTCGAGGAGATGCTCTCAGAGGCCAAGGCTCGGGAGGAGACCCTGGCCAAGGATCTGGAGGCCGAGAAGCTGCAGCGGAGGAACGAAGCCGCCAGCCACAAGGATTTCGTGGAGGGCGAGAATCGCTGGATCAGCCGCCTCGAGGACGTTGCCAGCAGGATCACCACGCTGCTGGCTACCATGGGGATGCCAAATATGAGGTATACCCCTGAGCGCAGCGGGACTACCAACGCCAAGCTCACCCTGTTCTTCGAGGGTGTTCTCGGGGCCCTGGAGCAGTTCCACTCCAATAGGGCGACTTCACTGGCCGACGAGAACCGAAGGCTTTGCCGGGGTGCCATGACCAAGGTCCTCACCAAGGTGGCGTACTGGAACCCCACCCTTGACCTCGACACCGCGGTGGAGAGCTTGCCGGAGGGCACTGACCTCGCGCCGCTCAACGAGCGTATCGAGCCCATCATCAGCCTCATCGACGGAACTCAAAGGGTGGAGGGCCCGCACCCCGTTTCTTCTTGCCACTGCTGGTTCATGACCAAGACAATTTCTATCTTTAGTTAGAACCGCGGAAACAATTTGATGTAATATAACTCTAAAGTACTCTTGATACAATGCATGTTATTTTCCTGTTCGATTTCCCTTTGTATGTCCACCCTATGTTAACCGGGTAGGCTTGCCGCGCGTAAACCCAGGGCGGCGTCTTGTGGACTGATCCCCATTGGCCTGCCAGGTGCGCTTGCTGCCGGGCAAACCACCTCACCGCCCTTAACGCGGACGCTCGACCTGTCGAGCTTGACTCGAGTCAGAGTCGAGAGCGTTGCCTAGTGCGGAAGGCTATCCTGCCACTCTTGACGCGGCCGCTTGAGCTGCTGAGCGGACTCCAAATAGAACAAGGGCGTTGCCAATTGTGGGAGGACCCCTTTACATGCGGGTTTTCCATACATAGGCAGGATCTCCGAGGACAATAAACTCATGTATAAAAGGAAATTGCTCAAGGCTCTGGATGACTTAGATTTTCTGTTGCCGCGTTGGCGTCCTTCGCGCTTGCACGCGGCGTAATCTTCTCCTCGTCGTCTTCTTCTTTAGGAGCCATGGCGATCAAGAACTGCTAGGCTAACTACTAGACCAGATTCTCACAATTGTGTCCCCTACCTGGCGCGCCAAAGGTGTCGGTGGGAAACGACACCTATGGGATCACAAGAATCCCTACTACGATTGCCGGGGCGCGGAGTTGTGAGAAGAGCAGGGTTAGCAGTCAACACAAGGATCGTTTACCCAGGTTCGGGTCGCGAGGATGCGTAATACCCTAGTCCTTCTTTGGTGTGTATTTGAGAGATTTCTTGAGCTCTCGAACTAGATGTGGTGGCTGCATAGTTCAAAAGAGCTGAATCCCTCTCTAGAATGCCAAGGGCCTCCTTTTATAGTCGAATGGGGCTGCAACTGTGGCACACAGGAGGTGGAACGGCCTACAGTGCTGCAAGCTTATCGCTCGCGTTACAGGACAAGACGCATTTAATGCGTAGCTTAGGTGTCCCTTAGCTTTATTGGGGACGTGAACGAGGCCCGCCCCGTCCGTTGCCGCCTCGCCTTGTTTCGACACGCGCCCAGGCCAGCGGTGCATGCTGCGCCATGTAGGCAGGCAGGCAGCTGAGGTGGCGCGGTTGTAGGGTCTTCACGAAGATCTGTATGCCAGCACGCAGGTGCTTGCTGAGTTGGCATAGAGCCCGCCCGTTGCCACGCAGGTGCCTGCCCAGCTGGTTGAGCTAGCAGCTGCTTGGGGATGGCGGTGGAGTCTTGGTCGACGTGGGCCTAGCTGTGGCCCTGCTAATGCCCTTGGCAAGGGCTTTGCCGGGGGCCCGTTAAGGGTCTTATCATGGCATTGGAGTCGTCCCCGGCAAGGCGCTTGCTGGGTGTCTTGCGGATCTCCTCGGCAAGGCTCTCGTTGAGGGTCGCCGTCTTCTGTTTTTCATCTGATCTCATATCTCTATGGTCTTGAAAAAGATTTGCATGCTACCACGGAGGTGCCTCCCGAGCCCTAGTTTCAATGTGGTTGGTTGAGTTGGAACCCGTGGGCTCAAGGGTGGCTCGCTCTGTTAGCATCGGGCAAGTTGCCCCGGCAAGGGCCTTGCCGCGGGAGTCTACCTCACCCTCTCGCTCTTTGGTATATTTGGTCTTGGCGTTGCCTTGGCCATCTTGTGCTTCGGATTCTCTCCGGCTCCCCTCTCTGCCCTGCTTAGTGTGGCCGTGGCGCGCGGCTCTGACTGCGCGTGCACAAGTAAAGGGGTACAAAGGTGTGCCCCTACTCTTGTACACCGACAAACGGGTGCCATCCAACTATCAACAATCCTGGGGGAGTTTTGTTTAAATTATTTGCGAATTTGTTTTTGATCTTTTGATCATAGGACTGGGCATCCCAGTTACCAGCCATTTTCTCATGATTGATGAGCGGAGTCCACTCACCGTGAGAATAACCCACCAAGCATGGAATATTCTGACAGCCCCTAGTCGCTACATGAGTGATTCGGGCATACAAAACAGATTATTATTTGAAGGTTTAGAGTTTGGCACATGCAAATTTACTTGGAACGGCAGGTAAATACCACATATAGGTAGATATGGTGGACACTCATGGAATAAACTTGGTTCAAGGAATTTGGATGCACAAGCAGTATTCCTTCTTAGTACAGATATTTTGGCTAGCAAAGGATTCTAAATAGCAAGCACCACATGTTAGAGGATCCATAAAAATATAACTTCTATACAAATATACCCAAGCATAACTCATTATGTTGTCTTCCTTGTCCAACTTCAACTAATTTGCTCAGGTTTGAAAATAATTAATGGTGCTCACAATCATAGAGGATGTCCAAGATAGTATATTTATATGTGAAATCTCTCTTCCTTCAACATTCTTTCATGAATTGTTCAAGTAACCAATACAATGTTTGCTAACCTTCAAAAAATTTACCACCTCTACTTCTTATATGTGAAGATATAATTATGTGAAAAGCATATGAAACATATATAATTTCAGATTTATGACATTCAAATCATTCAACCATTTACTCATAGGATATAAGTGAAGCACACGAGTAAATGACAAACTACTCCAAAAAGATATAAGTGAAGATCGATGAGTAGTTAAATAATTATGTGGCTATGTGAAGACTCTCTCTCATTTAAGAATTTAAGATCTTGGTATTTTATTCATACAACAAGCAAAACAAAAGAAAATAAAATGACGCTCCAAGCAAAACACATATCATGTGGTGAATAGAAATATAGCTCCAAGTAAAGTTACCGATGAACAAAGACGAAAGAGGGGATGCCATCCGGGGCATCCCCAAGCTTAGGCTCTTGGTTGTCCTTGAATATTATCTTGGGGTGCCCTGGGCATCCCCAAGCTTAGGATCTTGCCACTCCTTATTCCATAGTCCATCGAATCTTTACCCAAAACCTGAAAACTTCACAACACAAAACTCAACAAAAAACTCGTAAGCTCTGTTAGTATAAGAAAATTAATCACCACTTAGGTACTGTTGTGAACTCATTCTAAATTCATATAGGTGTAATATCTACTGTATTCCAACTTCTCTATGGTTCATGCCCTCCGATACTACTCATAGATTCATCAAAATAAGGAAGCAATACATAGAAAACAGAATCTGTCAAAAACAGAATAGTCTGTAGTAATCTGTATCATTCGAACTCTTCTGTAACTCCAAAAACTCTGAAATAAGTTGGTGGAACTGAGGAATTTTCCTATTAATTTTATGCAAAAAGAATCAACCTAATAGCACTCTCCAGTAAAAAGTTGTAGCTAATCTCGTGAGCGCTAAAGTTTCTGTTTTTTACAGCAAGATCACAAAGGTTTAACCCAAGTCTTCCGAAAGGTTCTACTTGGCACAAACACTAATTAAAACATAAAACCACATCTAAACATAGGCTAGATGAATTATTTATTACTAAACAGGAGCAAAAAGCAAAAAACAAATATAAAATTGGGTTGCCTCCCAACAAGCGCTATTGTTTAACGCCCCTAGCTAGGCATGATGATTTCAATGATGCTCACATAAAAGATAAGAATTAAAACATAAAGAGAGCATCATGAAGAATATGACTAGCACATTTAAGTCTAACCCACTTCCTATGCATCGGGATTTTGTGATCAAACAACTTATGGGAACCATAATCAACTAGCATAGGAAGGCAAAACAAGCATACCTTCAAGATTTTAAGCACATAGAGAGGAAACATGATATCATTGCAATTCCTACAAGCATATGTTCCTCCCTCATAATAATTTTCCGTAGCATCATGAATGAATTAAAAAAATATAACCATCACATAAAGCATTCTTTTCATGAGCCACAAGCATAGAGTTTTTACTACTCTCCACATAAGCAATTTTCTTCTTATTCAGAATAGTGGGAGTATCATAAGAAACTCGAATACTATAAATTGTTTCCACATTGAAAGAATAAAGTTCAGAAAAAGGGTAATCCTAATCATGACAAAGTTTTATAAATATAATAATCACTACTTTTTATAGCATACATATCATCACAATAATTATCATAAGTAGCAACTTTGTTCTCATCATAATCGATTCAAACCATTTCCAAGATAGTGGAATCATTACTAAATAAAGTCATGACCTCTCCAAATCCACTTTCATAATTGTCAGTATAAGATTCAACACCCTCCAAAATAGTGGGATCATTACTTCCTAAAGTTGACACTCTTCCAGACCCACTTTCATCAATATAACCATCATAAATAGGAGGCATGCTATCATCATAATAAATTTGCTCATCAAAACTTGTGAGGCTAAAAATATCATCTGCATTAAACATAGCATCCCCAAGCTTGGGACAAACATTAATTACAGAATATATATTCTCAAACTTGTCATTCTCATCAAACATAGCATCCCCATGTTTGGGCCTTTTCATATCATAAGCATAATCACTCTCATCATTAATAGTATGGATAGGACCAATAGTATAGCAATTATCATCATCACAATGAGTAATAGGAGTAACATCATTTGGGAGGGATACCTTTCTACCTTTGCTTCTACGTCTTTTCCTTTTCTTCTTCACATCATGTGTGCGTTTAATCCTCTTTTTGGAGCTCCTTATTTATGATATTGGCTGGACAGAAGGCTCCTCCTCGTTACCTGATTCATCATAAGAAATAATAGGAGGATACTGGGAAGTCTCTTCCCTTTCATTAGTATTCTCTTCATCTTCTATTTGTTTTATTTTCTTTATGTAATTGGCAATATAAGGATTTTCAATGCAATTCACTGCACAATACATAAAAATTTCTTCGAGATCAAAATCAAGAAATATATCAAGATTAAATTTTGGAATACCATCAATTATATGTTTCATTTCTTCATACCCCAAAAGAAGACTAAGCTCTTTATGATGCTCAAGGGTAATCAAATTATGACAATTTTTGGACACGATTTGATCATGAAACAAATAGCATTGGAGCTTTAAATGACCATGTACATTGCAAAGTTCACAAGGATGACGATAAATATTGAATCATTCAGCACAATCATATAGCCTTTCTTGCAACCATTTAGTTTCCCAATACTTATGCCTCTTGCAAAATCTATCTTCCCTATTTGGTGTGTACTTGCAAGCTCTATGTATTCCACAAAAATTGACATGCTAATAAGAGGAATTTTCATCATGACTAGTGCAATCATCATTAGTACTATGGATATTCAAAGAACTCATACTAACAACATTGCAATCATGCTCATCATTCAAAGATTTAGTGCCAAACGTTCTAATGCATAGCAATTGAGCACAATTATCGGAATCCTTATTTTCATGAAAGACATTAAAAAGATGAAGCATATGAGGCACCCTCAATTCCATTTTTTGTAGTTTTCTTTAATAAACTAAACTAGTGATAAAACAAGAAACAAAAAGATTCGATTGCAAGATCTAAAGATATACCTTCAAGCATTAACCTCCCCAGCAACGGCGCCAGAAAAGAGCATGATGTCTACTACGCAACCTTCTTCTTGTAGACGTTGTTCGGCCTCCAGGTGCAGAGGTTTGTAGGAGAGTAGCAAATTTCCCTCAAGTGGATGACCTAAGGTTTATCAATCGGTGGGAGGCGTAGGTTGAAGATGGTCTCTCTCAAACAACCCTGGAACTAAATAATAAAGAGTCTCTTGTGTCCCCAACACACCCAATACAATGGTAAATTGTATAGGTGCACTAGTTCGGCGAAGAGATGGTGATACAAGTGCAATATGGATGATAGATATGAGTATTTGTAATCTGAAAATTTAAAAAACAGCATGGTAGCAAGCGATAAAAGTGAGCGTAACCGCTATTGCAATGCTAGGAAACAAGGCCTAAGGTTCATACTTTCACTAGTGCAAGTTCTCTCAACAATAATAACATAACTGGATCATATAACTATCCCTCAACATGCAACAAAGAGTCACTCCAACGTCACTAATAGCAGAGAACAAACGAAGAGATTATTGTAGGGTACGAAACCACCTCCACTACAAGAAATATATCAACTTGTGACCTTCTGTCAGTGACCCTGGAAGAATTGGTCATAAATTTATGACCATTTTAGACAATTGGTCAAAAGCTGTTCGGGGGGCTCTAAACCCTAACCCATAACGACTATTCTTGTCAGAAATGTCATAATTTTAGTACAGGAATTGGTCGTAAAGAAGACAGCCCTGGTTCGTGCCTCATTTCTAGCAAACTACGACCAATATGAATGGTCGTTACACTTGAGTTTTAATGCAGTTGTAAGATTAGGCGGCCACCTCAGCAGTCCCGCCTATATGGAGTGCTTGGCTGTCATTTTCGCTTACATGCGTATATTCAACGAGAGCTCATTTACAGGAGGGACCCACTTGACAGGCGGGACCAAGCCCTAAATTTGTTAGTAAAAAAGATGCGCGAGGGGGGACTCGAACCCACGACCTCGCGCTGTTGAACTTGTTCGCTACCACTGGGCTAGAGAGGGATTGCTGCCCATCTAGCGGAATGGCTCTGTATATTATATAAAACAGCGGTTGTCTCTTGCCAAATCTAAGTCATTGACAAGTGGGACCTATTCCCAGGATCGGACAGAGCCAACACTTAGCCAATAATTTCTAGGTCTTCTTACCAGGTGGCGGTGGGCTGCGGGCAGGGGCGGGGGCGACCGGCGGTGGGGGCAGTAACGACCTCGCCGCAGTTGAACTCTCCCACAGCCTCGCCGCAGGTGACCTTGCCCATGGCCTCACCGCTCGCCTTGTCCACGATAGGAAATCGGCGGGGGCGGGGGCGGGGCCGGCAACGGAAGCAACCGGCAGGGGTGGAGGTGGGGCTAGCTGCCAAAGCGATCAGCAGGGGCGTGAGCGACCTGCGGTGGTGGAGGCGGGCGTAGGAACGACACCCACGCAAGGAGAGGATCGCCGAGCATGGGGGACTCGCCGCCGCAAGCAAGCAAACCTCGCCCACGTAAGCACTCCTCTCCTCCCCCCCTCTCCTTTCCCCCTCTCCTCTCTATTGATGTCATTGATTTGATGTAGATCTATTAGGAGAATCTCCACACACACACACACGCACTGATTTGATGTAGGTTTGTTGTAAGCTTGGAAAAATCTCTTGGAAATGGCATTGATGAATTTACTAGAAATTGTGAAAAGAATTTCTATTGATGAAATTGTTAGGAGAATTGTTGTTGATGAAATTGTGAAGGATTCTTTTGGAATTTAGTCAATTCATAGTGGTGAATTATGTTGTCAGCCATCAATAGGACAGAGCTCTATGTTCTATTTTGTCCAAGAGTAAATTGCGTTGATGAAATTGATGTTGTTCTTTCCCTGAAACAGGATCCTGAAATTGTTGTTGCTCTCTGTTCTCAATTCCTGATTTATTTTGTCCATGAGTAAATAATGATTGCTGAGTAAATAGGGTCCTGATCCATTTGACTGATTCATGCCATGAGTAAATATTGAATGCCGATTTATTTTGTCCACCAAGTTGGACTAAAGTAGTGAGAAATTGGAAATAGTTGAATGTTGTGGTTAGGTAGTTAGCATATAAAGTTGGGTGCCATTACTTCCATCCATTGTCATTAATTAATATTGATGCACTTAGATTGATTTGCTAAGTTGCAACAATTTGTTTTCTTTGGCAGATGGACAGAAGCTGGATTAGAAAAGGAGTTAGAAAGTTTTCGAAAGAACATATGAAAGGAGTTGATGATTTCATGGCATTTGTCCGGGCAAATTTTGCCAATGATGCTCACATTCTTTGCCCATGTTGTGAATGCCTCAACCGTCCAAGAATGGCTCAAGGAAGAGTGGAAGATCATCTGCTTCTTAATGGGATGTCCAGCACATATGATAGATGGATATATCATGGAGAACCTTTAGACGGACAACCTCAACATTTTGAAGCTAATACACAGGCCCCTCATATGATGGGTGGTGGTGATGCTGGCATTGATTTCATGGAAAAGGTTTTGCGAGATAATGCTGGTTTGGAGGACGAGGATGGGCATGAAGATGATAGAATTCCTGACCTATTGAAGGATTTGTACGATGTTGAAGATCGTGCTGATGGACAAAAGTCATTGTTTGCTGAGGTGTTAGAGGAAGCAAAGCACGCAGCTCATGAAGGGGGTAAATTTTCAAGATTTACCTTCACCGTGAAGTTACTCCACATCAAGTCTTTCTACCGGATTAGCAATGCTGCATTCAACGCAATACTCCGCCTTTTGAGCTTGCAATTCCCTGATAGTTGTGTTCCCAGATCTAATGATGAAGCATTGAGCATAATCCGCAGGCTGGGGTTAGGTTATGTGTCAATACATGTGTGGCCAAATAACCGCGTCTTGTTTCGGAAGGATTTAGCAAAATATGACAACTGTCCAAAATGCAATGCCTCTAGGTGGAAAGATGCTGATGGGAAGAAGTCAATACCGGAGAAGGTACTCAGGCACTTTCCGTTGATACCAAGGCTGCAGCGGATGTTCATCTCGAAGAAATCATCGCGTGAGGTACAATGTGCTCAGTGTCATCCCTGGATCAGTAATGCTGACACAACACAGTACTTCGAAGGATTTATAGCAGAGTAGCAATCACACACTTATTACATCGTTGTCCACAAGGGAACTTAATACAATAATATGGCTTAAGGCCATCTAATAATAACAGCGGAAGGCTTGGAAAGCGAGTGAGTCCATCAACTCCAACGGCATCACCGAGTATAGAACCACGACCTAACACCTTACTCGACGTCCCGAAAAGTACGCAACATGAAAAGTTGCAGCCCGAAACGGGTCAAGACACATGGAATATCTTGGCAATGTAACACATAGAGAACAATGAAGCAATAAGCCTATACTACATGCATATTTGGCTGGTGGTAAGGCTCTCTGATTTACATTTTGCATAAAGCTGATTTTTCCCTACATCAAAGGAATAATTTTATTTAACTATCATGGTGGTTGTTAAACATTGAGAATGGTTGACAAAGATCCTCAATCCCAATTAAAAAGTACTCATTAAAACCCAGTAACTTTATTATTAGAAGTAACATGTTGAGATTCACATGATATTCAAGTACTAGATACTCAAGACTTGTCCATAACCGGGGACACGGCTAATCATGATCAGTTTTTACACTCTACAGAGGTTAGCACTTTTCCCCACAAGACTCGATCGCCTCCGCTTGGTTCTCGCACTACATGGTGTTTGAGAAAGCGGATGACCGAGACATAGTCTTTCGAAGCGCTTAGCACCTTACATGTGGGTAGACCGTACCAACCTACATCCCCTACATCAGCTAGCCTACCCGTAAGAGTTCGCACAACTTAGTCAACTACGCCAGAGCCCATAATTGGCTTGTGGCTGCACACGTAAGTTTCTAGTTTGAATAATCTTATGATCCCTTAGAGCCCGGGTGGCGGTCCGAAGAAATACAGGCAAGTCTCGATAGAAACCAGGTGCCTCAATCCACCCAGATGTGTGTTTAGGTTGCCACCTTAGATAAACCATTAATTATCAATCTCACATCATCATGGATATTCACTCACCCAATCCACGTCTACTAGCATAGCATGGCATAATCAAGCAAACGAGAGGTAACTCCCAAGGTTTCATAAGTAAAACAGTAATAGGTACTACCTCAATCTACTTCCCAAACCCACAATTTAATTAGACCCTAAACATGCAAGTGTTTGAGGGTTTGATCTAATGCAGAAAACTGGGTAGTAGAAAAGGTATGATCAAAGTGTTACTTGCCTGGCTGATGATCCATGAGTCCTAGAGATTCAAGTAACAAGCGGCACTCCGGGTGATCTAACGCAGACAAACAACAAGCATACAATAAGTACTCATCTAATGCACAGGAAATCTCGAATAAAAGATCTAACCAGTTAGTTCAACTTAAGAACCCTGGTTGCAAAAGAATCGAATCAAATAAAGCATCGAAAGTCGGAACTCGAGAGAGAACGACTCGGTTTAGCAATCTGAAATTAAGTCAAAATTTTACAGTAGCAAAACTCTGTGAAAGTAGGTTAGTCGGAACGGCGGTTTCGTTACGAAACTCCGGTAGCTTGAATCACCCGATTCCGATAAACGAGCAAGAAATAAAACAGATTTGAAAATCAGATCAGAAATCGAATCAAAAAAATAACGGATTAAATCCGATTTAAAAGAAAACGACGAACGGATTAAATAACGGACGTTTGTTAACAGAACTAATCCAACGAACGCGTTCATTGAAACGAACAGGTCGGTGAACGTTCGTTAATTAAGAAAACCGAAAAAAAATAAAACCAATCTAGGTTTTTTAAAAAAACCGATCATCTTTTTTTTTAAATAAAACCGGGTCGGTTTATTAGGGGAAAACCGGATCGGATCGGATCGGATCGGATCGGCGGCGAGGGGCTACCTCCGGCGATCGCCGGCGGGGCTCCGGCGGGGCTCCGGCGGGTCGGGCGGGGTCGGCGAGGCTCCGGGTCGGCGGGTGGCGGCGGGTGCTCGGCGACGACGGAGACAGCGGCGCGTCCTGGGCGGCGGCGTCGGATCGGGAGAGGCGCGGGTGAGGGCGGCGGCGGCGTTCGGGCGAGAGAGAGAGGGGGGGCCGGGTATTTATGGGAGGGGGGGGGAGAGGCGGCGCCTTGGGCGAGGGGCAGGCTGGTCGGAGCCGGACTCGGGCGTGGCGGCGTGGCGGGCGGGGACGCCGGGCGGGCGCGTGAGGGAGAGGAGGAGGTGGGCCGGGGCGCTGGGCTGGGCCTGGCTTTGGGCTGGGCCTTGGCCTGTGGGGGCGCTGCTTTTTAAATAAAAATTAAATCAAAAGAATTAAAAAATACCAAATGAACTCCAAATTAAATAAAACAAATTTTCCCGACTCCTAAAAATGAGTCGAACAAAATGAACTTTAAAAACGGCAACATGCATAATATTTTTAAAATGCTCATTTTTGCCTAAGCAAATAAATCTTTCAAAAACCAAATTTGATTTATTTATAATATCTCCATTTTTCCTAAATATTGGGAAAGTCATATTATTCCCTCTCTTGAGATTTTTATAGGAAAACTTTATGAAGATAATTTTAAATAAATCCAAATGATCCTATTTCCAAAATTTGAGAAATCCCAAATATGAAAATAATGAAACTTCCAACTCTCTCCGAGGGTCCTTGAGTTGCGTGAAATTTTCTAGGATCGGAAAAATGCGAGAAAATATGTTATGCATGATGACCTAATGTATAACATTCCAAATTGAAAATTTGGGATGTTACAAACCTGTGCACAATGAGCTGAGCCATCCAGCGGACGGAGAGGCATGGAAAGAGTTTGACCATATACATTTAGATTTTGCTGCA
Source organism: Aegilops bicornis (assembly GCA_021605145.1). NCBI lineage: Eukaryota > Viridiplantae > Streptophyta > Magnoliopsida > Poales > Poaceae > Aegilops > Aegilops bicornis. Next base: position 551,764,954 of record CM038672.1, on the reverse strand, counting down.
GATCCAAGGAACATAAAACGTGGCATTGCCACAGATGGGTTTAATCCGTTTGGGAACATGAGCACATCTTATAGCATGTGGCCAGTTTTTGTGGTGCCATACAACCTGCCACCATGGGCATGCATGGATCAGTACGACTTCATGATGTCATTGCTTATCCCAGGTCCAGAGTCTCCAAGAAAGGATTTTGATGTCTTTATGGAGCCCCTCGTAGAAGAACTACTCCAGCATTGGACTGGTGTACCCACATACGATGCCTTGAGTCCGGAAGAAAAGTTCAATCTACGTGCTGCAATCATATGGTCCATCCATGATTTCCCGGCTCTGCACACTCATGCAGGAGGATCACAGCGGGTTATAAGGCCTGTGTCCATTGTGACAAACACCCTTGCTCAAAGAGAATAAGGAGCAAGATCTGCTATATTGGGCACCACCGCTTTCTTCCCCGAAACCATCGCTGGCGAAGAATCAAAGATTTTAATGGCGAGAATGAAACCCGTGACAAACCAGCTGAATTCACTAAAGAAGAGCTGGAGCAGCAACTTGAAAAGTTGAAAGATGTGAGACCAAGAAAGCTTGCGAAGAAAAGAAAGTGTGAGGAAGGTCAATGTTGGGACCGGAGGTCTTGTTTGTGGGACCTGCCATACTGGGCTGATCCGAAATTAAGGCATAATCTCGATGTAATGCACATTGAGAAAAACATATGCGAGAATCTGCTACGGACGTTTCTGAACATTGAAGGGAAGATAAAGGACACGGTTAGTTCTAGGCTTGATTTGGAGGACATGGGCACAAGAGAAGATTTGCATCTATAGCACAATGAAGATGAAGATTCATTTGAAATGCCACGAGCATGGTATACAATGAGTAAAGAACAAAAGCTTGCATTCTGTGAATTCCTAAGAGCGGTGAAATTTCCAGATGGTTATCTTGCTAACCTAGCAAAGTGTGTTACTCGATGGATTCAAGCTTTCGATCTTTGAAAACCCATGATTGTCACATCCTCCTCCAAAGGATTTTACCGGCGGGCCTCCGAGGAATCATGGACAAGGATATATATGAAGCGGTTCTTTGCTGGGAAATTTCTTTAGAGAACTGTATGCAAAAACTCAAGTTAAGCATCTGGAAAGACTTGAAAAAGAAATCCCAATTATTCTTTGCAAGCTCGAGAAGATTTTCCCTCCAGCTTTCTTCACCATGATGGTCCATTTGGCGGTGCACTTACCGAAAGAGGCAATGCTTAGAGGCCCTGTGCAATACGGTTGGATGTACCCAACAGAAAGAAGGCTGCTTACTTGTAAGCGTTATGTGCGAAACACGGCAAGACCTGAAGGTTCTATTCTTTGAAGCATATGTCGCTGATTGAGTGGTTGACTTTTTGCTCTAGATACTTTGGCGATGTGGAAACAAGATGGAACCGGCCGGGCAGAAATAGAGAGCGGCCTGATTCGCAAAGTGGTGATGTCTCTGTTTTCAACCATGGTGTGAACTTTCTTGGAGCCTCACAATACTTGGTGGCCGGTGATGAGTATGACAAGATGGTTTGGTATGTGCTCAACAATTGCGCCGAGGTTCTACCATATATCGAGTACGTTATATCTTGTGCACTCGTTATATATATTTTTTTGCTTGGGTTGGCACCAGCCTAATGTTTTAATTCACATGTTTTGTTTGCATTGCAGCAAATGCAAGGAAGAGTTAAATCAGGAAGAAAGCAAGATCAATGTTGATAAAAGGGTCGCCAAGGGGTTTGCTAATTGGTTTAAGAATACCATTGTTTGCTAAATGGTTTATTTGTGCAGATTCGAATGTTGCATGAGGAGAAGAAGGTCAGTGATGATCTATTTGCTTTGGCATGCTTACCGGATAAGAGATTGAGAGTGTATTCAGCATGCATTGCTGATGGTGTCCGGTACCACACCGTCGACCACGAGGAAAAAAGGAAGACACAGAATAGTGGAATCGCCACTGAGGGTTCACATGATCGTGAGATCATTGACTTCTATGGTCAGTTGAGAAGCATCGTAGAGTTGCAGTACAACTCTAGTGGAGGCATTCATCGCTCGGTTGTCTTATTACGCTGTGACTGGTTTGAGCTTGGTAGCAAGAAGAAGAGAGGCTCTTTTGTCAAATATGATGGCCACTTCAAAAGCATCAACACTGCAAGATATAAGAGTGATCCCTTTATTCTAACAACACAAGCAACAGTGGTGTTTTATCTGCCAGATACTCTTTTGCACGGAAAATGGCGAGTTGTGCAAAAGTTTGAGCACAGACACTTGTGGAGTGTGACTGAACCTGAAATGGAAAAAGGCCCCGGTGATGGTGGACTAACTTACCAAGATGATGACTCTACGTAAGTTCTGTTGCAAGCTGATGATGACTCTATGGAAGTTCTGGTGCAAAGCAGAGTAAGAAGGGACCGGGAACGTGTGATCGTTGATGCTGCAACAGTTGAAGGCATCAAGAAAAGAAGAAAGGTGGTAGCGGATGGACATGAGAGCGAGGACGAGGAAAACAGGACTGATCATACTATATTGCAATATTGTAGTGATGATGTGGAAAACAGGAGTGGGCATAGAGTTCCCTGTTTTCGAATCAACAACGATGAGTAGCGAATGGACATGAAGGTAAATTTTGTCTCCTTGGTGATCCTTATAACTCTCTGTAGTTTTCCTTCTTGTGCATATGCATGGTGATCCTGACGTACTACAATTATCTCCAGGTAGCAAAAAGCTTGAAGATCCTGATGGCTGTAGTGGTGTGATCCAGTGACAAAATGTTGGTTGTAGTATTTGATGCAAAATGAAAAACATTTGATTTCCTTGTGTAAGCATTTGATGTGATCCTGATGGTTGTATTATTTTGTAAGCATTTTGGATGCAAAACACTTGTTGTGATTGTTATGATGCTGGTGCATTTTGGATGCTTATTGTTATGATATCTGGGCAAAAATGAATAAAATGTCTTCACTGAATGAGACTTATGGTTGTAGCAGATGGTGAAGATACAATGCCAAATGATGTGATGAAGATACTGATGTAGTTTTTGGTTCTGATGTGATGCTGTTTTTGGTGAACTGAAGATGTTGTTTTAACTGAAGATGATGTAATTTTGCTCCATCAAACAGTGGACAAAAAAATATGCGCGAGCGGGGACTCGAACCCACGACCTGGCACTTGTTCCACTTCGTCCAGAACCACTAAGCTAGGAAGAGAATATTGATTATGGTCTAGTTGTTTCACTATATAGTTGAATTCTAACCCATCACCTAATCGAGCACACACACTGCCCGCCCAAAAGAATGCGCGAGCGGGGACTCGAACCCACGACCTAACGCTTATATTACTATGTTTCTACCATTGAGCTAGGAAGAGATTGTTGATTGTGTACAGGAACTTTATGCTATATCAAATAGAACTGGCTGACAAGTGGGACCCACTCCCCCTCTCCATAGAACTCGCTGTCTATTGCCCGACGAGTCCACTTCTCCTCCAATTCGAATCTGGCTGTCTCCCCTTCTCCTTAACGGCGGCGGCGATGGCGACAGCGACAGCCTCCCCTTCTCCTCCATCAACGGCGACGGCGACAGCCTCCCCTTCTCCTCCATCAACGGCGACGGCGATAACCTTCCCTTCTCCTAGACGCCTCTGCTGGTCCGACGCCTCCTGCGCGGCTTCCCCTGCGCCGCCGGCGACCACTTCTTCTCGGACTCCAGTGTAGGAAAGCCATCCGGTTCTTTCCCACTCTACTCCTTTCTCTTCTGCTGTCCCCTGCGCCTAGAGTGGATTAGGTTCATATGCTATTATTTTTCTAGGGTTTGGGGTTCTTGCCGCCGCCTATATTGGATTAGGGTTTCATTAGGATTGGATTAGGATGTTTGTTGACGTTGATTGATTAGGATTGTTCTTGTCTCTGCTTTTCTAGTTTGTTCTTGTCTCTGCTGATTAGGATTGGATTAGGATGTTTAGATTGGATTAGGCTGCTTATTTCAGTGAGAGATGTGAGATGTTCTAGTTTACCGATGCTCTTTATTTTAGTGAGATGTTCTATTGGATGTAGTGATGCACTCTGTCAGGGTGCTGTTGAGGCCCTGGCATTTGCCAGATTTGAATTTGAATTTGTACTTCAATGAGCAATTAAACAGAGAGCTGACAAGAGAGAAGTAGGTAGTAGCAAAATATGATATGGTTCAAATTGGTTAAAGTAGATAGATTAGGTTTCTTATCTACTATTGAGGCCCTGTTGATGTTGATGTTTTTGGTGCTAGCAAAATATGGAATGAGTAGAAGAAGAAAAGCAGTGTTGTTGATGTTTTTGCCATCAGAAATGTCCTTGTTTTTGCCAAGATAGAGTAGTAGCAAATTGAGGCCATTGCCATTTATAGTAGTATTCCAAATTGAGACCTTGGCAAACACATGTAGTAAATATCCAACTTGGCTCTGACACTAGTAAGATCAGACTCATATCTTCCCATATGGTTAATTTATAGATATGCAAAGGCGAGTATATGTTCATATATGTTCATTTATAGATATAGATATGTTCATGCAGATATCTACCCATATGTTGGATGAGATATGTAGATATCTGCCATATCTACATGTCTGCCCATTTATAGATATTTGATATGGGCAGATATGTTCATCTATAGATATAGATATCTTCATTTATAGATATGGGCAGATATGCCTTTTAGAGTAGACATGGGCAGATATGGTTCTTTTATAGTAGCAAATTGTTTTCTGAAGTAGACATGGGCAGATATGCCTTTTAGAATAGATATGGCCAAATGTGGTTCAGTTTCTGAAGTAAACTTGAGATGTCAGACTTGGGCAGATATTCTACTATTTTGAAGTGCTAGTTTCCTATTTATGTCCAGTCTTGTTTATGGTAACTTGTTGTTTAATTACAATGCTGCTTTTCAGAGAAGTGAGATGGCTGGCTTGGAAGGTTTCGAGTTATTCGAGATCGTAATCGAGAAATCTTGCAGTAGGCAGGTATATTTATCATCACTCATCTCTTTAATTATCATCACTCTGCTGTCTAGTGCTTGATTGGCACAATTAACCACCGCTTGACCCTTGTTGCAGAGGCTGCCTGACAAGTTTGCGAAGATGCTCCCGGCCGTGAGCCCCACAAAGTGAAGCTGCGGGATGCCAGCAGTGGGCTTCGCAGGCTGTGGGACGTCTTGGCGGTGTTCGATGGTGAAGGCCACATGTACCTAGGGCCCGGCTGGGAGTAGTTCGCCCGCGCCCATGAGCTACAGCTCAGGTACTTCCTTGTCTTCCGCTACGACGGCGACGCCATGTTCACCGTGAAGATGTTTGACAACACCATGTGCCACATGTACTACCAGCATGACAACGATGCCAGTAAGCTCTCTGCCTCTCTTCTTCCTGTCCTTTTGGCTTCCTCTAACTGCACGAAGACAACACCATGTATTGGCCAGGCAATGGGAGCAGCAGCGGGGATGACGAGGAGCAGAGCGGGGATGACAAGGAGCAGCCTATTCTGGCTGACGACGACCCTGCTATGGTGGTGGCGGAAGACGACCTTGCTATGGTGGTGGCTGACGACTACCCTGCTATGGTGGTGGCGGACGACGACCCTGCTATGGTGGTGGCTGACGACGACCTCGCGATTGTGGTGCCTAATGATGACCTCTCAATGGTGGTGCCTGACAATGACCTCATGATGGTTGTGGCGCCTGCAATCCCACAGCTTGGCGATAGGACCATGCCAATTGTGGTAGAGGAGTACATCCGCGTTGGGATTCGCCACTCTGAGCACATCAGGTTGATGAAGGAGAAGAAGGAGGAGTGAAGATGTTAAGAAATGTAGTGGCAATGTTAAGCATGCTAGGTTTAAGCTTGTTAGTGTAATCTGAACATGTCAATGTTAAGTATGTCAGGTTTAATATTGTGAATGCTCATGGATGCTGTACGACAGTGTCAACTAAACATGTCAATTTCTTAATTATGAATATTCAGTTTGGTAATTGACGGGAATTGAAATTTTTTATGCATGCTCATGGATGAAAGATAAAATTATGGGTTTTTGTGCATGCTCATGTATGAAACAATATAAGTTGCATTTTTTGAATGCTAAAAACAGGACTCAAACCCTAGCCACGGACGACCGCCGCGTTGAAATCTGCTTTTTTCGTGAAGCGGCTACAAGGAGGGTCAACCCAAACGGCGCCATTCCATGTCTATCTCAAAGTAGACCCTATTTTACGGACGGTCGCCAAAAAGCATGAATTTCTGACCCTCGTAGCTACTCCCGGCCATTCAGACCACCTTCGGCCGATTAAGCTTGCCCGTTATTTTTGCAAAAAATCTTTATTAGCTTCACAGGTAGGCATTTCATCAAAGAATTGACAACAAATTGGCACGACTCAAACCCTAGCCACGGACGACCGCCGCGACGAAATCGGCCGGTTATTCAAAACAACGTAAAAAATTCAAAAAAATTCAAAAATACTAAACTTGCAATACTGGCGTTTTCTTGAAAAAGTGTTCTCAAAAACGACCTACCATGAACGAAGATTCATGGATTTCAAGCCAAACTAGCAATGATATGGCCGCATCCGTTGAATAGTTTTTTATAATATTCCCAAATTTGGCGCATGCCCCTGTCTTGTGATTGCAAACAATGTTGCCAAAGCGAGGTTCCAACCTGTTTACTAAAAAAACCGTTTTTCATTTTTTTGAATGCTAAAGAGATGCGTTTTTCGTGAAGCAGCTACAAGGAGGGTCAACCCAAACGGCACCATTCCATGTCTATCTCAAAGTAGACCCTATTTTACAAACGGTCGCCAAAAATCATGCATTTCCGTCCCTCGTAGCTACTCCCGGCCATTCAGACCACCTTCGTCCGATTCAGCTGGAACCGGCTGGAATTTGAACTGCGGGTTCTCTATGGCTTGCCCTTTATTTTTGCAAAAATCATTTTTAGCTTCACAGGTAGGCATTTCATCAAAGAATCGACAACAGATTGGCACGACTCAAATCCTAGCCACGGACGACCGCCGCGACGAAATCGGCCGGTTTTTCGAAACACCGTAAAAAATTAAAAAAAATGAAAAAAATGGGAGACCTCCGTGTCACATCATCAAATGTGGCCTACCAACTAGCAAAAATACTAAACTTGGAATACCGGCGTTTTCTTGAAAAAGTGTTCTAAAAAACGACCTACCATGAACAAAGATTCATGGCTTTCAAGCCAAACTAGCAATGATATGGCCGCATCCGTTGAATAATTTTTGATAATATGGCCAAATTTGGCGCATGCCTCCGTCTTGTGATGGCAAACAATGTTGCCAAAGCGAGGTTCCAATCTATTTACCAAAAAAACCGTTTTTCATTTTTTTGAATGCTAAAGACATGTGTTTTTCGTGAAGCGGCTACAAGGAGGGTCAACCCAAACGGCGCCATTCCATGTCTATCTCAAAGTAGACCCTATTTTAAGGACGGACGCCAAAAAGCATGCATTTTCGACCCTCGTAGCTACTCCCGGCCATTCAGACCACCTTCAGCCGAGTTAAATTTGGAACCATTTGGAATTTGAACTGCGGGTCCTCCATAGCTTGCCCGTTATTTTTTCCAAAAATTATTTTTAGCTTCACAGGTAGGCATTTCATCAAAGAATCGACAACGGATTGGCATGACTGAAACCCTAGCCACGGACGACCGCGGCGACGAAATCGGCCGGTTTTTCAAAACAATGTGAAAAATTAGAAAAATATCAAAAATATGGGATACCTCCGTGTCACATCATCAAATGTGGCCTACCAACTAGCAAAAATACTAAACTTGCAATACCTGTGTTTTCTTGAAAAAGTGTTCTAAAAAACGACCTACCATGAACGAAGATTCATGGCTTTCAAGCCAAACTAGCAATGATATGGCCGCATCCATTGAATAGTTTTTCATAATATGCCCAAATTTGGCGCATGCCTCCGTCTTGTGATGGCAAACAATGTTGCCAAAGCGAGGTTCCAACCTGTTTACCAAAAAAAACCATTTTTCATTTTTTGAATGCTAAAGACATGCGTTTTTCGTGAAGCGGCTACAAGGAGGGTCAACCCAAACGGCGCCATTCCATGTCTATCTAAAAGTAGACCCTATTTTACGGACGATTGCCAAAAAGCATGCATTTCCGACCCTCGTAGCTACTCCCGGCCATTCAGACCTCCTTCGGCCGATTCTGCTGGAACCGGCTGGAATTTGAACTGCGGGTCCTCCATAGCTTGCCCGTTATTTTTGTAAAAATCATTTTTAGCTTCACAGGTAGGCATTTCATCAAAGAATCGACAACAAATTGGCACGACTCAAACCCTAGCCACGGACGACCGCCGTGACGTAATCGGCCGGTTTTTCAAAACACCGTACAAATTTCAACAAAAAATCAAAAAAATGGGAGATCTCCGCGTCACATCATCAAATGTGGCCTACCAACTAGCAAAAATACTAAACTTGCAATACCAATGTTTTCTTGAGCTATTCGGTATGATTTTAACCATGATTTCTACAAACTTTACAAGAAAACCCTCATTTTTTCTGCCCCCAAACCCAAAAGAATTTCCCTCCCATAACAAAATTTTCCCTCCACCAAAATTTCCCTCCACTCCTGTAGCGACCCGAACTCAGACGGTCAAGTCTCTGTGCTTAAGTGTCATCCCTGGATCGGTATGCTCACACACATAGTACTCGAGGATTTATAACAGAGGTAAATCACATGTATAAAATAACATAAATATTGTTACCTCAATCCAAATAGCGGAAGTAACAAGGTTGTGGATTCCCATCAACACTAATGGCAAATTTGAGTGTAGAAATTGTAACCCTAACGTATCACTTACTCGTCATAAGATATCCTGCAACATGAGACGTTGCAGCCACAAAGGGTCAGTACATTGAATGTACTGGCAAATTCACACCATAGGATAATGATGAATAATAACTATCACTACACGCATATTTGGCTGGTGGAAAGCTATATGGATATAGTTTTTGCGAAAATCCAATTTTTCCCTACTACAAAGGAATATATTTTATTTAACTACAAAGCTGGTTGATAAAATATTGAGAAGGTAAACGCCCTCTCAACCCCAAAATAATAATCATTAACCCAATCAAATTAATTAAATAAGGTGTTGAGTTCAACATGAATATCCAAAGACCAGAGACTCAAAATTGTCCATAACCGGGGACACGACTAACCATGATTAGATTGTACACTCTGCAGAGGTTTGCACACTTTTCCCCACAAGACTCGATCGCCTCCGTTGGATTTTGTCGCACTACATGGTGTTTGAGAAACGGATGACCGAGACATAATATTTCAGAAACATTAACTCTCTACTCCGGGTAGACCATACCAAACCTACAAAACCCACTACCTCCTGATCTACCTCTTCAAGAGCTTCACGTAACTTACTCAACTATGCTAGAGCCCATAGTAGCTTGTGGCTGCACACGGAAGTTTCTAGCATGAGTAATCTCAGTTCCCTTTGTGCCTGGGTGGCGGTCCATAGGAAGATCACACGGGTACCCCAGGATTTCCAAAAATAAAACAGACAACACTGGGTTCCCCAGGTGCCTCAATCCACCCAGATGTGTATTAAAGTTGCCACCTTAATTTGAACCATTAATTAACAATCTCACATCTGTCATGGATTTCACTCACCCAAACCACGTCTACGAGCATAGCATAGAAATATAAGCAACATGTAGAAGTAAGTCCCAAGGATTTGATAGTAACAGGTCAATAGGTTCCTACCTCATCAACTACTTCCCAACCCACATGTTAATGACATCCTAATCATGCAATGTTTGAGGGTGAAACTAATGCATAAAAACTGGGTATGGAAGGGATATGATCAAAGTGCAAACTTGCCTGTACTGTTGATGAAGATGATTCGCACTCAAAACTCTTGATAGTTCTACTCGTCACACTCTGTTCAATCTATCGTAGGCAAGCAATAGTAACCACACATAAGCAATCACTCAAAAGATAGGGAAGAACGAAGAAACAATTTGGAAAACATCAAAACCAAGCAAATAACTCTTGCAACACAAAACAATTTCTAACAGTACCAAAATTATGTGAATTTGGCAACACAAAACAAGTTTAGGTCAAGAGCTTCGATATGCAAAAAGAATCAACTCAAACGGAGTTATAAAACTCAAGTTACGATCAAACGAAGTTCAAATTCAAATCTGGTCAAATTCAAATTTTAAACTCTCAAAAAAATGTTTGAGTTGGATTACTGGATAGAGGAGATCGTAACGAAGAAGTGGGCGTTGATTTCATCTAATTTGGATGAACGAGTAAAAAGTTATGGCTATTTAAAAAATCAGGGCCAAGCTGTTTTACGGAAGAAAAATAAGCTATAGAAAAAAAATACAAAGAAATATACCTTTATAAGGTAGAGAAAAGACAACTTCGGAGGGAGAAGAGAATTTCCAGAAGTCGTGCCGGAGAGGAGAAAAATATTTTTCTTTAAGGAATCTAGTCAAACCAAAATATTAATTTAACCAAAATAAAATACACACAAATTCAAATAAAACATAGAGTGCTTCTCCTCTAGTAAAATCCATAAAAAATCATTTTAAAATACCAAAATTAATTCAAATTTATTTCTCTCCAATTTTCTGATGTAGGGAATCATGTTACCCTATTTTCCATATATTTTATTTTTGGATAAAAATAATTTGAATAAAAATCAAATAACTCCAAATTGAAAATAGATTCAAAAGAACTTTCAATTTAATTCTTTGAAACTCCCAACTCATATTTCATATGTTTTGAAGAAGTCATTTTATCTTCGCTCGTGAAAATCATTGAGTTGCATAAAGTTCCTGGGTTGGAAATATTTTCCAAATGAAATTCTAATGTTTTCAACACCCCTTGTCATTTAAATAAATGGAAGAAGTCATGTCATCTTCTCTCCAGGGTTTTGTGGTGAAAAGAATTTGAATTCACGGAGATCACGAATGCAAAATGAAAGTTTGGGAAAGTCCTTTTATTCCCTCTCATTTAACTTTCAAAAAAATTCGAATTTCACTCAATTTCACACAATCAATCAAATCTATCTATTTATTATAATATTCCAAAATTTAGAATTTTGGGATGTTACAAATCTACCACCCTTAAAAGGAATCTCGTCCTCGAGATTCGGAGAGGCTAGCAAGAAATAGGTTAGGTTTGGGTCTTCTCAAAATCCATCGATCGTCACGAAGTGCAGGGTGCTACCACCCTTAGAAGCATGGTTACGGTTCCTTCATAAACTCATATAGTCCATCCTTATTACTGACAGTGTCGGTCTTCTCAGATCTTCAGTATAATTCCTTCTCTGTCTCTTTCGTAGCGGCATAACATTTTCCTCAATTTCTTATGTCCTTTTTATCTTGGTAAGGTTAATCCGAGACTGGGTCTTCATAGCTGATAGGTCTGGTGCCAATACTAAACAACTATCGATATCTTATGGTGGTCAACAATTTATGGTTTGTCCTGCAGGAAATGGGTCTAGGTTGAACCTCACCGTATAACCTACGGTTGGCAACAACTGCCGTGTACAAGGTTAAAAATACCTATACCATTCTAAGGTTTAAACAAGGTTTTGATCGTCGTCTCTTTACTATAGGTAAGTCACTCAAATTTACCATCCCACATAGGAAGGCGAATAATAAGAGTAAGTCGGTATGGTGATCAATCCATCCCGCACCCAAATCATTACCTTGTATATGATTTAGCGATTCTCGCATTTTAACACTCGGTCATCCTCACAAGCATTGCATACTTTCTCTTGTCGATGAACCGAGTTCGGATAATCCATTGATTCTGCAAGCCAAACAAAACATCTATCGTTTCTTAACAACTCTCAGGTTTTGCGTAAACTCCTATAGAATCGTCGGTTGATAAAATCGTAACTTCTTCCAGGGTTTTTCCTTCAGCAAGAATGTGCGTGCTTCTTGGCAGGTCCTGGGGCCTGTGGGTTATGGCCCATCTCATAACTTGTAGTCCTTGAACTTATCCTCGGGCTTCTGATCATTATTCCATCATCCAACTTCCTAGTATTCTTCAATCCATCCAATTGTATTGTCTCCCTTCCTTCTATTGGCACCAAACTAGGACATGATTACTCAGACTCATCATGGAATTTCCCTTGATCCATATTTCCAACATCATACCTCCTTTATATCCAATAGTAATTCATCTCTTCATCCTCGTGGGATATCCCCCATACCGAGATAAAAACTTATACTTATGAAGTCCATACTCCACTTCGTGGAACGTCATTATCCTTTCCAGGGTCAAGCGTCCTTACAGGGGAATATTGGCCATCTCGCATGGCACTTCTTCAACTCGGAAGCGTGAAACACATCATGAACTCCTCGACAATCCTTCGGTGACTCCAATTTGTTGGCCACTTCTCCCATACGCTTCAAAACTTCGGTATGGTCCTACAAATCTCAGGGCTAACTTTCCCTTAACTCCAAATCGTTTAACTCCTCGCAGAGGGACACATGAAGACATGCTCATCTCCAATTTCATAGACTACCTCCTTGCGTTTTGAGTCTGCATAACTCTTACGCACTGGTGAGCTACCTTGATCTATCTCAATCGACCTAACATTCTCTTCTGACTCCTTGATCATATTTAGTCCAAACAACTGACGGTCTCCAACTTCATCCCACATGAACGGTGTGTGGCTCCTTCTACCATACAAAGCTTAAAAAGGGGCCATCTTCAAACTAACTTGGTAGCTGTTGTTGAATGACAACTCCGCGTAAGGTAGATTATCATCCCTACTAGATCCATAATCTAGCGCCCACGTTCTCAACATGTCCTCCAGAATCTAATTGACTCTCTCGGTCTATCCATCTGTCTGCGGATGAAAGGTTGTGCTGAACTCTAGCCTAGTACCCAAAGTCTGGTGCAGTCGATTCCAAAACATTGAGGTAAATTGTGTTCCTCTATCTGATACGATGGTCCTCGGAACTCCATGCAGACATACGATCCTGGTCAAATATATCTTGGCCAACTTCTCACTTGTATAGGTGGTTTTCACTGGGATAAAGTGAGCCACTTTGGTCAAGCGAATCGACTACTACCCAGATAGAATCATATCCCGATCGGGTTCTGGGAAATCCGGTAATGAAATTCATGCCAAGCTTATCCTACTTCCATTCGATTATCGGCATAGGCTGTAGTAATCCTGCTGGCTTCTGATGCTCTGCTCTTACTCTCTCTTGCATACATCACCTACGGCTATATACTCCACAAGATCCTTCTTCATACCAGTCCACCAGAAACGCTCCTTCAAATCCAAATACATCTTGGTGTTTCCAGGGCGAATCGAGTATGATGAGTCATGAGCCTCCTGAAGTATTAACTTCCTGATCTTTGCATTATTGGGCACATATACACGGTCCTTGAACCATAAGGTGTCGTGCTCATCCTTACGAAAACCTTTGGCCCTTCCTTTGCTCATCCTCTTTTACCTCTGCAATCTCTTTGTCAACCTTCTGAGCTTCACGGATCTTTCCCAACAATGTAGACTGAACTTCCATTGCTGCAACAAATTTTTTGGGAACAATCTCCAACCGAAGTTCCCTGAGATCCTCGGCTAACTCCTTTGGTAATCCTCCTCTTGTGAGGGTATTCATCCTTGTTTTCTTTATGGTTGTGTCCTATTTCCCCACAAAGCTTGTATGCACAAGGTTTCTTCATATCCTTTCCATAAGGCCTCAATTTCTGGGACACAAGTCAAGACTTTAATAAAGTCCACTTAAATTCCTTCCAAGTGGTTACTCCTTGCCATCCATTGATGGTTTGGTACATCCTCTACTAGGTAGTGGCACCTCTTTCAAAGCACTCAAGAGCATATTGGGTCATATCCTTTCCGGCTATAGGGTTATTCTTCATGTGATCCTCCATGTTCTGAGCCCACTGGTCTGTCTCCAATTGACTCATTGGTCCAGACAATACAAGCTCATCTCCATTCATCTTCCATTGGGTCCGTGGGTTTTGGGGTGAGATAAGATAGATAGAGAGGGATGCACACAATACAAACAAAAGTTTGGAAAAGACAGATTTTATTGTGGTTGTCGGAAAAACAACAAACAAATGACCACTACTAGAAAAAGGGCTATAGATGGGATTGACAATAATGGCGCACCAGACAAGGGGTGAGCCATTAGTATATACTAATGGTGCACCACCTTCCGATACGCCATTAGAGTTGAAACTACTAATGGCGCACCTGGCCCAAGGTGCGCCATTAGTATCAATTTTTTTTGAACTAGTGCACCTGTCCAAACATACTAATGGCGCATCCAGACACAGTGCGCCATTACTAGTTGTAACTAGTAATGGCGCACCCGTCGGAAGTGCGCCACTAATGTTGTTTTTTTATTATATTTTTTATTCCTTTTTTTGCAACACTACTAATGGCACACTGTTCAACCGTGCGCCATTACCAATTTAAACTAGTAATGGCGCACTGTAGATTAGTGCGCCATTAGTATGTTTTTTTTGCAAAACTACTAATGGCACACCGCCAGAAGGTGCGCCATTAGTAACCTGGATTACTAATGGCGCATTTAGTGCTGGTGCGCCATTAGTAAGTGGGCAGCAACAAGATATTTTGGACAACCTCTCCTACCCACACTCACTTTCTCCCCACTTCATTCTCCACCTCCTCCTTGTCTCGGGTGCCTCCTCTTTTTCACCTCATTTCCACCATAGATTCATTCAAATTAAGTGGTTAAATTACCTTGTTTTACTAGGTAAGTAAGGGGGGAAGCTATATTTATGTTGTTATCCCTACAACAATGTGCACATGCACTTTTTATGGCCTAGCTAGATCTATGTATGTTCGTGGTGTTGCATATGTTTGTGGTGTTGCATATGTGTTTGTGTTTGGAGGTGTACCGGTATTTGAAATGCGATAGTTGCCAATATTTTGTCGGAATGTTGATTCATTTCCGTTTCGGCGAGAATTTTGGCATTAAGCATTCTTTTTTGTCCTATTTTTAGGGAAACTCATGCCAAATTTTTTCTTGGTTCTAAAATATCGTTCTGCTCTACCCTTGAGCGACCATGGTCCGCACGATGACCGAAGGCATCATGAATAGGTTTTTGAGGTCCGCGAAAGCCGAGATGCTTCAAAAGAACGAGACGGAGATAAGATGTCCGTGTCGAAGATTCAAGCTGAAGAGCCTTATTGCGGACCCGGATTCCGGGCAGGTGCGGGACCACCTGGTCTTGCGTGGTTTCATGGATGGCTATCGGTGGCAAGGTGATGAAGATGACTACGAAGTCGTCCATGGGGGCCGGGCAAGAAATGAGGAAGGGCGACAAGACAACCACCGCGGCTCGGGCGGGCGAGAAGACGAAGAATCCCGAGGAGATGATCGCGACGGTGATCTTTGTACAGTCATCATGTAGAAGATGCAGGGCATGATGATGAGGAAGATGCGGAGCAGACGACGAGCATGATCATGAAGATGATGATGCGGCGTGAGCGATCACGCTGGACCATCGATGGGCTGGGTGCAGGACCCTCATATTGAAGAGCTGCTTCTCAAGCGGACGGATAACGCAAGAGCTGCCGCCCGAGAAAGCCAAGATGGATCAACTTGAGTTAGACGCGGTTACTCCATTGTATGAAGGATGCAGGCCCAAGGATACCCGCCTGAAAGTAACGCTCATGGCTCTGGAGATGAAGGTAAAACACAAAATGATCGACGCATGTTTCGACGAGAACATGTCGTTCTGGCACGAACGTCTTCCCAAGTGGAACAAGTGCCCGACCAGTTTGGAGGAGGCGAAGAAAATCGTGTGTCCACTGGATTTACCGCACGTGAAATACCATGTGTGCATGAACAATTGCATAATTTATCGGGACGAGCACGCGGAGTCTACCATATGTCCGGTGTGCGGCATCACTCGATACAAGAAGAGGAAGAAAGCTACTCGAAAAGTGGTGTGGTACTTTCCGATCACTCCTCGTCAGCAGCGGTATTTCGCGGACCCTAAGGTAGCAAAGCTCCTGCGTTGGCACGCGAATAGGGACGAGAAGAAGCAAGAAGATGATGCAAATGATCCGGAGATAGATAAAAAAGACAAGATGCTGAGTCACCCTAAGGATGCGAGCCAGTGGCAAGCGTTGAACTTCGAAGACTCAGAATTTGGGAACGATCCAAGGAACATCATCTTTGGGCGTGAGCACCGATGGAGTCAATCCGTTTGGCAGCGGAGAAGCACACATAGCACTGGCCTGTGTTTGTGTGGATGTACAACCTTCCCCCTAGTTGTGCATGAAGAGGAAGTACATTCACATGAGTATGCTAATTGAAGGGCGAAACAACCAGGGAGCGACATCAATCTGTATATGGGCCTGCTGAAAGAGGAGCTTGACCTTGTGGAAAACGCCAGCCAATACATGGGACGCCGCAGAAAGAATATTTCCCTATGAGAGCCGCACTTCTCACGACGGTGCACGACTATCTCGATTCACGGATATCTCGCGGGCGGGTAGTCCACGGATTTTACGGATGCGTAAGGTGCATGGAAGACACAATGTATCGCCAGACTAGATAGAGATCCGGGTCTTGAAAACCGTGTTCTTGGGACATCGAAGGTGGCTTAGCGGCGATGACCCGTGGAGGAAACGCAAGGATCATTCGATGGTGAAACCGAACCCAAAACGCCTGGTACGAGGAGCGGCGAGGAAATAGACAAGCTGTTGAAAAATTGGAAAGACCGCCTTTGCGGGAAAGAAGCAAAAGGCGCCAGAGCCGGGAAAGAAGCGAAGGCGCGAGAGCCATTCTTGAAGGTATGGAAAACGAGGTCTGTTTTACGGGACTTCTGTCTTGGAAGATCCACCGTGTGCCTCATAGCCTTGATGTCATGCATATCACGAAGAACATGTGCGAGAGTCTGCTTGGTACCCTGCTCAACATGCGGAGAGTACCAAAGATGGGCCGAAAGCAAGGGCAGACTTGAAATCAATGGGCATCGTGCGGAGCTTCACGCTAATGATGATGATGATGATGAGGCGAAGCAGACACGAAAAGTTGTCGCCAAAAGGCAAAAAGGCCAAGAAGACCGGAAATGACTACCCTCCCGCGTGCTTCACTCTAAGTCGAGGAGGAGATCGAGCAGTTTTTCACCTGCCTCCTAGGAGTAAAACTTCCTTCTGATTACGCTGGGAAGATAAGCAGATACCTAACCCACCGGGCGAAGTTCAGCGGGATGAAGTCTCACGGTATCACGCGTCTTGATGACGCAGATACTTCGATTGCAATCCGTGGGATCATGGACGCGCACGTCCGTGAAACGCTATTTGGCCTATGCAACTTTTTCGACGTCATCTCGGAAGTCGATTGGCGTGAGGCAACTCGAGAAGGCTACAGGAAGAGATCGTGGTGATACTATGCAAGCTTGAGATGTACTTCCGCCCGCATTCTTGACGTTATGGTGCATCTGCTGGTCCATATCGTGGAGGATATCATCCAACTCGGGCCGACGTTCTGCACAGATGATGCCGTTCGAAAGGATGAATGGTGTCATCAAAGGATACGTTCGAACATGTCACGTCGAGAGGAAATATAGCCGGGGCTTTATGACCGAAGAGTGCATCTCCCATCGCACGAATTATCTAGGCATCGAGAACCCGTTGGATGCCCGTCAACAGGCACCTCGGCAGGCTGTTGGATGGGGTCACCGTGAGGGTCGCCGCGAAATGCATGTCGACTTCGAGGGTCGACTTCGCCGACTTTGAAAGAGCAAATCTAGTCGCGCTACAACACATAGACGTGGTCGATCCTTGGGTGGTAGAGCACAAAACCTTTATTGAGAAGACGTACAATGACCGAGGCCAACAGAGGACGGACGGAGATATACTCAAAGAGCAAAACTCATGTTTCACGCGTTGGTTCAAGCATAAGCTTCTGTCGTACCCTTTACATGAAGATTCTTCCGCGGAAGAACAACTCATATTCACCTTGTCACAGGGCGTCGAGCACAACCTGATGACCTATGAGGCGTACGGTATCAACAGCTACACATTCTACACCGAGGACAAGGACATGAAGAGCGATGGTTATCAGAACTCCGGGGTAACGATGGAATCCTACACCGGTAAGGACAAGGAAACATACTACGGAAGGATCGAGGAGATCTGGGAGCTGGGCTACGCTGGAGAGAAGGTGCCGATGTTCCGTGTCAGATGGGCCAAGAGCGTCCTAAAAGAAGACCAATATTTCACCACCATAGTTATACCCGAAGCCAAATCCAAGACCGTGGGCGCAAACGTCACCGCGAAAAATGAGCCATGGGTACTGGCTTCCCAAGTGGACCAATGCTTCTTCATTACCGACCCGCCAAAGCCCAGTCGTGTTGTCGTGAGGAGAGGCAAAGGAAGATCATCGGAATGGATGGAGTAGCCAATGAGCAAGACTTGACAAGCACGGGCGACCGAGGATCGAACATGACGACGATGATGAAGTAGCAAAGATACACCACAAGAAGAAGCGGGACCACCCTACCTAAAGGACGTCCGCTCCACGGAAGAACCCCATTTGCGAAAAAGAAGGGCAAGAAGATTGTGAACAGATAGCTAGCTAAGATCGATTGTATTTAAATCGTAGCCTTCATTTCTCGATTGTATTTCATGGGCACTTTTGAACTATCATGAATATTTTTAAATTTCATGGACACTCGATCTCGATCCCCTTCCATCTCGATCGCTATCCCACCTCGCCAGATCCGGTCCCTCACCGCCGAGCACCCCAGTCCACCGCCGCCGCCAAACCCCACACCCTCGATTCCCCTACTCAACCGCCGCCGACCCCCGCTCACCCTCCCTACTCAACCGCCGCCGACCCCCGCACCCTCCCCTACTCAACCGCCGCCCGACCCCCCGCACCTCCCGGCTCCACCGGCATTACTGTTTGATGATATTTTTTAAAAAAATATTACTGTCTTATAAAAAAAATATTAGTGTTATGATTTAAACAAGTTTGAACATATTTAAACACAAATAAGTATCAAACAGCATTTTAAATGCATAAAAAAAATTTGTGGATCCTGGGAATCAAACCCAGGACCTCCTGGTGTGAGAACTGGCTGGCGACGGTCGAGCTAGTAGAGGGAACTTGATGTGGATCAGGTCGGTGGAAGATAACCTGTTGTCTCGAGCGAAATAAAAAAAACTAATGGCGCACAGGCGAGGTGCGCCATTAGTATGGATGTACTTATGGCGCACCGAGGGTGGTGCGCCATTAGTATTGTGCCGCCCCATCCATATCCCGGCCCAAACCTATCCCTCTCTCTCCCTCACCTCGTCCTTGATCCCTTCCCTCTCCTCTCCAGCCTTGGCCGCCCGGCCTTGCCGCCCGACGCTGCCTCAACGCCGCCCGTCGTCCTCGTCTCCACCGCGATGCCCGACGCCTTGACGCCGCCCTCTCCTCTCCCGACGCCGCCTGCCGCCCGTCGTCCTTGTCTCCTCGGCCGCTCTCCCGTCGCCCCACCTCGTTGGGCGCCATCGCCCGCCGCCCTCGCCGCCGATGGCGGACGCCCGTCATTAACACCACCGTCGCCGGAGCACCACCACCACCCGGACCTCGTCGCCTCCGGACCTCGTCGCACCACCACCACCGGACCTCGTCGCCCCACCTCGTCGCCCGTCCACACCACCGCCCGTGAGCTCCCCTCCTCCTCTCCCCTCTCCCCTCACTGTTCAAATCTGTTCAAATGGCATGATTGATTGATGACTATGATAAATGCCAGCTTGATTGTATGTTTCTTTATCTTGCATGATGAAGTTTGACTAGGGTAGTAGATGACATGATGAGCAAATTAAATATTATCATTGAGTCACCGATAATCTGGTGTATTAGTTGGATGGATCCCTTGCAATGTAGTGTCTCTATTTTCGGATTGATGTACGTGGGTGGCGGATACATCGATGTGACAATGTAGGGAGATGTAGGTGAGAAGTAAGTATCATGTGCAGTGCTAGCATCGTGACAAATCAACATTTTAGCAACGTAAACATATGCACCGACGGAACAATTGGCTAGATAGAAGAAGCAATTGGTCATAGATAATTCAGTTGTTTGGTGTGACATGATCGGATCGATAATCGACACCCGATCTTGAACTTGAACATGTGGAGTAGTGATGAATGTGATAAGTGGCAGCTCCAAATGGCCATCAAGCAATGAAATTTCGCCAATACGATAAGTGGCATTAGTTCACAGAGTCTGGAGGTGTTTGATTTGACATAGCACACACACTTTTCATCGACATGTGCATTTTCAGATGTGCATGGGCAAAGCAAGTAGGTTCGGACTTGAAGCACCGTAATTCGGAAGCAGCAGAGTAGTAAGTAGACTAGTAGTGGTTTGTGTGAGGAAGAAATAGCTTTGACATGATCCATATATAGTGATAGATATTCAGTTTGTTTGGTGTGACATAGGGCCCTAGTGTGACACAATCAAATCGATGACTTACACGACAATCGAACTTGAAACAAGATGCTTTGAGCATGTGGAGTAGTGATGAATGTGACAAGTGGAAGCTCTAAATGGCCATCAAAGCAATGTAATTTGACAAATATCTGCTATATATGAGGCATCGATTGACACTAGTCTGAAGATGTTTGATTTAACAGAGCATACGTTTTTCAACAGGATTGTGCATTTTTCAGATGTGAACCGGCAAGTAGGTTCAGACATGTAGCAGCAGAGTAGTACTACTTGACGCCATTGAACCTAAAAAATGTCTGAACCTAAGAAACTAAGAAAAACTGCACTTGCCAAACATCTCTATAGTTTTGCTAAAGCGAGAAAACTGCAGTTTTTGAAACCAAAGTATTCACTACCCACACATTGGAATACCGAGGTTTTCAATTACCATGGTTTTGGAAAAACCGTGTTGCCAAACTAGGCCTTAGCAGTTAAGTCTTAACGTGGTTTGCATTCATTTGCAATTACACTTGTTTTTGCCTCCACTTGATGGAGCCGTCAGCCTTCCGTTTACGAAACGTGTCTTCTTGTTTTGCGGTGCTCATTTTTTCTAAGTGCACTACAGTACTTGTTCCTTTGTGCACCATAAGTAAAACTAGCTAATTTTATGAAAATGTATCATGTCACCGTCTGTGACTCTCTCTTTTTAAGTCCACATTACATTGGTGGCTCGGTTAACTCCTAGGGTTTTAGCGATTATGTATAAAAAACATTACGATCCAAAGATTGCTTGTAGTGGTTTGTCCAAAATGTTGAATGATACTGCTTGGAGATGCTTATATTGTTTCACCTCTTCACATGCCAAACTCCTAGGGTTTTAGCAGTTATGTATAAAAAACATTCTGATCCAGTATTGCTTGTAGTGGTTTGTCCAAAATGTTGAATGATACTGCTTGGAGATGCTTATATTGTTTCACCTCTTCACATGCCAATGTATTTTCCATGTTGTGATGAAGGCCTTTTTTGCCTTGTCCACCCGAGAGGCCCTTGAGTTTGCTGGAATGTCGATTAACTTCCGTTCCAGCAAATTCGGGTACTCCATATGTCCTATTTTTAGCAAAGGTCATGCTGAAATTTTCCGTGAATTTTAGCATGACTTTGCTAAAAATAGGACATATGGGGTACTTGTGACTAATGCATGGTCCGGGGTACTTGTGACTAATGATGAAAGCTTAGGCTTTTAGGGTGCCTCGGCGTCGAAAAACCCTCAATAATAAAAGCTTAGCTTTTAGGATGCCTCGGTGTCGACAAACCCTAAATGATGAGACCATGATCTTGTTCCTTGACAATAACCAACTTTTTGACCAAAATTTGTTCTTATTTAGAGAGAAACATGGCCAACAACGATGAGGCCGGGGTTCGGCGGCAAGGCATTCAGGAGCTGTCCCGGAGATGGAGGAACAACCTCACTTGTATGAGGACGCCGCCGCCACCGATCCCGAGACCACCGATGGTACCGCCGAGGATGACCCCACCGATGCCACCACCGATGGTGCCGCCGAGGATTCCACCATCGATGATGGCGGCGCACGATGAGATGGCGACCAACCGAAGAGGCAACGGAAGGACCGGCGCCCGACCGTGCTCTGCACCCTCAAGGAGGAAGTTCTTGAAGTGGACTCCGACGGAATCCAACGGCGCCGAACGAATAGTCAAGGGGTACTCTCTTCACTCGGGTGCATTCTCCGAGCACCGTCTCGATCAACACCGAGAACCCGAGGCATCTGACCGAGGGAATTTGCGCAACCTCCTCTTCACGAAGCCGCATGAACAATACAAGTTCCCGCTGAATTTGAAAACACAAGCCTCAAAGGTAATAAAGTGAACAATGCTGCCCTCACGAAGATGAGCAAGGCCACATCTACTTGGAAAAGCAATGTGAAGAGAATGATCGAGAAAGGTGAGAGTTACGAGAAGATCAAGGAGAAAAATCCTTCGATCACCGAAGATGACTACAACGACTTCAAGATCAATTGCTCGAGCACCGCAAACTCCGAATCAAGTCGATTGGGGAAAGAAATGCGGAGCTGAACTTAGGGGAACACACACTCCGTCCGTGATTCTGAGTGGCGGAGCCTATATGGGACAAGGAGGACGCGGAGCGTGCCGAGCAAGGCCTACCGCCCTCTTCGATAACACGGTGACAAGCGCATCAGAACTTTGTCAGGGCCCGGTACAAGAAGGACCCGAAAACAAAGGAGCTTACCACGGATCCCAAGACCAGGGCACTTGAGCTTGTTCTGGTAAGGAATACCACCCCCGCGTAATTAGCTCCATATGGTTGCATTCTAATTAATGAAGCCAAATTTCTAAATGGTTCACATTCCTTCTGGAGGCGACTGAAAGCAGTAGCGCGGGGTCGACTAAGAGCAACCCTTGGGACACCACTCAAAATAGGGCGTTGAATATAATGAAGAACAAGGATAAGCTCAAGAAGTCGACGTCACCGGTCGTGGTGGCCTAAGAAAGGCTTGTCCACAAAATGGGGTCATACTATACCGGTGTGCGGAAGGAGAAAAAGACCAGCTCGGAAAGCCAAAGCGCGAGGTTCAAGAACTCAAGGAACAGGTGGCGCGGATTAGGAGATTGTCCAAGAGCAAGTGCAACAACAACTCTGAGCGATTTATCACCGCCATTGTGCCTACCTTGATCCAGGGGTTGAGTGCGTGGATTGCGGGCGGCCAACAGGGGCCGCCCCCGATTTCTAGCTTCACGGCCAGCAACTCACAGAATGCGATGGCGGGGCCATTCACTACACCACAGTAAAAACTTAAGGGCAGTCAACTGCCGGGAAAAGCAAAGAATTTAGGTCAATTAACTGCCGGTAAAGATTTAACTGCCGGGCAAGCATTTGCAGATCAAATTATCTGCCGGGAATGATATAGCAGGAATGACAATGTATCTGCCGGCAAGTTTAGGGTCAACATAACTGCCCTGGAAACTAAACGAGGGCAAATACAATGCCGGTGACCAGGTTGACGAGGACTGAAAAATTGGAGGCAAAAGGGCGCGAGCCAGGACGAAACAGTAGAAGTTAGCCGAAGCGGTCTCCACGCACCACGCGGCCATGAAATTACTCTGTTTCCCCATTCCCCACCATAGGCCGACCCAGCCGCCGCACTCATTGCCGTTAAAACCGCCGCTTCCGCATCCCCGGATCCACACCGCCCGGCCAAGGGCGACGGCTCCATTCCCCAACCGCCACGCCGCCGAACCCGTATCCCCCCATCTCCCACGCCACACCCCCATCCGAATCCACGCCGCCGTGGCCCGCCACACCCCAATCCCGTTGACGTCGCAGCCGCGCGCTGGCTGCAAGGCGCCGTCGATGTAATTCCGTTAAACTGAGACAGAGAAAGGGAGGACGGGGTCATGGGGCTCCGCCACGTGCCTGGATCCAGGCGCCACCCAACGCATCTTGCTCGATCTGGCCGCCGCCGCGCGCGTCCGTGCCGGATCCGGCCGGCACGGTCGAGGCTGGGTGGAGGAGCATGGAGCGGTGGCTTGGTTGTGGAGGAGGCGAAGCGAGCACGGGGCGGTGGCTTGGTTGTGGAGGAGGTGAAGCGAACACAGGCCATTGTGACTAGGAGGTGAGCTGCTCATCCTCGATCTGGAGAAGGGGAAGGCAGAGGTGAGCAGGATCCCCTCAATCCTCGATCTGGAGTAGTTAATTTTGTATGGCTGGCTTCTGAACCCAATATTGCATTATGTGCGTCGAAACACATACTATTTTATATCCCTATTTGCAAATTCTGAATTGCATCGTCTGTTCAAACAGTGTGCTTATGATATTTTCCGTACGTATGGCTCAAAATGTAACATGCAGTCTAATTTGCATAGCCAGTTCATTTTCTTGGAGCTTATAGATCTGTTCCAGTTAGTAATTCATTCCAGATGATCTCTGTTTTTTCTAGGACCTATTTTTAATTTAATAGATAGATTGATGTTTGTAGACAAGGTCTTCAGGAATAACATTTTAGTGTTGATGTTCAGGTCTAGGTTCACAAGTTGAGTGAAGCTGCAGCCATAAATAATCAAAAAGTACAACTTCACAGTTTTGGTGAGATTCTTGATCCTAGTTGAAGACTTAATTTGGTACTTCCATCGTGTGGTATCGTTTGACTACATTTTGAATACCTCGTAATTTGTTTCTATCATTGCACGGTTGTATCATAAGGAATAAAATATATTGTGGTGTGATAATGGAAATTCTGGAATTGGACTATCACCAGAACGGAAATATTGTGCTCTTTTGAATGTAATTGGTTTGACGACCGTGTACACGGCAAGTGGGTAAACTTTGATATATTTGGAATCACAAATATGAACTCTAAGCATTTATTTAACTCTCGTGAGAAGTTGTCTGATGAACCATTATTTCTGGCTCCCCAAGCAAGTCAAGCGTATTTTGTCCAAGATTCCGTTGAAAAAGATTCATGTAGTTTTGTCCATTCGAAGCCAGGAATCCTTTTTGATATTCTTGGAAAAGAAATGAAAACTTTGAGAAGGTTGATGAACCTGGGATTCTGTTCCTTGGTTTAGATGCTAATAATATAAATCTCCAGCCTGATGTTCAAGATGCACGTCATATTATAAAAGATATAGATGGACAATTGTTTGTCAGGTTAAGAAGGATAAATATGTAGCTTAAATACCTCTTTTAATATTTTGTAATGTTCCTCTACTTCAGGCTATGCCCTGTGCATAAGACGCACTATTGCTAATTATATCTTCTATATTTAAGTATTCCTGCAGAGTGCCTCTTTGTTCTTGTATTTCAGATTGCATAACACTTATACTAATTCTGAGATGATATTTCTTTTCAGGTAAAGAATGGCAAACAGAGGATAAAGAGATGGTGCTGCTACATATGAAGATTTGCGACAGGGAATGTAAGGCCTGTCACAGAGAGGTTGAATGAATTCATTCCAAGTCTTGCATGAACAAAACAATAAGACAAAGGTGATGGTCGCCCTTGTGTGTTGATACATCTTGTGGATGCTAGTTTTCTTTATCTATAAAGCAGAGCTACGGCCTAATTTCTTAAACCATTAGTAAAAGAAATCAAGAAATGCATATAAACTATGGATGTTACAACATCATGACCTTCCTGTAGGCAGCATTTATCAAGATCTGTCTGTGCCTGAAACACTCACGTGTGAGGGGTCATCAGATATAGAAATACCTGTAAAATAAGAAAACTGAATACCCCTGTCCATCTTTAATGTTATCCCAAAAAATTTGGTTCAGTTTTTCTCTAACTTTATATATAAACTTTTCCTCATGGTTTAACAATACTGCATCCATTTGAGCATGCTGACATTCTCTAACCATGAAATATATTCAGCAAAAAATGTGGAGCACTGATCAAACGAGATATTCATGCTTTATTGTTCTATAATGAAAGACTGTCTCTTTTGATATAATTTTGGTTTCATTATTATATAGATAAGCGTATAATGAACTAGCTCTTGCAACAATTAGACCTTATCATGTGTCCCTTTATATTTAATTTATTTGAAATAACAAATTTAGTACCGATCACAAGGGCCATTTTGAAAAGGAATCATAAAGATATGTTATTTTCTGAATCAAGCATGTGCTTGAAAGTAGGAATCTACAAGTTTCTTATTTTCTCCTGAGAAACTAGTACTTTTTTTGATTTCGCAGAAGATGTGCATACTTCCAATCAGATGTTGTTGTCCTTTTATTATGAATCAACGAGCAACTCTGTCTTAAACAATTCTGCAGCTACTACTTAAACTTTGCACACTTTGGACAACACATGATGGACTAATAAAGGGACCACACAAGTACATATTCAGTAACCCAACATTCTTTTATTTTGAGCAGCCTATATTCATTTCAGAAATGATTTAATTGCCTGCAAACACTTTTTCTTTTTGTTGGGTCAACATTTTTTCTGAAACCAAGCAGCAGATTTAATTAAAGGGCTGTTCAGTTGGTATACATTCTCATAACTATTGATTCTCACTGTCTAGCACTAGTACACTCTACACAGAACAAACATGGACAAAAAAACAGAGGACACTGTGCATTGCCACTTGATTGCTAGTGATTACCTGCGGTTTTTTAATGTTCTATTTACTTCACAGCAATCAAGAGAGACTAATACACCAAAAGAAGATCACTATTGATAAATATTTATAATGATAGGTTGTATAGTGCGTAATCTATTCCTATGACTACATACACACATTCTGTTTGTGCCTTGTGGAATGCAAAGTACAGGGCGACACACACGTATCTTTTTCATTTGGATGAGTCGATTTGGTTTTTCAGCCCATGCAACTTCTTTGTTTGGAACATGTGGTCATCCGAGCTGATCTATTTGGTCATTCTCTTTTTTTAGCAGGTCACCAGTATAATGCCTTTGCATCCACAAGGTTCTAAAGGTGTGTTTGGTGAGCTAAAAGGATCTTCTGCTGGTTTCGGTTTTGTCCATAATATAAAACTTTTACTTGTGAACCTACAAATGTACTCATGTGTGCACGTAGACCTGATGGATTGTTGTGCTTTTGGCTGTCCTGTAACTGGAATTGTATGCCCATGTGTGCATCCAGGCATGCATGATCGATCTTTGTGCTTTTGGCTGACCTGCGATACTGGACATATGAACCTATGTATGGATGATGGAGACTTGTGAACCTATGTATGGATGATGGATTGCTTATATATACACACACACACACATTATCTCTTAAGTGATGCAATCTTAATTACTGTATGCATGTGTTGTGTTATATATAGGTGGCATAAAATGGAGTGAAGATAAATGATAACTGTTGAAATACATGTATACATATAGGAGATTTGTGTGTTCCCACGGGACACAAATACTGGCAGTCTGACTGCGGGGGAACTCTTCAATCTGCCCTGAATTGTCAGTCTGCCGGGAAAATGTTATATGCCGGGAATAGTTCTAACTGCCGGCAAAGGTATGAACATGAAGGGCAGAGAATATGCCGGGGTTTGTACTAACTGCCGGGAATTGTTTTTCCCGACAGGACTTTCAAGGGCGGTTTGTAAATGCCGGCAAAACTCATTCCCGGCAGATAGTCTGCCTCCAATAGCGAGTTTTCCCGGCAGATCTAGAGTCCCCTAAATTTTGGTCATGGTGTAGTGATTGGTGTCTCCGACACCGGCACGGGAGCTTAATGCACCCGGGTGTACGCCGTAAGCACCTCTGCGAAAGAAGCGGCCCCTCCATCAATCGTGACGCCGCTTGGCGGTGTGCCTCGACATTAGCCGAGCTCGACGCCATCATCACGATAACTAATTAAGCCTCTCTCGGTCGAGGACTTCATCTCCATGCCTTCGACCGGGCATCCCCGACGCCCTACATGTTTTCGCAGGCACCGCCGACGCCCGCGCACTCTCACCGCACTTCGTGAAAAACGAGTTGGTCGATGTCGCCAAGGGCAAAATCGTTCAACCGGCAACCCTTGTTCCACGGTACCCGGATGCCACCCAACTTGTTTTGGGTTGAATCGTTCGGTCTTTGCCAGTCGCGACGAAGTTTTACCTCCGATTCGACCCGTCGGGGCCGACAATGATAACGTGATGACCCTCGGCGCTTTGCTGGTGGCCCTCGCTGGCCGAAGAGCCAGATTCGTTTGGGGCGGGGGCACCACCCCAAAGACAACACCGCCCGGTTGTCTTGGCGCCAAGTCGGCCCCATGGCAAGACCGCCGCAATGGTGCGGACATCCCTATGCCATCGGATCCAAACATGCATATGGCACGAGATCGAGCGATGACGACGATGATACATTTGCCAACGTCGATCAAGATGCTTTGCCGATCATGGATGCGGTGGCGACTTCATGGGGCCTCCTTCTCAAGAACCCAACCCAACAAAAGATGTGCGCGATCTAACCGGTACCG
The DNA here is from genome assembly GCA_021605145.1 of Aegilops bicornis. NCBI lineage: Eukaryota > Viridiplantae > Streptophyta > Magnoliopsida > Poales > Poaceae > Aegilops > Aegilops bicornis. The sequence goes on along the minus strand of CM038672.1, from coordinate 551,736,498 downwards.
CTGGAGAAGCCAAGTTGCAACAGCGGCGTCGCTGCTCAGCTCTCAAGAGACGCCTCACCGCCGATTTCACCGAGCCTCAGAGAGGCGAGGTGCGAAATATTATCAGCCCCAACACACTCAAGAAGGCGGTCTGTGAGCAGAACTCGGTCCCATTACAGGAGAATAAGAAGGCACGCAAAAGAAAGACTAACAAGGGTGCGGGTAAGCCGGCACCGAGTACGATCCGTGCTCAGGACGGGCCACCTTCACCTAAGGATATCTCGAGGAGGGTGCATGTGGCGGGTAGGGCGATGCTACCGACAAATATGCTCAATGCTGCAACCGGTGCTATGCGGAGTCTGCATGACACTGTTCTTTCTTTGGAGAAGCGGCGTCTCAGAGAGAAGGATGTGGCATACCCGGTTTTCGTGGCCAAGGTGCCAGAGGGCAAAGGCTTTGTGGATGACTCCATCGGGCGTACGATCGTCCTGCGGTTTGATGACATCCACGCTATGTTGAACCTTCATTCGCTGCACTACACCTTCGTTCGGCTATTTTCGCTGAGTATGGAGATGCGGATCATTCGCGACAAGACCGGGACATCGTGATAGTCGACCCCTTCTACATGCATGCCAAGATCTTGGGCGTGGCGGGGACCGCAAGTCGCGAGTTCTTACCTCGAAGGCGTCATTACGGCAAACCAAGATAAGGATAACTTCCTCGTGCCTTACTTTCCCGAGTAAGTCCTCCCTCAACCGCCCGTAACATATGAATTCTTAGATTTCGATCGTTTTCTTTTAACATTACGTGTTTTCTGCGGTGACACACATTGCACGCTCATCCTCCTAAGCCCCAAATATTCCATGGCCACGTATTTCGACCCGGACCGTCGATCGAACGTAGACTACACAAATTTCAAGAAGGTTCTTGATGATGTTCTCCCGGCTACGCCTAACTGGAGGCACCTTCACCAGGCCTATTCGTGAAGTACGGCAAGCACGTGTTCTCCCTGTCTGACGACGGCTTTCGTCAAGCGACCGCTGGCGTCGGAAGGTGCCTACTACGCCATCCATCACATGCGGGCGATCGTGCGGGACCATCATCAACTTCGCTACCGAGTAAACTCAAAGATTGGGCCGTGGCGTGTCGGCAATCCAGACGCGGACATCGGACAAGAATTCTTTCGCATCCAAATGGAGTTTGCGGAAATCATCCATCAAGATGTCCTTCGTACCTCGGGCAGTTCTACCTCAGAAATCAACCATCCAACGGTGACATCGACACAATGCTACAAATGCAGTGACAACGCCCGTTCTTTCATGACACCCACGATAGACGGCGGCTTCATCCACGCTCCGGTCCCTTGAGTCGAGTCGAAAGCGGTGATCTTGTGTCTAGATTACGAAACATCGATTGGCTCATGTTGTAATCAAACTTTAATGAACTTGTAGTATGTCTCTTTGGTTTCGAGAGTCGTTCAACTTAGATGTAATCGATGCTATTAATGTCTTGCTTTTCTCTTCCGATCGCTCTGTTGCATACTTATATATTGCTTATGTATTATGCGTGAATTGGTACTAACGTTTACGTTTGGCTAGTGCATAGCGATGCCGTCGTATGTCGTGTACAAGGGTAAGGTTCCCGGAGTCTCTGACGGCCGGGAGGAGTGTCGGAGACAGGTTCACCGATTTAGCGGTGATGGTTACAAAGGGTACACCACTAGGGCCGGGCGAATCTAGATACGCCCGCTATCTAGCGGGAGAGGGGAGGGAGCGTTGGAGGAACCAGATGAAGACGAGTTTCATCGTGATGATGCTCATCGTGATGACCGCAGCTCTTCTATGTGATGGTAGTTTAGATGATCGATATCGACTTGTAATGTGAAGACAAACTCGCTACTCGCGGTCTCGAGACTTGTAATATAATGTTCTATCTTTGTTCGGTCTTTTCAATTCGGAGACTAATATGATGAATTGTATTTAGAGACTAATATGATGAATTGTATTCAGAGACTAATCTTCTATTGTATTCGATGAATCTGTTGTTGATGTGTCTTTGTCTATATTTTGTCCAATTATACATTTTGTAACCTGTGCAAAAAGCAGAAAAAAAACCTAATATTCATACTAATGGCGCATCACATCACAGTGAGCCATTAGTATGCTAAAGGATACTAATGGCGCATCATTAAACAGTGCGCCATTAGTATGCCGAAGTTACTAATGGCGCATCTTGTTGTTGTGCGCCATTAGTATGCCAAAGCACCTGGGTATACATGGCCCCCCTGTGTAACGCCCCGGATTCGATGCGCCAGGTGTCTGCCAGTTATTCGCCGTCTTTGCCATGTCATTTGCTTGCGTGTTGCATTTTTTCATGTCATCTTGTGCATCTCATTTTGCATACGTGTTCGTCTCTTGCATCCGAGCATTTTCCCCGTTGTCCGTTTTCCAATCCGGCACTCCTATGTCTCCCGGCGGCCCCTTTTACCTCTTTTCTTGTGCGGGTATTAAACTTTCTCGAAATGGACCGAGGTTTGTCAAGCGGCCTTGGTATAGCACCGGTAGACCGCCTGTCAAGTTTCGTGCCATTTGGAGTCCGTTTGATACTCCAACGGTTAACTGGGTAACCGCGAAAGCCTCCTTCTCTTTGCAGCCCAACACCCCCTCGAAAGTGGCCCAAAACCCAGCAAACTCCCCTCCATGCTCTCGGTCGTTCGATCACGATCGCGTGGCCGAAAATCGCTCCTCATTTGGACTCTCCTAGCTCCCTCTATCTATATAGAGGCCCTCTCCCCTGAAATTTCGCAGTTGAAACCCTAGCAACTCCTCCCCGCGCCGCCGGACATGTCCGCCGGACACGTCGCTCCGACCAATCGGGCGTCGCCACGTCATCGTCGCCGCCGCCCGCAAGCAATCTCCTCCCGCCACGTCGCTCCGCCGCCCGCCTCCACCGCGCAGCCCATGAGCCGAGATCCGGCCAGCGAGGCCCGAGCCGCCGCCCGCCGCCGCCCGTCTTGATCCCGCCTCCGCCCGTCGCCGCCGCCTCGCCGAACCCGACTCTGTCCGCTGGCGCCCTCGCCGCCAGCCTCGCCCGCCAGCGGCGTCGTCGCCTGTCGCCCGCCGCCGCGTTGACCTCCGCCGCCGCCTTGGTTCCGGCCCGACCCTGCCGCCCTTGAACAGGTCTGCCGCCGGATCCGTCCGGATCCGGCGATCCCGCCGCCGCCGCTTCGCCCGCCGTTGTCGGCCGCCGTCGCCCGGCCATGGCCTCGCCCTGCAGCGTGCGGAAGGGCGAGGCCAGCCCTCGCCTCCGGCAAGGTGGGCCGCGCTTCCCCGCTGGCCCGCTCCATCCAGCCCAGCAGCCGATGGCCCAGCTCCCGCGCCTCTTGGGCCTCAGCCCACTAGGTGAGCAGCCCCTCTATTCCCCGCATGTGCGTCATATAGTCTTTTAGCGCTCAAGTCCCTGTTTTTTTGCATAATCATGCCATGTTCATCATGTTGTATCTCTGCATCCATAGCTCCGTTTTGCGCGTGTAATATGTCAAATTGTTCGTCTCAACGAGTACATCACTTCCTTCCATTGCATCATATTCATTTAAGGTCATATTGATGCCCGAATCATCGTTGCAAGAATGCATGTTGCTGTTAATCTGCTGAAACTGGTATAACATGATCATTTGTCATTGTTGCCATGTTTGATGTGTTCATGCTATGAGGTAGATGTCTACATGTGTTTTGATCTATGCCATGCCATATTTATAGTGGTGCCATCCATGTATTTTTGTGATTCCTGTAGTGAGTGCATCAAGCTTGTTAAGTAGGGTACTTGCTGTTACTGTTTTGCTAGGCTGATTCTGTTATATTATGATGCTATGTAAAACTGCTGCTACAAGTCATTCTATGCATAATCTGGAGATGTTCACTAAGGATGTTTTGTTATACATGTCTTGCTCTATCCGTCCGTGCCCCTGGTTGCATTTATAGACTAATGTAACACGTTGTAATCTTGCTCCAAACTTGCTAAATAATGTTGCTGTCAGCCTGTTAACATGAAGTTCAATGTTGCCATGATTGTTGTTAGTGATACATGCACCCTATGATCTTGTTCTTGCCATTCTTAGCTTAATAAACATGTCTTATTACTGTTGGTTGCCTTGCAATGCCATGTATTGCTCTGTGGTGAGTGTTTCAAGCTCACCAACATGCCTACTTATTGTTGTTCCTGCCATGTTTAAATCTGTAATATAACTTTCTATGTTTACATGGGTGCTATCATATTTTCTGATCCCTTTTTCGCTCATGGTCAGTAAGGGACTCTTGTTTTATGCATTCAGTAGTATCATGCCATGCCTTTTTTTGCCATGTTAAGTTCCTGTCATATGGTGTTTGATAGCTCTAAACATTGCAACCTGATGTTATTTCCTGATAAGTCTGAAACTGTTATTATTTGCAATCTTGCCATGTCCTTTTGAGCATGTTCTAGTGATTTCTGGAGATAGCTCAGTGTTCATGTTTTGTCATCCTTTCCTTTACATCATGTCCATGCCTTTTGTTCTCATGTTAAGATGCTGTAGCTTGTTATTTTGATGCTTGCAATATGCCTAGTTGCTCTTTTGGACAGCTTGTCCTTTAAACTTGTATAGTGTGCATGTGTTGATCCGTTGCTCAGTTTCGAGTGTGCTTTATATGAAACTTGCTTGATTTTGCATGTAGTTTCATATTATCATGTTGCATCATTGTTTTGAGGTGTTTGAGTGATGTTTGTATGCATTTTGCATCAATGCCATGATTAACTTGTTTTGCTTATATCTTCTAGGCCGTAGCTCCGAATTTAATGAACTTTATATGTAACTTGATTATAATCTCGTGTAGATCATCTTGGTGCTTCTTAACTTTCTGTTTAACAACTTGAACATAAGGTTTATTCAAATCTGTACCAATTTCGAAATTTGCATATGAGGACATACCGGAATTGTTATATGTTGTTTCCGGCCTCATTTAAACTTGCCTTGATGTGTTGCTCTTGTTTGCATCATCTCTTTCCATGAGTAGCTTCATGTAGTCTTGTCTTGCATCATGCTTGATTGTGCATCATGTCTTGTTCATGTGTGGTGTGTTTACTATGTTGTGTGCTTCTTCTTGTTAGTTCCTGTTTCATTGCGATCGTGAGGATTCGTTCATCTACGCTTGGTTCGGCTTCATCAGTTCGTCTTCTTCATGGATTCGTTCTTCTTCCTTGCGGGATTTCAGGCAAGATGACCGTCACCTTGGATCTCATTACTATCATTGCTATGCTAGTTGCTTCGTTCTTTCGCTATGCTGCCTTACCTACCACTTGCTTCAAGCCTCCAAAATTGCCATGAACCTCTAACCTTTGTCACCCTTCCTAGCAAACCGTTGCTTGTCTATGTTACCGCTTTTGCTCAGCCCTTCTTATAGCGTTGCTAGTTGCAGGTGAAGATGAAGATTGCTCCATGTTGGATTATGTTTATGTTGGGATATCACAATATCTCTTATATTATTAATGCATCTATATACTTGGTAAAGGGTGGAAGGCTCGGCCTTATGCCTGGTGTTTTGTTCCACTCTTGCCGCCCTAGTTTCCGTCATATCAGTATTATGTTCCCGGATTTTACGTCCCTAACGCGGTTGGGTGATTTATGGGACCCCCTTGACAGTTCGCTTTGAATAAGACTCCTAAAGCAAGGCCAACATTGGTTTTACCATTTGCCTCACCACGACCTACTTTTCCCTTGGGAGTAATTAACCCAAGGGTCATCTTTATTTTAGCCCCCCCCGGGCCAATGCTTGTCTAAGTGTTGGTCCGAACCGAGCTCAAGGGGCCACCACATGGGAAACTTCGAGGCCTGGTTTTAATCGTAGCCTGTCTCTTCCGGTGTTGCCCTGAGACCGTGATATGTGCAGCTCCTATCGCGTTTGTCGGCGCTTCGGGCGGTCTTGATGGACTTGTTTTATTCGTCGAAATGTCTTGTAGCCGGGATTCAGACCGATCGGGTCTTCCCGGGAGAAGGAATATCCTTCGTTGATCGCGAGAGCTTATCATGGGCTAAGTTGGGACACCCTGCAGGTATAAACTTTCGAGAGCCGTGCCGCGGTTATGTGGCGAGATGGGAATTTGTTAATATCCGGTTGTAGTAAACTTGAAGTAAACTCTTCTAAAATACACCAACCGTGTGCATAACCGTGAGTGTCTCTTTTCGGGGTTGATCGAGAGGAGAACACGGTTTCTGAGTTATGTCTGGCGTAAGTAGGAGTTCAGGATCACTTCTTGATAATTTCTAGTTGACGACCGTTCCTTTGTTTCTCTTCTCGCTCTCATTTGCGTATGTTAGCCACCATATATGCTTAGCCGCTGCTGCAACCTCACCACTTTACCCCTTCCTTACCCATTTAGCTTTGCTAGTCTTGATACCCATGGTAATGGGATTGCTGAGTCCTCGTGGCTCCTGATTACTACACCACCGATTGCAGTGCAGGTTTGCGATGGTCATCACACAAGAGCGATGTTTGCTTGTTTGGAGTTCTTCTTCTGCTTCTTCTTCGATCAGGGGATAGGTTCCAGGTCGGCGGCCTGGGCTAGCAGGGTGGATATTGTTTGATTTTCTGTTTATGATTCATCAGTAGTCGGATGTTGATCTTGTATGTTGTATTGTTGTATTCATGTGACATTGTATGTATTGGATGTATCCCCACTATTATGTTATGTTGATGTAATGATATCCACTTTGCAAAAGCGTCTTCAAGATGCGCTTCTATCCTTGGTGGGACCTTCGAGTTCCTTTTGGATAGGGTCGCATCTTGGGCGTGACACCCTGGGAGGCATACTAATGGCGCACTATTGTATATACTAATGGCGCATCCAGTGGTGCGCCATTAGTATACCAGATACTAATGGTGCACCAGTGGTGCGCCATTAGTAAAATATACTAAGGGCGTGGCACTAATGGCGCACCACTAATGCGCCATTAATGGCCAAATTAGGTGCGCCATTAGTAGGCCTTTTCCTAGTAGTGGACAGCTCACTATCGTCGCATCTAACATAGGTATGTAACAGGGGTTTGGTCTTCTAAAGGTCAATAAATCTTCAAGGTCATCAAACTCTTCAAGTCGTGTTCATGTCTCCGATGGCTTCTTCCGATCGTGCTTGTCTTTCTCAAGTCCTTTTTGCCAGCTCATCTCTGTTGTCGCAAAGTCTCTCGTGACGTCTTTTAATATTTCTAGAGTTGCGTTCCAAACTTTTGTGTTTCATCAACCTTGACATGAACCATGATCCTACTGTACTTCAGTTCCTGACGAATCTTTGATGTCTCAAGGTTTTGCTCCTCTAGCTTGGCTACTTTTAGCTTATGGGTCCTGAGTTCTTCACGACACGCTTCCTTATCAAATACTGCTTCTGCAGGTCCATCCTAAACTTCCTGATGTAATATTCCAGATCCTGGTGAATACACCAGCTAAGGTTAACACTTCATCTTGTTGATAGGTGTTCCATAAGCCTTCTTGTAAGCCAATCCTTCCAAAGAAATGCATGCTTAACTCAGCACGGCGACAATAGCATAAGTGGGAGATAACATCATGGATAGCCGTGTTTCTGCTCTTGTCATTTCCATGAGCTATCATTCCATAGTTGATATCTCCTGCTTTAGGGTTTCTTGACAAAACTTTGAGTTATATGCTCCATGTTCCGGTCTTTCCCCGATACACCTGGATCTCGGGTATTGACATCTTCCATAGTCTGCCAAGTTCCATAAGGGCAGCTTTACTAGGTCACACAAATCTGGAAATTCTACAGAGTCTTCAACCGTTGTAGTTTCCATCATTATAATGCTCGGAAAAATCCTCTTCATTCCGAATGGTCTTAGTTGTCCAATATCTTGTACTTCTTGGAGTGATCCCATCAGCTGAATCTTCGTGGTCAAAAGGGAAAGGGTATTGTCTCACTAAGAGGAATATTTGAATAAACTCAGAAGAGAAGAGAGATAAAAGATCTTTTGGAAAATGATTTTTTTAGAAAATCCTTCCTATGGGCTTGTCAGTTTCTAGGGTCACGTCCTACAGTCAACATGTGCTCTGATACCATCTTGTAGCGACCTGACCTCAGACGGTCAAGTCTCTGTGCTTAAGTGTCATCCCTGGATCGGTATGCTGACACACACAGTACTCGAGGATTTATAACAGAGGTAAATCACATGTATAAAATAACGTAAATACTATTACCTCAATCCAAATAGCGGAAGTAACAAGGTTGTGGATTCCCATCAACACAATTGGCAAAGTTGAGTGTAGAAATCGTAACCCTAATGTATCACTTACTCGTCATAAGATATCCTGTAACATGAGACGTTGCAGCCACAAAGGGTCAGTACATTGAATGTACTGGCAAATTCACACCATAGGATAATGATGAATAATAACTATCACTAAATGCATATTTGGCTGGTGGAAAGCCAATTTTTCCCTACTACAAAGGAATATATTTTATTTAACTACAAAGTTGGTTGATAAAATATTGAGAAGGTAAACCCCCTCTCAACCCCAAAATAATAATCATTAACCCAATCAAATTAATAAAATAAAGTGTTGATATCAACATGAATATCCAAAGACCAGAGACTCAAAATTGTCCATAACCGGGGACACCGCTAACCATAATTAGATTGTACACTCTGCAGAGGTTTGTGCACTTTTCCCCACAATACTTGATTCGCCTCCGTTGGTTTTCTCGCACTACATGGTGTTTGAGAAACGGATGACCGAGACATAATCTTTCAGAAACATTAACTCTCTACTCCGGGTAGATCTACCTCTTCAAGAGCTTCACGTAACTTACTCAACTATGCTAGAGCCCATAGTAGCTTGTGGCTGCACACAGAAGTTTCTAGCATGAATAATCTCAGTTCCTTTGAGCCTGGGTGGCGGTCCATAGGAAGATCACACATGTACCCCGGGATTTCCAAAATTAAAACAGACAACACTGGGTTCCCCAGGTGCCTCAGTCCACCCAGATGTGTATTAAAGTTGCCACCTTAAGTTGAACCATTAATTAACAATCTCACATCTGTCATGGATTTCACTCACCCAAACCACGTCTACGAGCATAGCATAGCAATATAAGCAACACGTAGAAGTAACTCCCAAGGGTTTGATAGTAACAGGACAATAGGTTCCTACCTCATCAACTACTTCCCAACCCACATGTTAATGACAACCTAATCATGCAATGTTTGAGGGTGAAACTAATCCATAAAAACTGGGTATGAAAGGGATATGATCAAAGTGTGAACTTGCATGTACTGTTGATGAAGATGATTCGCACTCAATACTCTTGATAGTTCTACTCGTCACACTACGTTCAATCTATCGTAGGCAAGCAATAGTAACCACACATAAGCAATCACTCAAAAGATCTGGAAGAACGAAGAAACAATTTGGAAAACATCAAAACCAAGAAAATAACTCTTGCAACATAAAACAATTTCTAATAGTACCAAAATTATGTGAATTTGGCCTTATCAGTAAGTTTAGGTCAAGAGCTTCGATTTGCAAAAAGAATCAACTCAAACGGAGTTATGAAACTCAAGTTACGATCAAACGAAGTTCAAATTCAAATCTGGTCCAATTCAAATTTTAAACTTTCAAAAACATGTTTGAGTTGGATTACTGGATAGAGGAGATCGTAACGAAGAAGTGGGCGTTGATTTCATCTAATTTGGATGAACGAGTAAAAAGTTATGGCTATTTAAAAAAGCAGGGCCAAGTTGTTTTACGGAAGAAAAATAAGCTGTGGAAAAAAATACAAAGAAATATACCTTTATAAGGTAGATAAAAGGCAACTTCGGAGAGAGAAGACAATTTCCAGAAGTCGTGCCGGAGAGGACAAAAAATATTTTTATTTAAGGAATCTAGTCAAACCAAAATATTGATTTAACCCGAATTGGATGATTTTTGGAGGCTCTATGGGTCTATATTTATTGGTGGAAAAGAGACTTAGGGGTCAAAGGCTAGGCAATGTGGGACTAAACCTATACGTACGCGGATGAAATTTGAAAAAGATCGCATGGGCTAAAAGTTCGGCCCGGCCGCGCGCGTACATTGGCGCGGCAGTTTTTTTCAAAGGAAGAAAGAAAAGAAAATATGGAAAGAAAAGGCTGGCTGGGCCTAGCCCATTTAAGAGAGAAAAAAACAATGGGGTGCCAGAAGCTACTATACTGCGCATGCAGGCGATAAATAATTATGAGCCGCACGTACAGTTTTTTTTAAATAGAAACAGACGGAAAACCGGATAAATAAAATAAACTAAAACATTATATAGGCATATTATATATCAAAATTTTCAGAAAAAGATTTCCTACAAGCTGAACATTTTTAGAGTCAAATAAAATACACACAAATTAAAATAAAACAAAGAGTGCTTATGCTCTAGTAAAATCCAGTAAAATCATTTAAAAAATACCAAAATCAATTCAAATTTATTTCTCTCCAATTTTCTGATGTAGGGAATCATGTTACCCTATTTTCCGTATATTTTATTTTTGGAGAAAAATAATTTGAATAAAACTCAAATAACTCCAAATTGAAAATAGATTCAAAAGAACTTTGAATTTAATTCTTTGAAACTCCCAACTCATATTTCATATGTTTTGAAGAAGTCATTTTATCTTCGCTCGTGAAAATCATTGAGTTGCATAAAGTTCCTGGGTTGGAAATATTTTCCAAATGAAATTCAAATATTTTCAACACCCCTTGTCATTTAAATAAATGGAAGAAGTTATGTCATCTTCGCTCCAGGGTTTTGTGGTGAAAAGAATTTGAATTCACGGAGATCACAAATGCAAAATGAAAGTTTGGGAAAGTCCTTTTATTCCCTCTCATTTAACTTTCAAAAAGTTTTGAATTTCACTCAATTTCACTCAATTTCACACAATCAATCAAACAATCAATAAAATGTATCAATTTATTATAACATTCCAAAATTTAGAATTTTGGGATGTTACAACTCCCTCTCCCACTACCATGCGGGACCCACCACTCCCTCTCCCACTAACACGCGGGATCCCCTCCCCTCCCCTCCCTAAATTTCCCCATTCCCCTCCCCTCTCCCCGACGAACCCTAGCTTCTCCCTCCGCGCGCCGCCCGTCCTCTGCTCTGCCCCTCCATTCCCCACCTCCCAGCCTCGACGAATCCCCACCCTAGTGCCGCCCCTCCTCCCCTCTCCCCACCCTAGCGCCGCCCGTCCTCTGCTCCGTGCCGCACCTCCCTGCTCCGTGCCGCCCAGCTCCCACTCCCTCCCCTCCTTCGTGCCGCCCGCCATGCCGCAGCGCCGCCCCGCAGCGCCGCGGTGCGCCGCCCTCCATCGACGGGGGCTACATCGACTACATCGACGAGGACGACAGCTACATCGACTACATCAACGACGGCGGCGGCTACATCGACTGCATCGACGACGACGGCGGCCACATCGACTACATCAACGACGACAGTGGCTACATCAACGACGGCGCGATCGACGACGACCACCGCTGCATCGTCAACATCATCTCCCCCTAGGTACTTCTCCCCTTGATCCATCTCCCCTCCTCTGGTGGATCCACCTCCCCTCTGGTCAATCCATCTCCCCTCTGGTAGATCCCCCTCATGGGTTAGGATATTCTAGGGTTAGGATCTCCTGCTGGTTCGGTAGGTCCTTGTTCTTGGTGTTAGGGTTCATGTTTATTGTTCCATGGGTATGATCTCCCTCTGGTTCATGGGGTTAGGGTTAGGGTTCATGGGGTCGGGGTTAGGGTTCATGGGGTTCATGGGGTTAGGGTTAGGACCTCCTGGTGGTTCGTTTGGTCCGCTTCATGGTTTAGGGTTCACGATTTTAGGGGATGGGGATGAATGGAGAAGTGGATGATTTTAGGGGATGAGGAAGTGGATGATGTCTGGTTCATGGTGCTTGTATCAGTACTTGCTTGTGTATGCTTCAATTACTCAGCTAGCATAGATGGTGAATTAGGTTTCCAACATCACTTGGAAAAGAAGCTACTTGCTTGTTTGTATCAACAGTACTTTCTTGTTTGTTGCCCTTCAATTTCCTTCCTTGTTTGCTTGTTACTGTCAGTAGCACTATGCTTGTTTCTATCAGTAGCACTTTCCATGCTTTCTTGCTTGTATTATGCACTTTGCTTGCTTGCAACTAGGGTTAGTATGAACAAGTACTTGATTGCTTGTAGCACTTTGCTATCAGTAGCACTACTGGGGTTTGTAGCAGTGTTCTTCTTTCATGATATGTGCATGAAGCTTGTGTCCTTCTTTCCAGTGAACACGAGAATGCTTAATACTTATTGTGGTATTGGAATTCCTGGTGTGTTAATGCAGTATGACTAGTTTTATAATATACTAGATTGGTGCTAGATAATTTTGGGTGCTGTAATATACAAGGTTGATTCTAATTGTCAAAATGTCTTAACTTGTGTCATTTAGTCTGTAGCAATTTTTGGTGTGTAGAGGCAGCATAATCAATAGTTGAGTATAGTTTTTTCATCTGCTTTTGTACCGCTGCAAGTATAGTTGTTTCTTGCTTTACCAGTGGCAACATCTAGTTGTTTTGAAGGTCCTCATGATATACTCGTCTAGCTTGCTGTCAGACTGTCTAAGCATGTGTACATGACACCAATTCACTAGTTCATGTTGCTTGCTTGCTAGCATACATGTTGCTTGCTCGCGTACATGCTTAATTAGGGTTTCCATCAGTAGTACTTGCTTGTATCAGTAGCACTTGGAGAAGAATCTACTTGCTTGCTTATTAATTAGGGTTTGTATAAATAATACTTGCTTCCTTCTCTTCATTTTCCTTCATTGCTTGCTTGTTTCTATCAGTAGCACTTTGCTTGCTTGTTTCTATCAGTAGCACTTTGCTTGCTTGCTTGCTTGTATTAGTAGCACTTATGCACTTTGCTTGCTTGCTACTAGTGTACATGCATGCTTGTTTAGTGCACTTACATGTTTTCTTAATTAATAACACTAGATCACTTTATTGTTGATCCATCAAGTTTGTTTCACATGTATTACATGTATGTGCATGATGGTCCAAATGCTTTCCTTTATTGATACAAGTGCATCATTTTACTTTATCCCTGTTGTATCTGATTGTTGTATATTCTATTTTGCAAGCACCACCTCAAGATCATGCATGGCAAGGAGGACAAGGTCAAACATGAGGCCAACCGTTGGTATGCAACTTGCTCCTTGCGGTTATATTGTCAGTTTCATAAAATCTGTGTCTTAATATGCTAAGTGAAATGTATTGCTGCAATCTGAATAAGCTGGCTTAATTGTGCTGTGTCTTTGTTAGTCTTCCTTACCTGAATAACTAGGATTAAATGATAATAAAATATTATAAGATATGTTTGGCTGTATGTCCATGAATTCCAAACATTCACCTAATAGTTACGTTTCCTTTGTCATGCAAAGAAGAGCCTCTCATCGAGTACGAGAAGGTTAGGGCTAGAAATATCACGAGCAACAATCGGATGTTCTAGTCCCTTGGCATCAGTGCAATAGCGTCGATGCTTAGGAAAACAAATGGTGTACAAGAAGGTAGAAGTGATGAGGTTCAAGAAGGTAGTGGAGTTATCAATGATGACCCAGAGTACAATCCTAAGGAGGATGAAGTTATTGATGGAGAGGAAGTGGATGATGTTGTAGTGAACAAGACTGTTAAGGTGCAAACTCTGTCTTGCTTGGAGGGTTGGGGTTCTTTTATGCTATGTGTTTCCTTGTGCTCACATATTTCTCTTGTGATCTAATGCTTTTTTCCGTGCTGTTTATACGAGGAACTGAAGGAATCTAGGACGAAGAGGCCTGGTGTTAAGAAGACAGTCAGGAAGAAGAACAAGAAGAGCTCAGAAACATCTGCTGCAATGCCTCCAGGAAGGGTGATGGCCCCAGCTCCAGGACAAAAAAAGCGGATCCTGGAACCTGATCAACCTACCCATGATAGAGTCACAAGGCAGAAAGCAAAGATGGCGACTGCGACGGACCATCAGGAAAGTCTGTTGCGCATGGACTTTGAGACCGCGGTGCAAATGGGTGATGAGTTGCCGCCCATGGATGAAGGAACCACTCTCGGCATGGATGGAAGTGGCACTGTCTGCCTAGATGAAGGAGGAACTATCTGCATTGATGAAGCGGGCACTATCCACAGGACCTCGACCACGATACACCTTCTATTGACAGGAATGTTGTCATCAATGAAGAAGAACAACAACTTGTGCTTCAATCAGGCAAGTTGACCTTTGCAATGCTATCTTGTACTAGTGCATTTTCCAAATGGAATGATCATGTATGCTTTTGTCGATTCCTGCATTTGTCGATTTCAATTCTAATTTATGAGTTCAATTTCATTTTTAGAAGCAATGACTACCAGGGCTAGACTTAGAAAGGGCAAAGGGCTAGAGAGAATCACCAAGTCGCTTGGTAGCAAGGTGCCCATCCAAATTGCTGAAGGGATGAAGCGTCCAGAGAAGCCTCTGCAGGTAGCAAAGCTTGCTTCTGATTGTGGACTCGTTGCAAGAAGCCATCTTCCGTTTCTTCCTCTCTTCAAGATATACAAAAAAAATGCTAGTCTATTGGAGAACTACATTGGGAAAGTTGTTGTAAGCTACTTGTTTCATAGTTAATGTGCTATCTATTTTCTGTTACACCTATGCATGATCACTAATATTGTTCCTACCTTGTTTGCTGTCTTGGTAGGCAAATTTTGAGATGAACACAGACTCGGAGACCATCAAGACCGCGCGCAAAGATATTCTGCAGAAACATTCAAAGAACAGACGCCATCAGATCAAGAAGAAGTATTTTGACACCGTAGCCGCAAACAAAGTCATCATTAAGTCTCCGGTGCCAGATCTGACGGATGGTGAATGGCAAGCTCTGGTAGAGATGTGGTCTACCCCAGGACACAAGGTTTGTCTCTGCTTTTGTTTGGTGTTTTATGTTCAGCACATGATATGCTAGTGCTAGATCATGCTGACAGTATGCTTGTTTTGTAGGAAACCTGTGTGTCGAACAAGATGAATCGAGAAAAAGTCGTGTACAATCAGAGAACTGGTTCCGTGCACTACAGCACACATTTTTGCCATCGTGAGAACTTTTCTCTAGAGACCTTACCGTTAGATCCTCGTTGAATAACATTTACGATTCTTGCTGAATAACATTTTATTTTTGTTGAAAACATTTGAGAAAGAAGAGCGTAAGGGTGAGGAGCTATGCGTGATTGACTTGTTTAAGGCCACCCACAATGACAAGAAGCACGGGTTTTCGGAGCCAGTCAAGACTGCTATAGTAAGTCACTCCATGCTTTGTCCATGCCCTGTTTGATTCACAGCCAACTTTGATGTTGTTTGATGCTGTTTGATGCTTTGATGATTTGATGTTGTTTGATTCGGAGCCAGTCAAGAACACACACTATGTTCCATGCTTTGATGTTGTTTGATAGTTCAACAAAGATATCAGAACTTGCTTTAGCTATTTGTTGCATTTTTTATGATATGATGAAATTTGATCTGAATGTTAGTTTGATGATCGGCTCACTCGGGAAGCCATCTTATATAAAACCACCATTCTAGGCTTAATGAAGCGATCATATTGTTCCAATTGCATGTCTCCAGGTCACATAAGTTACTAGTCATCATCTTCTTCTGTTTGAGTTGAGTAAAATAATGTATAGATTTTGTGTGCTGGTTTGGTTACTTCAAATAATCCATTTGCGTGCTGGTTTGGTTTCTCTTGCTTGGTTTGGTTTGCAAAATGTGAAATAGATCTCCCACTAATGCCCATCATTTTCCTCCATACGCTAGCTTGAGATGGAAAAAATGAAGGACGCACCGGTACCAAAAATTGAAGAGCCAAAGTCTGCTGTTGAAATTGTCGAAGAAGTGCTCAAGACCGAAGTCAAGCAAAGCACATTCCCCAGGAATGTTGGGCTCCAGTCATCTAGGAACAACTTCGGCAACGCAACTGCTGAAGTGGCTGCTCATGTTCATGACCTTGAGCGGAAGTGGGAGAGGTCCGAGCTTCAAGCAGAAGTGATGCAAGAAGAATTGGCGGCAATCAAGATGAAGGCGGAAGAAGCTGAAGCTGCACACGATAAGGAAATTGAGCTGCTGCGAAAGAAGTCTTAAGAGCAGGAAGAGAAGTTAGCCCACTTGATTGCTCTCTTTGGAGCTAAGGTAGTTTGAACCTGGGAGCATTTTGCATTGGACCTGGGAGCTAAGGTAGTTTGAACCTGGGATGAGTAGTTTGAACTTGTGAACACAGGTTGAGAAGTTTGAACTTGTAAACCTTATTCTTCTTCTTTGTTGCATTTTGCACTTGTGAACACAGGATCTGTGAAGTTATGTAAACACAGGAGCTGTTATGTGAACTGTGTTTTTACGTGAAGTTATGTGGATCACTTATGCACTGGCCTTCTTGTTTATAGTTATGCAAAATATGAACTGGGCTATAAAAGGCCGAGGCCCAAACAAGAATTTGACTAAAAGGCTTGGGCATAAAAAGAGTTATTTGTAAAAAAAGTTGGTAAAAGGCTGCATCCAAGAAAATAAAAAGGCCAAGGCCCAAATTAGAACTAGATTAAAAAGGCTGTGGCACAAAACAATAGTGGACTTTAAAAAAATCATCAGAAAAAGACTCCATTCCCAGAAAATAATAGACCAAATTATTGGGCCAGACCCATGCAGATGAGCAAAACAAAGAGAAAAAAAATTTAAATGGGCTGAATTATTGGGCTTGGCCCATGTAGACGGCCGAAATGGACCGGGCTGATTCTATTTTACGACCTTTTCATTTGGTCGTAATTCCGCCACGTCAGCTTGCCACGGTGGATCTGACGTGGTGTGGGCGGATTGCTAGTAACCAAAATAATTGGTTGTTAAATTTACGATCTTTTTTGGTCATAAACGTCTACGACCATTACAGAAAAAAGGTCGTTAATTTTAGTTTACAACGGCTAGCTTTTGACCATCTGTTTTTGGTTAGAAAAAGGTCACAAAAGGAAAAATATGACCATTCAGTGACCAATAGTGGTGGTCATAAGTTGATGTATTTCTTGTAGTACTCAAAGTTATCCATTCTTCTATTCAAGAGTCTTTAGTAAAATAACACAAAGCTATTCTTTCCGTTCGATCTATCATAGAGTTCATACTAGAATAACACCTTAAGACACAAATCAACCAAAACCCTAATGTCACCTAGATACTCCAATGTCGCCTTAAGTATCCGTGGGTATCATTATACGAGATGCATCACACAATCTCAGATTAATCTATTCAACCAACACAAAGAACTTCCAAGAGTGCCCCAAAGTTTCTACCGGCGAGTCAAGACAAAAATGTGTGCCAACCCCTATGCATAGATTCCCAAGGTCACGGAACCCGCAAGTTGATCACCAAAACATACATCAAGTAGATCACGTGAATGTCCATTTTCACCACAAATAAGCACATGCAAGACTGATACGTCTCCGTCGTATCTACTTTAACAAACACTTTTGCCCTTGTTTTGGACTCTAACTTGTATGATTTGAATGGAACTAACTTGACCGACATTTGTTTTCGTAGAATTGCCATGATGTTGTTTTATGTGCATAAAACAAAAGTTCTCGGAATGATCTGATACTCCATGAAACATCTTAGAAAAAAATAATAAAAAATCCTTGCCAAAGATGAAGACCAGGGGGCCCACACCTTGTCCACGAGGGTGGGGCGCCCCTAAAGCGCCCCCTACCTCGTGGGCCCCCTGGAGCTCCTCCGACGCCAACTCCAACTCTATATATTTGCTTTCGGAGAAAAAAATAAGGGAGAAGAAATCATCGCGTTTTATGATACGGAGCCGCCGCCAAGCCCTAAAACCTCTCGGGAGGGCTGATCTGGAGTCCGTTCGGGGCTCCGGGGAGGGGGATTCGTCGCCGTCATCATCATCAATCATCCTCCATCACCAATTTCAGGCTTGCTGGACTGTGATGGGTTGGATGAGATCTATCATGTAATTGAGTTAGTTTTGTTAGGGTTTGATCCCTAGTATCCACTATGTTCCGACATTGATGTTGCTATGACTTTGCTATGCTTAATGCTTGTCACTAGGGCCCGAGTGACATGATTTCAGATCTGAACCTATTATGTTTTCATGAATATATGTGTGTTATTGATCCTATCTTGCAAATCTATAGTGACCTATTATGTGTTATGATCCGACAACCCCGAAGCGACAATAATCGGGATACTTCTCGGTGATGACCATAGTTTGAGGATTTCATGTATTCACTATGTGCTAATGCTTTGTTCCAGTTCTTTATTAAAAGGAGGCCTTAATATCCCTTAGTTTCCATTAGGACCCCGCTGCCACGGGAGGGTAGGACCAAAGATGTCATGCAAGTTCTTTTCCATAAGAATGTATGACTATATTCGGAATACATGCCTACATTACATTGATGAATTGGAGCTAGTTCTATGTCACCCTATGTTATGACTGTTACATGATGAACCGCATCCGGGATAATTATCCATCAGCGATCCAATGCCTACGAGCTTTCCATTTACTGGTTTACGCTTATTTACTTTCTCGTTGCTACTGTTACAATCATTACAAAACACCAAAAAAATTACTTTTGCTTTCATTACTCTTTTGTTACCGTTACCACTACTATCATAGGCTCGTCGGCCGGAGGCTCGTGGAGTGGAGTTCGAGACGGGTCCACCTCAGATGGCTCGATCTTAGACGGAGCAGCCCTGTGGTCGGGTGACTCAGCTGGGGGTGGCGGCGAGGAAGGCGTAGCAGCCTTCCTACCTATCCCGACGCCACGTGCACCTCTAGCAGCCTTCTCCTTCTTCTTACCCCCCCCCCTGACCTCTCCCGGCCGAAGAAGAAGCGACCGTCGCTGGACTCTGCAAACTGAGATCTAGCGCTCTGCGGAGGCTATGGGGGGAATGGAACTACCCCTCCCACCATGCGCCGAGGTAGGAGCCCCGGAGCGCTCTCGACCCGCGCCCACCATCTGCCAACACCTGGAATGACAAAGAGTAAATGAAATTAGTACAACATTAAAAAATGAATACCTGACATGAATAATAATATGTATATAAATTCATTTTAGAGGAATAAATGCTAAGTATAGCTCATTTTAGAGCTATCCTAGGTTAAAGTCATTTTTGAGCTAGCTAAGCATACAAATTCATTTTGGAGGAATAAATGCTAAGTATAGCTCATTTTAGAGCTAGCTAGGTTAAAACTTGAACTAATTAATAATATATATGTATATAACAATAATGGAATACCTGACATGAACTATAATATTAATTTTCATCGTCCTCATTAATAAATGCATCATCATCGTCTATATATGCTGCGGGGTCAATAAATGCATCATCCTCATCACTATCAGTGATGACGTGCTCATCATCATCATCATCATCAATAAATTCATCAACATCTGGAACGCCTCCTGCATGTAATCGGTCAAGCATTGACAGGTCATCCGCAACAGTAACCTCTTCTTGTTCCGGCTCTTCTTGTTCCTGCTTAGGCTCGGATTCACTACCACTGTCTACTTGAATGTAATGTGGTGAGCGGTTCTTGAAACGTTTTTTGGAAAGACGTGTTTCTTGGAACAATTCTCCTTCATATGTATCTGGATTAATGTGAGGTTCATAATCCTCTTCATTAGGGGGGTGGGGGGTGGTCTAATACGTGGTGGCACTTCATAAACGACATCCCACCCTTCGAGATTTGGATAACTTTGGCAGGCCCACAGTAGATAGAAAATTTGGGTTGCCTGTTGAGCCGTAATATAGACATCGGGAACATCCAAATGGGTGCTTTGTTTGATTTCGACTAGCCCTAGATGTTCATGAGTCCTTCTAGTCTCTTTCGGCTGAAACCAATGACATTTGAAGACTAAGACATTCGGTGGGTTTGCACCATAGAATAGAAGTTCATAAATTGCTTCAACTCTTCCATAATACTTGGTATCTCCTTCGCCGATAGGAGAGACCCAACAATTTTTAGATTTTTGGTCGGCCATAGATAGCTCTTTGCCATAGGTACGAAAGCGATACCCGTTGATGTCGTATTTGTCAAATGGATGGACCTTATAGTCAAAACCATTAGCGACTTGTCTCAATTCGGCGTCCATAGACTCTGAACTAGCCTACAAGTTTAATACGAAAGGATTGTTGCATTAGCCAGAAATTAGAAGAAGAAATGAAATGGTCTAATGGAAATTACCGTGTGTTTGAACCAAGAGATGAAACCGGGATAGCCGCCTCCATGCATTGCCAGAAGCTCATACTCTTCGATGGAATCCTTTTGGATAACCGCTCCATACGAGAATTTGGCGACGTATCGACTGTATCAAATATTCGGGAATAAGAGCAGTTCAAATGAAGTAGAGGTTGCAAAACAATGTACGGAGAACTTACTCGATGTACGGCCGCACTTCTGTTAGATTGTTCAAGATATACAACGTAATGGTCCGTCATTCGTTGTTATCCAACAATAAGGGAGTACAAGCTCCGGCTGGTGCGAGCTTCCCTTTGAATAGGCTGAGGTTGGATCCACCCTTTTTAGGGTCGCCAACATTGTACCGAGGCTTCGGATTATGCAAATGACGATTTTTGGCTTTGTAATGTGCTTTCACGAAGTTTGCCGCCTCCTCAGTAATGAATGCCTCGGCCATCGATGCTTCAATTCGACGTTTATTTTTACATTTTGCACGAAGCGTCTTCTGCATCCTCTCAGTTGCGTAGCACCAACGATTCTGCATGGGCGCCCCCAATCGTGCCTCGGTCGGGAGATGCAAAATCAAATGCTGCATTGGATTAAAGAAGCCAGGTGGAAAGATCTTCTCCAACTTGCACATCAACTCCGGCGCCAACTCTTCCATTTCTTCTAGCAAGCCAGGCGATAATTCTTTCGCACATAGAACACGGAAGAAATAGCTCAGCTCTGCCAGTACTAGCCATTCATTCTCAGGGATAAAGCCACGCAACATCATCGGCATTACCCGCTCAAGCCATATGTGCCAATCATGACTCTTGAGACCAAATATTTTCAATTTTTCAAGGCTCGCTCCCCTCTTTAGATTCGATGCGTACCTGTCGGTGTCAAAACCGGCGGATCTCGGGTATGGGGTCCTGAACTGTGCGTCTAGGCGGATGGTAACAGGAGACAAGGGACCTGATGTTTTTACCCGGGTTCAGGCCCTCTCGATGGAGGTAATACCCTACTCCTGCTTGATTAATATTGATGATATGGGTAGTATAAGAGTATATCTACCACGAGATTAAGGAGGCTAAACCCTAGAAGCTAGCCTATGGTATGATTGTTGTTAGATCCACGGACTAAAACCCTCCGGTTTATATAGACACCAGATAGGTTAGGGTTACACAGTCGGTTACAATGGTAGGAGATCTACATATCTGTATCGCCAAGCTTGCCTTCCACGCCAAGGAATGTCCCATCCGGACACGGACGAAGTCTTCAATCTTGTATCTTCATAGTCTTGGAGTCCGGCCGTGATGATAGTCCGCTATTCGGACACCCCTAGTCCGGGACTCCTCGGTAGCCCTGAACCAGGCTTCAATGACGATGAGTCCGGGCGCGTTGATTGTCTTCGGCATTGCGAGGCGGGTTCCTCGTCCGAATACTTCATAGAAGGTTTTGAACACAAGGATAGTGTCCGGCTCTGCAAAACAAGTTCCACATACCACCGTAGAGAGAATAACTTTTGCACAGATCTGCCGACGTATTCCGCGGCGTGACATCACACCACGGCCAGGCCTTTATATGAATCGTTTTTTTACCGTTCAACCTTAGCGTGTTTAGCGAGGCGGTTTCCCTAGCACGTCTTTATCAAAGCATAGATCGTGCCCCCTTATTCCGGGATTCTCATCAATACGGACGTGGGTAAGCCATCCGCGCCATCGATTACGGTGCTTGGGAGATAAGCGAGTTTTACCAGGCTGGTGGGAGACGCATAACTTCGTCCGTCCATATAAGGGGATAAGGATCCACCTTTTCACCTACGCCTTCTTCCTCCTTTGCTCATCCATTTCCGGCACTTTCGAGCTCCAGCGCCCAAGTCCGCACATCCCACCTCAACCTTCTCCAATCATGTCAGGAGCGGGAGGCAGGTGGATGGCCTCCTCCGTCACGGAGGGGCACATCAAAAGACTGCGGGAGGCCGGATACTTGTCCGGCGACATCGTGCACAGGCTGCCCGATGCGGGGCAGCTCATTCCGACCCCCAGGCCCCATGAGAGGGTGGTGTTTCTCCCCCATTTCCTCCGCGGACTGGGTTTTCCACTTCACCCATTTGTCCGGGGGCTCGTGTTCTATTACAGCCTGGACTTTCACGACCTGGCCCCGAATTTCATCCTCAACATCTCGGCGTTCATCGTCGTGTGCGAGGCCTTCCTCTGCATCCAGCCCCACTTCGGCCTATGGCTGAAGATCTTCAATGTCAGGCCGAAGATAGTGGGCGGCCGTCAAGCGGAGTGAGGAGGCGCCATGGTCGGCAAGATGGCCAAAGTCCCATGGCTCGAGTGTGCCTTCGTGGAGACAATAAAGGGGTGGCAATCGGGGTGGTTCTACATCACCGAGCATGCTGACCCCGAATGGGTTCTGACCCCAATTCAGATCTGGCTTCCCCACACCGCTCTCGTCATGGAAAGAGACGGGCACGACGTGGGGAATTCGGACGAGCTATCCGGACTCCAAACATGCGTCCGAAACACGGTGGACAAGAATCTCGGGCTTGTCGGCGTAATCCAGTGATGCTCATCCGCCGGATTCTCCCATGCCAACAACGGGCCTTTAATTTGTGGGAGTTCGATCCGGCACAGCACCGAACCTTGAGCCGGCTCTTCGACACTACGTACGAAGACGCCTAGAAGGTGTTGTTCAAGGCCGTTGAAGCCCCAGCATCCGCTAGCAAAGATCGCGAATACAGGAGAAGATTAGGTAAGTTATTTTACCCTTTACGGGACTCTTTTTTCATAGATTGACTCTATGTGGGATCTAAAACTCCCTAATCTTTGACAGGACTGGCTGAAGACGTCCGGACAGACTAACTGTCCGGCTCCTTTGCCGGAAGACCCAGCGGACGCCCGATTGACAGGGCTGCTGGGTCCGGCACCCCATGTGGTGCCGGAGAAGAAGGCCAAGAAGGAGGCCACGGGAACCCAAAGGAGCTCCTGACGCCAGGTGCTGTCAGATTCTGAAGCAGAATCTTCTCCTGAGGACGAAGAGGAGGAAAAAGAAGCTTCTCCCCCAGCGGGGGAGGAGAGGAAAAGGAAGGCCGCCCCAACTGAAGAGGCCGGAGGGTCCAAGAAGGGAAGGACCCTTCCTCCGGACTTCTCCACCAACGTCGACAGCGACGAGGAGGATTGTCCAACAAGGGCCAAGCCACTGGCGAGTTCGTAAGTGTCCGGATACCCATGACTTTTTTATTATTACATAGTGTTCTCTAATGTCGAACAATCATGCAGCCCGCCCAAGGGCGAGCTAGCCGCTTCGACGAGCGGGTCCCTGGGTTCGTCGGAAATGGAGAGTACTTCGCTTCCGACCGCCTCCTCGCCTCACGCTGCGGACGACGCCGAGGTGGTGCCCCAAGGAGGGCCCGATCAAGAGGAGGTGGCGCAGGAGGCGCCACAAGGCAACCTCCCGGACTCCAGGCGCGTGGGAGGCAAGACCTCCAGGGGCTCTAAGCCCGACCCTTGTCCGGACTCCATGCCAGAACCTTCAGCGGTTCCGGAGTCCCGCAAGAGGTCCATTCGCAAGAAGGGTAAGACGTCGGTGTCCTCCGTCCAACCGGAGGCACCGGATAGCTTACTGGAGGAGCTTAACAGCGCCTCCATCAAGGAGGATCACCGCACTGTTATGAGTGCGGTGATCCGGACAGTTCAGTCCGCCAAGAGCGGGCTGACCGAAGCCTGTACTAGCCTTCTAACAGGCTTTGAGGTAAGTTTAGAATATGTAAAAATATTACCGCATAGACAGTAGCCCCTGATGCTTAGTTCGGTGTTGGAAAGAAAAGCGGACTAAGGATCTAAAAATATATACGCAGGAGTCTAACATAAGTATGTCAATATGGGAACGCAGGCTGCACTACTGACCTCTGCCGCACTGACTGCGGAGGTCAATGCATTGAAGCAGAGCCTCGAGCAGTCTGAGAACGAGCTCGGCCAAGCCAAGAAGCAACTCGAGGACAAGGAAGGTAAGTAATACCTTATGAAAGAAATACCTTATAGAAAGGTTTCGGTTGCAAAAAATAACAGGAATAACATGGGTACTGCAGGGGTCACAAACAAGGTGGAGACTCTGAAGGAGGCGGTGTCCGTGGCCGAAAACAAAGCGGCTGCGGAACGCACCGAGCGAGAGAAGGGGGAGGCGCAGCTGGCCAAGGTACGGCAAGAGCTCCAAGCTCTCGTGGAAAAACACGAGAGTTTGGAGCGTGACTCGAAGACTCGAGAGTCCGAGCTTGCCTCGGCTCTTGAGAGTGCCAAAGCTGCTAAGGGCCGAGGCCCAAAAAGCCCTCCAAGAAATTGAATCATTAAAGAAGATAGCGGAGGGTAAGGCATTCTTTATACAAAGCAAGGATGTGAAAGTGAATTACCTATTACTTACCCGGATTCGGAGCTCTCCAGGAGCATTCGCAGATCTGCCTCGTAGTGTATCGGATACTGCCGCGTTCTACTGCGCCAAGGAGGGGAGCTCGACGCAGAAGGTGTTCGGTCTCGATGCCGAGGCCGAACGTCCGGTGCCCTGAGCGACCGGTGAAGCAATGGTCGAGCTCCACAAGGTCTCTGAACAGGCCATGAAGGGCCTTATAGTTCGGCTGTGGCCATTGGAAGCCATGCCTGGGAGCTACTTCGGCTTAGTGCAGCGGCTGGTAGACGCCTGTCCATGAATTGAAGTCATCAAGCGCTTCGTCTGCATCGAAGGTGTCCGTCGGGCCCTTGCTCATGATAAATTGCACTGTGGCAAGCTGGATGCGGAGAAGCTTGTGACGGACGGGCCACCGAAGGGCAAGGAGCATCGCACGCCCGAAATGTACTATGAGGGCCTCCTGAAGGGTGCCCGCCGAATAGCGGATGAGTGCTCCAAAGATGTAATTTTGAATAGACTCGCGTTTGTTATCCTCAGACGCTGAAAACTTGTTCATATGCGCTAAGCAACGCTTGTTAATTTAAAATATTACCTTCTATGCGGCCGTTTATCAAATTTGAGAGATGGCAAGTCGTTGGCTTTAGCCCCCATGCCACGAAGTCTTTGGGGTGTTCGGGATAAACTTGAGCACTCTTTTTCCCATTCTTGGGTCCATCTAGGGAGGCGCTCAACATGACGAACCAGGCAACCGGACTTATAATGCTTGAACACTCTCACTTAGCCATAGAATTCTATAATTTTAAATTTCGGCGAAGCCCCTAGTATTCGGAAGACCGAATTTGGGGCGCTATCCACGCCTTGGCTGGACAACTCCGGTTCCTCGCTCTAAGCGGCATAAGTCTTTAGGGACCCGAAAAAACCTCTCGAACAGTGACCGGCTCTCGCCCTATCATGACGGTCAGTTTTAGCTTTCTCAACTGAGGTGCTCGACCCAGCTCAACTGGGGCACAATCGCACTGGTTCTCCGGTGCTACCTTAGCCGATATAACGGGCGTAAGGTACCAAAACACGGAGCCGGGCAAACCCAACAATTGAAACAAGACATTATTAGGATCCGAATCATATAATGCTATAAGTTCGGGGTGCCGCACTTGTGGAAGTGTTCGGACTTATCACACCATAAATTTGGGGTACTTAAGCCCCTGGTGCATTGGCCGTACCAAAGTGTACGGGTGCAACATGTCATGAAATGAACATATATATAGATAAGGAAAGGAGTGCAATAATAGGCAAAGGCTATGTATTGTTTATTCAAAAAGGTAGTGCAATGAAAGTAGAACGATACAAATAGTGCGATAAGCAAGGAATGGGACTATCTAACATGTCCCCCTCCAGGGGTAAGCTGCGGGATGGTATGTAAAACAGGTATAATGCTCGTAATAGAGACCACCTGAACATTCGACGTGGTTTTCTGCTTCCCTGGCTGTGGCATCGTGAGTTCGGCGATTCTAGTGCCGGACAGGACTTCTGGAAAACGGAGTCCTGAAAGTGAGAAAAAAAAGAAAAAAGAAAAAGAATGACACAATCGGGAGCCCATGGTGCGGTCGAGCCGCATTCTTGGCGTGCCGTGGTCGTGCCCCTCCCCATATGCCCATGGTATCTCCAGAGCGTAATTATGGCGTGTAATACTAGCTTTGCAATTTCGCGAGGGCTGGGGTTGGGGCCGGATTGCTATGCGTTCTTGAATCGTGCCAGGCGGTCTTGTTGTAGGTTACTCCGGGCGCGCTTGACAGTGTCCGGACGCTTAGTGGCCGGACTCGAGAATTATCATGAGAGCCTGCTTTGTACCTCCGCCGGAGGGCCGCCGTGTGCTCCTCCGTTCAGAGAGAGAGTTCGGTGTTTCCATTGACCGTTATTACCCCTCGAGGGCCTGGCATCTTGAGCTTGAGGTAAATGCGGCTCGTCCGAGCAGTGCATGATAGCCACTGCAGAACGGGACGATGTCGAAGATTAACTCTTCGCTTCGGAAGTTATCCGGGGATCCGAAGACCACTTTGAGTGTGGCGAGCACAGCCTGTACAATTGGCCTCTACACCGGTATGGCGCCTTTAAAGGTCGTCTTTGTAGGTTTAATCCTTGAGGGGTCTATGCCCATTTTGCACACAGTATCCTGGTAAAGCAGGTTCAGGCTGCTACCGCCGTCCATCAGGACTCTGGTGAGGTGAAATCCGTCAATAATTGGGTCGAGAACCAATGCGGCAAAACCGCCGTGACGGATGCTAGTGGGGTGGTCCCTTCGATCGAAGGTGATCGGGCAGGAAGACCATGGGTTGAACTTTGGGGCGACTGGCTCCATCGCATACACGTCCCGTAGTGCACGCTTCCGCTCCATTTTGGGTATGTGGGTTGCGTATATCATGTTCACCGTCCGCACTTGTGTGGGAAAACCCTTCTGTCCTCTATTGTTCGTGGCGGGCTCTTCCTCGTCATCGCTATGCAACCCCTTGTCATTGAGTTCGGCGATTAACTTGCTCGCTTGCTTGAACACCCAACAATCCATGTTGGTGTGATTGGCTAGTTTTTCGGGGTGCCATGTATCTGGCACAAGCGATCGAGTATTCGGTCCAAGTTGGACGGGCCCTGGGTATTTCGTTTGAATGGCTTCTTCCGCTGACCGGGTTTAGAGCCTCTGAATTCGGCATTGACGGCCGTATCTTCAGCATTATCGCCGTTAATGCGGCGCTTGTTCTTTTTGCGACGCGACCTGCCGTTAATGCGGCGCTTGTTCTTTTTGTGACGCGACCTGCCATTGCTGTCCTTGGTATCCGAACTATCAGGGTGTTTGGCCAAGTTGTTGCTTCTAGCTGGCCAGTTGTCCTCTCCCGCACAAAAGCGGGTCATGAGTGTTGTGAGGGCTGCCATGGATTTCGGCTTTTCCTGTCCTAGGTGCCAGGCAAGCCACTCGTCGCGGATGTTATGTTTGAAGGCTACAAGGGCCTCTGCATCCGGACAGTCAACGATTTGATTTTTCTTTGTTAGGAACCGTGTCCAGAATTGTCAGGCCGATTCTTCTGGCTGCTGAATTATGTGGCTAAGGTCATCGGCGTCTGGTGGTCGCACATATGTGCCCTGGAAGTTATCAAGGAATGCGGCTTCCAGGTCCTCCCAACAACCAATTGATTCTGCTAGCAAGCTGTTAAGCCAATGACGAGCTGGTCCTTTAAGCTTGAGGGGGAGGTATTTGATGGCGTGTAGATCATCTCCGTGGGCCATGTGGATATGGAGGAGATAGTCCTTGATCCAGACCGCAGGATCTTTGGTACCATCGTATGATTCGATGTTTACGGGTTTAAAGCCCTCAGGGATTTGATGATCCATTACTTCATCTGTGAAGCATAGTGGGTGTATGGCGCCTCTGTATTGGGCTATATCATGACGTAGCTCATATGAGCTTTGTATACTGTGTACGGCCCGGCCGGGTTTGCTGTATCCGGCGCGACGGTAATCATCCCGCGTCGTTGGGCGCCCACGCGATCCGTAGATCGATCTTGTATGTTTTGCCTTATCCTCCAATATATCTCGCAAGTCCGGCACATTTTCCCGTGCCTTGGTACGTTTTGAGCGGCGTCGGGGTGTGGCTTGAGCGGAGGGCCGGGAGGCTTCTCTGTCGCGGCTACGGGGTGGCCGGTCTGCCATGTCGTGCGCTGGTGACTTGGGTGCTTCCTCCTCTAATCGAGGCAACGGCCTACGTTTGGGGTAGCTTTTGGAGGGGCGTTCGAGTTCATACTCTTAGGCTGCAAGGACTTCAGTCCATCTGTCAGCTAGTAGGTCTTGATCGGCTCTAAGTTGTTGCTTCTTTTTCTTGAGGCTGCTTGCCGTGGCTATAAGCCTGCGTTTGAAACGCTCCTGTTCGGCGGGATCCTCAGGCACGACAAATTCGTCGTCGTCGAGGCTTGCCTCATCTTCGAAGGGAGGCGCATAATTATCGTCCTCGACCTCTCTTTCTGCCGCACTGTCGTGCGGACTTGCTTCTCCCTCCTCCTGCGCTGAGTCCTGCTGGAGGGGGTTTTCTTCGGCATTGTCCGGGGTGTTATTATCTCCCGTGCCGGAATCACCATTTTTGCTGTGGCGGGATTTAGAGCGGCGCCGCTGACGTCGGCGCTTCGGTTGCTTCTTGGAGAGGTCATCCTTCGTTGTTCCATCGCCGTTCCCATCTTTCGGGATGTCCACCATATATATGTCGTATGACGAGGTGGCCTTCCAGTGCCCTGTAGGTGCTGGGTCTTGGTCGTCTCCGGCATCGTCGTCCATACTGTTGATGCCTTCGGAGTCGAAGTCGGGCATGTCGGTTAAATCATCGACAGTGGCTACAAAGTGGGTGGTGGGTGGGCGTTGAATTTCTTCGTCGTCCGTATCCCAACCTTCATGTCCGTAGTCCGGCCAGGGCTCTCCGGATAAAGAGAGAGACTTCAGTGAATTCAGGATGTCGCCAAAGGGTGAGTGCTGAAAGATGTCCGCAGCAGTGAACTCCATGACCGGCGCCCAATCAGATTCGATTGGCAGGGGCGCGAAGGGTTCGGAGTCCGGAGAGGAGTCCGGCACCCTGGAGTCGAGGTCTTCGAAAAGGAGAGTGATGGAGTTCGGCTCAATCGCCGTAGACAATGTAGACCGCGAGGCGGTGTCCAACCACTCGTCCTTGATCGGGGAATCCAGATCCAGATTAAGGGTCGGAGCGGATGCTGGTGTGGCCTCCAGGGCACTGTTCGGCTGCAGAGCTACATCATGCCCATCGAGACAGTGCGGCATGCTAGGCTGCGGCTCGAATCCATCGAAGATCAAGTCTCCGCGGATATTGGCCGTATAGTTCAAACTTCCAAATCTGACCTGATGGCCAGGGGCGTGGCTTTCGATCTGCTCCAGATGGCCAAGCTTAATTGCCCGCAGCAGTAAAGCCACCGAATCTGAAGATCTGTCCGGGAGAAAAGTCTCACCTGGACCGTCGTTGTTGATGATCGAAGGAGCCATCGGGCCTATCGGTGGCGCATACGGAGGAACTCTCAATGAAAGCACCAATGTCGGTGTCAAAACCGGCGGATCTCGGGTAGGGGGTCCCGAACTATGCGTCGAGGCGGATGGCAATAGGAGACAAGGGACACGATGTTTTTACACAGCTTCGGGCCCTCTCGATGGAGGTAATACCCTACTCCTGCTTGATTAATATTGATGATATGGGTAGTACAAGAGTAGATCTACCACGAGATCAAGGAGGATAAACCCTAGAAGCTAGCCTATGGTATGATTGTTGTTCGCCCTACGGACTAAAACCCTCCGGTTTATATAGTCACCGGATAGGTTAGGGTTACACAGAGTCGGTTACAATGGTAGGAGATCTACATATCCGTATCGCCAAGCTTGCCTTCCACGCCAAGGAAAGTCCCATCCGGACACAGGACGAAGTCTTCAATCTTGTATCTTCATAGGCTTGGAGCCCGGTCGTGATGATAGTCCGGCTATCCGGACATCCCCTAGTCCGGGACTCCCTCAATACCCATCGGGGAACATCAACTCCTTTTTCACCCACAGGAGAATTAACCTCATAACCGGCCTTCCAAGATTGAACCATGCCTTTGGCTTCGCCCAGTTCTTCTTTCCTTTCGGTTGTTTCATGTTTTGTAGCGGTCTATCACATAGAGCCTCCTGATCGACTCTGGCCTTAGGATTATCCTTCGTTTTTCCTCTATGCCGAACAATGTACCAAAGAGGGCCTCACCAACTTTCTTTTGAGTGTGCATCACGTCAATGTTGTGTCGGCAAAGGAGGTCTTTGAAGTACGGCATATCCCACAAGCATATCTTGTGGGTCCCGGCGTGTTCCGTATTATACCCCTTGAAATACCCTGGACGCTCTGGATCCGGCTCGAGAGCGTTTAATCGATCCAGTGGTCATTGGCCTGTCAATGCAGGTGGTGCAGAGTTTTGACATCTCTACCTTTGATGAAGTTCTTCTTGTCTTTACGAACTTATGGTGAGGATCCAGGAACTATCTATGCATGTCGAAGCAAGAAAACTTGCCAACCGCCAAAGAGCCGATTTAAACTCAAGAGCTGCCTTGCACGTGGGGCACGGAACCTTCCATGCACACACCAGCCAGCGAATAGCGCCAGACGCCCGGCAAGTCATGCATCAAGTACATGTACCACACACGCATTAGGAAGTTTTTTTGTAGCGGCGTCGTATGTCTTGATCCAATTATCCCAAGCTTCTTGTAGTTCATCATTAAGAGGCTGCATGTACACATTCATATTCTTCACCGGATAGTTGAGCCCCGGAATTATCAACGTCGGGAAAATGTTCTTTCTTTGCATAATCTGTCCGGGGAGATTGAGTGGAATGACAAATACAGGCCAACAACTGTATTGGGCTGCCATCATACCAAACACATTGAACCCATCCGTGCTGATGGCTACTTGAGGATTCCTTGGATCTGCCGCTTTTTCATCATGCAATGCATCGAAGTCTTTCCATGCAGCACCAATGTGTGTACCATCATCAGATTCCCATCTGCATCCTGTTCGGTTCTTTTGCCCAATTTGTACCATGTCATCTGTCTGGCCGTCTCTTCGACCATGAATAGACGTTGAAGTCTTGTTATGATTGGCATATACCGAAGAACGTTAATGGGGATTTTGGTCTGACTCTTCTCACCCATATCATTGTCTACCTCAACATACCTGTAAGACATGCAAATGGGACAATAGTTCAAGTCCATCTTTGGAGCCTAAATAAGGCACATCCATTCTCACAGGCATCTATCTTCTCATAGGGCATCTTAAGTACACGGAGGATTTTGTTCGACTGGTATAGGTTTGCAGGCATTATATGGCCTTTGGGTAGAAAGCGTCCAAATAGTGTCACACTCGCGTCATAGCATTCTCTGCCCAACTTGAATTGAGCCTTCAGAGCCATTACTTGTGCGATGGCATCCAGCTGACAAAGCTCGGTATGCTCTTGGAGAGGACGCTTCGAAGACTCCAACATATCACTGAATGCCTTTGCATATTCCTCCACCTCATCGTCCGAATCCCGAGCATCATCAAAGTCTTGCACCATGTCTTCCATCCCGGTACCATGCTCGTCGGTGCGACGACGGTCCTCCTCAGCTCTGGAACGTTGGGCAGACTCACCATGAAATGTCCACATCGTATAACCGGGCGTAAAACCCCACTTCTACAGGTGTTTGATCATTTCAAACTTTGACATCTTACGATAGTTGTCGCACTCGACACAGGGGCACCAGGTTGTTTCCTGTCCATTTGAAAATGCGGCTCTGATAAACCCCTTGGTTTTTGTCATCCATTCAGGGGTCATGTCTTTCTGACTAGGGTGACCGGTGTACATCCACGCACAATCACTCATCTCGCCTAGCTACTGGACACACAAGAAATACATACATAATGCAGCAAACCATATTCATCAGTTAATAGAGTTTCTCAGTTTTATTACGTCATGCAACCTAGACGCTAATAGGTAAAGATAGGTCCTAATCCCACCCGAGTATGTGTAGATTGGGTTCGTTTTCCCATGCTCTGCTCCGGATCCGACAAAAAATTTCGGCAGCACCTCCCCGCTGTTCTCCTGATACACGTCTCGGTAATAAGCAGAGAGGATGTGTTCCCGGAGAACAATAGAGAGGCACTGACGAAATTCTTCATCGGATCCGGAGCAGAGCATATGGGAAAACGAACCCAATCTACACATACTCGGGCTGTCCATGGATAATGTTGGACAATTCGAAAGAATTACGGTTATAAATATGCAATGCATGCATATTTATAGATGTAACCCTTTCGAACAGGAGACGCATAGTGGTCACGCATACTGATGATTGAATACACCTATAGCTAGCAAGTTTCATCGGCACGAAGACCGGAACATAGCAAATGAAGGGGGAGGATGAGATGTCATTTGTGCTCACCCACGAACGCAGGGGCGGAGCTCGTACAACGCACGGGAAGGTCGTTGAACACCAGACCCTCACAGCAATGAAACAACTACACATTTAAATCCACCCGATCGACGCAAATATATATGATGTTTTTCATAACAAAATTGGAAAATATATGACCTAACTCATAATTCACAAATATATGACCCCGTCGGCCTCTGGAAGGCCGAAGAGCACCTTTTCGGTAAACAGCAGGCCGAAGAGGTGTTGGGTGTCGGGTGTCGTGTCTGTGTGTCGTGGACACACCGGTTTGTTCATCCAAATAAGCAGATATTACAAACTGCTTGCCATAGTTTACAATTTTTATGTGTTGTGGCCTTCTTGATTCAGTTTGGCAACCGACATATTTGAATGCCATCCACATGTCCAAAATTGATTACTTTTTCTCTGTCCAAACTAAACTTGTCAATATAGATCATGTCTGTGAGTCCTTTCTACCCTCGACTGTCAACTATTTTCAAACGCAAGGAGTAGCATCTAATTTCATCCTGTAGACGAAACCATGTCAGAAGTCACGATGATGGGTGCAGAGGAAGTCAAGATGCAAGTGTACATGTTCGTGGGGTGTCCACCATCAACCGCACCATTCACGAGGGCTAATGACGGAATTAATTAGCAGGTGCCCACGTACTAGAGTGTTAGCCTGGCTGCAACACCGAAACATGCTACAGGGCACATGCAGATACACAACTTCAAAAGTTGAGCACCGGACATCTAATACCCCGTCGGCCTCTGGAAGGCCGAAAAGCACCTTTTTAGTCAACAGGAAGCCGAAGAGGTGGCGGGGGTCGGGGGTGTCGTGTCTAGGTGTCGTGGTGTCAAACGGACAAAGATAAATTCTATCCGGCAAAAGTGGACTGTAAAGAAAAGCCTGCTACATGATCCTCAAAACATCTATAAGCATATCCTAAATCTTGGCTGCATGCACGTGTTTTTTCGAAGTTAAGAAGAAAAAAAACTAACATGCCTTTCAGTGTGCACTTAAATAGTCTGTCCGCTGTACAATGTGATTTTTTTCAGTAGGGGTATAAGCGAGAACCCATAGACATCTTACCTTGGGCAAGAATTGCTCTGGAAACGACAGTGATGAAGGCTGGATTAAGCCCAATCTCCTCCTTTGCGTCCCTTAATGATGTTGCTGCATCATCAGCATCACGCTCCTTTGCCTTTCCTCCGGGCAATGCAACCTCCCCTGCAAATCTCAAGTGGAGAAAACAAAATCAGATAGGGTTTATCCAGCTCGTGTCTAGGTTGGTATCTATTTGTGAACCTGATTGTTCAAATATAAAAGCTAAGGCAAGCCAAACCAGCACTAAACAGAAAAATCTAGGTTAAAAATCCTCTTAAAATAAGGGATTGTCTATTTAGTACTTGATTGTTTTCCAATTCGGTAACATTCACATTTCCTGACAAATAAATAGAGGACACTTGTATGTCCAAAAAACCCTACCCCGGCGACTGTATGCTTTCAATTTCTAAAAAATGGGTCGGGCTAGACTGTCACCCGGTTTCAACTAAACCTGAACCACAAATACCCTGGACCATGGCGAACAACTTCCCATCAGCTTGCGACCCACCAAATAGCCAAACATTGAGGGAAATCCCAGGAAGATCACGAGGTCAGAAACACTTCTACTTACTATATAGTAATAAAATCTGGGGAAATATTATTATATTAAATTAGAAACAAACAGGATACACTTGAAATTATAGAAACTTTGAAGTCTAGAATGAAGAAATACAGTGGCAAAAAATCATAGAACCTACACTATAATCCTGATGTAGCACAAAATTACACTTCAGACTCAATATTAGTGAAAGCATGCAGAAAAATACAAAAGAATGTGTGCACCTAATAGCATAAAAACATTCAGAGCCTCCACACTGTGTTGACAAAGTAAATGACACTGAAAATTATCAAGAATTATAGTGCAAAAGAGTCCAAGAACACCTACTCTATGCAATCGGTGTTGAGCACAATCCAATTTGCAAACCTCAAAGAAAATTCATCTTTTTCTGAATGTATATCACGGTTATGTCTTACATATGTAGTTTTATATCAAGAAACAACAAGAAGTGAATTTTGTCAATTTTGGTTGAATTCCAATTGCAACTTGGACTGCAAGTCTGAACATTTTTCTTGAAAAGGGGAAACACCACGACCTCTGCAAGTCTGAACATGGACATGAGAAACTCAAAATTGCAAAAGGAGAGACTCGACGCAAACACACCTTTCCCAACACGACGATAAATTTTGTTGCAGATTTCAGCAGATTTTTAACACTATAAACCTTGCTTTCAGTTCATCAACTTCTTTCGGTCAAATACAGAACAGGCATACGAGCTACGAGAGACTCGACACAAACACACCTATACCTACAACTGCAGTATGCCATGTTCGAGTCTTCTTGGCTAGAGCTACACGTGAAGTGACCAGGACTAGGACTGGATCAACTGTCTTCTTGGCTAGAGCTACACGTGAAGCTGTGCCCTGACCGCGAAGAGACTTACAGTGTAAATCCCCTAGAAATTATAGTCCATATTAGCACAAGAATTTACAAAGAAAAGTGCCAGATTTAAACTACGTTGGATGGCGCCGTGGCGGGGAGGGCCGTGGGAAGGGGGCGGCGCCGCGGCCTGGCTCGATGAAGGGGAGGGCTGCGGTGGCGGGGAGGGCCGCGGGGCACGCCGCGGTGGCCGGGATGGCCTTGGTGGCCGGGAGGGCCGCGGGGAGGGGGCGGCGCCGTGGCCTGGAACGATGGAGGGACGAGCGCAGGAGCGGGCTGCGGTGGCGGGGAGGGGCGAGGGAGGGCTGCGGTGGCAGGGAGGGGCGGGCAGTGGCGGTCTTTGGCGGTGGCGGGCCGGTGGCGGTCTGGCAGGCCCCGAGCGCTGGGGCTGCGCTGGGTGCGATGGTGGGTGGTTTTTTTTTGAGACAACGGTGGTGGGTGGGTGAGGTGGGGAGAGAGAGAGAGGGGTGGGGCCTGGCTGGGAGAGAGAGAGAGGGGTGGGGCCACTACTAGGAAAAGGCCTACTAATGGCGCACCGGTTTGCCTACTAATGGCGCACTACGGTGCGCCATTAGTAGCACGCCATTAGAATTTTTACTAATGGCGCACCGGTGCGCGCCATTAGTATCTCGGTATACTAATGGCGCAAGATTGTACTAATGGCGCACTGGCGATGCGCCATTAGTATGTAACTCCAGCGCCATTAGTATGCCTCGCGGGTGGCCATATTTAACCATGTGCTTTGTCACACTAATTGCGCACTCTGCCTTGATGCGCCATTAGTATCCTTTGGCATACTAATGGCGCACTCTGCCTTGATGCGCCATTAGTATGAATATTTGGTGTTTTTTTTTGCTTTTCTGATTTTTGCACAGGTTACAAAATATATTATTGGACAAAATATAGACAGCAGCACACAGCAACATGAGATTCATCGAATACAATAGAAGATTAGTCTCCGAATACAATTCATCATATTAGTCTCCGAATTCAAAAGACCGAACAAAGATAAAACATTACAAGTCTCAAGACCGCGAGTATCGAGTTTGTCTTCACATTACAAGTCGATATCGATCATCTAAACTACCATCACATAAAAGAGAGTTGTGGTCATCACGATGAGCATCATCGCGATCAAACTGGTCTTCATCCGGTTCCTCCAACGCTCCCTCCTCTCTCCCGCTAGATAGCGGGCATATCTAGATTCGGCCTCCGCCCTAGTGGTGTACCCTTTGTAACTGTTACCGCTGAAACGGTGAACCTGTCTCCGACACTCCTCCCAGTCGTCATAGACTCCGGGAACCTTACCCTTGTACACGACATACGACGGCATCTCTATGCACAAGCCAAACAACAGACAATACATAAGCAATATGTAAGTATGCAACAAAAGGATCGAAAGAGAAAAGCAAGACATTAATAGCACGATTCATGGTCCTACTAATAAATAGCATCGATTACATCTAAGTTGAACGACTGTCCAAACCAAAGAGACATACGAATTCATTAAAGTTTAATTACAACATGAGCTAATCAATGTTTCAGAACTACACATCACTACTTTCGACTCGACTCATCAGACAGAGCGTGGATGAAGCCGCCGTCTGTCGTGATGGTCATGAAATCGCGGTCGTTGTCACCCCTGCATTTGTAGCATTTCATCTATCTCACTTGTTGGACGGTTGATATCTCGAGGAAGAACTGCCCCGAGGTATGAAGGACATCTTGATGGATGATGTCCGCAAACTCCGACAGGATGCGAAGAATTCTTGTCCGAGGTCCGCTGGCCCGGACTGCCGACAAGCTCGCGGCCCAATCTTTGAGATTATCTGCAGCAGAAGTTGATGATGGTCCCTCACGATCGCCGCATGTGATGGAGGGTGTAGTAGACATCCTTCGACCGCCAAAGCGTTGCTTGACACAGCAGAACTTCAGACATTGTGTGAGAACATGTGCTTGCCATACTTATAACTGCCTTGGTGAAGGTGCCTCCAGATTTGGCGTGCCGGGAGAACATCATCAAGAACTTTCTTGACATTTGTGTAGTCTATCTTGGAGTTACGGTTCGGTCGAAATACGTGGCCATGGAATATTTCGGGCTTAAGAGGATGAGTGTGCAATGTGTGTCACCGCACGTAACACGAAATGTTAGAAAAAAAAGAACAATCAAAATCTAAGAAATCATATGTTACGGGGCGGTTAAGGGATGACTTACTCGGGAAAGTAAGCCACAAGAAAGTTATCCTTATCTGGGTTTGCCAGAATGACGCCTTCGAGGTGTGAACTCGCATCTTGGCGGTCCCCATCGCTGTTCAAGTGCTTGGCACGCTTGTAGAAGGGGTCGACTATCACGATTTCCGGGGTCTTGTCTCTAATGATCCGCATCTCCATACTCAACGAAAACAGCCGAACGAAGGTGTAGTGCAGCGGATGAAGGTTAAACATAGCAAAGATGTCATCAAACTGCAGGACGATCATATCCCCGATGTCGCCATCCACAAAGCCCTTGCCCTCTGGCACCTTGGCCACGAAAACTTGGTATGCCACATCATTCTCTCTCAGACGCCGCTTCTCCAAAGAAAGAATACTGTCGTGTAGACTCCGCATAGCACCGGTTGCAGCATTCAGCATATTTGGCGGTAGCATCGCCCTACCTGCCACATGCACCCTCCTCGAGATATCCTTAGGTGAAGGTGGCCCGTCCTGAGCACGGATCGAACTCGGTGCCGGCTGGCTCGCACCGGCGCCCTTGTTAGTCTTTCATGTACGTCCCTTCTTGTTGATCTCCTGTAATGGGACCAAGTTCTGCTCATAGACTGCTTTCTTGAGCGTGTTGGGGCTGATAATATTTTGCACCTCAGCTATCTGAGGCTCGGAGAAGGCGGGAGCTGGAGGC
This sequence comes from Aegilops bicornis, assembly GCA_021605145.1. Classification (NCBI taxonomy): domain Eukaryota; kingdom Viridiplantae; phylum Streptophyta; class Magnoliopsida; order Poales; family Poaceae; genus Aegilops; species Aegilops bicornis. Next base: position 551,698,452 of record CM038672.1, on the reverse strand, counting down.
GTCTCCTGAGAACTGAATGCCAGACGACGCCTATTGCAATTGGATTTCTCCGCCGTACCAGCTAGATTGCGGTCGTCTTGGTTGGGTTCTTGAGAAAGAGGCCCGCAGACTCGTCAGCGTACCCATGTTCGGCAAAGTACTTATCGACTTTGGTAAATATACCATCGTCGTTGTCGTTGTCGTTCGGATCCTGTGCCATAGGGCTGTCCGGATCCTGTGTCATAGGGCTGTCCGGATCCTGTGCCATAGGGATGTCCGGCAGGTCCGGTAGCGTTGCGGCGTTCTTGCCATGGCTTGGCGCCGCACGATCGGGCGGTCTTATGCGTGGGGTGGTGTCCCCGCCCCAAACGAATCTGGCTCTTCGCCAAAGCAGCGCCAGTTTATGCAAAGCCGAGGGTCATCTCATCTTCTTCGCTCGCCGGGTCGAACCGGAGGTAACAGCTCGTCGCAGCTGGCAGCACCGAACCACTTCAACCCTATACACTATGGGTGGCATCGGATTACCGTGGAACATGCGGTTGCGGTTGAACGATTATGCCCTTGGCGACATCGACCAACTCGGCGCCCACGAAGTGCGAAGAGTGCAAGGAACGTGGGCGGTGCCTCACGAAAACATGTCTGGCGCCGTGGATGCCTACCAAAGGCAAGGAGATGAAGTCATCGGCCGAGAGGCTTAGTTACCGTGATGCCGTCGAGCTCGGCTAATGTCGAGGCACCGCCAACGGCGGGCGTACAATCGACGGAGGGGAGCTTGGCGAGGTGCGGCCGCGTACACCCGGGTGCAATAAGCTCCAATGCCCGTGCCGGCGACGGAGACACGAATACCGCCTCTGCCGGAGACACCAATGGCGGCGCCGCCGGAAACACCAATGGCGCCGCCACACAGGCGAAGTTCTTGGCCGTGAAGCTGGGAACCGGGAGGCCCTGGCCGCCCGCAATCCACGTCGTCAGCCCATGAATCAACGTAGGCACCATGGCGTTGAGCCGTTCCCGCTTGTTGTTCCACTTGCTCTTGGACAAGCTCCGAATCCGCGCCACTTGTGCCTTGAGTGCTTCAACCTCGCGTCGGCTTTTCGAGCTGGCCTTTTTCTCCTTCCGCACACCAGCGGTATAGTATGACCCCCATTTTGTGGACAAGACTTTGCCGGCCACACGACCAGCTGACGTCGGCTTAGTGAGCTTATCCTTGCTTTTCATTATGTTCAACGCCCTATTTAAAGGGGTGTCGAAAGGGGAGCTCTGAGACGACCCCGCGCTACTTCTTTTTGTTTCCTGCGAAAGGAATGTGAACCATTTAGAAATATTGGGGATTAATTAGAGTGCAACCATATGGAGCTAATTACGCGGGGGTGTATTCCTTACCAGAACAAGCTCAAGCGCCCTGGTCTTCGGATCCGTGGTAAGCTCCTTTGATATCAGGTCCTCCTTGTACCGGGCCCTGACATAGTTCCTGGTCTGCTTGTTACCGCTATATTTCTCAAAGCGGGGTGGTAGGCCTTGCTCGGCACGCTCCGCGTCCTCCTTGTCCCATATAGGCTCCGCCACTCTGTAACCGCCGGGACCGAGTTTGTGTTCCCCTAAGTTCAACTCCCGCATTTCTTTCCCCCACTGACTTGATTTGTTGGTTGCACTGGTCGAGCACTTGATCTTGAACTCCTTGTACTCATCTTCGCTCATCAAAGGATATTTCGCCTTGATCTTCTCATAACTATCACCTTTATCAATCATTTTCTTCACCGCGCGTCTCCAAGTAGATGTGGTCGTGCTCATCTTCGTGAGGGCGGCACTGTTCACTTTATTCTCGAGAGGCGTGTGTTTTCAAATTCAAGGGGAACTTGTATCGTTCGTGCAGCTTATTGAAGAGGAGGTTGCGCAAATTCCTTGTTCCTTATGCCTAAGGTTCTCGGTGTTGATCGAGACGGTGCTCCGGAGAATGCACCCGAGCTGAACCGAAAGTACCCCTTGACTATATGTTTGGGCTCCGTTGGATTCCGTCAAGTCCACTTGAGTGAATTCCTCCTTGTCTGTGCGGAGCGCATTAGGGCGCCGGTACTTCCTTTGCTTCTTCGATTGGCTGCCATCTGTGTGTGCGCCGCCATCATCAGTGGTGGCATCCTCGGCGGCACCATCAGTGTTGTCATCCCCGACGCCACTAGGGGTTGTGTAATCAGGATCGGTGTCTTCCGCCCGAACCACCAGCCTCATCGTTGTGGGCCATGTTTCGCTCTAAATAGGAAAAAAGTTTGGTCAAAAAGTTGGTTATTGTCAAGGAACAAGATCATGGTCTCATCACTTAGGGTTTGTCGACACCGAGGCACCCTAAAAGCCTAAGCTTTCATCATTTAGGGTTTGTCGACACCGAGGAACCCTAAAAGCCTAAGCGTACATCATTTAGGTTCTCATCGGCACTGAGGCATCCGGGGCAGCCAAGTTAAGTTTTCATCATTTAGGGTTTATCAATGCCGAGGCACCCTAGGTTGGGCCTAATCACTTGGCTCTATTGCCACCTATGTTGGGTTTATCATCTAGGGTTTATCGATGCTAAGGAGAATTCTAAGTTGGGCCTAATCACTTGGCTCTATTGCCACCTATGGTTTAATGCAGCAAGAATGGCGGGCAGTTGATCCTACTTAACTAAGTACTAAGATACCGGCCCATGCATTAGTCGCAAGTACCCCATATGTCCTATTTTTAGCAAAGTCATGCTAAAATTCACGGAAAATTTCAGCATGACCTTTGCTGAAAATAGGACATATGGAGTACCCGAATTTGCCGGAACGGAAGTTAATCAACATTTCGGCAAACTCAAGGACCTCTCGGGGTACCTGCAAACTTATCACGACACGATGGTCGGAGACATGACCTTTGCAAAATGGTCAGAGACACGATGGTCTTTCTCAATGTGATCAATTGATGGATCAACACATAAAACATGTCCAATAAGTATGATTTATAGAGTCAACATTAGTATGAATATATATAAAGTTTTTCTTCATCAGCCAGGCCCATGCAAGTAACTGCATCCAGCAACTATTTCTGCTACTCTGTAACTAACTACACTCTGTATTTATAGATTCATTTCAGATGAGATCAGATTGAGCTCCACTGTAGCTGCAATTGAGGGATCCATGAGCCATCATGCCAGCCGGTCAGAAATAAACTTTACTTTCCAAAGGAAATAAAAACACAAAGCATACATACATACTTAAGCAGGTAGATAGATAGATAGATAGATAGATGAGCATGTTCAGTTTACAAGAATGAATATAAACAAGCACAGAATGCATGCATGCATATAAAAAGTTGGCATCTCATTGCCATCGCTATCGCTTGCCTCTGCTGCTATTGAATATTTATAATTACCTGAAGTTGTTCCTTTCACTACAAGTAAATGCAACTTTTCCATTAATTAAAACTAAATTGTTCCTTCATGATATTCTCTCCTCATCTACCCCTGGGAGTATTTCTAACTTGAAAATCTACGGTGAATCGCTGCACGATGATGTCTTTGGAAGTACAAGCTCTCTTCTTTTCTTACATTTGCTTGTTTTGTACCTTTTACATTAGCGATTAAACATGCAAGGAGTAGTGTATTGCGGTGCATGGAGTGGAGTAGAGTAGAGAATTTGCAAAGAACTATAGTATCACTTTGGAGTAAATTGCAGTAGTGCAAGTTCTGAGAACCAGAGAATATCCCTACAAAGAGTGCCCTCCAACAGTAGTTCTTGCTTGCAGTAGTTTCGAGTACTGCAATTTTGCAAGTTTAAAGTAAAACGTTTCAGTTAATGCAAGTACTCCTCTTGCTCTCTACTTTCTCTCTTCTCTTCTTCAGTTAATTAACTGAATTTTACTGATGTTGTTGTTAACTGAATTTTACTAGTTAAACGTATTATAAATTGAGTGTAACTCAGGACAAGTTAAACTTAAGCTAGAAGATACAAGTTGAACATACACTAGGCAGTTTTTATAATATTATCAGGAAAATATCTTCAGTGTAACTCAGGACAAGAAAAATCTCCACCAGAATAGGACTAGCATTTAAGAGTAATTTCCTCCAGTCAAACAAAGTTCAAACAATAACTAACAACAGTCTTTTGATTAAGAGCCAAGTCACAACACTCTTTGAAGTTTAAACAAAAACTGACAACACTTGTTTGATCTGTCTCCTCTAAGAAGGAGCCAAGTCAGTCTCACCCAACTAGGGAAACATCAGTTAGACCACTAGCAATTGGGAATACACAACTGGGGCTAGGTTTGTGCTCTAGCTAGGCAGTAAAACAGAGCATATAGAGGCATTGCCCGCCTCTCACGCAAGTGGGGATGTGAGCAGGATTATCACAATTAGATCACTAATTTGCTGGAATCTTATTTACAATTTTCTTCAAACTAGTTACCACTCACTAGTACAATGTTTTCTAAACTGGTTGCCATCATCTCCCTTTTTATCATTTTGGTTATGTGAAATTAGTTGTAGTGAGTGGCCAACCACTAGCAATTTATGCATAACAATTCCCGATAGTTTTACCTGTAAGCCCCCCTCTTCTGGCAACCTAGTAAAAAAATTATACTACACAGGAAGCATCTGTTTCCATCTCTCTGTATAAAGGTTTAGCATTTGGCTGAATTGACTGAACGAGAAATGGGAAAAACTAACAACTCAAACAGCAAATGTCATATATATGTTGGAAATTGCACGTGATAATCGATCGGCGTGTTCCATTTGTCGGTGGTATTTACAAACTAATTCTCTTCGTTTTCTTGGGGAAAAGTTGCTCTTTGCTTAACTCCTAGCAAAATCATTGTGCATTGTTTTTTGTAATATTGTATCGATTGTTTAAATGCTTGTGCCATCATGGCCCTAACTATACCCAGAATGATGCCACCGCTGCTCGGGCGCCTTGTTGGATTGAAATACTACAGCCGTAATCAACAGGATTATCGCTGATTTGCTGGACAAACAGAGTGTTTGCGAGAAGGAAGAGGGAGAGGAGGCGGAGCTCACCGGGAGGCGCAAGGAGGCCTACTGATGACTTAGTAGCAACAGAGGTGGACGAAGTTGAGGAAGACAATGGCGACCCGAGGAAGAAGAGGTGGAGGGGTGGAGGGGTCGAGCGCCGTCGCGCCTGGTTCCGCTGACTCGCCCGGCCGGTGTTGAAGCAGATTCTGCCCGCCGCCTTGCCTGTCGCCTCGCACGGTGGAGCTCGAGGGCTAGGAAGGTGAGGGAGGGGGTGGGTGGTTGCGGTGAAGGCGAGGGAGGGGGTGGATTGGGAGTGGACGGCGATGGGGGGCAGGGCAGGGGCTGACTGGGGGCGGCGACGGAGACGGAGGCGCAGGGGCGGCGATTGCGTGGGTCGGGCAGCAGCAGGTGGATCTGAGTGGCGAGGAGAGAGGGTGAAGGGATCTGGCGAGAGGGAGGAGGATAGCTAGGGGAGGGTTCTAATGGCGCAACGCCCACCATGCGCCATAAGTATGACTATTCTAATGGCGCACCTCCCTCGGTGCGCCATTAGAATTTTGTTTTAATCTAGCCCACTAACCATATCTACAACCTAACCCTATCTACAATGTAACCCACCCACTAGCCCGACTGGTCAAGACACAAAGACACACACGGGAGGTCCTGGGTTTGATTCCTGTGCTCCCCAATATTTTTTATGCATTTTAAATGCTGTTTTTATATTTATTTGTGTTTAAATATGTTCAAACTTGTTTAAATCATAACAGTAATATTTTTTATAAAAACAGTAATAATTTTTGAAAAAATATGTTCAAATTTCTTACTTGAAAATATCATCGGCGGTGGCGGTGGAGCGGGGAGGGTGCGGGGATCGAGATCGAGATGGAGGGGGATCGAGATCAAGTGTCCTCATGAATTCAAAAAGTGCCCATGAAATTTAAAAATATTCATGATATCAAAAAGTGCCCATGAAATACAATCGAGAAATGAAGACGACGATTTAAATACAATCGGTCTTAGCTAGCTATCTGTTCACAATCTTCTTGCCCTTCTTTTTGGCAAATGGAGTTCTTCTGTGGAACGGACGTCCTTTAGGTAGGGTGGTCCTGCTTGTTCTTGTGTTGTGTGCTGCTACTTCATCGTCTTCATCATGTTCGATCTTCGGGTCGCCGTACTTGTCGAAGTCTTGCTCATTGGCTACTCCATCCATTCCGATGATCTTCCTTTTGCCTCTCCTCACGACAACACGACTAGGCTTTGGCGGGTCGGTAATGAAGAAGCATTGGTCCACTTGGGAAGCCAGTACCCATGGCTCATTTTTCGCGGTGACGTTTGCGCCCGTGGTCTTGGATTTGGCTTCGGGTATAACCATGGTGGTGAAATATCGGTCTTCTTTTAGGACGCTCTTGGCCCATCTGACACGGAACATCGGCACCTTCTCTCCAGCGTAGCTCAGCTCCCAGATCTCCCCGATCCTTCCGTAGTATCTGTCCTCGTCCTTACCGGTGTAGGATTCCATCGTTTCCCCGGAGTTTTGATAACCATCGCTCTTCATGTCCTTGTCCTAGGTGTAGAATGTGTAGCTTTGATATCGTATGCCTCATAGGTCATCAGGTAGTGCTCGGCGCCCTGTGACAAGGTGAATATGAGTTGTTCTTCCGCGGAAGAATCTTCATTTAAAGGGTACGCCATAAGCTTCTGCTTGAACCAACGCGTGAAACATGAGTTGTGCTCTTTGAGTATATCTCCGTTCGTCCTCTGTTGGCCTCGGTCATTGTACGTCTTCTCAATAAAGGTTTTGTGCTCTACCACCCAAGGATCGACCACGTCTATGTGTTGTAGCGCGACTAGGTTTGCTCTTTCAAAGTCAGCGAGTCAACCTCGTAGTCGACATGCATTTCGCGGCGACCCTCACGGTGACCCCATCCATCGAGCCTGCCGAGGTGCCTGCTGACGGGCAGACCAACGGGATTCTCGATGCCTAGATAATTCGTGCAGTAGGAGATGCACTCTTGGTCGAAAAGCCCTGGCTATACTTCCCTCACGGGCGTGACATGTTCCGAACGTATCCTTTGATGACACCATTCATCCTTTCGAATGGCATCATCTTTGTGCAGGAACGTCGGCCCGAGTTGGATGATATCCTCCACGATATGGACCAGCAGATGCACCATAACGTCGAAGAATGCGGGCGGGAAGTACATCTCAAGATCGCATAGTATCACCACGATCTCTTCCTGTAGCCTTCTGAGTTGTCTGACGCCAATCAACTTCCGAGAGATGACGTCGAAAAAGTTGCATAGGCCAAATAGCGTTTCACGGACGTGCGTGTACATGATCCCATGGATTGCAACTGGAAGTATCTGCGTCATCAGCACGTGACAGTCGTGAGACTTCATCCCGCTGAACTTCTGCTTTGCTGGGTCTAGGTATCTGCTTATCTTCTCCGCGTAACCGTAAGGAAGTTTTGCCTTTGCGACGACTTTCTGTGTTCTGCTTCGCCTCATCATCATCATCATCATCATCATCATCATTAGCGTGAAGCTCCTGCCTGATGCCCATTGATTTCAAGTCTGCCCTTGCTTTCGGCCCATCTTTGGTCCTCTCTGGCATGTTGAGCAGGGTACCAAGCAGACTCGCACACGTTCTTCGTGATATGCATGACATCAAGGCTGTGAGGCACACGGTGGATCTTCCAGTACGGCAAGTCCCAGAAACAGACCTCGTTTTCCATACCTTCAACAGTGGCTCTGGCGCCTTTCGCTTTTTTCCCGGCTCTGGCGCCTTTTGCTTCTTTCCCGGCAGTGGGCAGTCTTTCCAATTTTTCAACAGCTCATCTATTTCCTCGCCGCTCCTCGTACACGGGCGTTTTCGGGGTTCGGTTTCACCATCGAACAGATCCTTGCGTTTCCTCCACAGGTCATCGTCGCAAAGACACCTTCGATGTCCCATGAACACGGTTTTCGAAGACCCAGGATCTCTATCTAGCTGGCGATACGTTGTGTCATCCATGCACCTTACGCATCCAGAAAATCCGTGGACTACCTGCCCCGCGAGATATCCGTAACCAAGATAGTCGTGCACCGTCGTGAGCAGTGCGGCTCTCATAGGGAAATATTCTTTCTCTAAAGCGTCCCACGTATTGGCTGGCGTTTTCCACAGGCGTGTCTAGCTCCTCCTTCAGCAGCCCTAGATACAGATTGATGTCGTTCCTGGTTGTTTCGCCCTTCAATTAGCATACTCATGTGAATGTACTTCCTCTTAATGCACAACCTGTGGGGGAAGGTTGTACATCCACACAAACAGGCCAGGTGCTATGTGTGCTTCTCTGGCTGCCAAACGGATTGACTCCATCGGTGCTCGCGCCCAGCACGATGTTCCTTGGATCCTTACCAAATTCTGGGTATTCGAAGTTCAACGCTTGCCACTGGCTCGTCTGGTCTTTTTTATTTATCTCCGGATCATTTCCGTCATCTTCCCGCTTCTTCTCCTCCCTATCCGCGTGCCAACGCAGGAGCTTTTCTACCTTAGGGTCCGTGAAATACCGCTGCAGACGAGGAGTGATCGGAAAGTACCACACCGATTTTCGAGGAACTTTCTTCCTCTTCTAGTATCGAGTGACGCCGCACACCGGACATATGGTAGACTCCGCGTGCTCGTCTCGATAAATGATGCAATTGTTCATGCACACATGGTATTTCACGTGCGATAAATCCAAAGGACACATGATTTTCTTCGCCTCCTCGAAACTGGTCGGGCACTTGTTCCCCTTGGGAAGACATTCGTGCCAGAATGACATGTTCTCGTCGAAGCATGCATTGGTCATTTTGTGTTTTACCTTCATCTCCAGAGCCATGAGCGTTACTTTCAGGCGGGTATCCTCGGGCCTGCATCCTTCATACAATGGAGTAACCGCGTCTATCTCCAGTTGATCCATCTTGGCTTTCTCTCGGGCGGCAGCTCTTGCGTTATCCGTGCGCTTGCGAAGCTCTCTTGAATATGAGGGTCCCGCAACCAGCCTCCATCGCCGTCGCTCCGGCATCTTCATCTTCATGATCATGCCCTTCGTCTTGATCTTCCTCATCATCATGTACGTCATCTTCTACATGATGATTGTGTACATCATCACCGTCGTGATCATGTCCTGGAGATTCTTCGTCGTCTCGCCCGCCCTCGCCGCGGTGGTTGTCTTGTTGCCGTTCCTCATTTCTTGCCCGGCCCCCATGTACGACTTCATAGTCATCTTCATCACCTTGCCACCGATAGCCATCCATGAAACCACGCAAGAGCAGGTGGTCCCGCACCTGCCCGGAATCCGGGTCCGCAAGAAGACTCTTCAGCTTGCATCTTCGACACGGACATCTTATCTCCGTCTCGTTCTTTTGAAGCATTTCGGCCTTCGCGGAGCTCAAAAACCTATTCATGATGCCTTCGGTCATCGTGCGGACCATGGTCGCTGGGTAGAGCAAAACAATATTTTAGAACCAAGAAAAAATTTGGCATGACCTTCTCTAAAAATAGGACCAAAAAAGAATGCATAGTGCCAAAATTCTCACTAAACGGAAATGAATCAACATTCCGCAAAATATTGGCAACTATCGCATTTCAAATACGGTACTGCAAACACAAACATATATGCAACACCACAAACACAAGCAACACCACAAACATACATAGATCTAGCTAGGCCACAAAAGTGCATCCGCACGCGTTGTTGGAGCGAGCTAGGGAGAAAAAAGTAGATCTACATCATGAAGATAGCTTTACCCTTACTTACCTATCAAAAAGGTAATTTCACCACTTAATTTTGATGAATCTATGGTGGAAATGCGGTGAGGAGGAGGAGGCAGCCGAGACAAGCTTGGAGGAGGAGGTGGAGAGAATGAAGTGGGGAAAGTGAGTGGGTAGGTGGGCTGTCCAAAATATCTTGTTGGTTCCAGGTTACTAATGGCGCACCACCACAAAATGCTCCATTAGTAACCCTGGTTACTAATGGCGCACCGGCAGGTGGTGCGCCATTAGTACTTTTTGCAAAAAAGTAAATACAAACATATGAGATACTAATGGCGCCTTTGTGGAAAAGTGCGCCATTAGTAGTTTAAACTAGTAATGGCGCACTTTGGCATAGTGCGCCATTAGTAGGTTTGCAAAAAAGTAAAAAAAATATATACTAATGGCGCACTGTCTTGGTCGTGCGCCATTACTAGTTCTAACTAGTAATGGCGCACTTTGCCATCCTGCGCCATTAGTTTGTATGGAAAAATGGGAAAAGAAATCAATAGTAGTGGCGCACCGTGAGCATGGTGCGCCATTAGTGTCTTCCACACTAATGGCGCACGAGCAACTGGTGCGCCATTACTATATAGTAGTGGCGCACTATTTACCTGGTGCGCCATTAGAATCAGTCCTATCTATAGCCCTTTTCCTAGTAGTGGGCCGGGCTGGGAGAGAGGGGAGGAGATTTTTTTTAGAAGAAGAGAGGGGAGGAGATAGTCTGACTTCTTTGCCATCAGCCAGCGGATGGCAAAGGCCAACATCTTTGCCATCAGCCAACGGCTGGCAGATGGCAATGAGGTGGGGCTACTGGGCCGTTACAATGCCGTCATCCACTGGGCCCCACCCACATCTTTGCCATCTGCCAGCAGACGGAAAAGATTCTTTGCCATCTTCTGGCAGATGGCAAAGAGGTGGGTTGATAGGCCGTTACAAAGATCGGACCCTACCCACCTCTTTGCCGCCCGGCCAATGGATGGCAAGATTCTTTGCCATGGGCTGGCGGATGGCAAAGAACTGGCTGATGGCAACCATGGTTCTTTGCCATCCGTCAGTTCTTTGCCGTCTGTTTTTTGTAAGCAGATGGCAAAGAAGTTCTTTGCCATCCGCTGGCAGACGGCAAAGAGCTGACTGATGGCAAATTCCCTGTTTCCAGTAGTGGATGATATATGATGGACTGACTGAGATGGGAAAAGCTGGTAAGAACTCGACCTCTCTTGTTTTTGTAAATATGATGAGTTCATTGTTCTTGATTCATCTTATTATGAATAAACATGTTTGCAATTACAATTAGAGATCGTAGTTGCTTATGCCATGCTTGATTAGCTATGAGTTATAATGGTTTACCTTGCGTGCCAACATGCTATTAAAATGGTTGTGATGTGGTATGATGGGGTGGTATCCTCCTTTGAATGATTTAAGTGACTTGACATGGCACATGTTCACAAATGTAGTTGAAACAAATCAACATAGCCTTCATGATATGTATATTCATGGTGGATTATATCCTACTCATGCTTGCATCCAATGTTTATTAATTTTAGTGCTTGTTCGTGACTGTTGTCACTCTCTAGTTTGTCGCTTCCCAGTCTTCTGCTAGCCTTCACTTGTACTAAGTGGGAATACTACTTGTGCATCCAATCCCTTAAACCCCAAAGTTATTCCATATGAATCCACTATACCTTCCTATATGCGGTATCTACCTGCAGTTCCAAGTAAATTTGTATGTGCCAAACTCTTAACCTTCAAATAATTTTTTTTTGCATGCTCGAATAGCTCATGTATCAACTAAGGCTGCCCTTATCTTCCTCATTAGGCGGGTTATTCCCAAGAGGAGTGGACTCCGCTCCTCACTCACGAGAAAATGGCTGGTCACCGGGATGCCCAGTCCCATGCTTTATGCAAACTAAATCAAAATAATTGCAAACAAAACTCCCCACAGGACCTGATGCTTGTTGGAGGCACTCGTTGTTTCGAGCAAGCCATGGATTGATGCTTGTTCGTGGAGGGGGAGTATAAACTTTACCATTCTGTTTGGGAACCGCCTATAATGTGTGTAGGATGGAAGATATCGCCATCTCTTAGTTGTTATGTTGACAATGAAAGAATACCGTTGAAAATATTATTTATCTCTATTTCAAAACCGAGCTCTGGCACCTGTACAAATCCCTGCTTCCCTCTGCGAAGGGCCTTTCTATTTACTTATGTTGAGTAATCACCCTCTTATTAAAAAGCACTAGCTGGAGAGCACAGCTGTTATTTTATCCATTACTATTAATTTATATTGGGTATGACTATGACTGGATCTCTTTTACCATGAATTACAATGTCTAGTCATTCCTTGATCTTTATAGGTGCTCTGCATTTATGTTTTGCGGTCTCAGAAAGGGCTAGCGAGATACCATCTTGTTATATCATATTATAATTGTTTTGAGAAAGTGTTGTTATCTGAGATTTATTATTATGACTCGCTAGTTGATTATGCCATTGATATGAGTAAACATGAGACCTGAGAATTATTTCAAATGTGGTTAGTTAAAATCTTTGCTGAAAACTTGAATGCTAGCTTTACATATTTACAACAACAAGAGCAAACAGAGTTTGTAAAAGTTTTTCTTTTTCTGTTTCAGTTTGTCAACTGAATTGCTTGAGGACAAGCAATGGTTTAAGCTTGGGGGAGTTGATACGTCTCTGTCGTATCTACTTTTCCAAACACTTTTGCCCTTGTTTTGGACTCTAACTTGTATGATTTGAATGGAACTAACTCGGACTGACGTTGTTTTCAGTAGAATTGCCATGATGTTGTTTTATGTGCAGAAAACAAAAGTTCTCGGAATGACCTGAAACTCCACGGAACATCTTAGAAAAAAATAATAAAAAATCCTTGCGAAAGATGAAGACCAGGGGGCCCACACCCTTTCCACGCGGGTGGGGGGCGCCCCCCCTAGGGGGCGCCCCCTACCTCGTGGGCCCCATGGAGCTCCTCCGACGCCAACTCCTACTCTATATATTTGCTCTCGGAGAAAAAAAAATAAGGGAGCATAAATCATCGCGTTTTACGATACGGAGCCGCCGCGAAGCCCTAAAACATCTCGGGAGGGCTGATCTGGAGTCCGTTCAGGGCTCCGGAGAGGAGGATTCGTCGCCGTCGTCATCATCAACCATCCTCCATCATCAATTTCATGATGCTCACCGCCGTGCGTGAGTAATTCCATCGTAGGCTTGCTGGATGGTGATGGGTTGGATGAGATCTATCATGTAATCGAGTTAGTTTTGTTAGGGTTTGATCCCTAGTATCCACTATGTTCTGAGATTGATGTTGCTATGACTTTGCTATGCTTAATGCTTGTCACTAGGGCTAGAGTGCCATGATTTCAGATCTGAACCTATTATGTTTTCATGAATATATGTGTGTTCTTGTTCCTATCTTGCAAGTCTATAGTCACCTATTATGTGTTATGATCCAACAACCTCAAGTGACAATAATCGGGATACTTCTCAGTGATGACCATAGTTTGAGGAGTTCATGTATTCACTATGTGCTAATGCTTTGTTCCGGTTCTCTATTAAAAGGAGGCCTTAATATCCCTTAGTTTCCATAGGACCCCGCTGCCACGGGAGGTTAGGACAAAAGATGTCATGCAAGTTATTTTCCATAAGCACGTATGACTATATTCGGAATACATGCCTACATTACATTGAGGAATTGGAGCTAGTTCTGTGTCACCCTATGTCATGAATGTTACATGATGAACCGCATCCGGCATAATTATCCATCACCGATCCAATGCCTACGAGCTTTCCATATACTTGTTTACGCTTATTTACTTTCCCGTTGCTACTGTTACAATCTTTACAAAACATCAAAAATAATACTTTTTCTTTCATTACTCTTTTCTTACCGTTACCACTCCTATCATACTACTTTGCTACTAAATACCTTGTTGCAGATATTAAGTTATCCAGGTGTGGCTGAACTAACAACTCAGTTGCTAATACTTAAGAATATTCTTTGGCTCCCCTTGTGTCGAATCAATAAATTTGGGTTGAATACTCTACCCTCGAAAGTTGTTGCGATCCCCTACACTTGTGGGTTATCAAAGACATACATCAACTGTTCTCAAATACTTAAGTACTCAATCCGATAAGATAACTTCAAAGGGAAAACTCAATCCATTACAAGAGATCACAGGGGCAGAACCATCATAAGATCCAACTATAATAGCAAAGCTCGCTATACATCAAGATCGTGCCAAATCAAGAACACGAGAGAGAGAGAGAGAGAGAGAGAGAGAGAGATCAAACACATAGCTACTAGTACATACGCTCAGTATCGAGGGTGAACTACTCCCTCCTCGTCATGGAGAGCGCCGAGATGATGAAGATGGCCACCGGAGAGGGATTCCCCCCTCCGGCAGGGTGCCGGAACAGGGTCCCAATTAGTTTTTGGTGGCTACAGAGGCTTGCGGTGGCGGAACTCCCGATCTAGGTTATGTTCTGGGGGTTTCTGTATATATAAAAGGTTTTGCCATTGGGAACATGTCAACGGGGTCTCCGGGCTGTCCACGAGGCAAGGGTGTCGGTGGGAAACGACACCTATGGGATCACTGGAATCCCTTCTACGGTTGCGGGGCGTGGGGATCGTGAGAAGAGCGGGACTAGAAGACAACACAAAGGGATTTTACCCAGGTTCGAGCCGCAAAGATGCGTAAAACCCTACGATCCTGCTTTGGTGGATGTATTTAGTGTTCTTGAGCTCTAGAACTAGCTCTAGGTGCTGAGAGGTTCGAAAGAGCCAAATCCTTTCTCTGTGTGGCATGGCCTCCTTTTATAGGTGAAAGGGGCTGCCACAATGGCACATAGGAGGTGGAAAGTGCTACAGCATTGCGAGTTTATCGCTAGTAGTACAGGACAAGACGCATTTAATGCGAGGCTTAGGTGTCCCATCGCTTTATTGGGGACGGGGGCGAGGCCCGTCCCGTCCGTCGCCGTTCCTGCTTGCTTCGACACGCGCCCTGGCCAGCGACGCAGGCAGTGCCATGTAGGCAAGCAGGCAGCTGAGGTGGCGCAGTGGTGGAGCCTCCATGAAGGATTGAATGTTGCCACGGAGGTGCCTGCCCAGCTGGTTGGGTCGGCAGCTGCATGCGAACGGCGGCGAAGACTTGGCTGGTGCGGGCCTGGTAGTGGCCCTGCCGGTGCGCCTGGCGGGGGCCTTGCCGGGTGGCCCGGCAAGGGTCTTGCCGTGGCGCGTAGGCGTCCCCGGCAAGGATCTTGCCGGGGATCTTGTGGGTTTCTTCGGCGAGGATGATTGCCTTCCTATCCTCACTTGATTTTGATTATTCTTTGTCTTCACAAAAATCTGCATGCCACCACGGAAGTGCCTCCCGAGCCCTGTCCCAGTGCATCTGTTGAGCATTGGAGGGCTCAAGGGTGGCTCGCTCGGCTGGCGTGGGCGAGCTGCCCTGGCAAGGGTCTTGCCGGGGCCGCTGAGGCTGCCCCGGCAAGGGTCCTTGCCGGGAAAACTTGCTTCGCCCATCCGATCCTTGTGGCCTTGGTCCTTGTCGTATCTTTGATTATCTTGGTCTTTGGTCTTACCTTGGCTCACCTCCCTTACCCAAATTGGTGCGGCTGTGGGCGCGGCTCTGACTGCCCATGCATAGGTATAGTGGTACAAAAAGTGCACCCTCTATTTGTACATCGACAGGAGCCCCCTGGTCTGGGCCACACATATGCGTGACGCGTTGTTGGGCTAGGCCCAGAACGGTGCTCGGGCAGGTAGGGTGGCTTTTACTGCGGAAAACATTTCGCACGCTCCACTTCCCATGACCCGCGCGCGCGGTGCGACGTGGAGGGGCCTGCGTGACGTGGGCGGCATGCGTGGGGCGATTTCCGCAAGCACGCGTCACGTAAAAACAGGGAGGCGTGGAGGCGCGGCTCATCTACTAAACAGGGCTGGGGCGCGGTCTTCAAGGTGTCCACTCCTCACGACCACGGGGTGGGGATAGGTCGCTTCGCCTGTCCCCTCGGTTCTGCACGTCCGCCACGCTTCCCCCATGCACTTGGGGTCGCAAGAAGGTCATCGCTGGTTGGGGCAGCGGGTCGGTCCCGATTCTGTGCAACTCTGCTGGCAGGGGAGCGGCATTCCACATTCTCCCATCATCCATCTTCTTCTTCTTCTCTGCTTCTTTCTCCCTCTTGCTATGACGAGAGGAGGCGTGGGTTCTTCAACGGTGGCGGAGAGGGTCACAGCTCGTCAGCGCCTCCCTCCCCCTCCCGAGCGCGAGGCGGCAGAGCCGGCTACGAGAGGGAGAGGGACAGGGCGCGGTCGCGGTCGCCGTGGTGGTCAGGGCAGAAGAAGTCGAGGCGGAGCGGGGGCTGTGCTTCCGCAAACAGTGTCTCCTGTGATGGAGGGCCACGTCAGGGACCAGCCACGTGAATTCTTCATCAGGCTGCGCCGACCACCGCGCCGTCATCTTCGCCTCCCCACCCCCTTTGCTGCGGAGATGGAGCTCGACCCACCCTAGACCCTCAAATTGCAGATGAGGGGCTGCGGGATCAGTGGCACTCGGGTCCGTGTCGACTTCCCTGATCCTCATGTGATGTACCTCCGTCGGGGATGGAAAATGTTTGCTCGCATCCATAGCCTTACGGCGGGGCTCGTCCTTTTCTTCAAGTTAATGGAGGGCGGCATGCTCTCCGTCAAGGTCTTTGGAGATCTTGGAACTCGCCTGAAGTGCTGCGTGGAGAGCTCCTCCGATGATGAAGATTCCTCCTCGAGCGAGAGTGACGAGGAGGACAGCGACAGCGACGGCGAGGGTAGTAGGCGGCAGGACGACGTGTCTGACTAGGTGCCGGTCACGTCGTCCAGGGGCGATGTTGGCAGCAGCAGCATCTGCACCGAGCCCCTCGAACTCCTCGTGGCCGTCTCCTTGGGCGGTTGGCGTAAAAGGCGTGGGGAAGGCGAATAAGGCGGATGGAGGGCCGTCAACTCGGAGTACGCGGGCACCGACGACTTCGTCGCGTATTGTCGGTCCTACCGCCTCATCTTCCAGCTCTTCCACCGTCATCATCATCACCAGCCTCTCGTCGGGGTGGCTTCCGGGATGTTCTCCTGGCGCCTTCTGCTGCTCGTACTTCGCCTAGGCGCTCCTTTCGCCCTTTTGCCATCTTTCTCTGATTCCTGAGGAGAGGGACAAGAAAGGAATCACGAGCACCTTATCTTTTTTTTAGTTTGAAAGCCTGCGGGCCCTAGTAGAATTTAAAGCTTGTAATCACCTTGCTCATGTTTTTCATTTCGTATGAACTGTACCTGTACGGATGTTTTTTTAATGAAAAAGGGATGTTTGCCGGGATTTTCATTCGCGGGTGGAACCCACGACAAGGAATGCATCCTCATTATCCTTAAGATAAATGTTTTTTTACCCGGCAACAAACCTTGCCGTTCCCCCACTTCGCTCGACCTTTCTCACGCCCTTAGCGGAGGCAGGGATGAGGTGGGCCTAGGCTCCTTGTTTTATTTCCTTGCTGCCGCGGCTACGACCAAATTCTATCCCAGGAGACGAGTCCTAGGGTCCGGAATGAGGAGAGCATGGTAGCCTAAGGATAAAACGAGGTTTCACATCCCTCAGTCCATAACGAAACGCATGATAAGGGATAGAGAACTTATCTGAATCTGCAGCCCCCGACAACTTTGGCTTGCCGCGTGTGGCTCTTCGCCCTTGTAGCCCCCCGACAGTATTGGCTTGTCGGGACCATTACGCTGGTCCGTCCCATTTCTTCCAAAGCAGCTCGGCAAGGATATTCATGTGTCATGCGAACCAAAGAAGATAGCGAAGAACAGAGAGATGCACACTCGACCTCTAAGCTAGGGGTTAGCCGCCGCTAAGCACTATCAACCCTAACCAACGACGAGACTTAACCTAGCATGCATGCTTTAACTTAGGGCGCCAGCCGTTTATTCGCTTATTTACGGTGGTCATACCTGGCTTTGTACAAAGGGTTACATGCCTTGCCAGCAAGGCTTGTACAAAAGGGTAGTTTACCGGCAGGCTCGGCAAGCCGTGCCTTATGGGTAAAACTTGCGGAGATGCTCGATTTTCCAGGAGTTGCTCACTGGAATGGCATCTTTGGTCTTCAGCCGGACTGCGACGGGCCTTCCACTTCGGCGTCAACTTGTTGTAATTCGTGGCCGACTGAACGTGCCGAAGAACAAGGTCGCCTTCCTTAAAGATCCGGGCATGAACCTTCCGGCTATGGTAGCGGCGCAAGGTTTGCTAGTAGCGTGCTGCTCTCACAGCTGCCCGGAGACGATCTTCCTCAAGGAGCATCACGTCATCTTGCCGCAATCGCTCTTTCTCAAGCTCATCACAAGCGAGCACTCGAGGTGACCCGTATATGAGTTCCGTGGGGAGAACTGCTTCTGCCCTGTAAACCAGGGCAAAGGGTGTCTGGCCGGTGGCTCGATTTGGCGTCGCTCTGATCGAGCAAAGAACCGTCGGCAACTCATCAATCCAGCGCCTTCCACTCTTGCGCAGCCTGTCAAAAGTCTTCATTCTTAAGCCTCACAGGACTTCAGCATTTGCTCTCTCCGCTTGGCTGTTGCTCCATGGATGTGCCACGGAAGCAAAACAGACCTTGCTGCCGAGATCCTCAATGTATTGCATGAAGGCATGGCTTGTGAACCGCGTGCCATTGTCGGTGATGATCCTGTTGGGCACCCCAAAATGGCACCATAGTCCCTTGAAGAACTTGATGGCTGACTGCGCTGTCACCCTCCTCACTGCTTCCACCTCTGGCCACTTTGTGAACTTGTTTATTGCGATGTACAAGTACTCAAAGACCTCGACAGCACGGGGGAAAGGGCCCAATATGTCGAGCCCCCAGACCGAGAAGGGCTAGGAGAGAGGGATAGTTTGAAGGGCTTGAGCTGGTTGATGGAGCTTCTTCGAATGGAACTGGCAGGCTTCACACTTGGTTACTAGTGTCGTCTCATCCTAGAGGGCGGTGGGCCAGAAGAAACCTTGCCGGAAAGCCTTGCCGGCAAGGGCCCTCGACCCTATGTGGGAGCCACATATGCCTCCATGTATCTCTGCCAACAGCTTTAGTCCTTCCTCCCGGGAGATGCACTTCAATTTCACCCCATTCGGTCTTTTCTGTACAATACGTTATCAACGAACTGCACAGAAACAGACCGATGGGTTACTCTTTCTGCCTCTTCCTGCTCCTCGTGAAGCTCTCCTTCTGAAGGAATCGGACGGTGTGTTGTGCCCATGCCGGAGCCTGTGGCTCGACGACAAGGACCAAAGGCATTTCTTCTGCTACGGGAGCGGCCGCCTCCATGGCCATGACCTGAGGTCTTGCCGGAGTTGGTCGCCCCGTGGCAGGATCGGTATCCACGGCAACTTCTTCGCCGGCAGCTCCGGGGAGCTCGGTGCGGAAGTACTTGCCGGGGTCTAGCTTCCTCCGCTTGTTCTGCCCGATCGATGGCTCAACGGCTGGCTGTGTTAACTGAAGCACAAAAGTACCTGGTTCCACAGGTAGCTTGAGGGCAGTGCGCTTTCACTAGTAGTCAGCGATGTCGTTCTCCGCCCGAGGGACATGCTCTGCTCGTATACCGTCAAACCGTTCCTCCAGTTTCCTCACCTCATCTACGTAAGCTTCCATCAACGGGCTTTGATAATCTTTGTTTATGTGCCTGATGACGAGCTGTGAGTCGCCCCTGACGATGAGCTTTTTAACTCCGAGGTCCGCCGCGATCCTGAGACCGGCAAGCAAATCCTCGTACTCGGCGGTGTTGTTGGTTGACATCTCCCGGGGGAAGTGCATTTGGATGACGTACTTGAGGTGCTCTCCGATAGGTGCCACAAGTAGCACACCAGCGCCGGCGCCTTGCACCGAGAAGGCACCATCAAAGTACATCATCTAGTTGTGACTCGTTTCCTTGCCGCGGAGAGTGGTCTCTTGTACCTCTTCGTCAGGCGTCAAGGTCCATTCGGCAACAAACTCCGCCAAGACTCTGCTCTGAATCATTGAGGTACTTTCGAACTTTAAACCGAAGCTTGACAGCTCCAGGGCCCATTCCACGATCCTCCCCGTTGCATCTGGGTTATGCAATATCCGTTGCAATGGGAGGCAGGTGACCACCGTGATCTCATGCGCTTGGAAGTAATGGCACAGCTTCCTCGAAGCCATAAGGAGGCCGAAGAGCAGCTTTTGCACACGTGAGTACCTCGACCTAGCCCCCTGCAAAAGGGAGCTGAAGAAGTAAACTGGGTGCTGCACCATTTTCTTCTTCTGCGCTTCTTCACCTGGTCGCGTGGGTCCCGTCACACGGGCGCCAGTCTTGTCGGGGCCGAGCCTTGCCGGGGACTCAGTCTTGCCGGGGCTGAGCCCTGCCGGGAAGGGTTCCGGCCCGCCAACCGTCGACTCTGCCGCTGCTACTGTCTCCTCATCAACTTCTCTCTGCGCCACTAGTGCGGCCCTAACCACCTGATTCGTTGCCGCTAGGTAAAGCAGCAATGGTTCTTGTGGTTTTGGCGCAACCAGCACTGGGGTAGAGGAGAGGTATTTCTTCAAATCTTGCAGCGGTCCGCAGACTTGGAGATGAGTTGATGAGGAGACATGCTCATGGCAGCAACGCAGCCAGTGAGCCGACGCACGTCCTTGATCTGTTTGGGTGCCTCAATCTGCTCGATAGCCTTGATCTTATCTGGGTTTGCTTCAATACCGTATTTGGGACACAAAGAACCGAGAAGCTTGCCGGACGAAGGCCGAAGACACACTTCTCAGGGTTCAATTTGAGGTTGATCTTGCGCAGGTTCCCAAATGTTTCCTCCAGATCTTGCAGGAGCGTTGCTTTGTCCTTAGATTTGACCAGTATGTCATCCATATAAGCTTCCATATTTCTATGTAGCAGGGGCTCAAAACCAATTTGGACTACTCTTGCAAAGGTCGAGCCAGCAGTCTTCAACCCGAAAGGCATCCGTAAAAACCAATACGTACCACATGGGGTGATGAATGCTGTCATTTCCTCGTCTTCCTTTGTCATGAAGATCTGGTGGTATCCTGAGTAGGCGTCCAGGAACGATAAGAGGTCAGACCCAGCCGTGGAGTCAACAATCTGGTCAATGCGCAGCAATGGGAAAGGATCCTTTGGGCAGGCCTTATTGATGTCTGTGTAATCAATACACAGCCTCCATTTCCCATTTGCCTTGCGCACCACTACCGGATTGGCCAACCACGTTGGATGGAGTACTCCTCTCACCAAACCTGCCGCCTCTAGCTTTCTGATTTCCTCCGTGATGAACTCCTGCCTCTCCAGAGCTTGCTTCCTAACCTTCTGCTTGACGGGCCGCGCATGAGGACAGACAGCAAGGTGGTGCTCAATCACCTCCCTGGGAACGCCGGCGATGTCAGAGGCTTGCCATGCAAACACATCGACATTCGCCCGCAGGAAGGCGACGAGCTCACTTTCCTATTTGCCGTTGAGGGTGGAGCTTATGGTAAAAACTCCCCCCGTACCGTCCTCCTTGACGGGCACCTTCTTGGTCTCTGGTAGCGTGGCTCTGGGCTTCTCGCTCTTGCCGATGGAGCTCTCTAGCACGTCCTCAATAGGAGCGCAACACCCCGAATAGGTGCGCATGCCGGAGTGGGTGCTAGGAGTCTCGCCGACCCCCCGAAGAGGTGCGCTTGCCGGAGTGGGTGCTAGGAGTATCGCCGGTCTTCTTCCCCCTCGGGGCTCCGTCGGCAGGAGCAGGTACCTTAGCGGCATCTGCTGCAACTGCTTCCCGGTAGAGTTGGTCGGCGCAAATCAACGCATCTTTCTTGTCGGAGGGGACGGTGATGATGTTCATCGGCCCGGGCATCTTCAGCATGTTGTAGGCATAGTGTGAAGCCGCCATGAACTTGGCGATCTTGGGCGGCCGAGGATCCCGTTGTAAGGCAAGGGGATCTCGGCTACATCAAAAACAATCCTCTCCGTCCTGTGGTTCAGCTCGCCTCCGAATGTCACAGGCAGTGTGATCTTTCCCATTGTCTGGCTCCTCCCCGGGTTAACCCCTTGGAACGTACCCGTCTCCACGAGGTCTCCATCGGGGATGTGCAGCCTTTTGACCACAACACACCCCTCAAATAAAACTAAGCACACCAGAAATTACTAAGCAACTAATCTGATAGACACTGCATTAGAACCACCATGAGCAACGACACTGACACCTTACTCGGAGTCCTCGTCCACGTCCTCGACGTCGTCCTTGTCCTTCTTCCTCTTGGGTGATACTTCTTTGCTTGAACCGCACACTTGGCTCTTGCTCTTCATCCAACCCTTGTAGATATTGAAACAAAGGTAGCCATGCATTGCATCATATTGGATGTGGTCTATATCTAGTACATTCCACTCCCATGCATGATGAAGCGTGTGCGGAGGTTTCATCAGTTTACCGTACGAAGGACGAACCATGGCTCCTGCCAGGGTCAGCATTGAAGGCTTATCACGGGAGGACACAAGCCCATTATTCTGGAGGTCGAAGGCTTTGCCTACAACGAGGCATATCCGTTCCAGGACTCTGGTGTCGTTCGTAAAGTCTACAGTAACGAATTTGACTCCGTCGCCCTTGAGGAACATCTTAAATTCCTTCCACTCAACGTTGGCATGGCATATGTGGTAGACCAAGCATAAGTCATGCACGCAAACCTGGATCACGGCGGGCTTCTTCCTCTCTTCCTCCTTTAGATTCTTCTCTTTTCCAAGGACTGTGGTGTACTCAACATCTAGCCCAAATGACCCACTCATCATTTGAGTTTTTGAACATGCGTCTGAAGCGATCAAGGCATCCTTTCACCGTCGCGGAAGAACGGGTGTAGATGACGTCGAACTCATCGCCTGTGATGGTTCTAACCTTTTACTCACCGCCGACCATGAAGATTTGGGACGCCATTGATTTGGAAGGAGGGTTAGGATTAGTGGAACTGCCGTAATGTGAAAGGACGAGACGACTAGGGGCAGTTTATCGATTGTAAAAATGGTGAGTGGGGGGCGCGTGCGAGCGGCAAGGTAGTGGTTCGCCTAGTGGATAAATGGATTCATGCATAGTACTATGGGGGCCCAATTAGATTTCATGTCTACTGGACGCCCAATTAAATGGCTTTCGATGTCATGTCAAGCGTCGGGAAAATTACAGGTGATACAAAGCTTCCGAGAGCCCTTGGATCTGAGATCGAATGGTTGCATGGCGTGATTCTAGACCTATGGGTGGATATCCTATCCTAGAGTGTTATTCTACAAATTTTCAGCAACTTAGCATGCGACCATTCGATCTCAGATCCTAGGGCTGCCAGCAGCCCTTATCACGGTCGCGCCTACCACGACCGTCGCCTTGCTCGCGCGGTCGCACGCTTGGAGATTTAACATGGTGCGTTAGGCTATCTGATGTTGGCATGTCATACATAGTCATCACTTAGTCACTCATACTACAACAAGGTTAGCTATAAGGTTGGCTATAAGAGTATTTTTTGTTTACTTCTCTCTATCTCTTTCTTTGTAGTATTTATTGCATTTTCCAAGGAGTGACCTCTTCCAATGAAATGGTGCTTAGACGAGGTGCTATGGGCATTAAATGGCTTAGCAACTCAAGTCCCCAATACATAGGTGCTTATTTTATTGTTGCTAAGTTTGCTTCATCTAGGTACACGCGCTTGACACCATTTCTTCCTGGGGTCACCAAACTAGTCTCTCTCTTCTTAATTAACTTGCCACATCAGACTTTATGCCTATGTGGCAGGCTTAGCACCTGTAGGATCAAGTACAATTGTGGGCTATAAGCCCACTTTACATGGCATTTTTTCATATGTGGGGGAAAGAGGCAAGGAAAAAAGTGGAGGAGTGGGCTCTCAAGCAAGAGCCAGCCTCTACATGGTGGAGCATCAGGAGAGGCACCTATATGGAGGTGGTCAGGAATCGGGAGACTGACGCCGGTCGTAGTGCCGCAGTTAAAATGATAATGGCAAGTCAAATCACCAGGCCCACCTGTCCAGCAGTAACTTGTTGTCAAATCACACAGCCCTACGTTTGCAGCAGTCTACTCCCTCATCTTCTCGCGTATCTGTTGAACCGACTAGGCGGAACTGCCCCGCCTACCCCACGGGAAAAGCCCTGCCCTTGACTTTTAAATAGTACAGTATACTGATTTTGTATCCATGGATTGCGCCATGGAGCAAAGCCTCAAGAAAATGGCGGTACACACTTATGGAGTACAGTATATAGCACGACTGTCGCGGTCGCGTCGCACCCCAGACGGTCGGTCGGTTTGGATGCCGCTCTCCGAACGGAATGCGGGTCATATTGCGTTTGCACACACATGTGGGACCGCAATTGAGAACCGACCATAGGCACACTCCCTGGCCCCGCAAGTCGGGTGAGTTAATAGAAGAGAGTGACGAGTGATAGTACTAGAGAAGTGTTGTACAGACGTTGGTGCCTGGACGATCCCTCCATGACACGAAAGATCAGTTCGTCCATGCATGTGACCAGACTCCAGCAGACACACCTGGATTGGCTATCATCTACATATCGTGTAGGCTGTGTTGTACAGGGCTGCAGTTCTCGTGAGAAATTTACAAAAAGGTTTCTTGTCATCTCGCAAAATTAGGTGTCATGTGCTTCGGATCACGCGAGGGTTAAACAATGACGACTGATTTCCTCCAAGGCGCTAGTCATGGGGCCCACATGCACGAAGACTAGTCGGCTGCCATCTATGTCAAGCCAGCTATGTTAATTAGGGCATCTATCAATGGACCCCTTTTCTACGAGTTTATCTTTAATTTGAGCTTTCATCCTCGTCTAGTTTGTCCGTCAGGATTCATGTTGTCTCCTTTGGGCAAAGAGGTTATGGTTTCTTGTCATGTGGCATTTTTTCGTGTTATATGTTATAATCCGGTGCTTCAGATCAAAATGAGGACAACTGCGCCTCCGGGGCACGTGCATGAAGACAGTCATTGACGAGGTCAAGCCGGCTCCGGTAGACAAAAGAAAACTAGTAGTACTCCACTATATAGGCAGGAGCCTCCGCGCTTGCTTACTAGTGTTGCTCTCTTCACACTGTCTTGTCCTCTCCAGATCTAAACACGACAGCGGTGGCCACTCTCTCTCTCTCTCTGTTCATCGCTGGTCACAGATCCAGCAGGATCGTCTCTGCCGGGGAAGGTGAGAAGGTCCAAAGTTCACGCGAACGTCCTCAGCGAGGGCTCTTACCCACTGTCGGCGCGTCCCGATCAGCGTGCCTTGTCGTTCTCTT
Organism: Aegilops bicornis; assembly: GCA_021605145.1. Taxonomy (NCBI): domain Eukaryota; kingdom Viridiplantae; phylum Streptophyta; class Magnoliopsida; order Poales; family Poaceae; genus Aegilops; species Aegilops bicornis. The sequence continues at coordinate 551,673,432 of CM038672.1, read as the reverse complement.
CCAAGCACCGCTGGCTAGGGAGGGCCTCCGACCCCTTCTTCCTCGCTGGCGTAGTGTAGGCAGATCCGGCCTCCCGCCGCCCATCTAGCGACATCCCAGTGACCCTCAGGTATAACTTCCTTCGTAACCGGGCTTACTCTACTTCCCGAGCTCTTGACTCGCTGCATTTGTATCCTTTACTATTTCTCAGGCCCCCTCGTAGATAGGATCGATCGGTTGTTCAAAAGCCACCTAAATTTTTTACTGTTAAGAGGTAAAACTAGTTCATGCACTCGAATCTAGTACTACTTGGTTCAAACAAGGAAGAAAGGGGGTGTAGGTGGGGGGTAGGCGAAGATTTGTTACCTGAATCAAGGACTTGGTCGAAAGAGGAAATAATGGGGGCGAAAAGTAGCAGAGACTGGCTATCTAACTAGTCTCTAGGTCTAATAGGGAAATAAAGGGAAACACAGTACAAACTCAATATAAACCCGATCTATTGGTTGAAAAAGGAAAGAAAGTGGGGACTGGGGGACAAAGTCAACAGAGTAAGTCCAGCACTAGATTTGCTAGCCTCACATTGTATAAGGTGGCTATACCGAACAAAAATGGGACCAACCCAGATATCTTGTTCTGATGTTTGTTGCCCCGAGCCACTCTTATGTAATGCCACTGGTAAAATGTAGCAGTCGCACTGCTAAAAGTAATGTTGCTGCTTTAGAAATTGCTACTGTCCTTGTAGGATTTCCATTCAGATAAGGAACATGCTTCTTTTCATTTGATGTATTTTTCATCACATGTTTGTCACCCTCCTTTCCACCTTTTTTGTGCAAACAGCGACATACATTTCACGCTTGATCTTAGTTGAACTGGACAAATGATATCCAACTTATAGTTGAACGTTCCAGGAGCTTCACAACCAACCTTGATGTTTCTCAATTTTATTGCAACTAATGAAGAAGAAGCTCTGTGGGTTTCGTTTTCTGATGGAAATGGAACTGGGGCTGGAGCCCTTTTCTTGAAAAATGAAGAAGAAGTTGCTGCTCATGGGACATTGCTTCATTTTAGGTGAACTGCACCAAAAGGTCCCATGAATTGAATCATCCATGTTGGTGACTCGTGTCATCCCTTCTACAATGGCGTTGACTACAGACATGGTTCCCATCATGAGGTATGTTCCTTTTTGGTCTGACCATTTGCCAAAGATCCTGCAAGTTGAGTCTACTCTTGTGCTACTGTTTTGGCACTGCCATGATAAAGCAGTAATGTTATTATTTTGCACCTTAATCTAGTGGGACTTTTAATTTGAGGCAATGTTTTGGCACCGCTAGTGGCACTAATTTTTTTATATATCGAAATAGGGGGTTTCCTCCGATTTCATTAAAGAAAACCAACCATAGAGAACCATTGTCCGACAACATCTCAGTGTAAACGAGCAGTTATACAACTACTACTAGAACAGACTGAGTACTAGCAGGAGACAAGTTCGCCACATCAGCTAGGCAGGTAGGGGGACACAGCACCAGCTCGACCAAGTTTGGATTACAACCCAAATGCTACCACAGAAACATCAGAGGGGAAGATAGGGACCGAAAGAGCCAGGTTCAGCATCCCAGTCTAAGCACCCCCGGCCTCCATCCTTGTGACGCATGGTACAACTCATTTGCCACTTGCTCGACCATAGTGCCACTGATAAAATGAAGTATAATAATTCAGTTAAAATAGATAGAGTGTCCTCTCTATCATTTTATTACCAATGTAGATAAAGAAAGTGCTTCTCTTTGTTAGTATATATTTCATCAACTAGTCCCATTGTTAATGTATAAGCGTTTCTGCAAACTGGGGTGCTTAATTTTAGTTGATCTGCACAAAAATAGAGATTGGAATGTCTCAAGGCCCCTCCTTGTACTACTGCTGCACCGATGTTCATCACTAGCAGAAGGTGTATCGGGAGACTTAGGTCGATTTCAAAGATGAGTATGCACTATATGAGGCGTCGCAGGGCCCATCTCGCCCTTGCAGCATGGCATACTATGATACTATCACGATATTTTCTTCTATTTATTAGTGTATGTTTCATCAACTAGTGCCACTATAATGTAATCACGCCTTTTCATTATATGTGGAAACAGGGTTATTCAGCTGCATTTTGGTGGAACTGCACAAATATATGGATGGAACCGGCATATATGCAGATTGCCAGGTGCCAAGTAAAAATTACCGACACCAACCCTGCTCCATCTAAGCATTGGCATCCACCACCATCAGTGGGATGTGTGGCGCTCACTGTGGACAAATCTTTCTTGGCAGCAAATCCTCTAACCAAATACTAGTAGCTTAGACTTCAAAAAAATAATAGTAGCTTATATTGGTAGTTTTCTATGGTGTACTCTTTTCTGAAAGAGGCACCAATCTATTTTTCTTTATTTGTACACAGTCACAACTTTGACCCAAATGTCCAGAGCTATTTTAGGGTGATTGGTGTAGTACTCGAAGACTGATTGTAAGCATGATTTTTATCAGCAGTCACACTGATTGTAAGCATGAGCAGATGGAAGATTAGGTTAGTGCGAAGCTTACCTTAAACCCTACCGACACCGTTGAAACGAGGCGAGAGTCGATGGAACCATGGAGAACGACGGGGAAGTGACGTCGTGCCTATCGGGACCCCAATCCTAAGTAACACCGATCTAGCATGTAACACATCATATCACTTTGCGGCCTCACGCACTGTATTCCCACGGGTGCCACCTTACCTGGCCCAGGACCATTTGCGCCTTTTGGCTCACGTATATGATAGTGTCGCTAGCATTCATATGACAGAGAACCCGGGCCGACATGACTAGTTCTAAACCCAAAGTGGCACTAACTTACAGGGACAGGCATACATGACCTAGCAACGAACGTGTCGGTGATCATCGTGTGAATCCGGGCTGTAGCAACTGTCCTAACAGGACTCCGGGAACCCGGGCTGTAGCAGGCTAGCAGGAATCCGGTAGACACCGCGTGACATTTCCCCGAAGGGACAGACACAAGAACGAAGAAGGACACATGCCGACCAGTCTATGTGTTCCGGAGCAGTAGCAACTGGGCTAACAGGACTCCGGTAATCCGGGCTGCAGCAGACTACCATGGCTCAGTGGAAGCACTAGACTACATTTCCCCATAAGAAAGGCTACCAAGGATAGACAACTAGGTTGTTGGATCCCACACATAGCAATACACGTCATACGTATGCATAACATGCAAGTATGTGTTGTACAACATGGCTTCACAACATAACTCAAAATCATATAGATAAAGGCCCAGAAGAGCCACATAGCATTTAATACAAATAGGGGTCTCATGACACATCATTCAGAGCATACAAGCAACGGAAGCATTACATGTCTGAGTACAGAAAACTACAAAAGAAAAGGGCTGAGAAGCCTGACTATCTACAAGACCCTCCCAAGGGTACAAGATCGTAGCTGAGGTAAAAAGCTACTCGTCGAAGTCCATGCAGAACTACTCTCGAGATGTAAGTCTCATCTGCAAAAACATAAATTAAGCAACGTGAGTACAAAGGTACTCAGCAAGACTTACATCAGATCCTATCATACATGCATTATTATCAAGGAGGCAATGTGGGGTTTAGTTGCAGCAAGCCATCTTTGACTCAGTGGCTAACATGTTCTACGACTACGAGTAACTTCTTTGAGGTGAGAAAGCGCACACGAGTCCACTATTCACCACATCGATACACCACTATGGATTCATTCCCGTGTCCCTACGAGAAGGCCATCCATAGCACTCACACTTGTCTTGACCATTTTAGAGTATCCACTTCAAGTTGTCTATGTACCACATAAGCATCCAAGAAGTCCATAACCGCGGACCCGGCTATTCGAATAGATCATGTTAACCCTGCAGGGGTGTACTTCTTCACACACGCTCTCGCCACTTACCACCATGTACATGTCGTGTATCTCGGCAACCTTCAAGCGGAAGCCTGGCGAGGGAGTCGGCCATGACCTGACTAACCACACAAGACTCTAGTCCAGGTTTATCGCCTATTCGGGTTCCATCCGCATGGAGATCCGGCCGGGGTTTCGCTCACGGCCGACCTCGCCAAATGGATCTACACTTGGTACACCATGCCACTTGTGCCTAGTCTGTCCCAAGCCCACCTGGCCGGGTGCCACTTGGTAGACTACTAACACTACCTACAAACACCAGAAACTATTTGCAACTCCTGGAACGAGATCAAGTTGTTTAATAAGTCGAGTGTCACATCCCTAGCTTTACCTTGCACATGGCTAGCACTTGTCTGTTGCATCATGTTTAAATTTTATGTAAAGCTGAAATGGGGATTGTTCAAACCCTAGCATCAAATGGAATTCAAATATGTTTAACCTAAAAATATTTTCAATGAACTCAAAATGCTCTTTAAAAATGTTCATCATTTCTGGATTAAGGTGGAAGCATCTACCAAAAATTGTCTACATTTTTGCAGGACATATTTGGGCTTTGTATTAAATCAATAAGTATTTGAGTTGGGGCTATAAATTCCTATAAATACTTTTATAACTCCAATAACTCTGAAAACTTGTGAGTGGCTCTGAATAATTTGTGTCAGGACACATAATAGTTTTCAGAAGTTACAAAAATGATTTGGTTTAGAAACTAAATCAAAACAGAAAAATAAAATAGCAAAACAGAACAGGAGAGAAGAGAGAGCAAGATTACCCGTCCAGCCCAGTCGGCCCAACACTATAGCTGGCCCAGCCCAGCCGCCGCACCGTCCCTAACCTCATGCCAGTAGGAGCATGTGCGTGTGGTGGTAGCTGTTCATGGATCACAAACATAGGACTCAGTTCCTGAGGATGGTTTCAATGAGACAACCCACCATGTACTCCCACCATTTCCTCCCATAGTGCACCATAGCGTCGAGTCGGTCGGCGCCCGAGCTCTGACCGCCGCCGTTGAGGTCGCCGCCATCGATTCCAGCCACCCCAGCCTCTGACTCCGGTCCCGTTGGATGCGGAAGAGCGCCACCTACGCATAGAGCCTCTCCGCCGTTGGTTTGGTCACCGGACGGCAAAACCCGATGCCCTCCGTCGGGTCTATCGTCGCCGGCATCGAGCCGTGGACTGAGTCCGGCGGGTTTGACCCTGCTGACCAGGGGTTTGACCTCCCGTGGGTCCGGACAAGTGGGCCCAGAGCCCTACTAATTTTAGTTTAGTGCTAATTAACTTTTATTTAACCAGCTAAGTCACTGGCATGTGGGCTCACGCCCTAATCAACTTAGGTTACTATTTAACTTAGCACTAATTAACTCTGTTAATTAGCTATTACACTGACACGCAGGTCCCACTGGTCAGGTTTTACCTGGACCGCGCCGTTGACCGCTGACGAGACAATGACGTAGTAATGTATTTTCTTGAATTAGCTTATATATAAATAATTAAAAAATCCAGAAAATTGCCTAAACTTCTAAAAATCATGGTAATTTAACCGTAGCTCCAAATCAAATAATTTATATATATAAATGATCAGAAAAATCCAATCTATCCATTGGTACTGGTTTCATGCATGACAAAGCAACTTAACCTTGCTGTTCATATCAAAACATGATAATGCACTTTCTAAATTCATAGTTTGAGTTTGAATTTGAATCTTTGGTTCAAATAAGCTCAAACCCTTCTGTTCTTAGCTGCTTTAGCTCAAATCACAGCATATCGCCATGTCATGATCATGCATCATATTGTGCATTGCATTGATCGTGTTTCTTCTCTGTTTTCCAGTGTTGTTCCCCCTCGGTAGACGTTGTTCCGACGTTGTGATTGTTGACACTGTTGAAGACTCAATGCTATCTTCAGAAGTGCCAGGCAAGCAAAACCCCCTTGCTCATTCCGATACAATCCCACTCTCTCGCTCCTGCTCTCTTTTACTGCATTAGGGTAACAAGGATTCAACTGTTACACGCAACGGTAGTTGAACCCCTTTTCCACTGCATGACCTGTCATTGCCATAGTACATAGATGAAACCCACTATCATGAGTAGGATTTGTTTGAGCCCTGATATGCCTACTCATTCATGCTTATTTGTCATGCCTGCTACAGCTTAGGGTTGAGTCAGGTCTGATTTATCGGGGATGAATTGGAATGGTGATGAACATGTCCTACTGTGTGTGAGCTAAGTGTGTGAACACGATTTGGTAAAGGTATCGGTGGGAGGCCATGCAGGAGTACATGGTGGGTTGTCTCATTGAAACCGTCCTCAGGAACTGAGTTCTATGTTTGTAATCCATGAACAGCTACTACCACAGGTTGGGCCCTGAAATATGACCCGGCTCGACTTATTAACCGCCCTGTCCTCTGACCAGGAGTTGCAACTAGTTTCTGGTGTTTGTAGGATATGTGTTGGAGGTCGTGTGTAGTGCTGACCCTAGGGGTGGGCTGTGATGCGGTAGATACACCGTGGCATGGTGTACCGGGCACCCGTTTGGTGTCTCGGGAACCCTGCACACATCGTTTGGGGCTGTGAGCGAAACCCCGACCGGATCTTCTCGCGGATGGAACCCGAATAGGCGATAAACCTGTACTAGAGACTTGTGTGGTTCGTTAGGTCGTGGTCTACTACCACGTCGGCTTTCTCCCTAAGTCTGCCGAGCACATGTCGTGTGCAGACGCGATGTGGTGGAAACATATGTGAAGAGGTACACCCTTGTAGGGTTATAAATGATCTATTTGAATAGCCGCGTCCATGGTAAAGGACTTCTGGGTTTCCTATAATAGTTCATAGACAAGTGAAAGTGGATATTCTAAAATGCACAAGATAAGCGTGAGTGCTATGAATGGTGTTCTCGTAGGAAGACGGGAGCGGATCCATAGTGGTGTATTGGTATGGTGAATATGTGGACTCGTGTGCGCCACCTCAAAAGAGTTACTTGCAGTCGTAGTTTAGGATAGCCACCGAGTCAAAGTTGTCTTGCTGCAGTTAAACTCCACCACCCCCCTTTGTTGATACCGACGCATATGTAGTTAGTTCTGATGTAAGTCTTGCTGGGTACATTTGTACTCACATTTGCTTAATTTATGTTTTTGTAGAGAGACTTCAGTCTCGCTAGTAGTTCCGCGTGGACTTCAACGTTTAGCTTGTTACCTCAGCTACGATCTTGTACCCTTGGGAGGGTCTTGTAGATAGTCAGGCTTCTCAACCTTTTTCATTTGTAGTTGTCTATACTCAGACATGGTTATGCTTCCGCTTGATACTTGTATGCTCTGTATGTTGGGTCAGGAGACCCATGTTTGTAATACTTGGCTCCTCGGAGCCTAATTAATAAATACTCCGAGTCGTAGAGTCAGGTTGTGATGCCATGTTGTATGTGCACATATCGAGCATATTGTGTGTATGATTGAAATGCTTGGTATGTGTGGGATCCGACAATCTAGTTGTTTATCCTTGGTAGCCTCTCTTATGGGGAAATGTAGTCTAGTGCTTCCACTGAGCCTTGATAGTCCGCTACAGCCCGGTTTACCGGAGTCCTGGTAGCCCAACACTACTGCTCCGGAACACCAAGACTGGCTGGCATGTGATACACTTTGTTCCTGTGTCTGTCCCTTCGGGGAAATGTCACGCGATGACATCCCAAGTCCTGCTAGCCTCCTATAGCCCAGGTTCTCATAGTCCTGTTAGCCCAGTTTCTACAGCCCGGATTCACACGTTGCTGACCAACATGCTTGATGTTGTTTCATGTATGCATGTCCCCATAAGTTAGTGCCACTTTGGGTTCACGACTAGTCATGTCGGCCCGGGTTCTCTGTCATATGGATGCTAGCAAGGCTATCATATACGTGATCCAAAAGACGCAAACGGTCCCGGGCCAGCTAAGGCGACACCCGTGGGAATACCGTGTGTGAGGCCGCAAAGAGATATGAGGTGTTACATGCTAGATCAGTGTGACTTAGAATCGGGGTCCTCACATCGAGAGGGGCATTTAAGTATTCCAATGCCTGGTAGTAGCTAGTCATTGGACAACATACACGGAACTCAGTGCTTAAGGACGGTTCCAGTGAGACAACCCACCATGTACTCCTACATGGCCTCTCACCGCTACCTTTACCAAATCGTGTTCACACACTTTACTCTCAGCACCAGAACACATTGTAACACTCCAATTCATTCCCAATGAATCAGACCTGACACAGCTCTAAGCAATAGCAGGCATGGCATGGTAGGAACACAACATGGCTCAATCAACTCCTACACATGCTAGTGGGTTTCAACTCTTTACTGTGGCAATGACAGGTCATGCAGAGAAATGGGTTCAACTACCGCAACATAAAGTAGCACTTGAATCATTGTTGTCCTAATGCAATAAAAGAGGGTAGGAGCGAGAGAGTGGGATTGTATAGGAATGAACAAGGGGGTTTTCTTGCCTGATAAATCGACAGTAGAGCACTGCTCTTCTGACAGGTACTCTCGAACACTCTCCAGAGCAGGAGCTATCGAGAAGAACGGTGCCGGCAATCAATACACAAGCTTATTCAAAAATATGATGCATGATCATGGCATGTAGATGTGATGTTGTTTGTGCTAATGTAACCAGCAACAAGTTCAATGGATCTCATTTGAATCAAGGATTCAAATGCAACTCCAAACTTAAGCATTTGAAATGCCCTTTATGTGTTTTCACTTATACAGCATGTATAAGTTGCTTTGTCATGCATGAAACTGGAACAGATGTATAGATTTAATTTTTTTGATAATTTTTCATATATAAATTATTTCAATCTGAGCTACAGTTGAATTTCCATGAATTTTAGAAATTTTGCTAATTTTCTGGAATTTCCAAAATAGAAGTAATCCAGAAAATGGTTAATTGCGTCAGCATTGCATCATACCTGCGTCGGCAGGTCAACAGCGCTGAACAGAGTCAAACCTGACGTGTGAGGTCCACACGTCAGTGTCTCAGCTTAAACAGGGGGTTAAACTTATCCTAATTGTAGGATTATTGGCGTTGGGGCCCACTGGTCAGTGTCAGTGGTTAGGTTAGGTCGTGATTAGCACTAAGCTAATCACCTGACAACGGGGCCCACCTGATGGGCCGGCGAGGTCAAACTAGTCAAACCCGCCGGCGTTTAGCCGCTGGCGAGGCCGAACGCGACGGAGGGGCACGGGATTCACCCTCCGGCGACCATTCGGGCGGCGGAGACGACCTAGGCGAAGCCCAGGCTTGCGCGCATCCAGTGGGACACGCGGGCGACCGTGGGGTGGTCGGAGCTCACCGGAGCGGAGCTTGCGGCGACGACCGAAGTTCGGCCTCAAGCGGGGTCGTGGCTGCAACGTGCAAAGACAAGGGGGAGACGGGATTCGAGGTGGGAGCTCACGGAGAGTCCATAAGAGGCAACGACGGCTCGGGGGAGGTTCTGCAGGCGACGGACGGGCGGTGGAGATCCACGGCGGCCGAGGTTGAAGAAGAGGGTGATGGCGGCGCTCCAGGGCCTCGCGAGGCGCGTGGCTTGGCGGAGAGGAAGACAGAGACGTGGCGGAGCTTCTCGACACGAAGAGAGGGTGAGGGAGAAGCGGTGGCTACGGCTACGGTGAACGGCGGTGAGGGCAGCACCCGACTGTTCTTGGGAGAGAGCGGGGGAGAGGAGGGGAGGACGAACAGAGGAGGTGGGCGCGGTCCAGACGCAAGCGGAGGGTCAGCCACGGCATTGCGCTGGTGGGGGAGGCAAGCAGGCTAGCTGGTCGTGTGGATCCCATGCGCGCGGGCGGCGAGCGCGGGCGGCGGGCTGGGCCGGCCTGTTGGGCCGCTGGGCTGCCAGGTAAGAGGCCCAGGTAAGTTTCTTTTCTATTTTGTTTCTATCTTCTTTTTCTGACATTTGTTTTTTCTTTAAAACTAATATTAAACTAATTTATTTTCTTATGCCAATTTTTGTAGGAGCTAGTGGTATTATTCCGGAGCTCCTCAACAACTGGCATAATTTTTGGACATATATTATATACATAACATATATACATCCAATGCAAATAATTATGCATTAATTCCAAATGGCCAAAATAAATATTTATGAGCTCTTAAAAGTATTGGTTTGAATTTTTCCTCTGACCAATATTTTCAGAGAGAGACATGAAAATTTTCTTGGACCTTTTTGAGCAATTTTTATCTGGGTCATTTCCAGAAATGATTTCTGTGGGTTTCACAAATCCCCATTTCAAATTTAAACATGATGCACAAATGACTAGATAGTTTAGGTCATACCAGAACTAGGGATGTGACAACTCGCCCCCACTTGAAAGAATCTCGTCCCGAGATTCAGGGGTCGATGGAAAGAGAGTGGGGTACTCCAATCGAAGACGGTCTTCACGCTCCCAAGTGGCTTCTCTCTCGGAATGATGAAACCACTGAACCTTGAGAAACTTGATGTTCTGACGTCGAGTGACACACTCTGCTTGATCAAGAATGCGAACAGGGTACTCTCGATAAGTGAGGTTATCTTGGAGATCAAGCGTTTCGTGGTCCACTCCGCGGATGGTATCCGAAAGCAACGCCTGAGTTGAGATACGTGGAAGACATCATGGACTCGAGAAAGATGTGGGGGTAGTTCCAACTAGTAAGCAACCTCTCCTCGTTCAGCGAGAATGCGAAAAGGACCAATGTAACGAGGAGCCAACTTGCCCTTGATACTGAAACGATGGGTACCCTTCAATGGGTAACCCGAAGGTAAGCTTTGTCGCCAACTTCATAAGTCATTTCCTTATGACGACGGTCATACTGGCTCTTTTGACAAGACTAGGCTATTTTCAAATTTTCATGAAAGATGCGAACTTACTCTTCTTCCTCCTAGATCAAGTCTGGTCCAAAGAATTGTCTCTCACCGGTTTCTGACCAGTTCAAAGGTGTTCGACATCTTCGTCCATACAGAATCTCGAAAGGAGCTTTCCTGAGACTGGATTGGTAGCTATTGTTATAAGCAAACTCGGCGAAAGGAAGACACTTCTCCCAATCCATACCGAATGAGATAACGCAAGCTCTAAGCATGTTTTCGAGAATTTGGTTGACCTGTTCCACCTGACCACATGACTGAGGGTGGAAAGCGGTACTGAAAGAAAGATTGATGCCCTTGGCAGTCTGGAAACTCTCCCAGAAATGTGAAGTGAAAAGACTACCACGGTCTAAATTGATCTCTAGTAGAACCTCATGTAGTGATACTATCTGAGAAATATATAAGTCAGCGAGCTGACTAGCAGTGAGGCTCTCTCGAACAGGTAGGAAGTGAGCCACTTTGGAAAGACGATCAATGACTACGAAGATAGCATTATTCCCTCTCTTGGTCCTGGGAAAGCCGGTGATGAAGTCCATACCAACTTTATCCCATTTCCACTTAAGAATAGCTAAAGGCTGAAGGGTGCCAGCAAGCCTCCGATGTTCTGCCTTAACGCGACGACAAACATCACAGTTAGTAGTGAAATCAGTGATTTCTCTCTCCATCCTAGTCCACCAGAACCTCTGGCGTAGGTCCTGATACATCTTAGTACTACCGGGATGAATTGTGAGAGGAGATTCATGAGCCTCCTTAAGGATCAGTTGTCGTAGATATTGATTCTTGGGAACCACCAAGCGATTCTCAAAGAAAACAACACCTCGATCATCTATAGAGAAACTTCCACCAACTCCCTTTTTAATGTTTCTTTTGATGCAGATAACACCCCTATCAAACTTCTGGTACGAAATGATCTGATCCTCAAGGGTAGGTTTTGCCACCAAGGTAGAAAGGAATCCGCGAGGAGCAATGTGAAGGTTAAGCTTACTGAATTCCTCATGAAGAAGTGGTTGGCCCTGCTGCAACATAAGATTGTTGCAATAGGACTTACGACCTAACGCATCAGCCATGACATTTCCCTTGCCTAGGGTGTAGGTAATCCCTAAGTCGTAATCTAATACCAACTCCAACCAACGTCTTTGCCTAAGGTTCAAATCTGGTTGGGTGAAGATATACTTGAGACTCTGGTGATCTGTGTAAATCTCGCAACGTTTACCAAGAAGGTAATGTCGCCATGTCTTAAGTTCATAGACTACGGCTGCAAGCTCTAGATCATGTGTAGGATAATTCTCCTCATGTGGATGCAACTGTCGAGATGCATAGGCAATCACATGGCGATCCTGCATAAGAATGCAACCTAGTCCCTATCGTGAGGCATCACAATACATAACAAAGTCCTTAGTGAAATCCGATGGCACAAGTATGGGAACAAAAGTCAGGCGTCTTTTCAGTTCCTGAAAACTATACTCACACTGTGAGGACCACTCAAACATTTTATCTTTCTTAAGAAGTTCAGTGAGAGGTTTGGCCACTTTGGAAAAGTTCTCAACGAAGCGGCGACAATAACTGGATAGACCAAGGAAACTCCTAACTTGTTTAACTGTTTCAGATCGAGTCCAATCAAGAATGGCCTAAACTCTTTCGGGATTGACAACAATGCCCTAGGTAGTTCACTTCTGGCAACCAAAATTCGCACTAGGAGAGCTTGGCATAAAGGCGGTGCTCTCTGAGTTTCTCTAACACAAGTCTAAGTTGTTTGGCATGCTATTCCTTGTTCTTTGAGCAAATAAGGATATCATCGAGGTAAACCACGACGAACTTGTCTAAGTACTCCATGAAGATCGAGTTCATCAAACGAGAGAAGGTAGCTGGAGCATTGGTTAGATCAAAGGACATGACGGTGTACTCGTACTGGCCATAACGAGTGACAAAAGCCGTCTTAGGGATGTCCCCGTTTCCAATCTTGATTTGGTGGTAGCCTAACCTCAAATCCATCTTGGAGAAGTCTGAGGATCCAGCGAGCTGATCATACAAGTCGTTGATACTGGGGAGCGGATACTTGTTCTTAATCGTGACCAAATTAACGGGACGATAATCTACAACCATCCGGTCCGTACCATCCTTCTTCTTGACAAAGAGAACGGGGCAAGCCCAAGGAGAAGAACTAGGACAGATGAAACCCTTTTGTAAGGACTCGTCAAGTTGTTTCTTAAGCTCGGCTAGCTCTAAGGGTGCCATCTTGTAAGGTCTCCTAGAAATTGGGGCTGTTACTGGGATAAGATCTATGACAAACTCTACATCCCTGTCAGGTGGAATACCTGGCAGTTCCTCAGGATAGACATCCGGAAAGTCACGGACTACCGGGATATCTTCAAGGTCTGGAAGAGGGCTGGCATTAAGGGAATAGAGCTGACGCTTTGCAACTCTGGTGGAGACAGTGACTATCTTGGCAGATGGGTGTGTGAGCTGAACAGACCTGGTGTAACAATCAATTTTGGCATAATGAGCTTTCATCCAGTCCATACCCAAGATGATGTTAATATCTGTAGACTTGAGGGATATCAAGGAAGTTAGGAATACAGTTCTGTTAACATGTCTTTCATTGCAATAACTTATCCTAGAAGTTTTCCATTTGGATCCAGGAGTTTGAATGAGTAGTGGGGAGGGCATATCACAAAATGACATGTCGTGCAAGCAGGCATAATTTTCAGAAATGAAGGAATGAGACACCCCAGTATCGAACAGAACCAATGCTAGATGACAGTTTACAAGGAGTGTACCAAGAACGACATCTGGATCATCATGAGCGTCTTTAGCTGAGATGTGATGTACACGTCCATGTTTAGTGTAAGCTGACTTGGCACTGATCATCTTGCGTGATGGCTTACTACCACGGCAAACAGACTTCTCGGGCTAGGGTGGAGCAACACTGGTCTGAGCACAAATACGGCCAATGTGGCCTGGCTCTCCGCATTTGTAACAAATCTCGGAGGTAGGACATGGACCCGCATTGGCAGGCGGTCCACCAATAGGCCTGGGTGGAGCATATAACTGAACCGCGTGAGGCGCCACATAAGATGGCGTCGGTGTGTAGCCGGGTGGACGAGAAGAGTTCGGAACCCAAATCTGACGCTTCTGAGAAATAGAATCGGAGGAAGAACCCATATCACGCGGGTGTGCTTACGAGACTCCTCGTAAGTGAGCTGAGCTGTCTCTGCATTAATGGCCATGTTCACAAGAGCCTGGAATGTATTGGAATGGTGCAAGTGGAGATCACGATGCAACTTGGGGTTGAGACCCTTCCGGAACCTAGCCTGCTTCTTAGCGTCCATGGACACTTCTTAGGTTCTCAAACTCTCTAATGTAAGCATCAAAAGCCATCTTACACTAGGTGAAACTACATAACTCTTCTCTCTTGCGATTGATGAGGGCTTCAGGAATGTGATGCTCGCAAAAAGCCTCAGTGAAATCTCTCGAGGTAGGAATCTGACCAGCTGGAAGCATACCCTCATAGTTCTGCCACCAACGACTAGCAGGACCTTCCAGGTATATGCAGCATAGGTCACCTTGTCACCTTCAGCTACGCTCGCAGAACGCAGCTTGTGTGTGATACTACGGAGCCAGTCATCTGCATCGAGTGTCTCAATAAAATGATGGAAGGTGGGTGGGTTCAGACCAATAAGGTCGGTAATGGAAACCAACTCATTACGCTGATGTGTGGTGTTGTGCTCAATCCGTGCCAACAAGCGGTTAGACTCACGCTTGTTCCTCTCCATCTCTAACATAAACTCTACCAACGAAGGCTGGTTGGGAGGATCCTCCTCATCCCTACCACCTCCGTGGTTCAGGCTACTAGCAACAGAACTTCGGTTAGCTGACGACATCCTGAGAACGAACCAAGGAAGGAGTCAACATCAACTATAGGATGCAGTATGTAGCACAAGGAAATTAGTATCTCTCGAACTCCTAGGAAAATTCCGGCAGCATAACTGTAGTAAAATGCTCAAAATGAGACATGCTGCAAATGATGAGGTAGTACCACAATTCAACAACATCACTCAAGGTTTTGAGATAGTACTAATAAACTACACCGGAAGTACACGAAAAATGGAGTATGACTCTGATCAACCAATCCTATGAGACTACGGAATAGTCACATGGGATCCTGATAGACAGAAGAAAAATCCTAGTTCCTTAACCCCGTAGGAAAAATAGGATGACTCAGATCAGAAGAGCATGAGGTATAAGGGGTAAAAAGAGCCTTGCGTTCGCTTCCACAATCAATTCCCCTATATAACTAAAGAATTTATAGACTCAACTTGGACAAGTTTGACTTGGTAATCCTACAGGCAGTCAGGCTCTGATACCAAAGCTGTCGGGACCCCGATCCTAAGTCACACCGATCTAGCATGTAACATCATATCACTTTGCGGCCTCTCGCACGGTATTCCCACGGGTGCCACCTTACCTGGCCCGGGACCGTTTGCGCCTTTTGGCTCATGTATATGATACTGCCGCTAGCATCCATATGACAGAGAACCCGGGACGACATGACTAGTCGTAAACCCAAAGTAGCACTAACTTACAGGGACATGCATACATGACCCAGCAACAAACGTGCCGGTCATCAGCGAGTGAATCCGAGCTGTAGCAACTTGGCTAACAGGACTCCAGGAACCCGCATTGTAGCAGGCTAGCAGGACTCCGGTAGACACCGCTTGACATTTCCCCGAAGGGACAGACACAATAACGAAGAAGCACACATGCCGGCCAGTCTAAGTGTTCCGGAGCAGTAGCAACTGGGCTAACGGGACTTCGGTAATACGGGTTGTAGCAGACTACCATGGCTCAGTGGAAGCACTAGACTACATTTCCCCATAAGAAAGGCTACCAAGGATGGACAACTTGGTTGTCAAATCCCACACATAGCAATACACGTCACATGTATGCATAACATGCAAGTATGTGCTGTACAAGATGGCATCACAACATAACTCAAACTCATATAGATAAAGGCCCAGAAGAGCCACATATCATTTAATACAAATAGGGGTCTCATGACCCGGCTCGACTTATTAACCGCCCTGTCCTCTGTCCAGGAGTTGCAACTAGTTTCTAGTGTTTGTAGGATATGTGTTGTAGGCCGTGCGTAGCACTGACCCTAGGGGTGGGCTATGATGCGGTAGATAAACCGTGGCAAGGTGTACCGGGCGCCCGTTTGGTGTCTCGGGAACCCTACACAACACGTTTGGGGCTGTGAGCTAAACCCCGGCCGGATCTCCTCACGGATGGAACCCGAATAGGCGATAAAAATGGACTAGAGACTTGTGTGGTTAGTTAGGTCATGGTCTACACCCACATCGGCTTTTGCTTGAAGTCTGCCGAGCACATGTCGTGTGAAGATGCGAAGTTGGGGAAACATGTGTGAACAAGTACACCCCTGTAGGGTTATAAATGATCTATTCGAATAGCCGCATCCATGGTAAAGGACTTATGGGTTGCCTATAATAGTTCATAGACAAGTGAAAGTGGATACTCTAAAATGCACAAGATAAGCGTGAGTGCTATGGATGGCGTTCTCGTAGGAAGACAGGAGCGGATCCATAGTGGTGTATTGGTATGGTGAATATGTGGACTCGTGTGCGCCACCTCAAAAGAGTTACTTGCAGTCGTAGTTTAGGATAGCCACCGAGTCAAAGCTGTCTTGCTGCAGTTAAACTCCACCACCCCCTTTGTTGATAATGATGCTTATGTAGTTAGTTCTGATGTAATCCTGTTGTGTACATTTGTACTCATGTTTGCTTAATTTATGTTTTTGCAGAGAGACTTCAGTTTCGCTAGTAGTTCCGCGTGGAATTCAACGTTTAGCTTGTTACCTCAGCTACAATCTTGTACCCTTGGGAGGATCTTGTAGATAGTCAGGCTTCTCAGCCTTTTTCATTTGTAGTTGTCTGTACTCAGACATGGTTATGCTTCCGCTTGATGCTTGTATGCTCTATATGTTGCGTCATGAGACCCATGTTTGTAATACTTGGCTCCTCGGAGCCTAATGAATAAATACTCTGAGTCGTAGAGTCTTGTTGTGATGCCATGTTGTATTTGCACATATCGAGCATATTGTGTGTATGATTGAAATGCTTGGTATGTGTGGGATCCGACAATCTAGTTGTTTATCCTTGGTAGCTTCTCTTATGGGGAAATGTAGTCTGGTGCTTCCACTGAGTCTTGATAGTCCGCTAAAACCCGGTTTAACGGAGTCCTACTAGCCCAACACTATTACTCCGGAACACCTAGACTGGCCGGCATGTGATACACTTCGTTCCTGTGTCTGTCCCTTCGGGGAAATGTCATGCGATGACATCCGTAGTCCTGCTAGCCTGCCATGCACCGGGTTCCTCAAGTCCTGTTAGCCAGCTTACAGCCCGGATTCACACGCTGTTTAATCGACATGCTCGGTGTTGTTTCATGTATGCCTGTCCCCGTAAGTTAGTGCCACTTTGGGTTCACGACTAGTCATGTCGGCCCGGGTTCTCTGTCATATGGATGCTAGCGAAGCTATCATATACGTGAGCCAAAAGACGCAAACGGTCCCGGGCCAGGTAAGGTGACACCCGTGGGAATACCGTGCGTGAGGCCGCAAAGTGATATGAGGTGTAACATGCTAGATCGGTGTGACTTAGAATCGGGGTCCTGACATCGAGAGGGGCACTTAAGAATTCCAATGCGTGGTAGTAGCTAGTCATTGGACAACATACACAGAACTCGGTGCTTAAGGACGGTTCCAGTGAGACAACCCACCATGTACTCCTACATGGCCTCTCACCGCTACCTTTACCAAATCGTGTTCACACACTTAACTGATCAGCACCAGAACATATCGTAACACTCCAATGAATCAGACCCGACACAACTCTAAGCAATAGCAGGCATGGCATGGTAGGAACACAACATGGCTCAATCAAATCCTACACATGCTAGTGGGTTTCAACTATTTACTGTGGCAATGACAGGTCATGCAGTGGAATTGGTTCAACTACCGCAACATAAAGTAGCAGTTGAATCGTTTTTGTCCTAATGCAATAAAAGAGAGCAGGAGCGATAGAGTGGGATTGTATCGGAATGAACAAGGGGGTTTGCTTGCCTAATAAATCGACAGTAGAGGACTGCTCTTAAGACAGCAACCATCAAACACTCTCCGGAGCAGGATCTATCGAGAAGAACGGTGCCGGCAATCAATACACAAGCATATGCAACAATATGATGTATGATCATGGCATGTAGATGTGATGTTGTTTGTGCTAATGTAACTAGAAACATGTTCAATGGAGCTCATTTGAATCAAGGATCCAAATGCAACTCCAAACTTAAGCATTTGAAATGCCCTTTATGTGTTTTCACTTATACAACATGTATAAGTTGGTTTGTCATGCATGAAACTGGTACACATGGATATATTGAATTTTTCTAATAATTTTTCATATATCAATTATTTCAATCTGAGCTACGTTTGAATTTCTATGAATTTTAGAAGTTTTGCTAATTTTCTCGAATTTCAAAAATAGAAATAATCCCGAAAATGGTTAATTGCGTCAGCACTGCGTCATGCCTACGTCAGCAAGTCAAGAGTGCTGACCAGAGTCAAACCTGACATTTGGGGTCCACACGTCAGTGTCTCAGCTTTAACAGGGGGTTAAACTTATCCTAATTACAGGATTAGTGGCGCTGGGGCCCACTGGTCAGTGTGACGGGTTAGGTTAGGTGGTGATTAGCACTAAGCTAATCACCTGACAACGGGGCCACCTGTCACACCCTAGCTATTTCATGCATTAGAATGTTTGCATCATGTTTACTTTGATCAGAAACTTGAAATGGGGATGAACAGAACCCCCAGCACCCCCCTGAAAACAACTAGGGTTTACTAAAATCTCTTTCAATGAACCTGAAATGCCCTTCTAAAATGTCCATCATTTTTTTCTTGGTCCAGAACCTCTGCCAAAATTGGTTCACATTTTCTAGGACACATAAGGTCACTGGATTAAATCATTACCTATTTGCATTTGGGCATTTAAATGCTAGAAAATAATTCAAATGCCCAAATAATTCTGAAGTTAAGTGTGGGCTGTTGGAACTAATCTAAACAAAGCCCCCAATTAATTTCAGGATTTATGAAACCATTTTAGTATTTTAAATAAATCCTAGAAGCTATAGAAAATTAGAAAAACAAAAAAATACAGAATAAAGAGAGGGAGGGAGAGGCCACAGGCCACTTACCTGGCTGGCCGGCCCATCTGGCATGTGCCAGTCATCACCTACCTCTGCCAGTACACAGAGGAGGGACACCGCGACGCCGCCGAGCTCGCCACGCCACCTCCTCGCTGCCTGCGCCAAGGCCATGACGCCTCGAAACGCCTCCTCCGTGCCGCCCCAAGCGCCTGGACACCTCACTTTCCCCCTGCTCTCCCCCTCGCCTCTCCTCGCCATGGTCTACGCTGCCGCGCTCGCACCAACGTGAAACCCGCAGCCATCCTCGCCCCCTCGTCGCCTCGCCGAGTCCAAGATCTTCCCCGTCGTCCGCCTCATCGAGCAGGCCGAGCCCCGAGCGCTCGCAAGCCCGCACCGCCTCCACCGACCCCGTCTTCACCGCCCGTCACCGGAGATCCACTTCGCCGCCCCGCTTGCTCCTGCTCGTCCCTGAGTCCTCCGACCAGTTCGTATTACTCGCCGTGAGCTTCTTCCTCTCCTCCCCCTCTCTGTTATCGCTGCCGCATGCCGTAGCCGCCGCGTTGCTATCACCCGCATGCGCCACCGCCTACTCTCGTCGCCGACGTGCCCCGGGCCATCTAATGGACCGGCCGTAGTGCCTAACCTGCTCGTCGTGCTGCGTAGAGCCCGTAGGTGCCACGCCCGTGCCGCCACGACCACTGCAACCGCATCGCCTTGCGCACCCGAACACCGGCCGCCGCCTCGAGGTTGTTTCCGACGAGCTCCGGCCGCCCTATCTGCTGCTGCTTGTTACAAGGGTGCGGGTGAGCTTGAGCTCCCCGTAGCCGCTCTCCGCTGGCCATTTGGTCATGGAAGCAGCGAGCCCGAGCCCTCCTTCGCGTCTGCTGCCACCGGCGGCTAAGCGCTGGTGGTTAGCCTGATTTGACCAGGGGGTTTGACCTCTCCTGGGTCAATGACAGGCGTGGCACCTCCCAGCTAACTAAATTAGGTTAGTGCTAACTAAATTTAGGTAGTTTAATTAACCACTAACACGCGAGACCCACTGGTCAGTTTGACCTGGACCGGCCCCGTTGACTAGTGACGTCACCATGACGCAATGCTGACGCAATATTCATTTACTGGATGTATTCTTATACAGGAAATTCCAGAAAATCCTACAAACTTCAAAAATTCATAGAAATTAATCCGTAACTCCTAATGCAAAGATTTATATATGAAATTTGATCAGAAAAATTCAATCTTTCCATATGTACTGGTTTCATGCATGTCAAAACACTCTAACCTTGATTCTTAGATGAAACAAGTTAATGCACTAATATCACCTCTTATTTTGGGTTTGCATTTGAATATTTGATTCAAATGAGCTCAAACCAACCTGTCCTAAGATGCATTAGCCAAAACACACCCATATTGCCATGTCATTGCATGCATCATATTGTTGCATATTGCCATGAAATGATTGTGTTACTGATGTGATTTTTGTGGTAGGTTCTGCCTCCGAGGATATTCAGGAGTATCCAGCTGAAGGGCAGTATCCCACTACCACTCTGTCAGGCAAGCAACCCATTGATCATTTCGATACAAACCCAACTTCTCACTTCTGCTCTCGTTTACTGCATTAAGACAACAATGTTTCAAACTGCCGTGTGTTGCGGCCATATGCTCTGCGTGACCTGTCATTGCCACAGTAACTAGATGAAACCCACTAGAATGTGTAGGAGTTGATTGAGCCATGTTTGTATTTCCATGTTATGCCTGCTATGCTTAGATTTGTGTCAGGTCTGGCTCATCAAGGTGATGAACTATAGTGAATGGTTGTGTCGGTAATGAGAGTGAAGTGTTGAACATGATTTGGTAAAGGTATCAATTAGAGGCCATGTAGGAGTACATGGTGGGTTGTTTCATTAAGGCCGTCCTTAAGAGCTGAGATCTGTGTATGTGGTTTAAGATCAGCTACTACCACACATTGGGATCCTTAATTGACTCTCTCGACTTATTAACCACCCTTGTCCTCTGTCCAGGAGTTGAAAGTAGTTTCTGGTGTTTGTAGTATGTTGGAGGCCGTGTGCAGCGGTGACCTTAGGGGTGGCACTACTAGGAAAAGGGCTATAGATGGGATGGACACTAATGGCGCACCTGTCATGTGGTGCGCCATTAGTAAATACTAATGGCGCACCATGTTTTGGTACGCCATTAGCGTGGAAGACATTAATGGCGCACCAGGAACATGGTGTGCCACTAGTAACAATTTTTTTTAAAATTTTCCAAACATACTAATGGCGCATCATATCTCGGTGCGCCATTACTAGTGCTAACTAGTAATGGCGCACTGGCCACACTATGCGCCATTAGAATATATACTTCTTTTTATTTTTTTGCAAAACTTCTAATGGCGCACCAGAAGCTGGTGTGCCATTAGTAACCAGGCTCGACCCCCCGCTCCACCGGCCGCTGCCGCCGACCCCCCGCACCCTCCCCCACTCCACCGCTGCCGATGACCCACCGCACCCTCCCCCGCTCCACCGGCCGCCGCCGCCGACTCCAGGGCCGCACCTCCCCACTCCACCGCCGACGACCACCCGCACCTCTCCCTGCACCTCCCCGCCCGCTCCACCGTCACAAATGAATGCAACTAAAATTGCAAAAAAAACAAATTTGATTATATTTTCAAATACCAAATTTGATGATATTTTCAAATAATAAATTTGATGATATTTTTTCATATTCATAAATATTTTCAAATAACAAATTTGATGATATTTTCTTAAAAAATATTACTGTTATGATTTAAACAAGTTTGAACATATTTAAGCACAAATAAATATCAAACAACATTTGAAATGCATAAGCCGACCCCCCGCACCCTTCCCCACTCCACCGCCGCTGACGACCCACCGCAATCTCCCCCGCAACACCGGCCGCCGCCGCTGACCCCCGGCCCGCACCCTCCCCCACTCCACCGCCGCTAACGACCACCCGTACCCTCTCTCCCGCACCCTCCCCCGCTCCACCTTCACAAATGAATGCAACTAAAATTGCAAAAAAACAAATTTGATTATATTTTCAAATAACAAATTTGATGATATTTTCAAATAATAAATTTTATGATATTTTTTCATATTCATAAATATTTTCAAATAACAAATTTGATGATATTTTTTAGAAAAATATTACTATTTTTATAAAAAAATATGACTGTTATGATTTAAACAAGTTTGAACATATTTAAACACAAATAAATATCAAACAGCATTTTAAATGCATAAATACACAAAATGGGGAGCCTGGGAATCAAACCCAGGACCTCCTCGTGTGTGTGCTGCGTGCTGACCAGTCGGGCTAGTGGGCGTGTTCTGATGGAGTGGGGGTTAGGTGGAATATAACCTGACCAGTCGGGCTAGTAAATAAAACAAAATTCTAATGGCGCACCGGGCGAGGTGCGCCATTAGAATCGTTGACTTATGGCGCACTAGGGAAGGTGCGCCATTAGAACCCTCCCCCACTTCACCTGCTCCTCGCACTATGGCCTCCTCCCTCCCTCGCCAGATCCACTCGACCCCAACCATATGCCGCCGCCCGTTGCTCACGCCCATCCGTCACTTGGCCAGACGCCGTCGGCCGCCACCGCCGTTGTGGTCTTGCGCTGCCCCGACCCCCATGGGACTCCACCTCCGCCGCCCACGCGCCCCCCAAACGGGGTCGGCCGAGTGCGCGCCGCCCGCTCCTCTCCTCTCCTCCTCCCTCCGACGAGCGAGGGCCTCCTCCGCCCTCGCAGTGGCGAAGGCCCGACGCACTCCACCCCGCCTGCCCGCTGGCCGTCCTCCGCCACCGGCCCTGCTCTCCTTCGATCATGGCGAGTGAGGACCCGGATGAGCTCGGACCCGACCCCGACCCCTTCACGACCCCGACCCCGACCCTCCAAAGAACTGTGTACCTCTCCTCCTTCCTCCTTCCTCCTCTCTCCACCATTCCCAATTCCCTCCCTCCTCCCCTCGACCGTGGGTCGTCCATGGATTCAAACTAGCTAAAGGAGATTCAAACTGCCGAACCCTTAGGTTAACAACTCAACACAAACCAATCCCTAAAAGCAAAAACTCAACACAAACCAAGTGCATTATTTTTGTGACTGTTTTCATGTTTGCAGAACCAATATTTTTGTGCCAACAATCAGTTTACTCCCTCATGCCAACAACCACTCATTTTTCATTTAACTCCTTACAGTTCAGATCATATTTTGATTGTCAACAATAGTGGACTTTTAAGGCTTTTTTAGAGGCAATACTAGTGGATATTAGGCCTTTTTACAGTGCAATAATAGTGGAATTTTAGGCTTTTTTGGAGGAGTGTGTTTCATGCTGCCCTACAAAGGATGAATTAGTCGAATTGTGTATGATTGTGCCTAAAGTAGATAATCTAGAGATACAGACAAAATAATTAGGGGAGCATGTGTGAATCTAAAGTATATTGTCAACTTCCAACATTTGCTCTGTTGTCCATGTGGTTGAAGTAATGAAGTTGAGTGTGTCATTATTGCTATGGTCATGTAAGAGAAATGCTCTGCCTTGCTAATTTTACCATGAGATTTGGGGTAATCAGCTAGTTACGGTCAAAGCAAGTGGTTTTCTGAGCTATGCCTTGCTTAGAAAATGATGCATGATGGTTTGTTCAAGAGGAATAATCCTGTGATAGCACATATCATGGGGTCAAACCTGGAACCCCTATTGTAATTTGATTTTGATTATTAATTTTTACGTGAGCGTATGAATTACAGCGTTTGTGTTGTAATGAAACTTGAGCTGAAATAGAACTTGACAGCTGTCACGGTGAATATATGCAAGGAATGTAAATTGATGTGTTTTTGACTGAATTCAGTCCTGTACAGTGATTATATTTAGTCAATATACAGTCATTGTAATTTTTGGGAGTAATTTTTGGTGTCAAATCACTCAAGCAGTAACTGAATTTACAAACTGAACTTGACACAATACTATTCAGTTAATTTGCTTGGATAGTAGTATTATGTAACACTACTTGACACAATACTATGATCTGTCGCTCTTTCAGCCATTGTAATTTGCACCTATATTATGAAACACTACTTGATGATGTTAAACTGTAACTCCCTTTCCTTAGAACTGTAATTACTGAAGCAACAGAACCATTTTCATCTATATGTATAGCACACACAAGGAAATGACTGTTCTGTGTTTTTTGTGTTTGTTTTTTACAGTCCTCTAGTAATCGAGCTACTTGTTGTGTTGTTGTTCCTATACTCTAATTGTTTCAGCAAGACACTACCATGACTTAATGTTTACAATAGCTGTTTTCTTTGTATCCAGTAGTCAGCGTATATTTTTCTTCAGAGGTAACTGGTCAAATGTTTAGTGTGTATGTCTGAACTTGAATGTTGCAATGCTGTTTTCTTCAGAGGCTACTGTCAAAAACTTGAGCCACTGTCTTGCAAAGATGATGATCATATTGCTAGTTTGTTGGGTTTTGTCTCCGACCATTTTGTCGTCATGAATTTACAGGTACCCCGAGAGGCCCTTGAGTTTGCCGGAATGTCGATTAACTTTCGTTCCGGCAAATTCGGGTACTCCATATGTCCTATTTTCAGCAAAGGTCATGCTGAAAATTTCCGTGAATTTTAGCATGACGTTGCTAAAAATAGGACATATGGGGTACTTGCGACTAATGCATGGGTCGGGGTTCTTTGTACTTAGTTAAGTAGGATCAACTTCCACGCCATTCTTGCTGCATTAAACCATAGGTGGCAATAGAGCCAAGTGATTAGGCCCAACTTAGAATTCTCCTTAGCATCGATAAACCCTAGATGATAAACCCAACATAGGTGGCAATAGAGCCAAGTGATTAGTGCCAAGTGATTAGGCCCAACCTAGGGTGCCTCGACATCGATAAACCCTAAATGATGAAAACTTAACTTGGCTGCCCTTGATGCCTCGGTGTCGATGAGAACCTAAATGATGTACTCTTAGGCTTTTAGGATGCCTCGTCGTCGACAAACTCTAAATGATAATAGCTTAGCTTTTAGGATGCCTCGGTGTCGACAAAACCTAAATGATGAGACCATGATCTTGTTCCTTGACAACTACCAACTTTTTGACCAAACTTTTTTCCTATTTAGAGCGAAACATGGCCCACAACGATGAGGCCGGGCGGTTCTGGTGGCAAGCAATTACAGGGAGCTATCCCAGGAGATGGAGGAACAACCTCACTGCTATGAGGACGCCGCGGAAGACACCGATCCTGACTACACAACCCCTAGTGGCGTCGGGGATGACACCACTGATGGTGCCGCCGAGGATGCCACCACTGATGGTGCCGCCGAGGATGCCACCACTGATGATGGCGGCGCACGCACAGATGGCAGCCATCCGAAGAAGCAACGGAAGGACCGGCGCCCGAACGTGCTCCGCACCGTCAAGGAGGAATTTACTCAAGTGGACTCCGACGGGAATCCAACGGAGCCCAAACATATATTCAAGGGGTACTCGGTTCAGCTTAGGTGCATTCTCTGAAGCACCGTCTCGATCAACACCGAGAAACTTAGGCATAAGGACCGAGGGAATTTGCGCAACCTCCTATTCACGAAGCTGCACGAACGATACATGTTCCCCGCTGATTTTGAAAATACACACCTCTCAGGGAATAAAGTGAACAGTGTCGCCCTCATGAGGATGAGCACGGCCCTGTCTACTTGGAGAAGCGCGGTGAAGGGGATGATTGAGAAAGGTGATAGTTATGAGAAGATCAAGGCGAAAAATCCTTCAATCAGCGAAGAGGACTACAAGGAGTTCAAGATCAATTGCGAGAGCAGTGCAACCTCCGAATTAAGTCACTGGGGGAAAGAATGCGGGAGTAGAACTTAGGGGAACACAAACTCGGTCCCGACGGTTACAGAGTGGCGGAGCCTATATGGGACAAGGATGACGCGGAGCATGCCGAGCAAGGCCTACCGCCCCGCTTCGAGAAATACTACAGTGACAAGCAGACTAGGAACTATGTCAGGGCCCGGTACAAGGAGGACCCGATAATAAAGGAGCTTACCACGAATCCGAAGACCAGGGCGCTTGAGCTTGTTCTGGCGAAGGAGACTGAAAGCAGTAGCGCGGGGTCGTCTCAGAGCACCCCTGCTTGGGACAGCACTCTAAATAGGGCGTTGAACGTAATGAAAAATAAGGATAAGCTCAGTAAGCCATCATCAGCTGGTCGTGTGGCCGGCAAAGTCTTGACCACGAAATGGTCGTCATACTATACCGTTGGTGGGCGAAAGGAGAAAAAGACCAGCTTGGAAAGCCAGTCGCGCGAGGTTCAAGAACTCAAGGCACAAGTGGTGCGGATTCCGAAGGTTGTCCAAGAGAAAGTGCACGAACAACTGGGATCGACGCTCACCGGCATTATGCCTACCTCGATTCATGGGCTGACGGCGTAGATTGCGGGTGGCCAACAGGCCGCCCGATTCCCGCCTTCACGGCCAAAGAATCAAGACAACGCAGGCGGCGCCATTGGTGTCTCCGGCGGCGGTGGTATTGGTGTCTCCGACGCCGGCACGGCCGGCATTGGGGCTTAATGCACCCGGGTGTACGCTGGCCGGCACCTCGCCAGCAAGCGGCCCCTCCTTCAGTTGCACGCCCGCCGTTGGCGGTGCCTCGACATTAGCCGAGCTCGGCGCCATCCTCATGGTAACTAATTAAGCCTCTCGGCCGAGGACTTCATCCCCTATTGCCTTTGAATGGGCATCCTTGATGCCCTACATGTTTTTGCAGGGCGCTGCCGACGTTCCGTGCACTCTCCTGCACTTCGTGAACGATGAGTTGGTCGATGTCGCCAAGGGCAAAATCATTCAACCGGGAAACCCCGTGTTCTACGGTAAACCGATGCCACCAAACGTGTATAGGGTTCAACAGGTTCGGGTGCTGCTAGGCTGCGACGAGTTGTTACCTCCGATTCGACCCGCCGGGGACGACGAAGATGATCTGATGAACCTCAGCGCCTGCCTAAGCTGGCCCCTACTTTGGCCAAAGAGCGAGATTCGTTTGGGGGCGGGGGACACCACCCCAAAGACAACACCGCTAGTCGTGCCGGCGCCAAGCCATGGCAAGACCGCCGCAATGCTACCGGACATGCCGGACATCCCTATGGCACAGGATCCGAACATGCATATGGCACATGATCTGGGCAACGACGACAACGACGACGGCCGTGCATTTAGCAACGTTGATAAGTGCTTTGCCGAACATGGGTATGATGACAAATTCTGCGGGCCTCTTCCTCAAGAACCCAACCAAGACAAACGCGGTCTAGCTGGTACGATGGAGAAACCCAGTTGCAACAGGCGTCATCTGGCGTTCAGTTCTCAGGAGACGCCTCCAGCTGCCAACTTCACCGAGCCTCAGATAGCCCAGGTGCCAAATATTATCAGCCCCAACACACTCAAGAAGGCGGTCTGTGAGCAGAACTCGGTCCCATTACAACAGAAGATCAAGAAGGGACGGAAAAGAAAGAGTAACAAGGGTGCGAGCCAGCCGGCACCGAGTATCATCCATGCTCAGGACGGCCCACCTTCACCTAAGGATATCTTGAGGAGGGTGCATGTGGCGGGTAGGGCGATGCTACTGACAAATATGCTCAATGCTACAACCAGTGCTATGCGGAGTCTACATAACAGTGTTCTTTCTTTGGTGAAGTGGTGTCTCAGAGAGAATGATTTGGCATACCCGGTTTTCGTGGCCAACATGCCAGAGGGCAAGGGCTTTGTGGATGGCACCGTCGGGGGTACGATCGTCCTGCGGTTTGATTACATCTTTGCTGTGTTTAACCTTCATCCGTTGCACTACACCTTCGTTCGGCTGTTTTCGCTGAGTATGGAGATGCGAATCATTAGAGACAAGACCCCGGACATCGTGATAGTCGACCCCTTCTACATGCGTGCCAAGATCTTGGGCAGCGCTGGGACCGCAAGTCGCGAGTTCTTACCTCGAAGGCGTCATTCTGGCAAACCCAGATAAGGATAACTTTCTCGTGCCTTACTTTCCCGAGTAAGTCATCCTCTCACCTCCCCGGAACATATGATTTCTTAGATTTCAATCGTCCTTTTTTTTAACATTCCATGTTCTGTGCAGTGACACACATTGCACACTCATCCTCTTAAGCCCGAAATATTCCATGGCCACGTATTTCGACCCGGACCGTGACTCCAAGATAGACTACACAAATATCAAGAAAGTTCTTGATGATATTCTCCCCGGCTACGCAAAATCTGGAGGCACCTTCGGCAAGCCAGCTCGTAGGCGGTACGGTGCGCACGTGTTTGCCCACAATACAAAGTTCTCCTGCGTCAAGCAGCCGCCTGGCGGTCAAAAGGATGCCTACTACGCCCTCCATCACAAGCGGGCGATCGTACGGGACTATCATCACCTTCTGCTACCAGATAATCTCAAAGATTGGGCCGCGAGCTTGTCGGCAATCCAGGACGCGGACATCGACAAGAATTCTTTCGCATCCAAATCGAGTTTGCGGAAATTATCCATCAAGATGTCGCTTCGTACCTCGGGGCAGTTCTACCTCAGACATCAACCGTCCAACAGTGAGATAGACACAATGCTACAAATGCAGGCTGATAACGCATGTGATTTCATGACCATCACGACAGACGGCGGCTTCATCCACGCTCGGTCCCATGAGTCGAGTCGATGGTGATTCTATGTGTAGTTACGAAACATTGATTGGCTCATCTTGTAATTAAACTTTAATGAACTTGTATGTCTCTTTGGGTTGGACAGTCGTTCAACTTAGATGTAATCGATGCTATTAATGTCTTGCTTTTCTCTTCCGATCCTTTTGTTGCATACTTATATATTGCTTATGTATTGTCATTGTTTGGCTTGTGCATAGACATGCCGTCGTATGTTGTGTACAAGGGTAAGGTTCCCGAGTCTACGATTTAATCGGACGAGTGTCGGAGACAGGTTCACCGTTCAGCGGTATGATTACATAAAGGGTACACCACTAGGGCGGAGGCGGAATCTAGATACGTCCGCTATCTAGCGGGAGAGAGGAGGGAGCGTTGGAGGAACCGGATGAAGACCAGTTTCATCGCGATGATGCTCATCGTGATGACCGCAGCTCTCTTCTATGTGATGGTAGTTTAGATGATCGATATCGACTTGTAATGTGAAGACAAACTCGCTACTCGCGGTTTCGAGACTTGTATTGTCCTATCTTTGTTCGGTCTTTTGAATTCGGAGACTAATATGATGAATTGTATTCGCAGACTAATATTCTGTTGTATTCGATGAATATGCTATTGTTGTGTGATGTTGTCTAAATTCTGTCCAATAATATATTTTGTAACCTGTGAAAATATCAGAAAAGAAAAAAAAATCCCTAATATTCATACTAGTGGCGCACCACACAAGACACTAATGGTGCCTTTGTGATAATCACACTAATGGCGCATCACCGGGTGCGCCATTAGTATGCCAAAGCACATGGGTACATATGGCCCCCTGGGAGGCATTCTAATGGCGCACTGTGGGCAATACTAATGGCGCACTACGTGGTGCGCCATCAGAACACCATATTCTAATGGCGCACAGGTGGTGCGCCAGTAGAAAAAAGTCTAATGGCGTGATGCTAGTGGCGCACCAGTGGTGTGCCATTAGAAGGCAAAAATGGTGCGCCACTAGCATGCCTTTTCCTAGTAGTGTGGGCTGTGATGCGGTAGGCACGTGGCCGGTGTACCGAGTCGCCCGTTTGGTGTCTTGAGAACCCTTTACACATCGTTTAGGGGTTTTGAGGACACCCCGGCCAGATTTCCTTGCGGATGGAACCCGAATAGGCGATAAACCTTGACTAGGGACTCGTGTGTTTAGTCAGGCCATGGCCGACACCTTCGCTGGGCTTCCGCTTGAAGATGGCCGAGTACATGTCGTGTAGCGGTGATAAGTTGTGAAAGCGTGTGTGAAGAAGTACACCCCTGCAGGGTCTAAAACTATTTGAATAGCCGCGTCCGCGGTAAAGGACTACTTGCTCGCTTATGAAGTTCATAGAAAAGTTAATGGTTACTACTAAAAGACTCAAGATAAGTGTGAGTACCGCGGATGGCCCTCTTGTAGGATGATGAGGGAAGATCCACGGTGGAGTATTGTGATGGTGATTAGTGGACTCGTGTGCGAGAAATATTTTACAAGTGGTGTCCCGTAGGATAGCTTAGCCAAGAGTCAAAGTTGGCTTGCTGCAATAACTCGACTACCCTTCTTGAGAATATGCATGTATAGTAGGATCTGTTGTAAGACTTGCTGAGTACCTTTGTACTCATGTTGCTTTAATAATTGTTGCAGACGATAACTCCGCCCCCTTCAATGGGTTCTATGTAGATTACGACATTGACGAGTGACTTGCCACCCAGGTGGTGATCTGAGCTTGTGAAGGGCCTATGTAGATAGACAGGCTTCGTCAAGCCTTCTTTCTTTCTAGTGTCTGTACTCAGACTAGTTGCTTCCGCATGTGCTTGTATGTTTGTATGACTTGAGTGTCGGGTCGTGTGACCCCTATCTGTATAAACATGTTATGTATGGCTCTCCGAAGCCTTTAAATAAAGTACTTTGAGTTGTAGAGTTCTGTTGTGATGCCATGTTGAAATGCTTGGTATGTGTGGGATCCGACAATCTAGTTCATTATACTTGGCAGCCTCTCTTATGGGGAAATGTAGTCTGGTGTCTCCACTGAGCCTTGGTAGTCCGCTACGGCCCGGTTTACCGGAGTCCTGCTAGCCCAGCACTACTGCTCCGGAACACTTAGACCGGCCGGCATGTGTTTCACTTCGTTCCTGTGTTTGAACACTGGGGTGCGTGCGGAATCTCGCCCTCTACCTACCTGTACCCCGCCGCCTCGCTAGGATCTAAACTACGAAAGGAACGGCACAAGAGACAAAGGGTTTATACTAGTTCCGGCCACCATTGTGTTGTAATACCCTACTCTAGTTTGCGGTGTGGTGGATTGCCTCTTGGCTGATGGGGATGAACAATACAAGGAAGAATAGCCTCGCGAGGGTCTGTTCTTGGCTGGTGCGATGAACTGCTAGGGGGAGTTCAGTCGCCTCTCTCTATCTCTCTCTCGTTTGTTCTCTTGCTAACTTTCTTGATGTCCCTACCCTGTGGGTGGCTAGTCCTATTTATAGGCAGAGGCCCTGGGCCTCTTCCCAAATATTGAGCGGGAAGGGCGCCAGCAATTGGCCATTTTGAAGGGGAACATCTGGTACACTTATCCTGACTAAAGTCGGTCCTCGCCTGTCAAAGGCTCTGGGGATGACACCGGCTTGGGCTCCACAATGACTTCCTTCCTGCCGTTGGACCGGTCTTGGTCTTGTTGCACCAAAATGGTTATTCTTTGCTTGATGCTCTCGCCTGCGCTTGCTCCCCTTGCACCAAAGAGGGAAGGAGGACACTGCACGGGCTGGCGCCCGCCTGGCGCCCTTGGTCGTCATGGCTTGCGTCATGGGCACCTCGTGAGGTACCCCGCCTTGATTTCTCCGCCTCCTCGCGAGCCAACCTGATGAGGCCGCGCCTGAGGAAGCTACCAGTCATCCGCCCCGCGAGGCTTGGCCCCTCGCGAGGGTCTTGAGCTTGTGTTGACGAATATGGGCCGTGATGGGCCCGGCTTTGAGCCACGCCGCAGGCCGCAGGCAGGCAAGTCTGGGGACCCCCGTTCCTAGAACACCGACAGTAGCCCCCGGGCCTAAGGCTCGCCCGGACTTGGCCGAGCAGAGAGGCGAAGGGGCAAGTGCGAAGCGCTGCGGGCCCTAACAGCCTGCGGCCTTGGGCGTCGCGTGGCAGTTGATTGGACGTGGGCGTCTCCCCTTCCCCATGATGCCTCGGCAACTGCACGAATTGACAAGTCGTGGAGGTCGGCGGTTGGCCTTCCCCGGCTATAAGTACGGGACAGCGCCTGCCCTTCTAGTCCATCTCCTCCTTGCTTCTTCTTCTTCCCCATGGCTTCGCCGAAGAGGTTCTCGGCCGCAGAGAAGGGGAAGGCTCACTAGGTAGGGCCTGACTCTCCCCTCCCAAGCGCTGTCGAGGCCGCCCTCGCAAACTCCCTGTGGCTCCCATGGTGTCTGCTCGCGGTCGTGGAGGTGACCTCCCGCGCGGTGGCGGGCGGCAGCTTCTTGAAGTGCGCTTCTGGCCGTCACGCCCCCCAGGCCGCGCTACCACTCGGCAGAGGCGCTGCCAGAGTTCGTGGTGTGGTCCGCGGAGCCGACCGGCACCGGCTCCAGCTCCCTCGCTTCCTCCTAGGTGAGCTTCCGGCCGGTGCCCCGGGCGGCCTCTGGCTTCAGGATGGTTGCTGCAGTCGGGCCTCCTGGGCTTCGCTGGAGGTCTCTGCAGCCGGGAGCCCGGCCCTGGCCCGCGGTTGGCAAACGTTTGCCCGTGCACGCGGTCTAAGCCGGCGATGCACCCTGCACTTCAAGTTCGACGGCGATGCCACCCTCTACGTGAGGGTGTTCGGGGAAGATGGTCGCCGCGCTGGGTGCTCCCCTGAGAACGATGACCGTGGCCGCGGGTCCAGCCCCAGCGACGATGAAGACGATAGCGCGCGCATGGTCGGCGACGCCCGGGGCTCGTCGAGCTTCGACGGCTCTTCTTCGGGCAGCGGCTCCTCCAGCGGTGGCCGCGACCAGCCTCCGCCGCCGCGCCCGCCTGGAGGGAGGTAGCGAGTCCGCCAGCCGTCTTGCCCCGGTGAAGCGCGAGAGGGAGTCCGCCTGAGCTCCGGAGGCAGTTCGCGTCTCCTCCGCGAGTTGGTGTCAGGCGAGCCGCGCCTGTTTTGTTCTTTTTTCTTTTTCCTGCGCAAAGAAACAGTAGCGTAGGCCCCCGCGTGGGCGTGCTTGGACTATTGATGTTAATTGTCGTATTGTTTCTGCTATATTGGTATTATGCCCTTGTGCTACACGCTCGCGCGTACAAATTACTTAGCTCGGGGGCGCCTGTCGTGGCCCTCGTCAAACGCTTCATGTCCTACGAAGGTTAGTCTGGAGAGGTAGCTCCCGACCTCAGCTATGGAGGCGACCGACCCAGGTCCTGTGTTCTTGTCGCGGTGCGCGTGAGGCGTGGACTGGAGGGGTGCTCCTGTAGTGGACCCGGGTAGGGAAACCTCGAGCAATAAGGGCAGGGAACACTCGCGGGGGCTCCCAGGCTGCCCCCCTCGCGTGACCTTGCGCGAGAGAAATGGAGGTAAGAGGGCGAAAGGTCGAAGAGCCACAAGCCAAAAACGACAACAACTTCGATAAAAATTCAAATGGGAATGAACAAGCCAACTGCAGAAAGCAAATGAAAAAGCCGCGTCCGGCACCTAATCTAGTCTTCGACGTCTTCTCACCGGTAAGGAGCTAAGTGCTGCCCTTTGGGCATGGGAGGGAGCCCGGGGCCCGAGGCCGGGCGCCTGAGACTCCGGGGCGTGTACAGCCCCAACTCATTATTACGTGAGAGTGTCACGGGCGGCGTGCTTCACAGGCTCTGGGCCTTTCTTGGGGGAAGCAAGCTTCACGGGCATTGGCCCTCTTCACAGGCTCCGGGCCTTTTCCGAAAACGCGACAGCTTCACATGCATTCGCCTTCTTCACAAGCTCTGGGCGTTTTCAAAAAGACAGCTTCACAGGCATTCGCCTTCTTCACAGGCTCTGGGCCTTTTCCAAAAATACAGCTTCACAGGCATTCGCCTTCTTCACAGGCTCTAGGCTTTTTCCAAAAAGACAGCTTCACAGACATTTGCCTTCTTCACATGCTCTTGGCCTTTTCCAAAAAGAAAGCTTCACATGCATTTGCCTTCTTCACAGGCTCTGGGCCTTTTCAGGGGTAAAACCTCCGGAGGTGCTGGATGTTCCACGCGTTCTGAACAGGCACTCCCTCCTGAGTCTCCAAGCGCGCGGAGCCGGGCCTGGAAACATGAACAACCTTGAACGGGCCCTCCCACATGGGAGAGAGCTTATGCAACCCTTCCCTGGAGAGAACCCGCCTGAGCACGAGGTCCCCTACCTCGAGAGTTCTGGGGCGGATGTTGCGGCAGTGGTATCATCACAGTGCTTGTTGGTACCTTGCTGCTCGCAATGCAGCTTCGACGGGCGCCTCCCCCCAAAGACGAGATCTGTCCCCCGCATGGCGTCCTGCTGCGCCTCATTCGAACGCCAAGACCCGTGCGGAACGACGTCTGACCTCGTGAGGAAGGACCGCTTCGGCTCCATAGACCAGGAAGAACGGGGTCTCTCCAGTTGGCTTGGTTGTGGTCGTGCGGAGGGACCACAAAGATGCATCAAGCTCGCTGCACCAACCCCTACCGCAGGCCTCCAGTTTCTTCTTGAATGTTGTGGTTTTGAGGCCCCTCAGGACCTCCGCGTTGGCCCACTCGGCCTGGCCGTTGCTTCGGGGGTGCACCACCGAAGCGTAGCAT
Source organism: Aegilops bicornis (assembly GCA_021605145.1). Classification (NCBI taxonomy): domain Eukaryota; kingdom Viridiplantae; phylum Streptophyta; class Magnoliopsida; order Poales; family Poaceae; genus Aegilops; species Aegilops bicornis. Next base: position 551,638,957 of record CM038672.1, on the reverse strand, counting down.
ATCTGCGTTCCCAGGTTAGCACAATATGTTTTGAAGAGGTTACTGGTGAACTGCGAACCATTGTCGGTGATGATGCGGTTCGGCACCCCGAACCGGCTCACGGGGCCCTTGACGAACTTGACCGCAGAACCTGCGAGGATGGTACGGACGGCTTCCACTTGAGCCCACTTGGTGAACTTTTCCATGGCGACGTAGAGGTAGCGATAGCCCGCTGGCGCCCGAGGAAACGGGCCCAGGATATCCAGCCCCCAGACTGCGAATGGCCACGAGAGGGGCATAGTTTGTAGACCTCCTGTCGGCTGATGGATCTGCTTGGCATGGAATTGGAAGGCTTCGCAAGCCTTCACTAGTTCCACGGCGTCGTTGAGCGCAGTAGGCCAATAGAAACCGCTCCAGAATGTCTTGCCCACGAGGGTCCGTGATGACGAGCGATGTCCACAGTGTCCACCGTGTATATCCGCCAGCAATTCTTTCCCTTGCTCCCTGGAGATGCAGCACAGTGCCACATCATTCGGCCGCTTCCGGTAGAGCTCTCCATCCTTGATACAGTATGCCGTGGCTTGCTGCGCCACGCGCTCCGCTTCCTCCTCCTTCTCCAGCAGGGTCCCTTGCGTTAAGTAGCTCCAGAGTTCTGTGATCCAGCACCCCTCCTGAGGCTCCATCGTCAAGAGCAAAGCGGCCTCGAGGCCGGGCCACGCATCGGGGCTCTGAGGCAGGTGTGGCTGGGGAGCTCCTCCCGAGGCTGCGCCGTGTTTGATAGTGATGGCATGGCGGAGGGCTTGAAAGCCGCCTCGAACACGCCAGCTCCTAAGGTAACCGCCTGGATGCTCGTTTGGCGATGTCGTCGGCCTCCTGATTGGTGCCGCGGGGCACATGCTGCAACTCCAACCCCCAAAACTGCTTCTCCATCCTGCGGACCTCCGCAAGGTAGGCTTCCATGTGCTCATCTTTTGGCTCGTACATCTTGTTGGAGAAATTGACAAGGAGCTGCGAATCGCCCTTGATGGTAAGGCGCTTCACCCCCAGGGCTGTTGCGGCCTTCAAGCCCGCTATTAGACCTTCATACTCTGCTATGTTGTTGGAGACCTTTTCACCTTCTTTGGAAACAGAGCTGCACAACGTAGTAGAGCTTGTCCCGAGTGGGAGATATGAGCACCGCCCCCCAAGCCATGCCCGAGAACGCCCCATCGAAGTATATGATCCAGCCTTCCGGCGCTTCACTTCCCGGAGAGAGCGACCGATCCTCGTCTGCCTTGAGGCCCGGTGCCTCCGTCCATTCTGCCACAAAATCCGCTAACGCGGCCCCCTTGATGACTCTAGTCGTGCTGAATTCGAGCTGAAATGCTTGCTGCTCAATGTTCTGCTCAGCGACCCTTCCGGCTGAGTTTGGGCTCCTAAGCACCCTTTCCAAGGGGTATGCAGAGACGACCTTGATGGGGTGAGCCTGAAAATAGTGTCGCAGCTTGCGTGAGCCCACCAATAGCGCGAGGAGGCGTTTCTGAGTCATGGGGTACCATGCCCTTGCGTCCCGCAGCACCGTGCTGACGAAGTATACTGGGTGCTCAACGTGGTTTGGAGCGCCAGTGCCGCTGGCGCCCTCCCGGGACCGTGGCGCCTCCTGAGGCGGTGGGGCCTCCAAAGGCTGGTAGTCTGGTGGAGGGACCTCTTCCTCCCCCAGCGCGCTCCCCTGTTGCAGTTGTCCCTTCTCAGCCGTGGCAGTGGTTTCTATGGGTCTTCCTTGTTCCTGCTTTGCCTTGACCTGGGCTGCTGTTGTGGCTTTGGTCTGACGCTCTTCCCTAACCGCCACCAGAGCTGCGCTGGCGGAGTAGGGAGTGGCAGCGAGGTAGAGCACTGGGGTTCCTCAGGCGTGGGGCCACCATGACCGGAGGGCTAGTCAGGTACCTCTTGAGATCTTGGAACGCCTTGTCGGCTTCTTCAGTCCATTCAAAAGGCCCATTTTTCTTCATTAGCTGGAAGAAAGGCAGCTCTCGTTCCCCCAACTTGGAGATGAAGCGCCCTAGCACAGTCACGCGCCCAGTGAGCTTCTGCATTTCCCTGAGGGTCTTTGGCGGGCTCATGTCCTCGACCGCCTTGACCTTTTCTGGGTTAGCCTCGATGCCTCGGTGGGATACGAGGAAGCCCAAGAGCTTGCCCGAGGGAACTCCAAACACACATTTCTCCGGGTTGAGCCGTAGGTTCACAACGTCGAGGCTCGCGAAGGTTTCCTCCAGGTCTTGTATCAGGGTTCTGGCCTCCCGAGACTTCACCACAATGTCGTCGACGTAAGCCTCAACATTCTTCCCGAGCTGCGGACCCAGGGTGATGTGCATCAGCCGCTGGAAGGTCGCCCCAGCGTTGCGCAGCCCGAATGGCATGCACGTGTAGCAGTACACCCCGCACGGGGTCAGGAAGGCCGTCTTCTCCATGTCCTCTACCGCCATCTTGATCTGGTGGTACCCGGAGAAGGCATCCAAGAAGCACAACAGGTCGCACTCAGCGGTGGAATCGACGATCTGGTCGATGCGAGGAAGCGGGAACGGATCTTGTGGGCATGCCTTGTTGAGGTTGGTGAAGTCGAGACACATGCGCTCCTTCCCTCCCTTCTTTGGTACAACAACAGGGTTGGCCAACCAATCCGGGTACCGGACCTCGCGGATGACCCCAGCGGCTTCTAGTTTGCGGGTCTCCTGGACGATGAAGGCTTGCTTTTGGTGGACTGCCGCCTCGCTTTACATTTCGGGGCGACGTTGGGGCTGCGTGGAGGTGATGCTCGATTACGCCCCTAGGGATCCCCGCCAACTGATTAGGCTCCCAGGCAAATACCTTCTTGTTTGCGCGCAGGAACTTGACCAGGGCCTCCTCCTGCTCGGGCTCGAGATTGGCGCCTATGGTGTAAGTGGCGTCAGTGGACCTGTCCTCGTCGACGGGTATTTGCTTGGTAACTGCCTTGTCTTGGGTGAACAACTGTTTCTTCTTGGTTGGTGCAGCCCCCTTGGGCTCAGGGGTCTCTGTGTCGGCGGGTTGCACTGGCGCCGCCGTCTTGAAGGCGAGCTTGAGCACTGGCAGCGCATCTCCGGTGTCCCCGGGCACGGTGAGGACACCGTTGCTCCCGGGCATCTTCATGAGTTTGTACGCCGGGTGAGTCGCGGCCATGAACTGGGCCAGTGCTGGGCAGCCGAGGATGGCGTTGTAGGGGAGGCTGATGGGGGCGATGTCGAGTGCGGAAGTTGTCGTAGGTGCCAAAAGTTACCGGGAGCCGGATCTGTCCCAAGGAGCTGGATGACCCGTCCCCGACGCCCAAGAAAGGCCGGCTGGGCTGCGGCCGCTCCCGGGGTATGTAGAGGAGGTTGAAGGCCTCGACTGATAGCACGTTGAGGCCCGCCCCGCCGTCGATGAGAGTCCTGGTGATGGCCACCTGGCATATGGTGGGGGTGCACAGCATGGGGATCGCACCCGAGCAGGCAGAGTTGGAGGGGTGGTCTTCGAATCGAAGGTCGATCGGCCTTGGGCGCCGACCGGTCCTGGGGGGCTTCCTGCTGTGTGGAGACGGTGCCGACCCGACGGACGAACGGCTTGACGTGGTGGCTCGAGGGCGGCACCCGCGAGCCGCCCAGGAGGGCTGCGACGACCGGGGGCGCCGGCTCAGCGTGGTGGGTGAGGAAGAGGCCGCGGAGCTCTTCCCAAGAGGCCACAGAGGTTGCCGGAAGGTGGAGCAGCCACGCGCGTGAAGCGCCGGTCAGGGCCATAGGGAGCCAGTTGGCCATGACACTGTCATCACCTCCAGCTTCGAGGACGGCCTCCTCGTACGCCAGCAGGAAAGCCATCGGATCGGTCCCGCCGTTGTAGCGCGGCGGCGTCGTTGTCTTGAACTTGTCCAGCCACCGCACCCGTTGGAAGGCCGGAGCCAGGGCTCGGAGCCCCCTGGCCCCCGCGCTGGCGCCTGCGCCGGAGCGGGCGGCACGCTGCTCATCGTGAGGCGGGCCGCGGCGGTGGCGGAAGGGAAACTCCGGCGCACCCCCTACCTGGCGCGCCAAATGTCGGATTTCGGGTTCCGGCTGACCCTTGAGGTTCGAACACTGGGGTGCGCGCATAATCTCGCCCTCTACCTACCTGCACCCCACCGCCTCTCTAGGATCTAAACTACGAAAGGAACGGCACAAGAGTCAGAGGGTTTATACTAGTTCCGGCCACCATTGTGGTGTAATACCCTACTCTAGTTTGTGGTGTGGTGGATTGCCTCTTGGGCTGATGGCGATGAACAATACAAGGAAGAACAACCTCGCGAGGGTCTGTTCTTGGCTGGTGCGATGAACTGCTAGGGGGAGTTCGGTCGCCTCTCTCTATCTCTCTCGTTTGTTCTCTTGCTAACTTTCTTGATGTCCCTACCCTGTGGTTGGCTAGTACTATTTATAGGCAGAGGCCCTGGGCCTCTTCCCAAATATTGAGCGGGAAGGGCGCCAACAATTGGCCATTTTGAAGGGGAACATCTGGTACACTTATCCTGTCTAAAGTCGGTCCTCGCGCTGTCAAAGGCTCTGGGGATGACACCGGCTTGGGCTCCACAATGACTTCCTTCCTGTCGTTGGACTGGTCTTGGTCTTGTTGCATCGAAATGGACGCCTTTGCTTGATGCTCTCGCCTGTGCTTGATCCCCTTGCACCAAAGAGGAAAGGAGGACACTGCGCGGGCTGGCGCCCTCCTGGCGCCCTTGGTCGTCATGGCTTGCGTCATGGGCACCTCGTGAGGTAACCCGCCTTGATTTCTCCGCCTCCTCGCGAGCCAGCCTGATGAGGCCGCGCCTGAGGAAGCTACCTGTCGTCCGCCCCGCGAGGCTTGGCCCCTCGCGAGGGTCTTGAGCTTGTGTTGACGAAGATGGGACGTGATGGGCCCCCCTTTGAGCCACGCCGCAGGCCGCAGGCATGCAAGTCTAGGGACCCCCGTTCCTAGAACACCGACAATGTCACACGGTGACATCCGGAGTCCTGCCTAACCTGCAACAGCCCGGGTTCCCGGAGTCCTGTTAGCCCAGTGCTACAGCCCGGATTCATAGGCTGCTGACCGACATGCTCGATGTTGATTCATGTACGCCTGTCCCCGTTAGTTAGCGCCGCTTTGGGTTCACGACTAGCCATGTCGGCCCGGGTTCTCTGTCATATGGATGCTAGTGACACTATCATATACGTGAGCCAAAAGGTGCATGTTACTAATCCGTAGTAACTTATAGGATTGTTGGTTACAAGCCTCAGTTTAGTTTCTACTTCTTTTAGTATGTTGTCAGCTGAACAAGAACCTTGATATGATGTTGTTGAGTGGTTTTGCAAACTAGTGACACTATATCTAAGCATTTACAGCCGTTATGCTATCCGATTTCTCCCAGAAAATTCTAATGCCTTTGAATTATTTCGTGCTTTCAGATAGCCTCCCGCAACCAGAACCAAGTGGTTCGTTTGACTCGGTGCCTCGATGTACCTGGTCACAAAGCCATGCTGGTCCACGTAATGATCGAGACAGGCTATCGATGGTATCCTGAGTATACCGTCGAGGAGCAGTTTCGAGACTTCAATTAGAGCCAATACCTTTGTACAGTCAGGAGATACCCTTCCTATCCTGGAGCTACTGAACCCCTCCATTGCTCTTATGGACTTGGGGTTACCATAGAGATGTCTGTGCAGGATGCTTCTTACTCGATGATGACTATCATCCGAGCCAGACTTGCCTTGCTTCGGAACACTTACTTCCACTATATGCCAGCATCACTCCCTGGGGCAGAAGGTTACTACCAGGCTCTCTACACTGACTCCTCCCATGAGGATTCACTACTCCGCACTACCACAGAGATGCTTGAGGACAAGGACCATGAGAATTGTGCCTTGTGAATGGAGCTCTTCAACAATCATTCCGATCACTGGGCCACTCTGACACGGTTTGCACCTGCCGTGTAGGTTGGGTATATGGACATGAGGGACTTGTACCCCGTGCGGTCTGGTCTGCCAGATCGTATGAACTGGCGTGATGTAGGAGGCATGACGCCTCCCCGTGGACCCCGTCTACCGCCGTTTGTTGGACCAAGGCCACATCCGAGTCCCTATGGACCGCAAGCTCCACAGGACCGACAGTTTCCAGATGATCATGTTCATCTTCCAAGACATGGTGGTAATCTCTATGAAGATTACTACGGAGACGTCAGAGATGGTAGTAGCTTCACTAGTACTGTAACAGTTGTATTCTCTACGGTCCTGCGTGACTCGTGGGATACGACTTGGTGTGTATCATGTTCCGGAGGCATAGAAAAATAATGTATAGGAGCTTGGAATGCCTCTGATGAGATGTATCGTCTTTCACCATAGTTGTACTCTAGCCTGGGCTTGTACTAAACTATGTATGGTGTGTATGACCAATGGCATATATATGGCAGTTTCTGTATTACCATGTCATGCAAATGAACATCTCTGCATTGCATGTCATCCTTACATTCCGCACTTCCTTGCAGAGATTTTTCCATCCTTGTCTAAACCGTTGTCTTGTTTTTCCTAGGATGGTCAACACCCGCAACAACCCTGCTGTCCAGGCGCAGGGTGAAGCCAGTGCAGCTAGAGATGGGAATCTGCCTCACCCGCCTTCTCTGGCCGAAGTTATGCTGGAGGCAGAAAGAAATAAGCGTGAGACCAGCCGTTTGCTAGAACGAATTGAGCAGAAACTGCACTTCGCCAGAGGAATGACTTGGTGTCAATCAATGAGTTTATCAAGTTGTACCCACCGACATTCCATCATTCCGTCGATCCCCTCGAGGCGGTTGATTGGCTTCGCAACATCACCAATAAGCTATGTTCTGCCAACGTAGCCAAAGCTGATAAGGTTACCTACGCTGCCTATCACCTCGAAGGCCCTGCTAGCCTTTGGTGGGAAGACTATGAGGCTATGCGCCCGGCTGGCCAAATCACTACTTGGGCTGAATTCAGCGAGGCTTTCCGTGAGCATCACATCCCGGAACGTCTCATGGATCATAAGAGGGAAGAGATCTGCAATTTCACCAAAGGCATACTGACCGTGGATGCATACAGCCGTGAGTTTGGAAATCTAGCACGTTATGCTCCTGAAGAGGTATCCGCCGACGCCAAGAAGCAGGCAAGGTTCCGTAAGGGACTTAGCCCCGAGCTTCACCGTGATCTCTGTCTGCCCGAGTGCACCTCTTTTCAGAAGTTAGTGAATAAGGCCATCAGTGCTGAGACAGGCCAGACTGACTATGACACCTCACGCAAGCACTCCCGTGAATTTGGTTCTTCATCCGGCTCTGGACCTCAGAAGCGCCGGGTGTGGATTCCAAACATAACTCTGCTACCCAAGTTTACTCTGAGGCCATCCTTTGAGGCGCCTCGCCCCAACCAGCAGTATGCACCGCCCAAGGCCTATGGTGGCCCCGCTGCTAATGCTTCTCCACGCCCCAATGTTGTGACATGCTTCAAGTGTGGAGAGACGGGTCACTACATACGCGAGTGTCCCCAGAACAACAACCCCAATCAGCTTGGAAAGTCCATTGGTCGTGGCAAGCCAGCAGGAAAGACATATTACGCCAAGCCGGCCACCACTCCACGTGCCCATGTCAACTATGTCTCAGCTGAGGAGTGTCATGATGATCCAAACGTCGTCCTTGGTATGATCCTTGTTAAATGCCATCCGGCAACTGTTCTTTTTGGTACTGGAGCATCTCATTCATTCATTTCCGAGAGCTATGCTCGATTGCACAACACCACATTTAGTGGCATGCCCGCCTCCATGGAAATTCAAACTCCTGGTTCTAGATGGCAAACCTCTAGAATAAGTCATGGAAATGAAATACTTGTTGATAGATTTGTCTTCCTTGCATCACTGATAGCTCTCAAGTCCTCGGACATAAACATCATCTTGGGTACAGACTGGATGTCAGCCCATTATGCTAAGATTGATTGCTCTACTAGAACTGTTCAACTCACCCATCCATCGGGCAAGACAGTCAATGTTTTGACCCGAGTGTCTGAGCGTCAAGCTCTACTCCCTAAATGCCCACCCACTTCCAGACCTTGAAGATATTCCGGTAGTCCGTGACTTTCCGGATGTCTTTCCAGAAGAACTGCCAGGTGTTCCACCTGACAGGGATGTCGAGTTCGTGATAGACCTTGTTCCAGGAACCATCCCAATCTCTAGAAGACCCTTTAAGATGGCACCCCTAGAACTAGCCGAGCTTAAGAAACAACTCGATGAGTCCTTGAAAAAGGGTTTCATCCGTCCTAGTTCGTCTCCATGGGCTTTCCCCGTCCTCTTCGTCAAGAAGAAGGATGGAACGGATCGGATGGTTGTAGATTACAAACCTGTCAACTTGGTCACTATCAAGAACAAGTATCCGCTCCCCAGGATCAACGACCTCTATGATCAGCTCGCTGGATTCTCAGTCTTTTCTGAAATGGATTTGAGGTTGGGCTAGCATCGAATCAAAATCAAGAACGTGGACATTGCTAAAACGGCCTTTGTTACTCGTTATGGCCAATACGAGTACACCGTCATGTCCTTCGGTTTAACCAATGCTCTAGCCACTTACTCTCGTTTAATGAACTTGATCTTCATGGAGTATTTGGATAAATTCTTCGTGGTATACCTCGATGATATACTCAACTACTCCAAGAATGAGGAAGAACATGCTGAGCATCTAAGGCTAGTATTGATGAAAGTTCGAGAGCATCTCCTTTATGCCAAATTCTCCAAGTGTGAATTTTGGTTGCCATAAGTGACCTATCTAGGCCACGTAATCTCTGGTAAGGGTATTCCTGTCAATCCCGAGCGAGTTCAACCCGTCCTTGATTGGACTCCACCTGAAACGGTCAAGCAAGTTTGGAGTTTCCTTGGCTTAGCGAGCTACTGTCACCGCTTCATCGAGAATTTCTCTGAGGTCGCTAAAGCTCTAACTGAACTCCTCAAGAAAGATAAAAATTTCGTGTGGACCCCATAGTGCGAGTTCATCTTTCAGGAGCTGAAAAGACGCCTTACATCTACTCCCGTACTCGTGCCACCAGATTTTTCTAAGGACTTTGTTATCTATTGCGACGCCTCGCGACAAGGACTAGGTTGCATAATCATGCAAGATCGTCATGTGATTGCCTACGCTTATCGATAGTTGTGTCCACATGAGGATAACTATCCCACACATGATCTAGAGATGGCAGCTGTAGTCCATGCACTCAAAACATGGCGACATTACACTGATCACCAAAGTATGAAATACATCTTCACCCAACCGGATTTGAATCTCAGGCAAAGACGTTTGGTTGAGTTGATCACAGATTACGACTTAGGAATAACTTACACCCCAGGCAAAGCCAATGTCATGGCTGATGCGCTAGGTCATAAATCTTATTGTAACAACTTGATGTTACAACAAAGTCAACCACTTCTCCATGAGGAATTTCGTAAGATTAACCTTCACATTGTTCCTCGAGGATTCCTATCCACCCTGGTGGCGAAACCTAACTTACTGATCAAATCATAACTGCTCAGCAGTATGATAGGGTGTGGGGACCCCGACTCTTAAGTCGTGATCACCGAATGCACGTGCATAGTGATCCCAGAGGTCAATGCTCACTGAACACACAGAAGCTGAATAACAAGAGGCTTACATCCATACATACCGTATTACACAAGTAGGACCATTATGGTCAAGTCTTGAGTATAACATTGCAGCGGAAATCTTCGTCGATAACTTGGACCCATGCCATACGCCTTAACCCTACGGGCATTACGATTGGGAAGCGTCCTAGCTCGCATGTTTGTCACCGAAGTAATCTTCATCATATCTTGTTCTTTCATGCCTGGCCAATAAAATAACCAGTGGCAAGCCAATGAGTACTTTGAATGTACTCGCAAGCAACCCATGTTTGGTTCAAGATACAACATTGCATGATATAGGTAAATTTTTGCGGAAAGCTAGTTTTGAGTGCAATGACATATTCAACAACTTGTAAGACATGCATCAGGAGAATTCAAGTAACCATGAGGACAGGTTATAGATATTAACATAAATAGAGTGGGCATCAACCCAACTCAATCATGTCAAGCCCTTTGACTTGATCCAAGTAGATCTTCCCACCTATCGAAACCCACACACTGGTTTGTAAACATGTGGACATAGCCCAAGAGCGGTTATCCAACTGTCCTTGACCGTGGACACGGCTATTCGAATAGTTTTACACTCTGCAGAGGTTGCACACTTTACCCACAAGATCCGGGGAACTTCCGTGTCATCCACGACCCGCGGTACCTCAAGTACCCGGGGTAAGCACCCGATCACTATCCTTCCCTAGACGACACTAATCAGGAGTCCACTCGTTGTTCCGTATCCTCACTATGTACATCATACGAGACTCACTCGAGATCGTAACATCTGAGAGGGGACACAACGGTGTATCCGGTGCCCTGTGAAAACAGTCATGGCCGCCCTACCTGGCACGACCCCGTCCCGAGAGAGATCACCAACTCTCCCCCGTCACTAGTAATGCGGGCTCCAAGCTAGTATCGGCCTAGGTAATCAATAATGCCCTTTCCCATATAAGGGTAGAGTGGTTGCGCATGTAAGGTTGGAATAACGGTCGCAACTTAAACCAATCCGTTTGAAAACAACACACATACTTGCCTCGGTACACCACTTCGTCATCAAGTGGTTACCCATCACATCATCTCCCTCGGGCATAAGTGGCACCCGACGGGGTTTTCGAAAAGTCCTTTGAAAATACTTTGCCTCCTTCACCATGCATATACCCGTCCCTTTTTGCGTAGCACTACTTTAGCATCCTATCTACTCCCACCGGCATAACCCTCATAAGAAGGTACGGTCATGCACAATGCAAGTATCAATGAGGAAGTAACGGTGGCAAGCCACCCCATGTGGTCACCACAATATCATGACTCCGATGCAAGCAATAAAAATGCTATATGGCATGCATAAAAAGGGTTTCATAAACATGGTCAAAGGGCTGCTTGCCTGGTTCATCAGAGTCTTGAAATCTTCTGGTCCTTCTCCAAGTACTCCGTCTACTTCGTCAACTAACGTCGGAAACAAACACAATAAGCAACACAACAAGGTAAGAATGAATGTGCTCTAAAAATATGAAGTTGACTTTTATTGGATACCTCTGGTCATATGAGGAATGACCAACGTGATTTCATTGGAAGTGGATCAATGGATATTTCTAAACATTTCGATATGATGGAATCAAGGGGTTTTATGGATTTGCAAGAAGTGTACAGAAATATATTTTTAAAAAATGAGCAAAGGCACCCATTTAACAAAGGATAATTTTAGAAGCATCTAGGAGTTGGTTTCACTGGATTTGGAGTTCAAATGAATATTCTATGGATTTGCAAAGTTGACAAACATTAAGAAATGGCTCATTATTTTGTGGGGTACAGAAAGTATTAAGAAAAATGTTCATAAACTAAATTATGAACTTAGAAGCATCTAGGAATTTGAATCATGGCATTCGGATCAATTCTGAGCTCTCTGTGATTTTCTAAAGTTCATCACAGAAATAGGAAAAACAAGATTTGATAAATGTTTGTGAATAAAAGTCTCTGGAAAAATGTGCATGTTGCACCAACAGGTAGATCATGATTTATAGAGTCACTAGAAATTTGAATTATCAAATTCGGATATCATTTGAATTGTTTATGGATTTTACATTCCTACTAGAAAAAGAGAAAGAAAAGGAATTAGGTTATACCTAAAGCGCGCGCTGAGCGCAATATAGTGCCTCTGCGCACTGGGCCGGCCCATTGGCTCGGCCACGCGAGAGTAGGAGGCGACGTCGAAGGCGCACTGCGGGAAGGCGCCACCCAGCGGGGCAAGCGGATCGGCCCGAAGCCGTTTCCACTTAACCCGACTGGTGGGCCGGCTCGGTTGCCTCTGCCGCTGACGGACGGGCCCCCATGCCACCAAGGGGCGGTCGCCCTCTACCCCGCCGAGACAGTAGGGAGGCAGAGCGCGCCGGCGCCGTCCGACGATAGCCGGGCGCCTCGGCCGTCTCAAGGGCGCTCGCCTATGGGTGAGCTCAGCGCGGAGTGGCGCATCCGCTGGTGCAGGTCACGGCCGCCGGAGGGGGCCGAGGTGACAGTAGCTTTGACAATGGCGAGGGAGGTCGTTGGCCATCTGTGGCTCTCGGCGTTGGAGCTTCCCCGTGACGGTTCGAGGAGGTGGGGAGGTTCGCCGGACCACGGGGAGTCTTTGTGTGGAGGAAAGGGAGGGAGGTGAGCTCGGCATTGCTCGAATTTGAGCAAGCCGAAGTGGCGGCCGTGTGGTGGTAGAAGGAGAAGGAAGGTGCAGAAGGAGGAGCAGGCTGCTCGCGGAGGTTGCTGGGGGGAAGAGGGAGTGAATCCAGGCCAGAGAGGGCTCGGGGTGGCCTTTTGTGGTAGGGTGATGGTGCACCGTGAGCTCATGCGCCGGCGAGGCTGTTGCCGTCACTTCAAGCCACGGGGGCGAGCGTGGGCATGTCTGGGGTGCTCGTGGGGTTGGTCTAGGGCGAGGGGAGAGAAGAGAGATAGCGGGGAAGGGCCAGAGCATCGCGCGTGTGAGGCTGCCCATTGGAGCGCTCGGGTGGCCGGTGCGCGTGCGAAAGGAGGCAGGAGCAGGGAGAAGGAGGAGGGGGGCAGGGGTGTAGCATGCTGCGGACGTCGAGGCGCTTCGGAAGGCGTGCGGGGGAGGGCCGAGATGGTCGGAGGCATTGGGCAGAGGGCAGCTACAGTGCAAGGGCCAACTGTAGCGCGCTCCAGAGCATGCATATGGCCGGCATGGCCATTTTAAAAGGGCAGGGGCATGTCCACTTGTGTCCTGGAGCTTCCTTGGACGCTCTAGAGTGGAGGGAGCTAGGTGGGGTGCAGCATATAGAAATGAGAGAGAGAGGAGGAGTTGCCATGGGTAAACTAAGAGAGAAAGAGATGGGTTTGACCCCCAAATAATTGAGTTGTTGAAGGAGGAGAGTTACTGGAGGTGCAAGGGGACTCTGAGCGGCTGTGGTAAAAAGTTGAGGTCATAGAGAAGAGTGGAAGTGGTCAAAATGGTGATATTGGAAAAATGGAAGAAGGTGTTTGTTGTTGGTTTGGGCAAGAAAATTAATTCCACTTGCCATGAGAATTAACAGGACGGAATGGCACATAGAAGTAGGGTGTTCCACCAACTTTGAGCTCATTTGGGCCAAGTAGCCAATGAAACTTTGGTAAACCCTAGAAATCAGCAGAAATGGCTTTGCCAAGATTTAGTCATGCAAATATATTCTCCTTGATGCACCACTTGGTGTAGTGTCATCATTTTAGGTTATGAGCATGTCCAAAAAAGTTGAGATCAAAAGGAGAAAGTTGCCAATGTAGAGTTGTTCAAATTTGGTTCTGGAAAGGAAGGGTTTTGGGGCACTTTGATCAAGTTAACTTGTTCTCCAACTTGTGCCACTTGGTCTATATGCATTATTAGACCATTTGAGCATGTTCACAAGGTTTGAGAACATTTAGACATGTTTGGCAGTGCAAAGTTGTTCAAACTTGAAAAAGGACAGAAGTGGTTTTGGGAGGGTTTCATGGGGTTATACTGTTCTCCATGACATGAGACTTGGGAAGACCATCAAACATGTCATATATGACATGATAGAATTTTCTTGGTATTTTTGGAGAATATTTCCCTTGTAAATATTTCAAAAGCTTGAAATATCCAGAAAGGGTTTTTGAGGGATTTGACCAATATTTGGAACATGACCATGTGTTGAAACTCTTATATATGGACAATATATGTCCACTGAGTTTCCCTAGGTTTTTGTCAAATATTTTTAAAGCATTAAAATAATTTTAACCTATTAAAGACCATTTCTGGCCTAAAGAAAAAGCCTTTAAATAAAATCGTAAAGTAACTTTTAAATTTATATTTTTGTGGTTTCTGGGTATCCTATATCTAATAGGAGTCAAATATATTTTTGGAAAGATTTTTACCGCCCTTAATTAAGTACTTGCAGTGCAAACCTCAATTCAGGGGTTTTTGAAAAACTAATTTTTGAAAATACTATTTGGCCAAATTATTTTTGGAAGAAATTATTTTTATGTTCTATACACATGGCATGATCATTGGTTCAAGAGTTTGGAGCAAGGAGATGAAGTATAGGAGTTGGAGGATTTATTTGATTTTTAGAGCACTTTCAAACAGCAGTCAAACATTCAATCAAAGCAAAGACAAAAACACTCAAAAGTTTTTGTCAATCCACACTTTAGCATGATTTAATGAATTTAAGTGTTGTGCCATGAAAATCAGGGTGTGACATAGGGGTATATCCCGGATTAAGGAAAATATCGCTAGCGGAGCTGCTAAATGTTTTTCCATGGACGAGCGAGGTGTTGTCTTCTTTGAGAACCGTTTGGTGGTTCCCAAGAAACAACACCTAAGACAATTGATCCTTAAGGAAGCTCATGAATCACCTCTCACCATTCATCCTGGTAGTACTAAAATGTATCAAGACCTACGCCAGAGGTTTTGGTGGACTAGGATGAAGAGAGAAATCACTCAATACATTGCTAGTTGCGACGTCTGTCGTCGTGTTAATGTAGAGCATTAAGGGCCTGCTGGCACCCTTCAACCTTTGGCTATTATTGAATGGAAATGGGATAAAATCGGTATGGACTTCATTACAGCAGGACCAAGAGATGGAATAATGCTATCTTCGTTGTTGTCGATCGTGTTTCTAAAGTAGCCCATTTCCTACCTGTTCATGAGAGTATAACCGCTAGCCAGCTAGCTGACTTGTACATCTCCCGAATAGTGTCTCTTCATGGTGTTCCATTGGAGATTAACTCAGACCGTGGAAGTATCTTCACCTCTCGATTTTGGGAAAGTTTCCAAAATGCTATGGGAACTCGTCTCTCCTTTAGCACCGCCTTCCACCCTCAATCAAGTGGTCAAGTAGAATGAGTCAATCAAATTCTGGAAGACATGCTCCATGATTCTGTCATCTCTTTCGGTATGGATTGGGAGAAATGTCTTCCATTCGCCGAATTCTCTTATAACAATAGTTATCAAGCTAGCTTGGGCAAAGCCCCTTTCAAAGTTCTGTATGGACAAAAATGCCGAACACCTCTTAACTGGTCAGAAACCGGGGAAAGACAACTCTTTGGCCGAGATATGATTCAGGAAGCAGAAGAGCAGGTTTGCATTATTCATGAGAAGTTGAAAACAGCCAATCTCGTCAAAAGAGCCAATATGACCGTAATCATAAGCTCATGACTTATGAAGTTGGTGAGAAGGCTTACCTTCGGGTTACTCCTTTAAAGGGAACGCATCGATTCGGTATCAAAGCCAAATTGGCTCCTCGTTACACTGGACCCTTTCGCATTCTTGCCAAATGAGGAGAAGTTGCCTACCAATTGGAACTACCTCCGCATCTCTCCAGAGTTTATGATGTCTTCCACATTTCTCAACTCAGGCGATGCTTCTCGGATCCTATCCATGGAGTGGACCACGAAACGCTTGATCTCCAAGATAATCTCACATATTGGGAATATCCCGTTCGCATCCTTGATCAAGCCGAGCGTACCACTCGACGCCAAAATATCAAGTTTCTCAAGGTTCAATGGGCACACCATTCCGAGAAAGAAGCTACTTGGGAAAGGGAGGATCGTCTTCGACTTGAGTACCCACCTTCTTCCTAGAGGGTCCTAAATCTCGGGACGAGATTCTTTTGAGTGGGGGTGAGTTTTCACACCCTAGCTAGTTCATCCATTAGAATGTTTGCATCATGTTTACTTTGATCAGAAACTTGAAATGGGGATGAACAGAACCCCCAGCACCCCCCTGAAAACAACTAGGGTTTACTAAAATCTTTTTCAATGAATCTGAAATGCTCTTCTAAAATGTCCATCATTTTTTTCTTGGTCCAGAACCTCTGCCAAAATTGGATCACATTTTTCTAGGACACATAAGGTCACTGGATTGAATAATTACCTATTTGCATTTGGGCATTTAAATGCAATAAAATAATTCAAATGCCTAAATAATTCTGAAGTTAAGTGTGGGTTGTTGGAACTAATCTAAACAAAGCCCCCAATTAATTTCAGGATTTATGAAAACGTTTTAGCATTTTAAATAAAGCCTAGAAGCTACAGAAAATTAGAAAAACAAAAAATAGAATAAAGAGAGGGAGAGAAACACCACATGCCACTTACCTGGCTGGCCCGGCCCATCTGGCCTGCGCCAGTCATCACCTACATCTGCTAGTAGGTAGAGGAGGGACATAGCGACACCGCCGAACTCGCCACGCCACCTGCCTGCCTGCCTGCCCTCGCCCGCGCCTGCGCGATGCCTCAAAACGCATCCTTGGCGCCACCCTGAGCCCCTAGACACCTCACTTTCCCCCTGCTCCCCCCTCGCCTCACCTCACCATGGCCGACGCTACCGCGCTTGCGCCGACGTGAAACCAGCAGCCACCGTCGCCCCCTCGTCGCCTCGCCGTGTCCAAGATCTTCCCCCTCGTCCGCCTCATCGAGCAGGCCGAGCCTCGAGCGCTCGCACGCCCTGCACCGCCTCCACCGACCCCTTCTTCACCGCCCATCGCTGGAGATCCACTTCGCCGTCCCGCTTGCTCCGGCTCGTCCCCGACTCCTCCGACCAGTTCGTGTGACTCACCATGGGCTTCTGCCTCTCCTCCCCCTCTCCGTTATCGCTGCCGCACGCCGTAGCCACCGCGTTGCTATCACCCGGACGCGCCGCCGCCTGCTCTCGTCGCCTACGTGCCCCCGGCCATCTAGTTGACCGGCTGTAGTGCCCAACCTGCTCGCAGTGCTGCGTAGAGCCCGTAGGTGCCATGCCCGTGCCGCCACGGCCACTACAACCGCATCGCCGTGCGCAGCCGAACACCGGCCGCCGCCTCGAGCTCGTTTCCGACGAGCTCCGGCCGCCTTAGCTGCTGCTGCTTGCTGCAACGGGTGCGGGTGAGCTTCACCTCCCCGTAGCCGCTCTCCGCTGGCCATTTGGTCGCCGGAGCAGCGAGCCCGAGCCCTCCGTCACGTCTACTGCCGCCGGCGGCTAAACGCCGGTTGTTAGACCGGTTTGACCAGGGGGTTTGACCTCCCTTGGGTCAATGACATGTGGGGCCCCTCCCTTCTAACTAAATTATGTTAGTGCTAACTAAATTTAGTTAGTTTCATTAACCACTGACATGCAGGA
Source organism: Aegilops bicornis (assembly GCA_021605145.1). Lineage (NCBI taxonomy): Eukaryota > Viridiplantae > Streptophyta > Magnoliopsida > Poales > Poaceae > Aegilops > Aegilops bicornis. The sequence goes on along the minus strand of CM038672.1, from coordinate 551,621,745 downwards.
CCCACTGGTAAGTTTGACTTGGACCGGCCCCGTTGAGTGGTGACGTCACCATGACGCAATGCTGACGCAATAATTCATTTACTAGATTTATTTTTATACAAATTTCAAAAATCCTACAAACTTCAAAAATTCATAGAAATTAATATGTAACTCCAAATGCAAAGATTTATATATGAAATTTGATCAGAAAAATTCAATATTTCCATCTGTACTAGTTTCATGCATGTCAGAACAATTTAATGTTGATGTTTAGATGAAACAAGTTAATGCACTAATATCACCTCTTATTTTGGGTTTGCATTTGAATCTTTGATTCAAATGAGCTCAAACCAACCTGTCGTAAGATGCATTAGCCAAAACACACCCATATTGCCATGTCATTGCATGCATCATACTGTTGCATATTGCCATGTAATGATTGTGCTACCGATGTGATTTTCGTGGTAGGTTCTGCCTTCGAGGATATTCACGAGTATCCAGCTGAAGGGCAGTATCCCACTACCACTCTTTCAGGCAAGCAACCCATTGATCATTTCGATACAAACCCAACTTCTCGCTTCTGCTCTCGTTTACTGCATAAGACAACAACGTTTCAAACTACTGTGTGTTGCGGTACATGAACCCATATCCTCTGCATGACCTGTCATTGCCACAGTAACTAGATGAAACCCACTAGCATGTGTAGGAGTTGATTGGGCCATGTTTGTGTTTCCTACCATGCTATGCCTGCTATGCTTAGAGTCGTGTGAGGTCTGGCTCATCAGAGTGATGAACTAGAGTGAATGTTTGTGTCGGTAATGAGAGTGAAGTGCTGAACATAATTTGATAAAGGTATCGATGAGAGTCCATGTACGACTACATGGTGGGTTGTTTCATTGAGGCCGTCCTTAAGAACTGAGATCTGTGTATGTGGTTTAAGATCAGCTACTACCACACATTGGGATCCTTAATTGACTCTCTCGACTTATTAACCACCCTTGTCCTTTGTCCAGGAGTTGCAAGTAGTTTCGGGTGTTTGTAGTATGCTGGAGGCAGTGCGCAGCACTGACCTTAGGGGTGGGCTGTGATGCGGTAGGCACGTGGCCGGTGTACGGAGTCGCCCATTTGGTGTCTCGGGAACCCTGTACACATTGTTTTGGGCCGTTGAGGACACCCCGGCCGGATTTCCTTGCGGATGGAACCCGAATAGGTGATAAACCTAGACTAGGGACTCGTGTGTTTAGTCAAGTCGTGGCCGACACCCTCGCAAGGCTTCCGCTTGAAGTTTGCCGAGTACATGTCGCGTAGCGGCGATAAGTGGTGAAAGCGTGTGTGAAGAAGTACACCTCTGCAGGGTATAAAACTATTCGAATAGCCGCGTCCGCGGTAAAGGACTACTTGGTCGCTTATGCAGTTCATAGACAAGTTAATGGTTAATACTAAAAGACTAAAGATAAGTGTGAGTACCGCGGATCCACGGTGGAGTATTGTGATGGTGATTAGGGGACTCGTGGGCGAAAACTATTTTACAAGTGGTGTCCTGTAGGATAGCTTAGCCAAGAGTCAATGTTGGCTTGCTGCAATAACTCCACTTCCCTTCTTGAGAATGTGCGTGTATAGTAGGATCTGTTGTAAGACTTGCTGAGTACCTTTGTACTCATGTTGCTTCAATAATTGTTGCAGACGAGAACACCGCCCCCTCCAATGGGTTCTATGTACATCTTGATGTTGACGAGTGACTTGCCACTCAGGTGGTGATCTGAGCTTGTGAAGTGCCTATGTAGATAGACAGGCTTCGTCAAGCCTTCTTTCTTTCTAGTGTCTGTACTCAGACTAGTTGCTTCTGCATGTTCTTGTATGTTTGTATGACTTGAGTGTCGGGTTGTGTGAGCCCTATCTGTATGAACATGTTATGTATGGCTCTCCGGAGCCTTTAAATAAAGTACTTTGAGTTGTAGAGTTTTGGTGATGCCATGTTGTATTTACAAATATCGAGCATATTGTGTGTATGATTGAAATGCTTGGGGTGTGTGGGATCCGACAATCTAGTTGTTTATCCTTGGCAACCTCTCTTATGGGGAAATGTAGTCTGGTGTCTCCACTGAGCCTTGATAGTCCGCTATAGCCCGGTTTACAGGAGTCCTGCTAGCCCAGCAGTACTCCTCCGGAACACTGAGACTGGCCGGCATGTGTTTCACTTCGTTCCTATGTCTGTCCCTTCGGGGAAATGTCATGCAGTGACATCCAGAGTCCTGCCTAGCCTGCTATAGCCCGGGTTCCCGGAGTCCTGTTAGCCCAGTGCTACAGCCCGGATTCACACACTGCTGACCGACATGCTCGATGTTGATTCATGTATGCCTGTCCCCGTAAGTTAGCACCACTTTGGGTTCACGACTAGCCATGTCGGCCCGGGTTCTCTGTCATATGGATGCTAGCGACACTATCATATACGTGAGCCAAAAGGCGCAAACGGTCCCGGGCCATGGTAAGGCGACACCCATGGGAATACCGTGTGTGAGGCCGCAAAGTGATATGAGGTGTTAGAGGCTAGATCGGTGTGACTTAGAATCGGGGTCCTGACACCACCTGACGGGCCGACGAGGTCAAACCAATCAAACTCACCGGCGTTTAGCCGCCGACGAGGCCGAACGTGGCGGAGGGGCACGGGATTCGCCCTCCGGCGACAATTCGGGCTGCGGAGACCACCTACGTGAAGCCCAGGCTCGCTCGCATCCCGTGGGACACGCGGGAGAGCGTGGGGTGGTCGGAGCTAGCTGGAGCGGAGCTTGCGGCGGCGGCCGGAGTTCGGCCTCAAGCGGGATCACGGCTGCTGCGTGCAAAAGACAAGGGGGAGAGGGGGATTCGAAGTGGGAGCTCATGGAGAGTCCAGAAGAGGCAACGATGGCTCGGGGGAGGCTCTGCGGGCGACGGACGGGCGATGAGATCCACGGCGTCCGGGGTTGAGGAAGACGGCGGCGGCTGTGCTCCAGGGCCTCGCGAGGCGTGTGGCTTGGCGGAGAGGAAGACAGAGACGTGGCAGAACTTCCCGGCACGAAGAGAGGGTGAGGGGGAAGTGGTGGCTACGGCTACGGCGAACGGCGGCGACGGCAGCGCTCGGCTGTTCTTGGGACAGAGCGGGGGAGAGGAGGGGAGGACGAACAGAGGAGGTCGGCACGGTCCAGACGCAAGCGGAGGGTCAACCGCGGTGTCGCGCTTGCGAGGGAGGCAGGCAGGCGACCTGGTGGCGTGGAGCCCATGCGCGCGGGCGGCGAGCGCGTGCCTCTAGTCCTCCTCGCGCTAGGAGGCCGACGACTGGTGCTGCCAGTCAGCGGGGCCGGCCTATTGGGCCACTGGGCTGCCAGGTAAGAGGCCCACATAAGTTTCTATTCTATTTTGTTTCTGTATTCTATTTCTGACATTTGTTTTTGCTTTAAAACTAATACTAAACTAATTTATTTTCTTATGCCAATTTTTGTAGGAGCTAGTGGTATTATTCCAGAGCTCCTCAACAACTGGCATAACTTTTGGACATATATTATATATATATAACATATATACATCCAATGCAAATAATTATGCATTAATTCCAAATTACCAAAATAAATATTTATGAGATCTTAAAAATATTGGTTTGAATTTTACCTCTGACCAATATTTTCAGAGAGAGACATGAATATTTTCTTGGACCTTTTGGAGCAATTTTTATCTGGGTCATTTCCAGAAATGATTTCTGAGGGTTTCACAAATCCCCATTTCAAACTTAAATGAAATTTAAACAGGATGCACACATGACAAGCTAGTCTAAGTCATAACAGAACTAGGGATGTGACAGCACCATTCGGCCTCCTCTTGCGGTGGGAGAACGAATACTCCTGTGGCTCCGGCTGGCTCTGCACCCTCACGAAGGCACACTGTACTCCATGGGTTTGTTATGCTCTAGGTGCTCAAACTTCGACCTATACGCCCACCACCTCTACCTGACTTTCGCCTCGGGCGAATCTGTCTGCTCCATTGCCCAGAGGAGATACTCGATTAACTTGAAGGACTACGGCGTGACTGCCGCCGAGGAGTACATCACCGCCCTCATCGCCGCCGTCTCGCTCTTTCTCATAAATTACCACATGGCCCTCACCAAACTCAAAATCTCCCACTCATTGTGAAACCAAGTAATGATCTCCTTCAACCTGGCTAACTTTGCCTAGTCACCGCTGGCGATCTGCCTGATTTGCTGCTACATCCTCTCCATAGAAGTCCTTCTGTGCGGTCCGGTGCTAGCTTTGGAAGATGGGAGGAGAGACGGTGGTCTTGCAATAGAGAAGAGGGAGAGGCGAGATGGCGGTTTTGGAGTGAAGATGATGGAGAGGAGAGGGGGTGGTTTTGAAATGGAGAAGATGGAGAGGTGAGACGGTGGTTTTGGAATGGAGATGATGGAGAGGAGAGGTTTCCCTGCCTTTCGGTCGCTGACAGGTGGGCCCCGCGCTTGGTGGGACCCATGTGTCAGTGTCTCAATGGCAGGATGGGCTACGTCAGGGGATCCTCGTCCGAGGAGAGAGGAGGTGGTTTTGCAATGGAGAAGAGGGAGAGGAGCGTGCGGCAGCGATTTAGGATTGGACGAGAGGGCCGTCACGCTGTGACTGGATCAAAATCAAAATCAATTTACCCTTCAATTAATAAAGCGACCCGACATTAACTAGTCTCCCTTTAATTCTGGGTCATAATTGACCATGCTTTTCACAAATAAAATATATGTTATACGTTGCAAAAATAATATAATTTGGAAGTACATTCAGATACGAACCAAACGATACAATTTTTGGTGACATGCATTCACATTTTGCTTGTCAAATACAGTACGTGGTCAAACTTTGACCCAAAATACGCAAAACAAAAATATACTTCCAAGACAAGCGCCACTCCTCTCCTCTTAAACAACCGCCGCTCCTCTCCTGTTCCAATCTAAATCTAGTTGCACTCCTCTCCTCTTCCATTTCAAAACCACCGCCTGTCACATCCCTAGCCTTGCAATGCACTAGTGCTAGCTTGGTTGTTGCATCATGTCTAAATCTATTAAAAGTTGAAATCGGGATTGCTCAAACCCTGGCACCAAACCAAATCAACTAGGTTCAAATAAAAATATTCTCAATGAACCCAAAATGCCCTTCATAAATATTCACCCTCTTTGGTCCTGGCTAAACCCTCTGTCAAAAATGGGTTCATATTTTTGGGGGCTATTCTGGATTTTTGAATTAATTCATAAGAATTTGAATTTGGACATTTAAATTTTATAATATTTTTAAATGTCCAAATAATCCTGAAAGTACTTGGGGGCTATTGGAGATAATTCAAATAGTGCCCACAATTTTTGTCAGGATTTTATAAAATAAGTTAGTACTTTTACTAATTCAAAACAGAGTAATAAAAATAGAAAACTAAAACAAATAAAAGAGAGAGAGAAGGACTTACCTGACGCTTACGAGGCCCACTAACTGGTGGCCCAAAGAGAATCAGCCCACCCACCAGGGCGCCTTGGTCTTCTTCCACCTCTGCCAGTAGGCAGAGGCGTGTCGACGCCAGCGCGCCCGAAGCCTCCACCTCCTCCCTCCGAGCCTGCCTGGCTCCTCCTCGACGCCCCGGAGACGCCACGCACCTCCCCGACCCCCCCCCTCGCTTCTCCCTCGCTCTCTAGACCTCCCTCCCCCTCGCTCCTCTGCTTCTCCCCCCTCCATGACCGAGCATGCCCGTCGCCGCCGTTTTGGTGTTGCCACGGCCACCAGCCCTCCCTCGCCCATCCAGCGTTCTCGAGAGCTCCGCCACGCCGTCCCCGTATACCCCATCGAGCCACGTGAGCTGGGAAGCACCGCAACGCCTCGACATCGTCGTCTTCTACCTCGGGCCACCGAGATCGTCGGCGCCGATTCGCGCCACCCGGGTCGTCCCCAGCCCCGCCGTCTGCACCCTTCACCCCGCCGTGAGCCCCTGCCTCTTTTCCCCTTTCTCCTGTGTTTTTTTCCTCGCCATAGCCGCCGCTTCGTCGATGACCGAAACACGCCGCCGCCGTGGTTCCTCACCGCCGTGGTCTGAGCCACTGCAGCTCGCATCCGCGCGTGCCACCGTGCTCACCACCTCCCTGGCAACCTAGTGCCACCAGCCACGCCTACCTCCGTGCACCGCAGCTGTTGCCTGCCTCGAGCCCGTGGCTCTGCCACCGCCAAACCTCAACGCCGGCGAGATTCCGGTCACCCCGCGCCCTCTAGCTTGGTCCGTTGGATGGGGGCGAGAAAGGGGCATCTTCCGGTGCCCACGGTGCATCGAAATACTGCCGGAGCAGTGTTTCCGGCGAGCCTACGCCATGGTCAATGGTCGCCGCCGGCCAAACTCTGGCGAGCCGACGTGGCTCCGTCATTAGGAGCTAACCCAGCTAACTAAACAACCTACAGCCACTGACAGCGGGCCCCACCTCTAGTCAAACCCCAGTCAGCGCTGGGTTTGACCGGGATTAGTTCCTGTGTCACCGACGTAGGACCCCTGCACGTCAGTTTGACCTGGACCTGGCCGTTGACTCATTGACGTCACGTCAAGGCCAGTCGACGTGATTAATTCTTTCTGGATTTAAATTTAGATCAGGAAATTTCAGAAAATAGCTAAAACTTCTAAAATTCATAGAAAATCAACCGTAACTCCAAATCAAATAATTTATATATGAAAAATGATCAGAAAAATCCAATATATCCATCTGTACCATTTTCATGCATGTTAGAACAACTTATGACTACTGTTTAGGACAATTCAACTAAATGGCATTTAAGAAATCACATATGGTGTTTGAATTTGAATCTAGGGTTCAAACCAACTCCATTTAACTTGCTGCTAGTTGCATTAGCTCAAATCACAGCATATTGCCATGTCATGATCATGCATCATATTGTGCATTGCATTGATTGTGTTCTTCCTTGTTGCCGGTATTTGTCCACACTCAGTAAATGACGTACCGACGATGAGTTCGATGACACCGATGAAGAACTATATTATCTTGAAGTGCTGTGCAAGAAAAACCCGCTTGTTCATTCCGATATAATCCCACTCTCGCTCCTGCTCTATTTTACTACATTAGGACAACAACGACTCATGTGTTACTTGTGCATGTAGCTGAACCCCTTTATCCTCTGCATGACCTGTCATTCCACAGTAATTAGATGAAACCCACTAGCATGAGTAGGAGTTGTTTGAGCCCTGTTGTGCCTACTCATTCATGCTTGTTTGTCATGCCTGCTACTTCTTAGACTTGAGTCAGGACTGATTCATCGGGAATGAATTGGAATGGTTGTGTGAACATGTCCTACTGTGTGTGAGCTAAGTGTGTGAACACGATTTGGTAAAGGTAGCGGTGAGAGGCCATGTAGGAGTACATGGTGGGTTGTCTCATTGCAGCCGTCCTCAGGAACTGAGTTCTGTGTTTGTGATCCATCAACAGTTACTACCACACATTGGAATGCTTAAGTGCCCCTCTCGACTTATTAATCCACTTGATCTCTGTCCAGGAGTTGCAACTAGTTTCTGGTGTTTGTAGGTAGTGTTAGTAGTCTACCAAGTGGCACCCGGTACAGGTGGGCTTGGGATAGACTAAACCTGATGGCACGGTGTACCAAATGGCACCCGGTTGGTTGGCTTGGGAACCCTGCACACATCGTTTGGGGCCGTGAGCGACACCCCAGCCGGATCTCCTTGCGGATGGAACCCGAATAGGCGATAAACCTGGACTACAGACTTGTGTGCTTAGTCAGGTCGTGGCCGACTCCCTCCCCCGGCTTCCGCTTGAAGGTTGCTGAGGTACATGACGTGTACAGGGCGATAAGTGGCGAGAGCGTGTGTGAAGAAGTACACCCCTGCAGGGTTATCATTATCTATTCCAATAGCCGGATTCCTCGGATATGGAAACTTGGACCCCTTGCACAGTTCATTGATGAGTGAAAGTGGATACTCTAAAACTCGCAAGATAAGCGTGAGTGCTATGGATGGCGTTCTCGTAGGGAGACGGGAGCGGATCCATAGTGGTGTATTGATATGGTGAATATGTGGACTCAAGTGCGCCACCTCAAAAGAGTTACTTGCAGTCGTAGTTCAGGATAGCCACCGAGTCAAAGCTGGCTTGCTGCAGTTAAACTCCACCACCCCCTTTTGATAATGATGCATATGTAGTTAGATCTGATGTAAGTCTTGCTGAGTACATTTGTACTCACATTTGCTTATTTTATGTTTTGCAGAGAGACGTCAGTCTCGCTAGTAGTTCCGCTTGGACTTCGACGTTTAGCTTGTTACCTCAGCTACGATCTTGTGCCCTCGGCAGGATCTGGTAGATAGTCAGGCTTCTCAGCCTTTTTCATTTGTAGATGTCTGTACTCTGACATGATAAGCTTCCGCTTGTGCCTTGCTTGTATGTCTGTATGTTGGGTCATGAGACCCATGTTTGTAATATCTCGCTCCTCGGAGCCTAATGAATAAATATTTGAGTCGTAGAGTTATGTTGTGATGCCATGTTGTATTTACACATATTGAGCATATTGTGTGTATGTTTGAAATGCTTGGTATGTGTGGGATCCGACAATCTAGTTGTTTATCCTTGGCAGCCTCTCATATGGGGAAATGTAGTCTAGTGCTTCCTGAGCGATAGTAGTCCGCTACAGCCTGGTTCACCGGAGTCCTGCTAGCCCAGCACTACTGCTTTGGACACTTGACTGGCCGGCATGTGTTTCACTTCGTTCCTATGTCTGTCCCTTCGGGGAAATGTCACGCGGTGACATCCGGAGTCCTGCCTAGCCTGCTACGGCCCGGGTTACCGGAGTCCTGTTAGCCCAGTGCTACAGCCCGGATTCATACGTTGATGACCGACATGCTCGATGTGATTCATGTATGCCTGTCCCCATGGGTTATTGCCGCTCTGGGTTCACGACTAGCCATGTCGGCCCGGGTTCTCTGTCATATGGATGCTAGCGACACTATCATATACGTGAGCCAAAAGGCGCAAACGGTCCCAGCCCATGGTAAGGCGACACCCGTGGGAATACCGTGCGTGAGGCCGCAAAGTGATATGAGGTGTTACTGGCTAGATCGATGTGACTTGGAATCGGGGTCCTGACAGCTTTGGTATCAGAGCCTGACTGCCTGTAGGATTACCAAGCCAAACTGGTCAAGTTGTGTCTAGAAATGCTTTAGTTATGTAAGGGAATTGATTGTGGAAGGGAACGTAAGGCTCTTTTTACTCCTTATACCTCATGGCCTTCTGATCTGAGTCAACCTCTTCTCTTCTACGGGGTTTAAGAACTAGGCTTCTCATCTATCTATCAGGATGGCGTGTTATTAATCCATAGACCTTTAAGATTGTTGGTTTTAAGCCCCAGTTCAGTTCCCACTATTGCTGTATGTTAACTGTTGATCTCGGAACCTTGATATGATGTTGTTGAGTGGCTATGCCACCATTTTGCAGGATGTCTCAAATCTTTTTGAGCATTTACAGCCGTTATGCTGTCCGAGTCATCCCAGGTCTCTAAATAGTCTGATGCATTTGCAAATCCTTTCTTTCCATTCCCAATGTCCTTTGGTCAGGTTAAGCACACTAACCGGTGCGTTGAGGTAAATATTGCCTTGACATATATGTTGGAACTATTACTATGACCTTAGGTGGTTAGGAAGTCACCTAGTAAATTAGCAATGCTTTTGTATCCCCAGTGTGATGATTCTAGCCATTATCCTTGAAAGCATCCCGTGATGTTATTAGTTAGTAGGCATTCTATCCCTGGGTTCTGGAACCCGAGATTCACCCTACTTCATGTTGTTAGTATTTGCTAGCTCCTTTAGGATATTAGTAACCTTGCAATAGTCCTCGAGGTCCGTGGTATTTCCTTCTTCCAAATACCATGAAACGCTTATGGCAGAAGTTCCTCGCTGAACCGAAGGATCACAGTCGGAGTACTCTTGAGGAGTTCTTCATTCATAATTGTGAATCTGCCAGTTCTACCCTTTCCGCATGGGTTATCCGGAAGAAATGTTGAGCTTTGCTCGACATACTAATCTATGCATCCACAACTCAGAAAATTATATGTTCCTTGAGTTGCTCTCTTTAGTTGTATCCCGACCATCCTCTATCAGTTGATAACCAAGAGTATGTGTGCGATCGTGCTCATCGATGCCCATTATTCTTGTGGTCCGTCAAGCCATTCTGTTATGGAGTGACTAGGAGAAACAAACTCCAGTACCTCATCCATATCCAGGATTGGATCAAAGGAGTTGTAATCCGCAGATCAAATGCAATCAAGCTTTTGATTCTATTCTATCCTGAAGTATTACCCACTTTATGTCAGGAACGTCATGAGAATTGCACCTTCTCTTATGAATTCTTGACGCAGTGATACTTCTCGTCATCATTACTCATTCCTCGGTTCCGTGATTGTTGCAACCGGAATACCGACAAATGAATTGTGAAGTGTGAAATCAATACTCCTAGCAACTCATTGCTTGGTAGTAAATGGACAATATTCTCATTCTTAGCGTGTTGGTTGCTAAATCATCATCCTAAGGTTGATCGTGCCACCTGGTCCTTATTTCTGGTGCACACTTCGATTGATGAGTTAGGATCTTGTCAAGTCCTCGCTCATTTGATCATATCATCTTGCCCTCAAAAGCAAGATTGTTCTCGAGCTTAGTAACATACCGGTGGTTCCTGACTTTCCAAATATCTTCTTGGAAGTGTTACCGGGTTGTCTCCTGACTGTTATGTTGAGCTCTGATCAAGTTGGTTTCTTGTGAACCACCCTTTCTTCAAGAATCTGTGTTGGATATCCCTGAGCTAGTTGGTTGAGCTAGACAACAACTTGGAGAGTTGGAAGATAAAGCTTTGCTTAACTTAGTTCATCTCTAAGGGATATCTTCTGTGTGTGTGTGTGTTGAAGAAAGATGATATCTCCATTGATTGGTCCTCGTGATCAGTTGTTGGATCTATTGTCTTATCAATCCTTTGATTTGAGTGTGGGCTATCGTGAAATCAAATCCGTACCAACGATGCTCGTAATGTTGTCTTACTCGTGGTTGATCCCTCGAGCATACCATTACATCTTTTGGTCTGATCAATGCTATCATCGTGTTCACATGATGGTGGAAGTCCAGTGATATGGAAATTCCGATGAGTTGTTGTTGAGCCCATCAACAGCATCTTGTCTCCCCCATGATTTATGTTGAGCATTACCCTAGTATTGGAAACTTATGTAAGCATTTTCTTCATGACCGTTTGTGAAGCATATGTTTGGATGAAAGAAGTGACTTTCCCTAACTCATGTGCATCTGATGCAAGTTGCCGCTGTGAGTTCGAGAAATATTGTTTTTGATTCCTTTGGAATCATCCCAGGTCAGTCATGCATGTGCGATGTACTCTATGGTTTGATAGGTTGGCCGCCTCCATTCTATATGTATTCCTAGCACACCAAGACACTGATTGACTTGTTCAAGGAAAAGAAGTCTATGCTTGGGATCTAATCCATGGACTTGCGTAAAGACTTTGATATCCTCGATGATGGTTCCCCACCTGGACTCGGTAGTGTTTTATTATAAGACTACTATGTGGTCATGCTTGTCTCGAACAACATGTTCACATGTTGGTAGCAGAACCCGCTCATGTTTTGGAGCTCACCACCATAGTCCATCTCCCGAGAATCTCGCAACATCATCTCGTCGATTTGTGTTGCACCTTCCCTTTTCAGACATGCTGAGTCTGGAGTATCTTATTACCAATTGGATCTGAATCTCAGGTAGATACGATGATTGGAACATTCCCAACAGTTGCATCTAGTTCCCAGCTTGCACCGCCATTGTGCCAATCCCCCCATGGGCTGCCTTCTTGGTAGTTGCTATCCAATATCATCTTCAAAAGTGGACTTACATGGGTCCCATCCATCTCCGATGATAAGCAGAAATCATCCATTGCGTTGTCTTCAACAAGGTAGTCCATATCATCCATTCTAGCCCGAGTGTGTCGTTCTTCCGAACTCCTTCAAACGATCGTTTGTGAATTTGCCTTAGGTTGGTATAAGAGTTTCAATGATCTCTAAATCAAAGGTAATTCCTTTGCCACTTAAGGGAGCAGTTCTTCGAGTCACCTTTCCAAAGTGCCCCGTTACGGATAGTGGCAATTATTTCCTCGTCATCTGACACCGTCCACCATCCTTCTAAGCGTGGAATTGTTGCCCACCAAATCAAACCCCGTCGTTGTTCCTCCATCCCTATCGATGTGTTTTGGGTCTCAACTCGAGATGTTTCAACATCTCATTCCACGAATTGATCTTGAGTGCTCGATCTCCGAGGAGATCGTTTCCTATAGAGTATTCTTTTTGTCGCCATCGTGTTGGATGAAGATCTCGAAAGCAAAGACGTCAAGACCAAGATGATGGAATGAGTCAACATCTTCGAGAAGGGCAAATGGATCATGAAGATTGTGATAGCTTTGTGACTTCCCTTTTTCCTCTTACCTCACGTCTTGAATCTCGGGGCGAGATTCTTGTTTAGTAGGGGTGAGTTGTCACATCCCTAGCCTTGCAATGCACTAGTGCTAGCTTGGTTGTTGCATCATGTCTAAATCTATTAAAAGTTGAAATGGGGATTGCTCAAACCCTGGCACCAAACCAAATCAACTAGGTTCAAATAAAAATATTCTCACTGAACCCAAAATGCCCTTCATAAATGTTCACCATCTTTGGTCCTGGCTAAACCCTCTGTCAAAAATGGGTTCATATTTTTGGGGGCTATTCTGGATTTTTGAATTAATTCATAAGTATTTGAATTTGGACATTTAAATTTTATAATATTTTTTAAATGTCCAAATAATCCTGAAAGTACTTGGGGGCTATTGGAAATAATTCAAATAGTGCCCACAATTTTTGTCAGGATTTTATAAAATGAGTTAGTACTTTTACTAATTCAAAACAGAGTAATAAAAATAGAAAACTAAAAAAAATAAAAGAGAGAGAGAAGGGCTTACCTGACGCTTACCTGAGGCCCACTCACCTGGTGGCCCAGCAGAATCAGCCCAGCCCACCAGGGGCGCCTTGGTCTTCTTCCACCTCTGCCAGTAGGCAGAGGCGTGTCGACGCCAGCGCGCCCGAAGCCTCCACCTCCTCCCTCCCAGCCTTCCTGGCTCCTCCTCGACGCCCCGGAGACGCCACGCGCCTCCCCGACCCCCGCGCACGTCTCCCTCGCTCTCTGGACCTACCTCCCCTCGCCTCTGCTTCTCCCCCATGACCGAGCATGCCCGTCGCCGCCGCTTGGTGTTGCCACGGCCACCAGCCCTCCCTCGCCCATCCAGCGTGCTCGAGAGCTTCGCCACGCCGTCCCCGTATACCCCATCGAGCCACGTGAGCTGGGAAGCACCGCAACGCCTCGACGTCGTCGTATTCTACCTCGGGCCACCGAGATCGCCGGCGCCGATTCGCGCCACCCGGGTCGTCCCCATCCCCGCCGTCTGCACCCTTCACCCCGCCGTGAGCCCCTGCCTCTTTTCCCCTTTCTCCTGTGTTTTTTCCTCGCCATAGCCGCCGCTTGCCGACGCATCAAACACGCCACGCCGTGGTTCCTCACCGCCGTGGTCGGAGCCACTGCAGCTCGCATCCGCGCGTGCCACCGTGCTCACCACCTCCCTGTCAACCTAGTGCCACCAGCCACGCCTACCTCCGTGCACCGCAGCTGTTGCCTGCCTCGAGCCCGTGGCTCTGCCACCGCCAAACCCCAACGCCGGCGAGATTCCGGCCACCCCGCGCCCTCTAGCTTGGTCCGTTGGATGGGGGCGAGAAAGGGGCATCTTCTGGTGCCCTCGGTGCATCGAAATACTGCCGGAGCAGTGTTTCCGGCGAGCCTCCGCCGTGGTCAATGGTCCCCACGGCCAAACTCCGGCGAGCCGACGTGGCTCCGTCATTAGGAGCTAACTCGGCTAACTAAACAACCTACAGCCACTGACAGTGGGCCCCACCCCTGGTCGAACCCCAGTCAGCGCTGGGTTTGACCGGGACTAGTTCCTGTGTCACTGACGCGTGGACCCCGCACGTCAGGTTTGACCTGGACCTGGCCGTTGACTCGCAGACGTCACGCTGGCGTCAGGCTGACGCAGTTAATTCTTTCTGGATTTAAATTTAGATCAGGAAATTTTAGAAAATAGCTAAAACTTCTAAAATTCATAGAAAATCAACCGTAACTCCAAATCAAATAATTTGTATATGAAAAATGATCAGAAAAATCCAATCTATCCATATGTACCATTTTCATGCATGTTAGAACAACTTATGAGTACTTTTCAGGACAATTCAACTAAATGGCATTTAAGAAATCACATATGGTGTTTGAATTTGAACCTAGGGTTCAAACCAACTCCGTTTAACTTGCTGCTAGTTGCATTAGCTCAAATCACAGCATATTGCCATGTCATGATCATGCATCATATTGTGCATTGCATTGATTGTGTTCTTCCTTGTTGCCGGTATTTGTGCCCTCTCATTAAGAACGCATCGACGATGATGAGTTCTATGACACCTATGAAGAACTATATTATCTTCAGAAGTGCCAGGCAAGCAAAACCCCCTTGTTCATTCCGATATAATCCCACTCTCTCACTCCTGCTCTATTTTACTGCTTTAGGACAACAACGACTCATGTGTTACTTGCTGCGGTAGCTAAACCCCATTATCCTCTGCATGACCTGTCATTCCACAGTAATTAGATGAAGCCCACTAGCATGAGTAGGAGTTGTTTGAGCCCTGTTGTGCCTACTCATTCATGCTTGTTTGTCATGCCTGCTACTTCTTAGACTTGAGTCAGGTCTGATTCATCGGGAATGAATTGGAATGGTTGTGTGAACATGTCCCATCGTGTGTGAGCTAAGTGTGTGAACATGATTTGGTAAAGGTAGCAGTGAGAGGCCATGTAGGAATACATGGTGGGTTGTCTCATTGCAGCCGTCCTCAGGAACTGAGTTCTGTGTTTGTGATCCATGAACAGTTACTATACCACATTGGAATGCTTAAGTGCCCCTCTCGACTTATTAATCCACTTGATCTCTGTCCAGGAGTTGCAACTAGTTTCTGGTGTTTGTAGGTAGTGTTAGTAGTCTACCAAGTGGCACCCGGTACAGGTGGGCTTGGGATAGACTAGGCACGATGTACGGTGTACCAAGTGGCACCGGTTGGTGGGCTTGGGAACCCTGCACACTTCGTTTGGGGCCGTGAGCGACACCCCGGCCGGATCTCCTTGCGGATGGAACCCGAATAGGCGATAAACCTGGACTAGAGACTTGTGTGGTTAGTCAGGTCGTGGCCGACTCCCTCGCCCGCTTCCGCTTGAAGGTTGCCGAGGTACATGACGATGTCTGAGGCGATAAGTGGCGAGAGCGTGTGTGAAGAAGTACACCCCTGCAGGGTTATCATTATCTATTCGAATAGCCGGACTCCTCGGATATGGAAACTTGGACCCATTGCATAGTTCATAGACAAGTGAAAGTGGATACTCTAAAACTCGCAAGATAAGCGTGAGTGCTATGGATGGCGTTCTCGTGAGGGAGGCGGAGGCGGATCCATAGTGGTGTATTGATATGGTGAATATGTGGACTCGTGTGCGCCACCTCAAAAGAGTTTCTTGCGATCGTAGTTCAGGATAGCCACCGAGTCAAAGCTGGCTTGCTGCAATTAAACTCCACCACCCCTTTTGATAATGATGCATATGTAGTTAGATCGATGTAAGTCTTGCTGAGTACATTTGTACTCACGTTTGCTTATTTTATGTTTTGCGAGAGAGGCGTCCGGTCTCGCTAAGCGCTGGTTTGAATAGGGACTAGTTCTCGTGTCAGCGACGCGTGGACCCATACGTCGAGTTTGACTGGACCTGGCCGTTGACTCGCAGACGTCACGTCAAGGCGTCGGTCGACGCATGATTAATTCTTTCTGGATTTAAATTTAGATCAGGAAATTTCAGAAAATAGCTAAAACTTCTAAAATTCATAGAAAATCAACCGTAACTCCAAATCAAATAATTTGTATATGAAAAATGATCAGAAAAATCCAATCTATCCATATGTACCATTTTCATGCATGTTAGAACAACTTATGAGTACTGTTTAGGACAATTCAACTAAATGGCATTTAAGAAATCACATATGGTGTTTGAATTTGAACCTAGGGTTCAAACCAACTCCATTTAACTTCTTTGCTAGTTGCATTAGCTCAAATCACAGCATATTGCCATGTCATGATCATGCATCATATTGTGCATTGCATTGATTGTGTTCTTCCTTGTTGCCGGTATTTGTCCCCTCTCAGTAAACGACGTACCGACGATGAGTTCAATGACACCGATGAAGAACTATATTATCTTCAGAAGTTCCAGGCAAGCAAAACCCCCTTGTTCATTCCGATATAATCCCACTCTCTCACTCCTGCTCTATTTTACTGCTTTAGGACAACAACGACTCATGTGTTACTTGCTGCGGTAGCTGAACCCCATTATCCTCTGCATGACCTGTCATTCCACAGTAATTAGATGAAACCCACTAGCATGAGTAGGAGTTGTTTGAGCCCTGTTGTGCCTACTCATTCATGCTTGTTTGTCATGCACCTCTTTGCTTAGAGTTGAGTCAGGTCTGATTCATCGGGAATGAATTGGAATGGTTGTGTGAACATGTCCTACTGTGTGTGAGCTAAGTGTGTGAACATGATTTGGTAAAGGTAGCGGTGAGAGGCCATGTAGGAATACATGGTGGGTTGTCTCATTGCAGCCGTCCTCAGGAACTGAGTTCTGTGTTTGTGATCCATGAACAGTTACTACCACACATTGGAATGCTTAAGTGCCCTCTCGACTTATTAATCCACTTGATCTCTGTCCGGGAGTTGCAACTAGTTTACGGTGTTTGTAGGTAGTGTTAGTATTCTACCAAGTGGCACCAGTGCAGGTGGGCTTGGGATAGACTAGGCACTGATGTACGGTGTACCAAGTGGCACCGGTTGGTGGGCTTGGGAACCCTGCACACATCGTTTGGGGCCGTGGCGACACCCGGCCGGATCTCCTTGCGGATGGAACCCGAATAGGCGATAAACCTGGACTAGAGACTTGTGTGGTTAGTCAGGTCGTGGCCGACTCCTCGCCCGGCTTCCGCTTGAAGGTTGCCGAGGTACATGGCGTGTCTGAGGCGATAAGTGGCGAGAGCGTGTGTGAAGAAGTACACCCTGCAGGGTTATCATTATCTATTCGAATAGCCGGACTCCTCGGATATGGAAACTTGGACCCATTGCATAGTTCATAGACAAGTGAAAGTGGATACTCTAAAACTCGCAAGATAAGCGTGAGTGCTATGGATGGCGTTCTCGTAGGGAGACGGGAGCGGATCCATAGTGGTGTATTGATATGGTGAATATGTGGACTGCAGCGCCACCTCAAAAGAGTTTCTTGCGATCGTAGTTCGGGATAGCCACCGAGTCAAAGCTGGCTTGCTGCAATTAAACTCCACCACCCCCTTTTGATAATGATGCATATGTAGTTAGATCTGATGTAAGTCTTGCTGAGTACATTTGTACTCACGTTTGCTTATTTTATGTTTTGCAGAGAGACGTCAGTCTCGCTAGCGCTGGGTTTGACCGGGACTAGTTCCTGTGTCACTGACGCGTGGACCCCGCACATCAGGTTTGACCTGGACCTGGCCGTTGACTTCATGACGCCACGTCAAGGCCAGTCGGTATGATTAATTCTTTCTGGATTTAAATTTAGATCAGGAAATTTTAGAAAATAGCTAAAACTTCTAAAATTCATAGAAAATCAACCGTAACTCCAAATCAAATAATTTGTATATGAAAAATGATCAGAAAAATCCAATCTATCCATATGTACCATTTTCATGCATGTTAGAACAACTTATGAGTACTGTTTAGGACAATTCAACTAAATGGCATTTAAGAAATCACATATGGTGTTTGAATTTGAACCTAGGGTTCAAACCAACTCCATTTAACTTGCTGCTAGTTGCATTAGCTCAAATCACAGCATATTGCCATGTCATGATCATGCATCATATTGTGCATTGCATTGATTGTGTTCTTCCTTGTTGCCGGTATTTGTCCCTCTCGAAAGTGACGTCTGAAGCGATGAGTTCAATGACACCGATGAAGAACTATATTATCTTGAAGTTCGTGCAAGCAAAACCCCCTTGTTCATTCCGATATAATCCCACTCTCTCACTCCTGCTCTATTTTACTGCTTTAGGACAACAACGACTCATGTGTTACTTGCTGCGGTAGCTGAACCCCATTATCCTCTGCATGACTGTCATTCCACGATAATTAGATGAAACCCACTAGCATGAGTAGGAGTTGTTTGAGCCCTGTTGTGCCTACTCATTCATGCTTGTTTGTCATGCCTGCTACTGCTTAGAGTTGAGTCAGGTCTGATTCATCGGGAATGAATTGGAATGGTTGTGTGAACATGTCCTACTGTGTGTGAGCTAAGTGTGTGAACATGATTTGGTAAAGGTAGCAGTGAGAGGCCATGTAGGAATACATGGTGGGTTGTCTCATTGCAGCCGTCCTCAGGAACTGAGTTCTGTGTTTGTGATCCATGAACAGTTACTACCACACATTGGAATGCTTAAGTGCCCCTCTCGACTTATTAATCCACTTGATCTCTGTCCGGGGAGTTGCAACTAGTTTACGGTGTTTGTAGGTAGTGTTAGTATTCTACCAAGTGGCACCCTGCAGGTGGGCTTGGGATAGACTAGGCACGATGTACGGTGTACCAAGTGGCACCCGGTTGGTGGGCTTGGGAACCCTGCACACATCGTTTGGGGCCGTGGCGACACCCGGCGGATCTCCTTGCGGATGGAACCCGAATAGGCGATAAACCTGGACTAGAGACTTGTGTGGTTAGTCAGGTCGTGGCCGACTCCCTCGCCCGGCTTCCGCTTGAAGGTTGCCGAGGTACATGACGTGTCTGAGGCGATAAGTGGCGAGCGTGTGTGAAGAAGTACACCCTGCAGGGTTATCATTATCTATTCGAATAGCGGACTCCTCGGATATGGAAACTTGGACCCATTGCATAGTTCATAGACAAGTGAAAGTGGATACTCTAAAACTCGCAAGATAAGCGTGAGTGCTATGGATGGCGTTCAGAGGGAGACGGGAGCGGATCCATAGTGGTGTATTGATATGGTGAATATGTGGACTCGTGTGCGCCACCTCAAAAGAGTTTCTTGCAGTCGTAGTTCAGGATAGCCACCGAGTCAAAGCTGGCTTGCTGCAATTAAACTCCACCACCCCCTTTTGATAATGATGCATATGTAGTTAGATCTGATGTAAGTCTTGCTGAGTACATTTGTACTCACGTTTGCTTATTTTATGTTTTGCAGAGAGACGTCAGTCTCGCTAGTAGTTCCGTGTGGCCTTCGACGTTTAGCTTGATACCTCAGCTACGATCTTGTGCCCTCGGCAGGATCTGGTAGATGGTCAGGCTTCTCAGCCTTTTTCATTTGTAGATGTCTGTACCCAGACATGATAAGCTTCCGCTTGTGCCTTGACTTGTATGCTCTGAGTGTTGGCTCATGAGACCCATGTTTGTAATATCTCGCTCCTCGGAGCCTAATGAATAAATATTTGAGTTGTAGAGTTATGTTGTGATGCCATGTTGTATTTACACATATTGAGCATATTGTGTGTATGTTTGAAATGCTTGGTATGTGTGGGATCCAACAATCTAGTTGTTTATCCTTGGCAGCCTCTCATATGGGGAAATGTAGTCTAGTGCTTCCTGAGCGATAGTAGTCCGCTACAGCCCGGTTCACCGGAGTCCTGCTAGCCCAGCACTACTGCTTTGGACACTTGACTGGCCGGCATGTGTTTCACTTCGTTCCTATGTCTGTCCCTTCGGGGAAATGTCATGCGGTGATATCCGGAGTCCTACCTAGCCTGCTAGAACCCGGGTTACCGGAGTCCTGTTAGCCCAGTGCTACAGCCCGGATTCATACGTTGATGACCGACATGCTCGATGTGATTCATGTATGCCTGTCCCCATGGGTTAGTGCCACTCTGGGTTCACGACTAGCCATGTCGGCCCGGGTTCTCTGTCATATGGATGCTAGCGACACTATCATATACGTGAGCCAAAAGGCGCAAACGGTCCCGGGCCATGGTAAGGCGACACCCGTGGGAATACCGTGCGTGAGGCCGCAAAGTGATATGAGGTGTTACCGGCTAGATCGATGTGACTTGGAATCGGGGTCCTGACACCGCCCCTCTTCTCATGTTCCAATCCAAAACCAGCGTCGCTCCTCTCCCGTTCTTATCCAAAACTAGCGCTGCTCCTCTACTCTTCCATTCAAAAACCACCGCCGGCGAGTGAAGGTGTTGTGGAGAAGTAGATCCATTGAGGAGTGGAACCGTACGTGAGGATCGCAGACGGCAACCCTGTGAAGCTAGCTAGGATGTTGGAGATACAGTCTTGGTTCGACAACAAGGACCAAATAGCGGCGACGGCAACATCCATGGCCAAATATCTGCAACATAGTGAAAAGGCGGCGATGCTCTCGAAGGGAGCCGCGCGAGAGTAAATAGAGTTGCTCCTATGGGCCATGGAGCAAACAAATTCACTGAATCCGATTGTGAGGGAGCGGTGTTGGGAGTATCCACATGGAGCATCCACCAGAGATTGAAGGATCGAGCATCTACTAGGTGCCGTTTGTGAGGGTGTCGTGCCAGAGCAAGCCGGTGGAGTCTTTGTCAACCGAACCCAGCTGCAAGAGGAGAAAAGCAGTTGGCCCGATGACCCATGCCTGCCATCCTCTCCCTCGTCATTCACATTGTCTCACGGGGCGGCTGTCTGCCACCGAGGAATAGGAGGGGACTGCCCCCCCCCCCCCCCAAGCCAATAGTAGGGCAGGTTGTGAATTGCCAGGAGGAGCTTAGGGTTGTTAGTATTTGCAGGTTGTGAATTCTGTTTTGTATTGTGTATTTTGAGAGTACTTTCAGATATGAATCTCTTTTGAATTTAAGATTTGCAGTACTGAGCATATGAAGTATTTTATGAATTCTAGAGATCTATATTTAGCACTTTAAAAAATGTAGTTTCATAGGAGTATGAAAGTGCAGACAATGTGATTCTCAAAGAAGAAACTGCAAGTTTTAGTTTCAGATAAGAAACTGCAAGTTCAGTTTCAGATAAGAAATTGCATCTTTCAGAGGCAGAACATTTATATTAACACGGCCTTTTCAAACAGGGTTAACATCATGTTGGAAGTTTTATTCATGGTCGAAAATGGAACTACCAGCCAGTTAACATCATGATGATCAGCATTCATGCATAGCACATCTTCATATGATGCACAGCCAAAAAGATATGCTATTTTCAAAATACCCACACAATGTCGAGTGTGCAAAAAACAGAGAAAATGAGAGACGCAGTTTTGGCACGTGTTGGATGTGGTGTGCGTAGATGACAATGGGGACCCACATGTCAATAATGGCAGAGGCAAAAAATTTGGAGATATTTTCCCTACATCAGGTGGAATCAAACCCGGGCCGAACAGCTGTCGGGTAGTGTCACTTGGCCACCCGGCTAGTTCAGTACTTTCGTTACAAATAAGGCACTGCCTTGGGTGGTCTGATCACCTCCTGCGCCTTTGTGCCTCGCCACAGCGCCGCTGTCTGCCGTTGTGAACATGCTGAATGAAAGCACAAGTGCTCCCTGGGTGATTTTCGTAATTAATGTCAACATATCTCTTGTTGGACTAATGCTTCTACCTAGTACGTTTCAGATAAGTTCCACAATGGAGTGGGATGGACTAGAGGATGTGGAACCCCTTCAAAATGCTGAGGACAAAGGATTGGCTCAAGATCAAAGCTCAGGACTCTACATTTTCATTTTAGTGATCCAAGATCACATTGAGTCCATAGGAAAAGCCAATACTATCAAGAGGGGGTGAGGTGTTGCTTAATGAGTTTCTTGCTCAAAGTGCTTAGTGATTTGCTCCAAAACCCTCAACTCCTAGTCACATCCACATATGTCCCAAAACAAAAGTCAAACTCGGCCCCACCGAATCTTTCTAAATGGCGCCACCGAGTTTGTTAGACATAGCCACTGCCAGAAACCCTAGTGTTTTCGATCTCACCGAGATGGAATTGTAATCACTCTGTTTCCGTTTGTAACGTTTTGGTCAAACCGAGATGAGTGATCAGTCCCACTGAGATTGCCATGCAAACTCTCTGTTTCCCTTTCGGAACGTGTTGGTCCAACCGAAATGAGCGAATAGGTCCCACCGAGTTTGCCTGACCAACTCTCTATCAGTCTATTACCAAAATCGGTCTCACCGAGTTTGTGTAATCGGTCTCACCGAGATTACGTTATGCCCTAACCCTAACGAAATCGGTCCCACCGATTTGACATGTCGGTCCCACCGAAATCCCTAACGTTCACATTTTGAACTAAATTAGTTCGACCGAGTTTCACGATTCGGTCCTACCGAGTTTGGTGATTTGTGTGTAACGGTTAGATTTTCTGTGGAGGCTATATATACCCCTCCACCCACTCTTCATTCATGGAGAGAACCATCAGAACATGGCTACACTTCCAACATACATTTTCTGACAGAGAACCACCTACACTTGTGTTGAGGTCAAGATATTCCATTCCAACCACATAAATCTTGATCTCTAGCCTTCCCCAAGTTGCTTTCCACTGAAATCTTCTTTCCACCAAATCCAAATCCTGTGAGAGAGAGTTGAGTGTTGGGGAGACTATCATTTGAAGCACAAGA
Source organism: Aegilops bicornis (assembly GCA_021605145.1). Classification (NCBI taxonomy): domain Eukaryota; kingdom Viridiplantae; phylum Streptophyta; class Magnoliopsida; order Poales; family Poaceae; genus Aegilops; species Aegilops bicornis. Next base: position 551,598,956 of record CM038672.1, on the reverse strand, counting down.
GCAAGTAGTTCATCATCAACACACCATTTTTTACCTCTTGGAGAGTGGTGTCTCCTAGATTGGCTAGGTGTCACTTGGGAGCCTCCGTCAAGATTGTGGAGTTGAACCAAAGAGTTTTTAAGGGCAAGGAGATCGCCTACTTCGCGAAGATCTACCCAAGTGAGGCAAGTCCTTCGTGGGCGACGGCCATGGTGGGATAGACAAGGTTGCTTCTTCATGGACCCTTCATGGGGTGGAGCCCTCCGTGGACTCGCGCAAACGTTACCCTTCGTGGGTTGAAGTCTCCATCAACGTGGATGTACGATAGCACCACCTATCGTAACCACGGATAAAAAATCTCTGTGTCTCCAAACTGCGTTTGCACACTCCAATCCTTCCACTTTACATTCTAGCAACTTGCATGCTTTAGTTTACGCTGCTCATATACTCTTGTCATGCTTGCGTTATATGTATTATGAATGTTTAAACGTGTGCCAACTCCACATCAACTTAAGGAAATAAAAATCTGCAACTTTTCTTGATTAGAGTCTATTCACGCCCCCTATAGACACCTCTTCTCGATCCTTTCAATTGGTATCAGAGCATTGGTCTCCATTGCTTTGGTTTAATCACCATTGGAGGAAGATGGATGTGTCTACATTGGGGAGTCTTAGACATAGAATGCCTATTCTTGATGGAGATTTCTTTCATGAATGGAAAAATGAGATGCTTGAGATTTGCAATGAATATCATTTGAACAAGTACATTACTAGCCCTTGTGCAGCTCATGTTGATCCTCTGCATCCTACCCTTGATGAGTCTATTGACATGATCTGCAACCTTAGAACTGTTAACCTTATTACTAGAGGCTTGCCTAGAAACTTGATTGGATGTTTGCCTACTCTTGAGTGTGCCTACACTATAAGGAGATTTCTTGAGGAAAGATTTCCAAACTATTCCTTGCAAAACTTAGATGAAATTCTCCATAAGTCTATTGCCTTGAGTAAGATGAGTATAGTGATCCTAAGTTTGATGATTGTCTATTTGAGCTTTGATCTCATGCGTGCCAAAGGAGATGTTGGAATTATTAGCAATATCATTTCCGAAGCTATTAGAATCCATAAAGATGACCATTGTGATGATCATTTATCTAATGAATTACCCTCTCTAGGATTTGATCAATCACAAGACGATGTTGAACATGGATACTATGATGGGGATGATGACAGTGACTATGATCTTGATGATGCAATGGGACACTTTGGTCTTATGGCTAATCTTCGTGGCTACATGGCTGGAGGAAAGAATGGGTCCTTGATAGTGGATGTACTGATCATATGACCGAAGACAAATATATGTTTCATGAGCTTGCCGAAAACGACGACCCTCGAAAGTATGTCACTTTTGATGATAACTCAAAGGGTAACGTGGTTGGCCTCGGTAAGGTTGCCATCTCACATGATAGCTCCATACAAAATGTCATTCTCGTTGCATCTCTTGGGTACAATTTACTTTCAGTATCTAGACTTGCTGATTTTGGTTTCAATGTCCTATTTACTAAAGTAGATTGCCAAGTGTTTTGAAGAGACAATCATAAAATGGTCTTTAAGGGTATACGTAGAGGTGATCTTTACATTGTTGATTTCACTAAAACGGCTCAACCTAGAACTTGCTTAATTGCTAAATCTTCTAAAGGCTGGTTGTATCATAGAAGGTTAGGTCATGTGGGCATGCGAAATGTTGATAAGCTTATTAAAGATGATCATATCCTTGGAGTAAAAGATGTTATATTTGACAGGGATAGACTTTGTAGTGCTTGTCAGGCAGGAAAACAAGTTGTAGGGAGTCACCCCGTGAAGAACATCATGACCACGAGAAGACCGCTCGAGCTACTTCACATGGATCTCTTTGGTCCCAATGCTTACAAGAGTCTTGGTGGTAACTCATTTGGTCTAGTCATAGTGTATGATTTTTCAAGATTTACGTGGGTGTTCTTTCATGATGATAAATCGCAGGTCCAAAAGATCTTCAAAAACTTTGCTAGGAAGGCCCAAAATCAATTTGGACTGAAGATCAAGAAGCTCGGAGCGACAACGGAACGGAGTTCAAGAATGCAAATGTGGATACCTTTCTTGACGAAGAATGGATTTGACACGAGTTCTCGGCTACGTACACACCTCAACAAAATGGAGTTGTTGAGAGGAAGAACCGAACCCTTATTGAGATGGCAAGAATGATACTTGATGAGTACAAGACTCCAAAACACTTTTGGGCGGAAGCGGTTGAGACAGCTTATCATGCAACAAATTGCTTGTATGTTCACATCTACTCGGCAAGACGGCAAACGAGCTCCTCACCGGTAACAAACCCCAAGTTGGATACTCTCGAGTATTCGGATCAAAGTGCTACATTCTTGATAAGCATCGTCGTTCTAAATTTGCTCCTAAATCTCATGAAGGTTTCCTACTTGGTTATGGCTCAAACTCTCACAGTTACCGTGTCTACAACAACTTCACCCGGAAGGTTGAAGAAACGGTAGATGTGAAGTTTGATGAATCTAACGCCTCGCAAGTAGAGCAATTGCCAATTGATGTAGGAGACAAAGACCCTTCGGAAGCAATCCAAGACTTGTCTATTGGCAAGACTCGTCCAACGGAGGTGAAGGAGAGTACCTCGTCCATCCAAGTAGAAGCCTCCACCTCATGACAAGGTGAACCAAGAGTTGATCCGGAAGCATCTACAAGTGGGACACACCAAGATGAAGAAAACGAGGAAGTACACCAAGATGAACATCAACAACCTCCTTCTCCACCACGACAATGTCCATAATGAAGAAGGCCAAGAAGTAGAAAAAGATGATGAGGATGTTCCACCTCGAGGCAAGCAAAAGCTCTCACGTGTTAGAGAAAGAGTCTCCAAATACCATTGTAACACCCCAAAAATTTAACCATGATTTATTGATTAAATTTTTTGCCTTGGTAAATTTAATTTTTATTTTCTGGAATTTTCTTGATTTAAAACCACTCCTTTCTTCTGAGTTGTGGAGTTTTCGCCCCAAGTAAAAACTTTTCAAGTATTGTTGGACTTATATACCCTCTCTAGAAACATTTCTTTTATTAATGGAATTATTTATGTGATTATTTTCCCTGAACTCTATTTGTTTTAAAAATGTTTTTCTTGAGCTTTAGAGCCTCTTTTGCACTGCAACCCTTTGATAAATTTATTTAAAAATCCCACCAAAATTTGGGGATGACATGTGATGTCCCTAGATCACTTTTATGCAAAAATACCCTTTAGTCATTTGGAGATTCTGAGCTTTTCTCCAAGTTTTCAAATCTGGCCCAGTTTGCACTTTTGCATTACAACCTATTTAAATACTTCTTCAAAACTTCCACCAAAATTAGGGGATGTTAGTAGGAGTATATTATTCATCTTTGTGCAAAAACCCGTTGATATACTTTGAAAAATTTGAGCAAACCATCCTCTTTTGCTCTCTGGTCCAGTTTGGCATTTTCTACTGCAACCCTAATTTTTTTTGCTCTAGTGCCCATGAGCTTTTTCCTGCTGATAGTCCTCTCTACCAAACTCTTAAGTCCAGAAGAATGGACCCATTGGAGTATTTTTGGTCCATGAAACTATGCCCTTTTCTTTCTGTCCAGAAATGCACTAACAAGTTTTTGTTTTTGACAAACTAACCTTGCCACCCTCTTTTTCATCTAAAGAGACACTGGTCTGGAGTTTTTGGCCACCCCAAGAGAAGCCTAGAGGCACTTGGCATTTCATCGAACAGGTTAGGAGCATGGCCAGTTTTGGCATGCTTATGGACTTGCATTATGAAGTTACCCTAATGGCCTAACCAGCATGTCTCATGGCTATAGCTTAGTCTATAACCCCACCCCGCTAAACCTCATGTGGATTGGAGCCCCCTGGCATGCCGTGGCATCTTGCCGAGCACTTTGCGTGCGTGCTCTGGGCGCGGCCAGAGCACGCGTTTTGCACGTGCGTGTGCCCGAGTTGCCGCGTCTCGTTGCCGCTCCCCGCGTTTGTCCTGATCCGTGCCCGCCCCCAGCCAACGAGCCCGACCCCTCCCTCGTCGCAGAGCTGCCCTGGCCCCCTCCTGGCGCCCTATAGCGTCCCACCGCAAGCCGCCACCGCTGCTCCGACAGCCTCTGCTTTGGACGGCGCCGCCCGAGCCACCCACGCTCGCCAGCTCGCCCCTGGAGCAGTGTCCGCTCGTTTGCTAGCCCCTGCCGCCATCCCCAGCCTCGACACGTCGTTCTACCAGCTACAAAACGGCAGTTCGCCGTTCCTATCCACTGCCGCCGACGATCATATCCACGGCCGCCGTGGGAACCGACTTCTCCGGGCTATATATAGCCCCCTCGATCACGCCTAAGCTCGTCAGCAGCCTTGTGCAAGTGGTAGGAAGCTCCCTTCTTCTCTAACATGGCCGGAGGCCGTCATCTCCCCCATCTCCGGCAGGTTCGGCCGCCGCTACGCTCCTGTAAAATCCGGCCAGGACCAGGGCCCCCTAACCTCTCCAGTGCGTCCATCCTCCTCCCCTCGATCTTGCGGAGCCACCCAGCACCTCAGCTTCGACGGGGAGCCACCGTAGCGCGAAGCCCCAACTCTCCCGAAGCCGCCGTGTGCCGAGAAGCTCGCCGCGACGACTCCCTCCACCCTGTCCAACCCCTCGACCACCGGGAGGACCGCCCTAGACTGGAGGATCCATCCCCGCCCTCGGAGCCCCGCGAGGAGCCGCCAATCGCCGGCGACGATCGCCGGATCCCCGCCTCTGTTCGGCAAGAGAAGGAGGGAGGCGCGGCGACTGGTCAAACCTGACCTGTGGGCCCAAGGGACCCACTATCAGTGACCCCGAGCCATTCCACGCTGGCATTAGTGGAAGCGTAAAACCCAGAGTACGCCTCCTCTGCCCCGAAAGCGTATTCTCATTCGAAACGTTTTCTTTTTCTATTTTTAATAAAATAATTTTTTTACTAAACTTTGACTAGCTATAACTTTTTAAATATAAGTCCAAATGAATTGATTCTTTTTCTGTTGTTTCTCAAGCTCTGTCTAGTTTATTTTCATATTTATTTAAAAAAATCATTCAACTTTTTTTGTACTATTTTTAAACTATGTGTTAATTTGAATATTTTTAAAAAATAGGATTTTTGGAGAGAGAAGAAAACTTTCAAAAGTTTTGGAATGCACCCTGCCTCTCCACAACTTGAAGGCAAGCATTCTGAACCCTGGCATAATATTCTTGTGTGTTGTTTGATACGATTACAACACCCCTTGTCTCGAAGAATTCGTTATTTCATGTGATTATAGGATCATACTCATGAGTGCATAATGAATGTTCCCTGCTGTTGGAATTTGATAGACTCGTGATAGTAATCACCCTCATATGCCTTTCGTACGTATCAGAAGGGAGCCGGGAAAGTCTCTGTCTTGGGTAGACACGAGCTTGTCCCTAGTTCCTCGTCGAGACGGTTGTGTCCGGTATGGCATGATGAGGTATGATGTGTGATGATTCTGTCCATTGGTTAAAATATACTTGTTATGCTAATCATGCCGGGAATACATAAACCTCCTGAGTCGACCATAGATCGAGTCTTGTTCCGGTAACCCCCCATACTTGTTTCATACTACCACTTGTCCCTGCCGCAGGTAGGGTACAGTTCAGTAAATTGTCAACCCGTTTCTTGGCACACACCGTTCAGAGAGGCCACGGTGGAAGATACCGGCTGCATCCGGTAGGCAGGCCACCTGGTCCGGGGTCATGGGTGTTTCCGGTTGGGACCGAGAGGGGGGCACCCCTTAGTAGAGCGTGATATAAATTTGATCCCATGCTAATCGAGGTTGTAGCCTCCCCACTTAGAGTTTTGCTTGACATGTGTCGTGGGTGATTCCAGGCACCGGTAAGTTAAGCTGGTGTGTGCAAGTCGGGTGTGTTTTCAATTAAAAGACCATAAATGGAATTAGTCCCGATGGACTAAAGGAATCCGTTACTCGTGGGTAAAGAGTACACCCTCTCCAGAGGTTAAATCTATTCGAATAGCCGTGCCCATGGCTAAGTACTACAGTATGGGATGGGTCAAGTGTCGGTCTTAGTGTCGGTCTTCGGAGGAGAAACTGTTAAACCAGAACCTGGATCTTGACTTGTGACTTGTGATGATTATGATTAGTATTATTATGGACTAACCCATTATATTATTTGAATTATTGAGTATCCCTGGGATGGTTCTACCGATATTCATTGTGATTATTTTCTTATAAGCCCTTTATGTGGTGTCGCTCAGACGCCCGACTGTGGCATGCTTTTTATTAATTTACTTTATAAGCCCTTTATGTGGTGTCGCTCAGACGCCCGACTGTGGCATGTTTGTTATTTATTTACATTATAAGCCCTTTATGTGGTGTCGCACAGACGCCCGACTGTGGCATGCTTGTTATTTATTTAATTTATAAGCCCTTTATGTGGTGTCGCTCAGACGCCCGACTGAGGCATGCTCTATGTTATTCTCCCTTTGAGGCGTCGCTTCAGACACCCGATCGGTGCCTTCTATTTCTACTCTCTGATGGCATAATCATATTTATTATGAATAACTTGCTTACGTGCATCATTGATTTTTTTATGACTGACGTTGTGATCATAGAATATTTGTTATGTTATACCCGTGTTCATAATGTTAGCGAGAACATTCAAAGTACTCACTGGCTTGTCCCTGGTTATTGTCTTGGCCAGATTTCTTGCATGGAGAGGAGCGTTGCGATGACAACTCCGAAACCTACGCAATGGTGATAGCAGCCTTCCGAAGATAGAAGTTATCCAGGTCAGCTGTTCATGTGGGAAATGGAGTCCCATAGACGCTGATGAACAAAAAACCGCTTCCGCCATCAACCACTAGAAACCTTGTGTTGAACTCATAGGCCAGAATGGTCTTATACTACATATTTTTGTATTTTGCTTGGAATTTCTGTATCAAGTTGGTGACTCATCAGCTTGATAATCACAGGGCTGGTGAGCAAAAGGACCTTTTTCAGGAAATTAATATCCCGAAAATCCGGTCCTGACAACCTTGGTATCAGAGCCAGGCTGACCATTGGCTAATCCTATCTTAGCCAGGTCGAAAAACCTAGGTTAACCAAACCACCAGACCTTAACCTAACCCCGGCCAAGCTTCTCGTGCAAGATAGCCACACAGTGACCCCGACACTTTTGGCAGTCGGTGCCCAACCTATCAGCCTAGCCTGTCGATCATGCGCCAGTGACCGAAACCTAAATTGTCTCATTCACAAGCGTGCGAAGGAAGACTCCGTCCCCTTTTTCTACTAAAAGGGCACGCTAGCCTCAACACAGCACAGCACAGCCTCTTCCCCAAACCGAGCTATAATGCCTGGCCCTATTGTGCACAATGAGACCACAACAACCAACCTTGGAGGATTTGTGACCGTGCTGGCAAACCTCACCCGCCGTGTCTTTGCACTAGAAGAACCCCCAGATTATGTTGTGTACCAAGGGCCCATGAGCGGTGAGAGCCGTCAATTCTGGGCCATAGTACATGTCTATGGTAGGGGTCTATTGCCAGAACGCCCTTACAGGTTCACTGGAAGGACAACTTCCTTTGATCCACAAGCCATCCAACTAGCTGCCTGAGAGGTTGTAGTTCAACTCCGGCTCTTGTCGCCCAGAGTTAACTGTCGCTCGTTCTACTACTACCCCAGCCATGATGGGTATGGTAGGCCACCCCAGGTTGCCAACGGAGATCACGAGACGGATCCTGCATTGTTGCATCTGGTGCGCTATGTAAGTGCACTAGAGGGACCGTTCGATCAAATCACCCTTGATCTGATCGCAACTCATGGAGAACTGATTCGCCGAGCCCCGGTGAGAAGAGAAGATGAGCCCGATGTCGAAAACCCAGTCGTGTTGTTCGGACAACCGATCGAGTCCCTGAGGTCAGCCCCAACCATCGACCAAAATACTTTGATGTCCCCAAAAGTGCTTCGTCGCCTTTTGGGAACATGCTCCAACTGTGTTGTGGCCAACAACCCCCGCGATGGTCATCATCGCTACCCCGACCCTGCAGCCCCTCAGCCCCCTACATCTAATCTCGACGGTGAAACCCGTGGAGAAGCCTCGACGTCCACAAGGCATGCCCTCCTAGATATAAACAAAGTAGTCTAAGTCACTCGAGTAGTACCGAGTCTTACTATGTCCACGCCCTGTAATTGTGTGATCCTATATCGCCATAATTAAATGATGTTTGCTTGTGCGCCCCTATTTTAAATAGTAGCCATGCGTAAGTATGTTGGTGTATGGTTGCATTTTTAATCCCGGGCGTAGCTTCCAAAAACCAACCCCGACGACACAAAATTTGTGCTATGAGTAAACTTTTTGGTTTCAGCTAATAGGAATAATATTTTTCAAAAACAACTCTTAGCAAATCTCGAGGACGAGATTTTTCTTAAGGGGGGTAGTGTTGTAACACCCCCAAAATTTAACCATGATTTATTGATTAAAATTTTTTCCTTGGTAAATTTAATTTTTATTTTCTGGAATTTTCTTGATTTAAAACCACTCCTTTCTTATGAGTTGTGGAGTTTTCACCCCCAAGTAAACACTTTTCAAGTATTGTTGGACTTATATACCCTCTCTAGAAACATTTCTTTTATCAGTGGAATTATTTATGTGATTATTTTCCCTGAACTCTATTTCTTTAAAAAATGTTTTTCTTGAGCTTTAGAGCCTCTTTTGCACCGCAACCCTTTGATAAATTTATTTAAAAATCCCACCGAAATTTGGGAATGACATGTGATGTCCCTAGATCACTTTTATACAAAATACCCTTTAGTCACTTGGAGATTTTGAGCTTTTCCCCAAGTTTTCAAATCTGGCCCAGTTTGCACTTTTGCACTACAACCTATTTAAATATTTCTTTAAAACTTCCACCAAAATTAGGGGATGTTAGTAGGAGTATATTATTCATCTTTGTGCAAAAACCCATTGATATTCTTTGAAAAAATTGAGCAAGCCATCCTCTTTTGCTCTCTTGTCTAGTTTGGTATTTTCTACTGCAACCCTAATTTATTTTCCTCTAGTGCCCATGATCTTTTTCCTGTTGATAGTCCTCTCTACCAAACCCTTAAGTCCAGGAGAATGGACCCATTGGAGTATTTCTGCTCCATGAAACTATGCCCTTTTCTTTCTGTCTAGAAATGTTCTTCTCAAAAACTTACACTAACAAGTTTTTGTTTTTGACAAACTAACCTTGCCACCCTCTTTTTCATCTAAAGAGACACTGGTCTGGAGTTTCTGGCCACCCCAAGAGAAGCCTAGAGGCACTTGGCATTTCATCGAACAGGTTAGGAGCATGGTCAGTTTTGGCATGCTTATGGACTTGCATTATGAAGTTGTCCTAATGGCCTAACCAGCATGTCTCATGGCTCTAGCTTAGTCTATAACCCCACCCTGCTAAACCTCATGTGGATTGGAGCCCCCTGGCATGCCGTGGCATTTTGCCGAGCACTTTGCGTGCGTGCTCAGGGCGCGGCCAGAGCGCTCGTTTTGCACGTGCGTGCGCCCGAGTTGCCTTATCTCGTTGCCGCCTCCCCGCTTTCGTCCTGATCCGTGCCCGCCCCCAGCCAACGCGCCCGACCCCTCCCTCGTCGCAGAGCCGCCCTGGCCCCCTCCTGGCGCCCTACAGCGCCCCACCGCAAGCCGCCACCGCCGCTCCGACAGCCTCTGCTTTGGACGGCGCCGCCCGAGCCACCCGCGCTCGCCAGCTCGCCCCTGGAGCAGTGCCCGCTCGTCCGCTAGCCCCTGCCGCCATCCCCAGCCTCGACACGTCGTTCTGCAAGCTACAGAACGGCGGTTCGCCGTTCCTATCCACTGCCACCGACGATCATATCCACGGCCGCCGCGGGAACCAACCTCTCCGGGCTATATATTAACCCCCCCCCCGATCACGCCTAAGCTCGCCAGCAACCTTGTGCAAGTGGTAGGAAGCTCCCTTCTTCTCTAACTTGGCAGGAGGCCATCATCTCCCCCATCTCCGGCAGGTTCGGCCGCCGCTATGCTCCAGTAAAATCTGGCCAGGAATGGGGCCCCCTAACCTCTCCAGTGCATCCATCCTCCTCCCCTCGATCTTGCGGAGCCACCTAGCACCTCAGCTTCGACAGTAAGTCACCGTAGCGCGAAGCCCCAACTCTCCCGAAGCCGCCGTCCGCCAAGAAGCTCGCCACCGGTGACTCCCTCGACCCCCTCCAACCCCTCGACCACAGGGAGGACCGCCCTAGACTGGCGGATCCATCCCCGCCCTCGGAGCCCCGCGAGGAGCCGCCAATCACCGGCGACGATCGCCGGACCCCCACCTCTATTCGGCCAGAGGAGGAGGGAGGCGCGGCGACTGGTCAAACATGTCCAGTGGGCCCAAGGGACCAACTGTCATTGACACCGAGCCGGTCCACACTGGCATTAGTGGAAGCGTAAAACCCAGAGTACGCCTCCTCTGCCCCGAAAAGGTATTCTCATTCGAAACGTGTACTTTTTCTGTTTTTAATGAAAACAGATTTTTGACTAAACTTTGACTGGCTATAACTTTTTAAATATAAGTCCAAATGACTTGATTCTTTTTTTGTTGTTTCTCAAATTTTGTCTAGTTTATTTTCACATTTATTTGAAAAAAATTGAGACAAATTTTTTTTACTATTTTTAAACTATGTGTTAATTTGAATATTTTCAAAAAAATAGGATTTTTGGAGAGAGAAGAAAACTTTCAAAAGTTTTGGAATGCACCCTGCCTCTCCACAACTTGAAGGCAAGCATTTTGAACCCTGGCATAATATTTTTGTGTGTTGTTTGATACGATTAAAACACCCCTTGTCTAGAAGAATTCGTTATTTCATGTGATGATAGGATCATACTTATCAGTGCATAATGGATGTCTCTTGCTGTTGGAATTTGATAGACTCGTGATAGTAATCACCCTCGTATGCCTTTCATGCCTGTCGGAAGGGATCCGGGAGAGTCTCTGTCTTGGGTAGACATGAGCTTGTCCCTAGTTCCTCGTCGAGACGGTTGTGTCCGGTATGGCATGATGAGGTGTGATGTGTGGTGATTCTGTCCGTTGGTTGAAATATACTTGTATTGCTAATCATGCAGGAATACTTAAACCTCCTGAGTAGACCATAGATCGAGTCTTGTTCCAGTAACCCCCATGCTTGTTTCGTACTACCACTTGTCCCTGCCGCAGGTAAGTGCAGTTCGATAAATTGTCAACCCATTTCTTGACACACACCGTACAGAGAGGCCACGGTGGAAGATACCGGCTGCATCCGGTAGGCAGGCCACCTGGTCCGGGGGCATGGGTGTTTCCGGTTGGGACCGAGAAGGGGCACCCCTTAGTAGCGTGCGATATAAATTTGATCCCATTTTAATCGAGGTTGTAGCCTCCCCACTTAGAGTTTTGCTTGACAGGTGTCCTGGGTGATTCCAGACACCGGTAAGTTAAGCTGGTGTGTGCAAGTCGGGTGTGTTTTCAATTAAAAGACCGTAAATGGAATTAGTCTCGATGGACTAAAGGAATCCGTTAATCATGGGTAAAGAGTACACCCTCTGCAGAGGTTAAATCTATTGGAATAGCTGTGCCCATGGTTAAGGACTACAGTCTAGGATGGGTCAAGTGTCGGTCTTAGTGTCGGTCTTCGGAGGAGAAACTGTTAAACCAGAACCTGGATCATGACTTGTGACTTGTGATGATTATGATTATTATTAGTATGGACTAACCCATTATATTATTTGAATTATTGAGTATCCCTGGGACGGTTCTACCTCCTGGATATTCACTGTGATTATTTTCTCATAAGCCCTTTATGTGGTGTCGCTCAGACGCCCGACTGTGGCATGTTTGTTATTTATTTACATTATAAGCCCTTTATGTGGTGTCGCACAGACGCCTGACTGTGGCATGCTTGTTATTTATTTAATTTATAAGCCCTTTATGTGGTGTCGCTCAGACGCCCGACTGAGGCCTGATCTATGTTATTGTCCCTTCGAGGCGTCGCTTCAGACACCCGATCGGTGCTTTCTATTTCTACTCTCTGATGGCATAATCATATTTATTATGAATAACTTGCTTATGTGCATCAGGGATTTTATTTTATGACTGACGTTGTGATCATAGAATATTTCAGTGCATGATTATCTTTTATTATGTTATACCCGTGTTCATAATGTTTGCGAGTACATTCAAAGTACTCAGTGGCTTGTCTCTGGCTATTGTCTTGGCCAGATTTCTTGCATGGAGAGGAGCATTGCGATGACAACCCCGGAACCTACGCAATGGTGATAGCAGCCTCGTGAAGATAGGAGTTATCCAGGTCAGCTGTTCCTGTGGGAAATGGAGTCCCATAGACGCTGATGAACCAGAAACCGCTTCCGCCATCAACCACTAGAAACCTTGTGTTGAACTCATAGGCCAGAATGGTCTTGTACTACATATTTTTGTATTTTTCTTGGAATTTATGTATCAAGTTGGTGACTCATCAGCTAACAGTAATCCTGGGGCTGGTGAGCACAAGGGCCATTTTCTGGGAAATTAATATCCTGAAATCCGGTCCTGACAACCATCCCGTCGAGCAAATCTACAACGATATCAAAACCGGGAGAATCACTCGCTCTAAAACTCGTTTGGCTAATTTTTGTGAACATTATTCATTCATCTCTAGCATTGAACCTATGAAGGTTGAAGAAGCTTTGGAAGATCCGGATTGGATAAATGCCATGCATGAAGAGCTACACAACTTTGAGACAAACCAAGTGTGGACATTAGTCGAGAAGCCCGACAACAACCACATCATTGGTACCAAATGGGTGTGTTGCAACAAGCGATATGAAGATGGTCAAGTCGTCCGCAACAAAGCACGTCTAGTCACCCAAGGCTACACTCAAGTCGAAGGTATGGATTATGGTGAGACATATGCTCCTGTTGCTAGACTTTAGTCCATTTGCATCTTACTTGCTTATGCTAATCACCATGATATCACCTTGTACCAAATGGACATTAAAAGTTCTTTTCTAAATGGTGAAATTCAGGAGGAAGTTTATGTTAAACAACCTTCCGGCTTTGTCAATCCTATGAAACCTAATCATGTTTAAAAATTTCACAAAGCTCTTTATGGTCTTAAACGAGCTCCTAGAGCGTGGTATAAATGCTTGACCAAGTTCCTTATTGAAAAGGTCTTTGAAATTGGAAAAATAGATTCTACTCTTTTTACAAAGAGGGTTAATGGAGAACTATTTGTGTGCCAAATTTATGTTGATGATATTATATTTGGTTCTACTAACCCTCATTTTAGTGAGAAGTTTGGAAAACTAATGTCGGAGAAGTTTGAGATGTCTATGATGAGTGAACTCAAATTCTTTCTTGGTTTGCAAGTCAAGCAAACTAAGGAAGGTACATTTGTTTCTCAAACAAAGTATACCAAGGACTTATTCAAGAAGTTCAATATGCAAGAATGCAAAGGTATGAATACACCCATGCCTACTAGTGGACACCCTGACTTGACTAAGGATGGTGAACTGGTTGATCAAAAAGTTTACCGCTCTATGATTGGTTCATTGTTATATCTATGTGCCTCTCGTCCCGATATTATGCTAAGTGTGTGCATGTGTGCTGGATATCAAGCGGCCCCTAAAGATTGTGATCTTAAGGCCGTGAAAAGGATAGTAAGATATTTAATACACACACCAAATTTTGGCATTTGGTATCCTTAGAGGTCTTCTTTCAATCTTGTCGGCTACTCCGATTCGGACTATGCCGGAGACAAGGTTGATAGAAAGTACACTTCGGGTACTTGTCAATTTCTTGGTAGATCTCTTGTGTCTTGGTCCTCCAAGAAAAAAAACTCGGTATCCTTATCCACTGCCGAAGAGGATTACATTGCCGCTGGTTCGTCTTGTGCTCAATTACTTTGGATGACCCAAACTCTTAAAGACTATGGGATATATGTGAAACATGTTCCATTGGTTTGTGACACTGAGAGTGCTATTAAGATTGCTCACAATCCCGTGCAACATTCTCGAACCAAGAACATTGAAGTTTCTCATCATTTCATTCGAGATCATGTTGCTAAAGGGGACATCGATCTTAAGCATGTTCGTATCGATAAGCAATTGGCGGATATATTCACCAAACCGCTTGATGATAAAGTCTTTTGTCGTTTGAGAGGAGAATTGAGCATCATTGATGCTTAAAACTTGGAGTAGGAACTCCATTTGATACATGCAAGGCATGAGCCTTTGACTAATCCTTGATATTTCTTTCATGTTGCTATTTATATATCTTGGATATATTTGCACCCTTGCGTGCTATCTAACCCTTGTAGGTACTTGGATGAATCTAAATCTATGAGATTGCAACCCATTCACATCTTGAGCAATTTCTACATCACGAAGTCTCCACATAATGGTGGTTGAAGACAAGATAGCACGAAATCCTTCAAACATATCATTTGAAAAATTCTATATTAAGTTATGATTATAATTTTGGATACACAAGTGCTCTTCCTTGCAAGACTAACCCATGTAGGTAGATGAACTCAAATTGCAAGTGGTGCTCCCAACTCTTGATGAGCTACATCAACCTTGAGCAACCCACACAAGTTCAACCACATGATCAAGATCAACACCACCACCCAAGGTATGTTATGCCATCTTAGAGAAGCTTTACTCCAAGTCATGGGTCAAAGCAACTCAACAAGATGTGAATATATCAAGATGCTTAAACGAAAAATAGGTAACCCCATTTTGAGCTTAAACGATGAGTATGATCTATGATCAAGTGCCCTCACTTGACTCCTAAGTCAATATACTACAACATAGGTGACTTTGTCGCCGACCAATTCTAGACGAAGTTCCCTTGTGTTTATCCGTGCTCTTGCATTTGTCTCATGCATATTTGTTTTCCCCATTAAAAAAAAACCTCATCTAGATTCCTTTTCTGTTCTGCATTCCCTGCATCCAATTCATTGCAAATCTTTCAGCTAATTCCTTGCAACTCCTTGTGAGATCTTAATTGCCTAGTGAGATGAGGTGACAAATGTTTTGACTATGATGAACACAGTCACACTAATTTATTTCTTTCGGTCCAACCGAATCTTTTCGGTGCAACCGAAGCACACAACTTGGTGCTACCAATTTCACTGCAGAAAAGACAACTTGCTACTTGTTCCTGCATTCTATTTGCTCCAGATCCACTAAATGATTCTTGTCCTCTACCAGCATCACATTCGACTTGCTGCTTTGTATTGTGACTCAAGGACCAAACCCATTTGTAAGAAAATCCAAAAGAGCCCTACTTGGAAATTGATGTCAAAGGGGGAGAGAGAGATCACATCAAAGCTTAATCATTTCTATAGGGGTAGAGAATACTCAGGGGGAGAGTGTAAGAAACCCCAGATGCTTGGTGTTCAAGAGGACAGAAGTCACATGTCTTTAAGAGGGGGAAATACATGTTCATATTTGATTGTTTGCTTTAGCTCTATTTCTTTTCATTTCTCTGATTTTATGTTCCCTATCTTATCCTAGTATCCCATGCAAGATTCAGGGGGAGCAAGACATCTAACGGAAGGAAATCCTTGAATTCATTGCATATCTTTACCATTGGGGACATGTAGACATCCAATAGAGTACTCAGTACTCACTCTCTAAATGTCATTCCAGTCTTGGTACTCTTGCGGTTTCTTTTGTTTTCTCTGGCTAGTAGATGTATCTCTATTATCTAACCTTGTTTACTCTGGTTTATTCCTTGCTAAGCCAACTCAAGACCACGAGGTAAGTATATGCATCATAGTTATGTGCATGAGGATTTCTTGCTGACGTACATACTGTTTGCAAGAAGGACTCATGAGCATGAAGGTACATTTCCTATACTCTCATCATTTGCTCTGATGCATATAGCCAAGATACATGTAACACATTGCTTACTCTGTCATGCTTATGCATTCACATGCTCCTATGTTCCATATTTACACGATTGCACACATGTAGGGGGAGCCTATGCATGTTACATGTCTTTCCAAAGCTTTACTTGTTATTCTCTATATCCTTATCTAAAACTTTGATGTATCTTGTCATCAATTACAAAAAAGGGGGAGATTTAAAGCACAAGTGCTCCATGGGTGATTTTGGTAATTAATGTCAACATATCTCTTGTTGGACTAATGCTTCTACCTAGTATGTTTCAGATAAGTTCAACAATGGAGTGGCATGGACTAGAGGATTTGGAACCCCTTCAAAATGCTGAGGATAAAGGATTGGCTCAAGCTCAAAGCTCAGGACTCTACATTTTCATTTTAGTGATCCAAGATCACATTGAGTCCATAGGAAAAGCCAATACTATCAAGAGGGGGTGAGGTGTTGCTTAATGATTTTCTTGCTCAAAGTGCTTAGTGTGTAAACCGGCCGGAAGTATAACCCGGCCGGACTTGGCGGTTTACTTGAGATCCGGCTGACACTTGGCGATTCACTGGCGACCCGGCCTAACATGGCGGTTTACAAGCAACCCACCTAGTCATTATGACTCACTGGTGATCCGGCGTGCGGGACAGACGGATGACAAGGCCCAAGGCCCAGAAGGCCAGTTCATGTTTAATGGTGGGCCGGTTTATGAGGAAAGCATAAGGACTATTCTCCTAGAAAGGAAGCAAGACTAGGACTCCACTTGTAATAGAGTAATCCTAATCCAACTAGGACTAGTCATGTAAACCGCCCCTTCAACATATATAAGGAGGGGCAAGGCTCCCCAAAGAGGGACACGCTACATGCAAGAAGAAACAATCTTAGGGCTAGAAACAAAGAGGAGAGCCGGTTTACGGCGACTCCCTCGTGATGATAATGAGACCTAGCCTCAAACAGCATGTAGGGTTGTTACCGGATGATGTTTCCCGGGGCCCGAAGCTGTCTAAATCCTTATCTTGTGTGTCGCGTCTCTCGTCCCGATCAACCCCTCTCAAGCTACTACATAGATGCGTTGGCCTTGCGAGTAAGTCCTGACACTAAGGACATATGCCGTGTTAAATCAACGACAGTTGGCGCCCACCGTGGGGCCAAGCGCACGGTGGTGTTGAGTTCTTGGAGGGATCCTTCCTAGGGTTCGAGAAGTTCGCAATTTTCCAGAAGAAGAAAAGTTATACGCGTGGTTGATTTGCCGAGACTGACTTGGGTATCGTCCGTGTGCGGATCAGCATGACACGACTCATAGGACTACAAGCGATCTTGAGGCGAACTCGCAAACATCGTCTGAGTTGATTCCTTGCTGGAGTGTGCAGATATAAAGTGCTACTGGCTGAAATAGTAAAAAAAGAAAATCCCGTGATGCGATCTGCAGTCTCGATGTCCACATCATGGTATTAAAGTAAGTCAGAAGTGCTACTAGGAAAAGACAAAGCTACTACTACTTTTCTCAAGCCTGGGAAGTACCTCCCTCACGTGGGGATAATGGATTCTATCATGCGAGATGCAAGTTCCAGTACTCCGGTCATCAAGGGAAAGTTACTATTGAAAAAAAAGGAAAAAAAGGAGGGTCACGACCTGGAGGTTGAGGCGGACGTGGATTCGGAAGAAACGAGGGGCCCGAAGCTGTCTAAATCCTTGTCTTGTGTGTCGCGTCTCTCAGCCCGATCAACCCCTCTCAAGCTACTACATAGATGTGTTGGCCTCGCGACTAAGTCCTGACACTAAGGAAATCTGCCGTGTTAAATCCACGACAGTTGGCGCCCACCGTGGAAACAGATTTGGCCGCAGACTCAGGCCTTTGCTCCTCAGGCCCTCGCGTCGCCTGAGCCGTCGTGGCCGGCCGGCTGCTGCTGTTTCCACGTTGGTCAGAACAAGTCACCTTAAACCGCTGATGTTCAAAGTTGCTGTGAATGGCTACGTCCACTACATGATATAACCAGGTGTTATCTTTCTTATTTATTTACTACATATTAAATTTATCCTGAGAGCAATCATGTTTTCTTGCAATATATTTTAGGCAGGACAAATATACATTATAAAGGTGTCGTAAAGGGGCGTGCGCCGAAATTTTTTTTGCACTAAGCGCTTGTCTGTACCGTGTTACTAGATGGATACATACGTAAGTCGCCGCCCCGCCATATCAACACGACGCGACTGACTCGCCGGTCTGCGTGGTCTACCGCGTCTGCATTGACTCGCCCATCCGCCTTAACGGTCGGTTCACGCGTCCGCACTGGTTTATAACGCGGAGGACAACTGGCTCGTCTGTGCCGGCTTACAAGGCTGCGACCGACTCATCACACCGAAGCTGCTCCTGATGCTATGGTGGTTTTACTGTCCGCCCAAACATCAGGTGGTATTCATCTAAATTTATGTATTAGACACTCATTGTTTCTTGTCAAAGAACAATTACTCTGTCCTGTAATATTTTTACACAGGACAATTTTTATGCCGATCACGAACACGCATATCACGGTCCGGTTTACCTCAACGCGCCGGCTGACTCGCCCGTCCGCACCACCTTACAACGCCACGGACGACTCGCCCGTCCGCCCTGGCCATCGGTTCATGCATCCGCGCCGGTTTACCGCACGGAGGACAACTTGCTCGTCCACACCGGTTTACAAACACCGCGGCCGGTTCATCCGTCTTCTCATATGGCCGACTTGTCCATGATTGATTTCAGCTTCACTGCGGTGATCATCAACTCCGCGGTGGATATTTTCTGGCTAACATATCAGGTTTATATCGCGATCCAGTCCGCATCAACTCGTCAGGACCGTGCGAATTACCCAATAACGCGTGCACAGGCCGCCCTGCAGTCCGCTCTACATCAACATACGACCGATTTACCCCGTCTGCACCGACTTACAATACCGCGGCCGACTCATCTGTCCGAGCTGCCTCTGATGTTGCGGTCGTCCTTGTCATCCGTCTCTCGCGGCCTGGTCTACATCAACATACCGGGCTGCACCTGTCTGCATGAGCTGTTTATTGGATATGAGCAAGTCACATCTTGGGTAGCCCGATTTTCTTTCAAATTGGAGGAAAAATTATCATCGACCGTAAATGCGCCTTTGGATGGTTCAATGGGCGAGCACACAAGTCGCCGCCACTACAGTTTGGTTAAACTTCAAGGAGCCGGTGGGAAGGAACCATTGGCGAGTTCTGACCACGGCTCATACGAGATCATTTATAACCCGCCGATCACCTCAATCTTACGTGGACTCACATCGTGCTATCAACACCAATGATATACAAGTTATGTCGGTTTATATCACGGTCAAATATGGAGAGTTTCAAGCCAACTCCTCGAATCTCCTTGAGACTTGGGGCTACGATGACATGACTCAACAAATCTTGCCAGTTTCAAAGCAAATTTAAAGAA
The DNA here is from genome assembly GCA_021605145.1 of Aegilops bicornis. Taxonomy (NCBI): domain Eukaryota; kingdom Viridiplantae; phylum Streptophyta; class Magnoliopsida; order Poales; family Poaceae; genus Aegilops; species Aegilops bicornis. The sequence goes on along the minus strand of CM038672.1, from coordinate 551,579,565 downwards.
CCCCGAGCGTTGGAGGAAAGATAACCTGGTCCTGGAGGCTCTTGTTATTTGAAGGCATCGGAAAATTTCCGTCTTAGAAAGTATATGACAGTTAGAAAATCCCGACTCAATGAAGACGTTCCGGATCATCATACAGGATTGTGGTTTAAAATCCGGCTCAAGGGAAGTCAGTCTCACTGAAGCTCTCAAATATCCGGTTCACAACCCGGTTCAAGGGAAATCTATCTCCCACAAAGCTCTAAAGGCTCTCAAATCCGGTTTAAGAATTTTCTGTTCAAAAAGGAATTAACTTCTCGCAAGTTCGAGTTGAAAGGCTGTCAGAAAATTTCTGGCTGAAAATGAAGATTCCGGTTTACAATCCGGTTTAAGGGAAAGATGTCTCCCACAAAGCTTTGAAGCTCTCAGTATCTGGTTCAAAATCCCGGCTCAAGAAGAATTTATCTCTTGCAAAAATTAAAGGTTGCCGAAGAGGACCTACTGCCATCATGCGCGGATCAAACATGGATATCCTGCCTTATTGGCTTATCATATTATCGATCACTTGGGGGCTATGGTCATATCCGAACCATAGTTACACCTCTTGATCGGCGTAATGCCACACCATCACTTGGGGGCTAGGGTCGCATCCGAACCATAGCAACACCTTTTGATAGGCGTAAAGCCACAGCATCACTTGGGACATGTGGTCACGTCTGAACCATAGTCACACCTCTTGATCGGCCCAGTGCCACACCATCACTTGGGGGCTTGGTCGAACCCGAACCATAGCTACACCTCTTGATCGGCGTAATGCCAAAGCATCATTTGGGGACCTGGCTGACTCGAACCATAGCTACGCCTTTTGGGGGCTTGGTCGTGTCAGACCATGGTAATGCCTCTTGATCGGCTCAAATCCTCATTTTCAATGGTTTTATCTTTGCCTTTGCTTGAATTCTGTTTTTCTTTTTTGTTAAACATTTCTTTTGTTGCGTTTTCAATCCGGCGTTAACAATCCGGTTCAAATGTCAGTTATAGTTGTCAGTACACGATCAAGTTATAATCCGGAGACTATCAGCCCGGTCTGGTTTGACTATGAGTCGCCAGTATTATATATGGTTAAACCGGTGTTTATCACAACCCGGTACGGTTTTATCATAAATCGGCGAAGTATGAAATCAGTTATCATTACTCAAGATTGGGGTTATCACTCTTACTACAAAAAGTTGGTAAACCAACGAGGTGATTCAATGTCATAGGTATGATATATTTCATATTTGATTAGTCTTAAGTGCAACCTTGGTTGTAAACCCAGGTTAAATGTTGGGCATTATGACCCGTCCAGCGGTAAACCGCCAGGACACTTTAAACTTATTGTATGCAGAAACAGGTTGAATAAAGCATGATTATAAATCACCGGCGTTTATTAAACCGGCCTGGATTTCGACTATATGTCGCCAGTATGATGATAAATTATCCGGTGTTTATTAAACCGGCCTGGCTTTAAGACGATAAGTCGCCAGTATATGATGAGAAATTATCCGGTGTTTATTAAACCGGCCTGGCTTAGGACTATAAGTCGCCAGTATATATTTGGATTGCGCCATTGGAATCATGCGCTTATAAATCATTGGGTTATATTATTCAAATAGCCAAACTTGGCTGAATTTTCAATTATGATACTGAATGAATAAGGTTTCATACCGGATTATATTATCTTGAATAGCCAACATGGCTGGATTTTGTTATGGTTATTAATAACCGGTATTATTGAGGTTTTCAAAGTTGCTTTAGCGTAATGGCTATTATTTTATCAAAGGATATGATTTATTCTACAATGGAAGGAATAGCCCCGAGTCGCTGCAGGCTTACGACCCGGCACTTGGGGGCTACATTATTCAAATTAAGATTACATGCAAGTCTCATGTCGCTGCAAGCATGCACCATGACACTTGGGGGCTAATGCAAATTCATTTTTATTGGCCTTATTGGAGACCCAACTCATCATATCATAATGAGCCGGCCCTTGGGGGCTACACATCGCTGCTCAAGTCTACATGATCATATTTATAAAGTCCCTACTCATTATTGCATAATGACCCGACCCTTGGGGGCTACATTGGTTGAAGTTTTGTGGGCATCAGTAAATTACAAGTCCCAGGTTGCTGCAAGCATGACAACCCGACACTTGGGGGATACATAATATGGAGTATTCAGTTTTTACTAGTGAATGGGATGAACAACACTTTGTTCTGCTCAAGACTTGGGGGCTACAAGTATTATATTATTATTAGAGAAATATTTTCAAATTCTCTGTTTTGAGCAAACCAGATTGACCCGGTGTCACCAATTATTATGACCCTGTGTCTGCAACCCGGCATCATCAATAATCATGAACCGGCGTTGGCAACAATCATGAACCGGCGTTAGCAACAATCATGACCCAGAATTATCAGTTTTTATAACCCGGTAATTTTGGTAATATTAAACCGGCAAGTTTTACATCTTCAAACCGGCTGGATAACATGACTTTCCCAAACTTTCATTTTGCATTTTATTATCTCCATGAACTCAAATACTTTTCATAACAAAACCATGGAGAGAAGATAACATGACTTCTTCCATTTAAATGAAAAGGGTATTTGAAAATATTTGAATTTCATTGGGAAATATTTCAAACTCAGAAACTTCATGCAACTCACTGATTTTCATGAGAGAAGATAAAATGACTTCTTGAAAACATATGAAATATGAGTTGGATGTTTTAAGAGAATTAAATTCAAAGTCCTTTTGAAATTATATTCAATTTGGAGTTATTTGGGTTTTATTTAAATTATTTTTCTCCAAAAATAAAATATATGGAAAATAGGGTGAAATGATTCCCTACATCAGAAAATTGGAGAGAAATAAATTTGAAATTATTTTGGTATTTTTAAATGATTTTTACTGGATTTTATTAGAGTTGTAGCACTGTTTGATTTATTTAAATTTGTGTAGATTTTATTTGATGGTATAAAAATGTTCCCGTTGTAGAAAATCTTTTTCTGATAATTTTGATATATATTACGCTATATAAAAGTATTATTAATTTTGTCTTTATAATTTTTCTCTGTAAAAAAAATTCCGCGACCGACTCCGGCTAGAGTCCGCTTCCAACCCGCCTCGCCGCCTTGGACCCTTGTGGGAACCCCGACTCGTAAGTCGTGATCACCGAATGCACGTGTACAGTGATCCCAGAGATCAATGCTCACTGAACACATAGAAGCTGAATAACAAGAGTGTTACATCCATACATACCGTCTTACACAAATTATGACCATTATGGTCAGGTCTTACATTGATAAAGCCTTAAGGGCTGAACGTCAAATAAAACACAAGCAGCGGAAATCTTCGTCGATAAGTAGAACCCATGCCATCTGCCTTAACTCTACAGGCATTCTGACTTGGAAACGTCCTAGTTCGCATGTTCGTCTCCATAGAACTATTCTTCGAACTCCGGTTCTTCCATGCCTGGTCAATTGAATAACCAGTGGCAAGCCAATGAGTACTTTGAATGTACTCACAAGCAACCCATGTTTTGGTTCCAGATATAACAATGCATGATATAGGTAAATTTTGCAGAAAGCTAGTTTTGAGTGCAATGATATGTTCAACAACTTGCAAGACATGCATCAGGCGAATTCAAGTAACCATGAGGACGGAGTTACTGAGATATCAACATAAATAGAGTGGGCACCAACCCAACTCAATCATGTCAAGTCCTTGGATTTGACCCATGTAGAACTTCCCACTTATCCAAACACACACACTGGTTTGTAAACCTGTGGACGTAGCCCAAGAGCGGTTACCCAACTGTCCTTGACCGTGGATATGGCTATTCGAATAGTTTTACACTCTGCAGAGGTTGCACAGTTTACCCACCAGATCCGGGGAACTTCCGTGTCATCCACGACCCGCGGTACCTCAAGTACCCGGGGTAAGCACCCGATCACTATCTTTCCCTAGACGACACTAACATGGAGTCCACTCGATTGGCAGTAACCCCGTTGACCACATTCCACATAACATTTTCGTGGAGCCTTGCTCCCATATTTATCACATACCACTGGCATGTGGTACCAACGGTGTGTCCGGTGCCCTGTGAAAACAGTCATGGCCGCCCTACAGCACGACCCGTCCAGGAAGCGCACCAACAACTCCCCGTCTCTAATGTCACGGGCTCCAAGCTAGTATCGGTCTAGGTAATCAATAATGCCCTCTCCCATATAAGGGTAGAGTGGTTGCGCATGTAAGGTTGGAATAACGGTGTAACTTAAACCAATCCGTTTTGAAGACAACACACCCTTGCCTCGGTACACCACTTCGTCATCAAGTGGCTACCCAACTCATCATCTCCCCGGGCATAAGTGGCACCCGATGGGGGTTTTGAAAAGTCTTCGAAATGTTTTGTCTCCATCACCATGCATACACCGTCCCGCCATGTAGCATCTACTTTATCATCCTATCTACTCCCACCGGCATAACCCTCATAGGAAGGTAGGGTCATGCACAATGCAAGCATCAACGAGGAAGTAACAGAGGCAACCAACCAACGTGGTTTACCATCTCATCATGATTCCGATGCAACAATAACAAGTGCTATAAGACATGCATAAAAAAAGGTTTCGTGGGCATGGTCAAAGGGCTGCTTGCCTTGGTTGGCTTGGTCTTCAAAGTCTTCAGGCCCTTCCTCTCCTTCTTCTCCAACTACTTCATCAAACACGGGATCTAATCGTCGCAAGAAAACAACGGATAAAGAGACAATAATAAAAACAGAAAAGTCAAAGTGCTCAAAAAAATGTCAACTTATTTTTGTAAAATACTAGGAGGAAAACTAGGAAGGGGAAATTCTTGGTTTTGGATTTGGAGCTAGGGAAACAGAGCTGTGGATTTTCAAACAGAGGTTCTATTGTTCAAATTTGAATTTAAATTTGAACAGCGCAGGAAAGTGTAATGGATGTGCAAGAAAGTTACATCAATAAATAGGTGGGATTATTCTAAGATTTTAGGAGTTGGAATTATTTCATTTGGACAAGTATTTTGTCCTGTGGAATTTTTGTAAAACAGGCAGAAAAAGAAAAAGAAAAGCGGCCTTTGTGCCCTTTGGGCGAGGAGGCCACGGGGCACCAGGCCCAGAGGGAAGTCAGCCCGCGCGAGGCCGCCACGTCGAAGGCGTAAAGGCGAAGTACGCCTTCAGCCGACGACGAACTGGCGCGCGCGTGCGTTTTTAAACCTGACGGGTGGATCCCACCCGTCAGGGCGTGGTGACGGCGGGGCCTGACGTCGTCGTCTACCTCCGTCCAGAGGCAACGACGAGCTCGCCGGCAGCGATATAGGGCATGGGAGGGTGCGTGAGTGGTACCGTTGGACTCGGGAGGATGTCGTCGTTCGGGTCGTGGTGGAGATGGTCGCCGGAGCAGCCTGGTTCGCCGGCGACGAGGTCACGCGGCGGAGGTGCTTCGGGCGTTGATGGTTCCGGCCGTTCCCGGCTGCAAAAAGAGTGGGAAAGAGAGGGGAAAGGGTCAGTGACGCGTTGCGGTTCCAGATCCAGAGAGAACAAGGGCGGAGGAGGCCTGTACCGCGCGAACGCCGACGAGCCGAGGCGGCGGGGCTCGAGCTCGATCTGGAGCTCGGGCGGCTCTGGAGGCAACTGGGTGGTGCGGGAGGTGGATTAGGAGCGTGGGGGAGCGACAGGAGGTGAGAGAGAGGCTCTGGGTCGCCTTTTATAGGCTGGCCGAGGTCCATCGTGGGCGCGGCCTATGGGTTCCCACGGGATCGGCTCGGGTGGCCGTTGGAGAGGAAGTGGAGGGCTCGGGGGTGTTCGTGGGAGTGGTGTAGGGCGCCAGGGAGAGAGAGGAGGAGCGGGGCGAGCTGCACGCGCTCTAGGAGTGGCGAGAGCATTGGCCGAGCGGGGCGGCGCTCTCGCGCGAGCTGCAGGAGAGAGAGGAGGGTGCGGGAGCAAGTGGGCGGCCTGCTGGCGTGGAGCGGACGTTGAGGGGCATCGACTGGCGCGAGGGTAGGATCGAGGGGGCCGGGAGACGCGGCGTCAACGGTCGGGTGCCCTGCCAGGCGCTCCAGAGCGCGACTTTGGCCGGCATCCGCGGCTTCCCCGCGACCACGCGCGTCCACTTGCGTCTGGAGGCTGCAGGGGCATGGGCAAAATTTGGAGAGGGCCTTGGATGCTCTGGAAAGGCGAGGGAGAGAAGGAGGCTGAGAGAGAGAGAAATCTGCTGTCCAGAGAAGAAAAATGGGGTTCCCCATCCCTTCATCATTGCTTCCTCGGGCAGGGAAGCATCCTGGTGATAGAGGGGAACTAGGAGGGGTTGTGGTAAAAAGCAGGGCTCAAGGAGATTAGTGGAAGAGGCTGGAATTTGCATTTTAAAATTCTGCCAGAAGGTGTTTGATGATGGTTTGGGCAAGTAGATGACTTTCACATGCCATGAGACTCCACAGGGTGAAATGTCACATATAATTAGGGCCTTCCACCAATTTCGAGCTTATTTGGGCAAAGTTGCCAATGCAACTTTTGTAAACCCTAGAAACTGGCAGGAATGGACTTGTGCAGATCTAGTTGAGTAAATCACTTCTCCTTGATGCACTACTTGGTGTGGTGCCCTCATTTGGTCATGTGATCATGCTCTCAAAAGTTGGGATTAAAGAGATAAAGTTGGTAGTACAAAGTAGTTCAAATTTGATTCTGGCCAGATGGGGTTTTGGGGGAATTTCATGGGGTTATATTATTCTCATTGACATGATGTTTGCCAAGATCATCAAAACATGTCATATGTGACATGCTAGAATTTTCTTGGAATTTTTGGAGAATATTCCCTTTGCAAATATTTCAAAAGCTTGAAATATCTGAGAAAAGGGTTTTTGAGGATTTGACCAATATTACGAACATGACCATGTGTTGAAACTCTTACATATGGGAAATATATGCCCACTGAGTTTCCCTGATTTTTGTCAAATATTTTTAAAACAATAAAGCAATTTTTCCCTATTAAAAACCATTTCTGGCCTTAAGAAAAAGCCTTTAAATAAAATAGGAAAATAACTTTTAAAATTATAATTTTGTGGTTTATGGAAGTCCTATATCTAATAGGTTTCAAATATACTCTTTGAATTATTTTTCATACCCCAAATCAAGTACTTGTAGTGCAAACCTCAATTCAGGGGGTTTTGGAAAACTAAATTTTTTTTTTGAAAATACTATTTGGCCAAATTATTTTTTCTAAGAAGATACTATATTGCACTATACACATGGCATGATCATTGGGCAGAAGTTTGGGGCAAGGAGGTGAAGTATATAAGGTGGAGTTGTGTTGACTTTAAAGAACACTTAGAAACACAGAGAGAAAAACCAACTCCAAATAAAAGCCAAATAATGCAAAAGTTTTTGTTGGTCCAAATTTTCATGCTTTATTAATGTAAATGAAATGTTACAAAATGCAAGGAGTGACAGACCTACCCCCCTTACAAGAATCTCGTCCCTGAGATTCCTAAACTAGGCCTTAAAGAGATACGGAAACTCGGATCTAAGGTAGTCTTCACGTTCCCAAGTTGCTTCGCTTGATGTGGTTGCTCCACTTTGGACCTTGAAGTACTTGATTGTGCTTGACTTCGAGTGTGTCGCTCAGCCTCATCCAAAATGCGGATGGGCCTCTCACGGTAAGTCAAATCAATTTGAAGGTCAATGGCTTGGTGGTCGACGTCCTTGTAAAGATCAGGCTTATGCGGAACTTGGAGACATTTCGAGTTGTGACACGTGGAATACGTTGTGCACATCGGATAGTTCAGGTGGCAGTTCAATCGATAAGCCACTTCCCTCGTCGGTCAGTGATCTTGAAGGGGCCGATGTATCTTGGGGCGAGCTTTCCTTTGACGTGGAAGCGCTGGGTTCCCTTGAGATTTGTGACCCGGAGATAGACATGATCTCCAACTCGGAAGGTCATGTCTCGACGACGTTAGTCAGCGTAGCTCTTTAGTCTTGACTTGGCAGTCTTCAACCGTTCTCTGACAAGTTGGACTTGTTCTTCTGCTTCACGGAGGATATCGGGTCCAAAGACTAGTCCTTCTCCAGTCTCGGACCAATTGAGGGGAGTGCGGCACTTTCGTCCATATAGCACCTCAAACGGTGCCATCTGAAGGCTGGACTGGTAGCTGTTGTTGTAGGAGAACTCGGCAAAAGGGAGGCAATCTTTCCACTTAGCTCCATATGCTAGGACACAGGCTCGGAGCATGTCTTCGAGTATCTGATTCACTCGTTCTGTCTGACCTCCGGTCTGTGGATGGAAAGCAGTGCTGAAGGACAGCTTGGTCCCCATGGCCTCCTGGAACTTCTTCCAGAACCTTGAGGTAAATTGGGTTCCCCTATCTGACACAATTTCCTTGGGAACGCCATGAAGGCTTACGATTCGGTTGATGTAGAGGCTGGCTAACTGGTTCCCCTTGTAGGTCGTCTTGACAGGAATCAAGTGGGCCACCTTGGACAAATGGTCAACAATGACCCATATGGAGTCATGTCCCTTGCTTGACCTGGGTAAACCGGTGATGAAGTCCATCCCGACTTTGTCCCACTTCCATTCAGGCACCTTGAGAGGTTGCAACAATCCAGCGGGTCGCTGATGTTCAGCTTTGACTCTCTGGCATACGTCACACTTTGCAACATAGGTGGCAATCTCCCTTTTCATCACGTGCCACGAATCTTTCCTTCAGGTCTTGATACATCTTGGTTCCTCCGGGATGGATGGAATCTGAGGTGTCATGAGCTTCTTGCAAGATCAAATTCTTGAGCTCAATCTGGTTGGATGCATAAATGCGATTCCCAAACCACACAATTCCTTGCTCATCTTCTGAGAATCCTGGGGCTTTGCCTGCCTCGATCTTCCTCTTGATGCCTTCAATAGTTTCGTGTCCCTTCTGGGCTGCCTTAACATCCTCCATCAGGTTAGGCTTGACTTCAAGGTTGGCTAAGAATCCTGGTGCAACCAGTTCCACCCCGAAGCTTTCAAGTTCCGCATACAAGGCGGGTAGCCTTCCCTTAAGCATAGCATTCAAGGAACAAGCCTTTCTGCTTAAGGCATCTGCTACCACATTAGCCTTTCCAGGGTGGTATCGGACATCGAGGTCATAATCCTTGATCAATTCTAGCCACCTTCTCTGCCTCATGTTCAATTCCTTCTGAGTGAAAATATACTTCAGACTTTTGTGATCTGTGTATATCTCACACCGCTTCCCTAGAAGGTAATGTCGCCAGTCTTTAAGGCGTGAACTACAGCTGCCAACTCAAGATCATGAGTAGCATAGTTCTCTTCACGAGGGCCTTGGTATGCAGACAGATATGCTACGACTCGACCTTCTTGCATCAGAACACCTCCCAGTCCGGTTCTCGACGCATCACAATATATCACAAATTCCTTGTGTATATCTGGTGTGGCCAGAACTGGGGCGGTGGTCAACCTCTTCTTCAGCTCCTGGAAGCTCTCTTCGCACTTGGCGTCCATTCAAACTTCTTGTCCTTCTTCAAGAGCTGGGTCATAGGTCGGGCAATGCTTGAGAATCCTTCAACGAACTTGCGGTAATATCCATGAGTCCGAGGAAGCTTCTGACTTCCTTCACATTGCTCGGAGTTTGCCATTCAGTCACGGCTTGAATCTTGGTGGGGTCCACTAACAACCCTTCGGCATTCAATACATGACCCAAGAATCCAACTTCACGCAGCCAAAACTCGCACTTGCTGAACTTGGCATACAGTTGGTGCTCTCGGAGCTTGTCTAGGACCATCCTCAAGTGTTGCTCGTGCTCTTCTTCCGTTTTTGAGAAGACAAGAATGTCATCAATGAAGACAACGACAAACTTGTCCAAATATTCCATGAAGACCTTATTCATGAGGTACATGAAGTAAGCTGGGGCATTGGTCAACCCAAAGGACATGACCGTGCACTCATCTGAGCCATATCTGGTTACAAATGCCGTCTTCGGAATATCTTGGGGTCTTATTTTTAGCTGGTAGTACCCAGATCTGAGGTCGATCTTGGAGAACACCTTGGCCCCGTTGAGTTGATCAAACAGATCCTCAATCTTGGGAAGTGGATACTTGTTCTTGATTGTAACTTCGTTAAGGGAGCAGTAGTCAATGCACAAGCGGATGGTACCGTCCTTCTTTGCGACAAACAGAACAGGAGATCCCAAAGGGGAGGCACTAGGGCGGATAAATCCCTTCCTCAGCTGCTCTTCCAGTTGCTTCTTCAATTCTGCTAACTCTTCCGATCCCATTCTATAAGGCTTCTTATAGATGGGTCCTGCTCCGGGCACGAGCTCGATTATGAACTCAATGTCTCGGTCAGGAGGCATCTCCGGTTGCTCATCAGGAAAAACATCGGGGTATTCGCAGACTACCGGCACTTGCTCCAATCCAACTTCGGTCAGGCAGTTGACTTGGTTGGCTTGAGCGGAGGAGGGGCTGGGGGCAAATTTGACTTCGACTCCTTGGTCATTTGTCACAGTGATCGTTCGGTTGGCACAATCTAGCAAGACTTGGTGCTTGCTGAGCCAATCCATTCCCAAGATCACGTCCAAGCCTTGGGACCTAAGGATGATAAGGTCTGCTAGGAAGTCTACCCCATTGGTTACAATCCCGACTCCTTTACATCCTATCTTGGCTCTCATCTCTGCTCCGGGGGTTTGTACCACCATAGGGTTATTCAGGGGTGTAGGGGTCATGCCACTTTTTGATGCAAACCTTTGGGTGAAAAATGAATGCGTGGCTCTAGAATCAAACAAGACAGTTGCAGGTGCTAAATTGACAAGTTACGTACCCAGCACGACGTTCGGGTCTTCCTGGGCTTCTTCTGCAGTGACATGATTCACACGACCCTTGCCATTGTTGGGCAGGTTGCGGGGAGCTTGGGTCCTTGGTGGCATTCCACGGCCTTGTCCTGGGTTCTGCGCATTGGGGCGCGGTGCGTCGGGCTTCTTGTTGGGGCAATTCTTGGAGTAGTGCCCTGGCTGACCACGTCCAAAGCAAGTGACTTGGTTGGGGTTGATGCTCTTGCCGGCATTGTTATTGGGGTTGTTGTAAGCTGGCCTGGGGTTGGCATACTGCTGAGGTGGATAGTTGGTGCGGGGTGCAGGAGCTCTTGGCTGCTGATAGGTTGGCTTGATCGGGGCTGGCTGCCATTGGCGAGGCTTCTGGTTGCTGGAGCTACCCTTGCTGATCATCTTGCGCTTACGGGTATCATCCAAAGCACGTCGCTTGTCTTCAAGCATGAGTGCCTTGTTCACCAGATCGGGAAAGGTTGGGCAGTCACACACAACAAGCGAGTACTGTAGAGTGTGGTTGAGGCCTTCCATGAAGCGCTCCCTTTTGGCAGCATCAGTGCTGACATCCTCAGGAGCATACCTTGACAGAACACTGAACTTCTGCATGTACTTGACAGTGCTGCCTCCTTGCTTCAGGGCTCGGAATTCACGCTTCTTGATGGCCATGATTCCGGAAGGAATGTGGGCCTTGCGGAATTCTGCCTTGAAGTCATTCCAAGTGATGTCTTGCCCAGCGTGCATGACCTTGAATCCATCCCACCAAGCTCTGGCGGTACCCGAGGGCGATGGGCAGCATATGCTACCCTCTCACGGTCTTCAGTGCAGCCGACTAGTTCCAACAGGTCCGCAATGGTGCGGACCCAGTCGTCTGCATCCAGGGGTTCAACAGTCTCGATGAAGGTGGGTGGTGCATGCTTCTTGAACTCTGCCAACGTGGAACGTCCATTGCCGTTCCCCGCCGGTTGGCGGTTGACAGCCTGAGCAATCATCTGGAGGGCTGCTGTATTGGCTTGGCGTTCCTCTCGGAAGGCTTGGAGGAGCTGAGCCATGTCCATGTTTGGAGGTGGTGGCGGTGGTGGAGCTTGTCCTTGGGCTTGGTCATGAGTGGCTCCTGCTCCGGCTTCTTCCTGCTGGGTAGAGGTACCAGTACGTGTTACAACAGGCATCATGTTGGAGCGGTCAAGGGCTCATGAGGGAAAGCAATATAGATGGGGTGCCCAGTAAGGGGGTGGGCGTGACACAATTTTAAGTTAAACAAGGGCCAGAAGGGCCAAACTCATGCATTAAAACCAAATGGGGGATGTAGTCGTTTACAAGTTCCCGAAGGGAAAGTACGACTTCATCAAAGCAAGTTGAAAGCAAGAACAACACAACATGGTTTCATTTGAACCATTACACGGACTCGACTTCGCATAAGGAGGTACACGACCTATCCTACCTTAAGGGTTACAGACCGGCCTACCCTAGTCCTGAACGGTGTCTAAGTGGTGGAATGCTCGGTCGCGTATTCTGGCTCCTCTGGGTCTTCCTCCTCACCTTCATCTGTCTAGTATCTTCGTCACATGAGGGGTGGGGGAGTGGAGGAGCTAAACACGGCGCTCCTTCGCCGGTGGCGCCGTGAAGAGGTTGCGATACTCCCTCGCCGTCATACGGCGCGACTGAGGTGATCCCCTGGCATGCGTGTCCTGTGGGGGTCGCCCGCCTTGATAGGCTACAACGGGCTGCCCAGGGGGTGCACCATCCTTCTTGATCCTGTCCGCCTTTGTCTGAGCTAGACGGAGGAGTTCCTTGGTCTCGTGGAGTTCCCTCCGAAGCTCCATTAACTCCGAGGCCAGGTGCTGTGCCAGGCTGTCGGCACATAGGCTGAAGTAGGTCTGGAAGCGGAGAGGAAGTCCTTCGTCCATGGGTGGGGCTGGTGCGCTGCTCTCGTCATCTCCCTCCTTACGATAAGGCAGGTAACGAGTGGCTAGCTCACTTGCCATCTCGGGCAAAAGATCCCGAAGGCGAGTCAGCGCCTTGAGGGCAGTAGTCTCAACGGCGAGAAGCAGGGTCGCCATCTGGGGTCCCTCAAACAACAAGCTCGTCGGGGCGTCGTTCGCCCTCACGACTACCTCCACGTGGTAGGAGAAGGTGGGGGCTCGAGTAAACTGACACTTCTTGAGGCTGTCCTCGATAAGTACGGGAAACCCGGTGGTCAGGAGATCCTCGGGTACAACGGCCATCTACAAAAGTGGAAGGGAAAGGGTCAATAGAGGAAAGGTGACCTTTGTTTAGGATATTTTTAGGAAACGTAGGTATATAGGTAATTGTTGTAGATAGTCTCACTCTAACTAACGTCCATGCTAACTAAGGCTTCCTACAGTCAAGATGGCTCTGATACCAGCTCTGTGGGAACCCCGACTCGTAAGTCGTGATCACCGAATGCTGCGTGTATGGTGATCCCAGAGATCAATGCTCACTGAACACATAGAAGCTGAATAACAAGAGTCTTACATCCATACATACCGTCTTACACAAATTATGACCATTATGGTCAGGTCTTACATTGATAAAGCCTTAAGGGTTGAATGTCAAATAAAACACAAGCAGCGGAAATCTTCGTCGATAAGTAGAACCCATGCCATCTGCCTTAACCCTACAAGCATTCTGACTGGGAAACATCCTAGTTCGCATGTTCGTCTCCATAGAACTCTTCTTCGAACTCCGGTTCTTCCATGCCTGGTCAACTAAATAACCAGTGGCAAGCCAATGAGAACTTTGAATGTACTCGCAAGCAACCCATGTTTTGGTTCCAGATATAACAATGCATGATATAGGTAAATTTTGCACAAAGCTAGTTTTGAGTGCAATGATATGTTCAACAACTTGCAAGACATGCATCAGGCGAATTCAAGTAACCATGAGGACAGGTTATAGATATCAACATAAATAGAGTGGGCACCAACCCAACTCAATCATGTCAAGTCCTTGGACTTGACCCATGTAGAACTTCCCACTTATCCAAACACACACACTGGTTTGTAAACCTGTGGACGTAGCCCAAGAGTGGTTACCCAACTGTCCTTGACCATGGACACGGCTATTCGAATAGTTTTACACTCTGCAGAGGTTGCACACTTTACCCACCAGATCCGGAGAACTTCCGCGTCATCCACGACCCGCGATACCTCAAGTACCCGGGGTAAGCACCCGATCACTATCTTTCCCTAGACGACACTAACATGGAGTCCACTCGATTGGCAGTAACCCCCGTGACCACATTCCACATAACATTTTCGTGGAGCCTTGCTCCCATATTTATCACATACCACTGGCACGGGATACTAACGGTGTGTCCGGTGCCCTGTGAAAACAGTCATGGCCGCCCTACCGGGCACGACCCCGTCCCGAGAGAGCGCACCAACAACTCCGCCGTCACTAGTAATGCGGGCTCCAAGCTAGTATCGGTCTAGGTAATCAATAATGCCCTCTCCCATATAAGGGTAGAGTGGTTGCGCATGTAAGGTTGGAATAACGGTCGCAAGTTAAACCAATCCGTTTTGAAGACAACACACCCTTGCCTCGGTACACCACTTCGTCATCAAGTGGCTACCCAACTCATCATCTCCCCCGGGCATAAGTGGCACCCGATGGGGGTTTTCGAAAAGTCTTTTGAAATGTTTTTGTCTCCATCACCATGCATACACCGTCGCAGTTGCGTAGAATCTACTTTATCATCCTATCTACTCCCACCGGCATAACCCTCATAGGAAGGTAGGGTCATGCACAATGCAAGTATCAACGAGGAAATGTGAGAGGCAACCAACCAACGTGGTTTACCATCTCATCATGATTCCGATGCAACAATAACAAGTGCTATAAGACATGCATACAAAAAGTTTTCATGGGCATGGTCAAAGGGCTGCTTGCCTTGGTTGGCTTGGTCTTCAAAGTCTTCAGGCCCTTCCTCTCCTTCTTCTCCAACTACTTCGTCAAACATGGGATCTAATCGTCGCAAGAAAACAACGGATAATGAGACAATAATAAAAACAGAAAAGTCAAAGTGCTCAGAAAAATGTCAACTTATTTTTGTAAAATACTAGGAGGAAAACTAGGAAGGGGAAAATTCTTGGTTTTGTATTTGGAGCTAGGGAAACAGAGTTGTGGATTTTCAAACAGAGGTTCTATTGTTCAAATTTGAATTTAAATTTGAACAGTAGCGAAAAGTGTAATGTATGTGCAAGAAATTTACATCTATAAATATGTTGGATTATTCTAAGATTTGAGGAGTTGGAATTATTTCATTTGGACAAGTATTTTCTCCTGTGGAATTTTTGTATAACTGGCAGAAAAAGAAAAAGAAAAGCTGACGTGCCCTTTGGGTCGGAAGAGGCCCGCAGGGGCAACAGGCCCAGAGGGAAATCAGCTCAGCGAGCCCGCCACGTCCCGAAGGCGTAAGTAAGGCACGCCTTCAGCCGACGGCGAACCGATACAGCAGGCGCTTTAAACTCGACGGTGGATCCCACCCGTCAGGGCGTGAGGCTGACGGGCAGGGCCCACGGCCGTCGTCGTCTACCTCCGTCCAGAGGCAACGGCGAGCTCGCCGGCGGTGATATAGGGCACGGGAGGGTGCGTGAGTGGTACCGTTGGACTCGGGAGGATGTCGCCGTTCAGGTGGTGGTGGAGATGGTCGCCGGAGCAGCCTGGTTTGCCGGCGACGAGGTCACGCGGCGGAGGTGCTTCGGGCGTTGATGGTTCCGGCTGTTCCCGGCTGCAAAAAGAGTGGGAAAGAGAGGGGAAAGGGTCAGTGACGCGTTGCGGTTCCAGATCGAGAGAGAACAAGGGCGGAAGAGGCCTGTATCGCGCGAACGCCGACGAGCCGAGGCGGCGGGGCTCGAGCTCGATCTTGAGCTCGGGCGGCTCTGGAGGCAACTAGGTGGTGCGGGAGGTGGATTTGGAGCGTGGGGGAGTGACAGGAGGTGAGAGAGAGGCTCGGGGTCGCCTTTTATAGGCTGGTCGAGGTCCGCCGTGGGCGCGGCCTACGGGTTCCCGCTGGATCGGCTCGGGTGGCCGTTGGAGAGGAAGTGGAGGGCTCGGGGGTGTTCGTGGGAGTGGTGTAGGGTGCCAAGGAGAGAGAGGATGAGCGGGGCGAGCTGCAGGAGAGAGAGGAGGGCGCGGGAGCAAGTGGGCGGCCTGCTGGCGTGGAGCGGACGTCTAGGGGCATCGACTGCCGCGCGAGGGAGGGTCGAGGTGGCAGTGAGACGGCGTCAAGGTCGGGTGCCTCGCCAGCGCCCAGAGCGACTTTGGCCGACATCCGCGGCTTTCCCGCGTCCGCGCGCGTCCACTTGCGTCTGGAGGATGCAGGGGGCATGGGCAAAAGCTGGAGAGGGCCTTGGATGCTCTGGAAAGCTAAGGGGAGAGAAGGAGGCTGAGAGAGAGAGAAATCTGCTGTCCAGAGAAGAAAAATGGGGTTCCCCCTCCCTTCATCATTGCTTCCTCGGGCAGGGAAGCATCCTGGTGATAGAGGGGAACTAGGAGGGGTTGTGGTAAAAAGCAGGGCTCAAGGAGATTAGTGGAAGAGGCTGGAATTTGCATTTTAAAATTCTGCCAGAAGGTGTTTGATGATGGTTTGGGCAAGTAGATGACTTTCACTTGCCATGAGGCTCCACAGGGTGAAATTTCACAAATAATTTGGGCCTTCCACCAATTTGGAACTTATTTGGGCAAAGTTGCCAATGCAACTTTTGTAAACCCTAGAAACTGGCAGGAATGGACTTGTGCAGATCTAGTTGAGTAAATCACTTCTCCTTGATGCACCACTTGGTGTGGTGGCCTCATTTGGTCATGTGATCATGCTCTCAAAAGTTGGGATTAAAGAGAGAAAGTTGGTAGTACAAATTAGTTCAAATTTGATTCTGGCCAGATGGGGTATTGGGGGAATTTCATGGGGTTATATTATTCTCCTTGACATGATGTTTGCCAAGATCATCAAAGCATGTCATATGTGACATGCTAGAATTTTCTTGGAATTTTTGGAGAATATTCCCTTTGTAAATATTTCAAAAGCTTGAAATATACAGAAAGGGTTTTTGAGGGATTTGGCCAATACTCTGAACATGACCATGTGTTGAAACTATTATATATGGGAAATATATGCCCATTGAGTTTCCCTGATTTTTGTCAAATATTTTTAAAACAATAAAGCAATTTTTCCCTATTAAAAACCATTTCTGGACTTAAGAAAAAGCCTTTAAATAAAATAGGAAAATAACTATTAAAATTATATTTTTGTGGTTTGTGGAAGTCCTATATCTAATAGGTTTCAAATATACTCTTTGAATTATTTTTCATACCCCAAATCAAGTACTTGTAGTGCAAACCTCAATTCAGGGGGTTTTGGAAAACTAATTTTTAAAAAAAATACTATTTGGCCAAATTATTTTTTCTAAGAAGATACTATATTGCACTATACACATGGCATGATCATTGGGCAGAAGTTTGGGGCAAGGAGGTGAAGTATATAAGGTGGAGTTGTGTTGACTTTAAAGACCACTTGGAAACACAGAGAGAAAAACCAACTCCAAATAAAAGCCAAATAATGCAAAAAAATTTGTTGGTCCACATGCTTTATTAATGCAAATGAAATGTTACAAAATGCAGGGTGTGACAACCCTCCTCCAAGTCGGGCCTCCCCTGCCCCTTTATATAGCTTGCTGCTTAGGGGTTACACGTGCAAGATGGAATTCTTCCAGCCAACAACCTGCAGGACAGTCCAGGCATGGCATGGAATGACTCTATTTCTGCTTTTGGATCTTCAGACTCTAGTGCTACAGTTTCTGAAACCTATGTCCTGGTACCTCGAAACATTTTCAACAGTGTTTTAGCTCATTACAAGGAAGGAGAGAGTTCTGCTGTCAGGACATCCCAGCCCAGCTCTCTGGATGTGCAAATCTCAATTTCTGCTGCTGGGCTGCATTTTGAGATGACTGCCAATGGTGATATCATGTCTTCTATGCTGATCAATCAAGGTATCCCTGTAAGAAACCTTAATACTTTCCTTTCTACTGCAATTATGCCTATCATTGCTGCCTATGGACCTTGGAGTACTGGCTATGGATTCAGATATGAAAGAATGGATATGAGGCTGACCATTGTAGAGCAGGATGGTGTTCTGCACCTATCTGAAGCTACTCAGCTTGTGACTGATTTTGGTAGTGTCCTGCCTCATACACTGTCTGCTCCTTCCACCCTAAGTTTGACTGAAATTACTAAGCCACTGTCGACACCAAATGAAGTTGTGTTTCATGACAACTCTGCCATTGTTACACATGAGTATGCTAGTTCTGATCTTGGAGTGGATGTGGCTGCTGTTCCACATTTGGATGATTCTCCCAGGGAGGACTCTGCTCTCGGTATGGCTCTGCAAATCGCTCTGCCAACACCTGACCCACTGCGCTGTTGTCCTTTGCATCACGCAAGTCGACGTGGCAAAGCACCTGCTCCTGAATCTGTCATTCCTCTTCGTCGCAGCAGCAGAACCAATAAGTATGATGGATTCAAAGTTCCACCACTCTCGGACACCAAGACCAAGGTCTCAAAGGTAAAACCCAGGATCACTCCCTCTACGGCTACCACAACTGTTGCTCCTGAATCATCTGCATCCCCTGAGATACCACAACCCACGGCGATACCAGTTATTCAGCACATTGGCACTGTCATGTGTGGAATTCCTGCTGAAGAGCTCACTGATGAGCAGCTCCAGGCATCTCCTGACGATGGCCCACACTCGGCCCAGGCTTAAGCCCCCTGTTCGGGGCCTGTCCTTTTGGCGTTTATTTACGCGTACTTGCATACTATCCTAGTTTTATGGTACTTCATGTTAATTGGAACGTACTCTGTTGGAACGTCCGGGTTTGAATTCTGAGGCAAAACAATTAGCACTTTCTAATGCAATCAACTCGTGTGGTTGCACTGTTATCTGTTTGCAAGAGACCAAAAAACCTTCTTTTGATCACACTTTCATTAAGTCTTGTTGCCCTAAACGTTTCGATCAGTTCGATTTTGTGCCTTCCCGGGGGGCCTCGGGTGGACTGGCCACGATTTGGAACAGTGCCATTTTCACAGCCACTACAATCGCACATGAAGACTTTGCCCTAGTTACACGTTTTCAGTCAACCCAGTCGACTCATCTTTGGACCCTGGTGAATGTATATGGACCATGTCAAGGGGTCAATCGGGTTGACTTCATTAATTGGCTCATGGCATTAAATATCCCTCCTAATGAAAATTGGCTCTTGGTTGGCGACTTTAACTTCATTAGAAGCCCTGAAAATAGAAACAAGCCCGCTGGAAGCTATACTGACATGATTACTTTTAACGACTTTATTTGGGCACAAGCATTAATTGAACTCCCCATTAAAGGCCGTGAATATACCTGGAGTAATATGCAGCTCGATACGTTACTTGAGCAGATTGATTGGTTCTTCACAAGCAATAATTGGACAAGCACCTACCCTAATACAATGGTTAAACCCCTCGGACGACCAGTATCTGACCACATCCCTTGCGTCGTCAACATTGAAACGTCCATTCCTCGCTCCAAATTATTCAGGTTTGAGTCCTTCTGGTTACAACATCCAGGCTTCATGCAAATAGTTCAAAACGCTTGGTCAAAACCTGTGACTTCCAAAAATATGGCAACAGTGCTCTGCAGAAAGTTCAAAATTCTAAGACACGACCTCAAATACTGGAGCAAAAGCATTTATAAACTCTCCATTGCCATAGAAAATTCGAACAGGGCTTTATTGGAAATAGATGGGCTGGAAAACAAAAGACAATTATCCACACCTGAAGTAAATTTCATAAAAATTCTCAAGGCCCACATCATCAAACTGCTTAACTACTAAAAACTATATTGGAAGAAACGGTGCACCATTCGATGGGTGCAATTCGGAGATGAAAACTCCAAGTTCTTTCAGGCCATGGCATCCGAGAGGTACCGCAGAAATAATATTGCAACACTGACCACGGATATGGTGTTTGCGTGGAGGATCACTCGGGAAAAGAAGCCTTACTCTTCCACTCCTTTAAGCAGAGACTCGGCACTCCCTCTCATAATGATATGAAATTTGACCTCCAAAGAATTATCAAAAGGATTGAAGGTCTTGATGAGTTAACAGTCCCATTCACCCATGCTGAGATCGACCATGTTATTAAAACAATGCCTGCAGATCGTGCACCTGGCCCGGATGGATTCAATGGAGCATTTCTTAAAGCTTGCTAGCCGGTAATAAAAGTGGATTTCTATAACCTTTGCAACCAATTTTTCGACGGTAATCTAAATCTTGAAAGCATTAACGATGGTTTTATCACTCTGATCCCAAAAAACAATGCTCCCAGCACCGTGAAGGACTTCAGACCAATTACACTTCTAAATTGTTGTCTAAAAGTGATCTCGAAAATATTTGCTAATCGCTTGCAGAAAATCATTCTCAAAGTTATCCACCGCAACCAGTATGGATTTCTCAAAGGTCGAACCATACAAGACTGCCTTGCATGGGCTTTTGAATACAACTATCAATGTCAAAGCTCCAAGAAAGAAATTGTACTTCTAAAACTTGATTTTGCTAAGGCATTTGATAAAATATATCATCAGGCAATGCTGATCATTATGAAGAATATGGGATTTAATGACAAATGGCTCGGCTTGATACAATGTATTTTTCATCGTGCAAATCATGATCCTGCTCAACGGTGTACCTGGAAGGCAATTCCATTGCAAATGTGGTGTGCGCCAAGGTGACCCCCTGTCTCCTCTAATTTTCGTACTTGCGACTGACCTTTTGCAAGCGGCGATCAACGATGCATTCTCACGAGGTGAAATCAGTTTACCTTTTCCCTGTAATAGCTAGAAAGACTATCCTGTGATTCAATACGCGGATGATACTATTCTTGCTATGCCTGCTTCTGCTGCCCAAGCCACAACCATCAAGAACATACTCTCTGACTATGCTGCTTCAGTTGGCTTCAAGATTAATTTCCACAAGTCTACCCTCATACCACTAAACTGTGATCCATACACTACGACTGCATTGGCAAATATCTTTGGTTGTGTAGTTGGCAAGTTACCTTTCACCTATCTTGGGCTCCCAATGGGCACTACTAAACCAACCATTCTGGATCTCATGCCCCTTGTTTGTCATGTGGAGAGACGACTGTCTGCCACCCTGAATATGATTTCATATGGTGGGAAGCTCACTCTTCTGAACTGAGTCATAACATCCTTAATAATTTTCGCTCTTTGCACTCTCAAACTCCCTGCTGGCATTCTTGAGCTTATAGAAAAAATCAGAAGAAAATGCTTATGGACAAAGAAAACTGACAAAGGTGACAAGTGCAACTCCTTGGCCTCATGGGACATGATTTGCAAACCTAAAGAGTGTGGAGGTCTTGGCATTCTTAATCTTCGGGTGCAAAGTGATGCACTACTCCTCAAATTCCTCCACAAATTCTATAACCACTCAGACCTACCTTGGGTGGAGTTGATTTGGAACACATATTACACCCATAAAATCCCACATGCAACTGATCCGTGCGGTTCTTTCTGGTGGCGAGACGTCTCAAAACTCATGCCAGTATATAGAGGTGTAACTAATGTGACTGTTCGCAATGGATCTTCGGCTTTATTCTGGAAGGATGTCTGGATTGGAGACGTTTTGGCTGAGACCCACCCGAGAGCATTCTCCTTCACTCAACAGGAGGATATATCTGTGTGAGATTTCTTGAGCAGCACGTCTCTTAGTGAAACGTTCCACCTACCACTCTCCACCCAAGCCCTTGATGAGACTCGAGACCTCCAGCAGAAAACCATGCACGTTGAATTCCTAAACCCCCTGACTAATGATGAATGGACATGTATTTAGGGGACCAACTACTACTCAGCCAACAGTTTCTACACTTTCTACTTCAAGGATATCCATGCACACCGAGCATATAGATGGATATGGAAATCTAAAGCAACTATGAAGATTAAAGTATTTGGTTGGTTGCTACTCTCGGATAGACTCAATACCAGAGACATGCTCAAAAGGAGACACTATAATATTGGCAATGATTTTGGATGCCTCCTATGCCCCAATTGCAGCAATGAAACAGTGGAGCATCTCTTCTTGGAATGCAATTTCAGCCTTCAATGTTGGGACAAACTTCATATCAGGAGCCATGCAGCACCTTCACGCCTTGATTGGGTTGAAGAAGCCAAAACCTCTTGGAAGAAACCACTGTTCATGGAAATCTTCATGCTTGCTGCCTGGAGCATCTGGAAGGAACGTAATAATAAGCACCTTAGAGGAGTGCTCCCATCCCAAGCCTCCTGGCTTGCTAGACTAAAGGAAGATCTTTTTCTCCTGACTTATAGAGTAGGAGATAAACATAAACCCTTTCTTTCATCCTTCCTTAACTCCCTGTAATAGGCCAACCCCCCCCCCCCTCTTTCCCAAAATGGGATGATCTGTAAATAATCTTTTGTAACATACTTCCATTCTTTTATTAAATTTGCAGTAGGAGGCTCTCCTACTGTTTCAGGTGTCAAAAAAAAACCGCCCCCCCCGCCACGGCCTTTTTCCCTCGTCGTCGCCTCCCAGCGCCGCCTGTTGCCCCATCGTTCGTTGCCTGGTACCCCCGATCCGCCGGCCCGTTTAATTTTTTTCTTTTTTCTCGTCAGGGATCTATTCGCGTTTTTTTTACAGATTAGTCCCTGATCTTGCATCGCTCATGACTTTTTGCTCGTTAATCGGAATTAGATGAAACCAACGTCCACTTCTTCGGTTTGATCCCCTCTATCCAGTAATATAACTTAAACATGTTTTTGAAAGTTTAAAATTTGAATTCAAACAGATTTGAATTTGAATCTTTGTTTGATCGTAACTTAAGTTTTATAACTCCGTTTGAGTTGATTCTTTTTGCATATTAAATCTCCTGACCTGAACTTTATTATAAGCCCAAATTCACTTAATTTTGGTACTGTTAGAAATTGTTTTACGTTACAAGAGTTATTTGCTTGGTTTTGATGCTTTCCGAATTGTCTTCTTCGTTCTTTCTGATCTTTTCAGTGATTGCTTATGTGTGGATTACTATTGCTTGTTTACGATAGATTGACCGGAGTGTGACGAGTAGAGCTATCAGGAGTTATTAGTGCGAATCATCTTCATCAACAGTACAAGGCAAGTTAACACTTTGATCATATCCCTTTCATTACACAATTTTTATGCATTAATTTCAACCCTCAAACATTGCATGGTTAGGTTTTGATAACATGAGGGAATTGGGAAGTAGTTGATGGGGTAGGAACCTATTGACTTGCATTCAACCCCTGGGAGTTACTACGTTATGCTTATACTGTTATGCTATGCTCGTAGACGTGGATTGGGTTTGAGTGTGTTCATGACAGATGTGATATTATTATTTAATGGTTAACTTAAGGTGGCTACTTTAATACACATCTGGGTGGAATGCTTGGGGCACCCTGGAGCACCAAGTGGTTTGCCCAGCCACCTGGAGAACCCAGTGCTTTCCCAAGGGGATCCCGGAGGACCCGTGTGATCACCCAATGGAATGCCATCCAAGCTCAAAGGGATCATAAGATTATTCATGCTAGAAACTTCTGTGTGCATCCACAAGCCATTATGGGCTTTGGCATAGTTTAGTAAGTTGCGTGAGCTCTTGAAGAGGTGGACTAGCAGATGTAGGGGGATTTTAGGTGTAACGGTCTGCCCGGAGTAGAGAATAAATGCTTCTGAAAGATTGTGTCTTGATCATCCATTTCTCAAACACCATGTAGTGCGAGAAATTAAACGGAGGAGATCGAGTCTTGTGGGGAAAAGTGCACACACCTCTGCAGAGTGTACAAACTAATAATGATTAGCCGTCTCCCCGGTTATGGACATCTTGAGTATCTGGTTCTTTGATTATCATATTGATCTCATCACTTTACTTAATTAACTTGTTGGGTTGTTAACTTTTAATTGGGATTGAGTAGGAGGAACCTTCTCAATGATTTTAACAAACTTTGTAGTTAAATAAAATATATTCCTTTGCTGTAGGGAAAAACTGGCTTTATGCAAAAATAAACTTAGAGGTTTCCACCAGCCAAATATGCATGTAGTGATAGCCTTTATTCATCACTATCCTATGGTGTGAATTTGCCACTACATTCAATGTACTGACCCTTTGTGGCTGCAACGTCTCATGTTGCAGGCTCTTACGACGAGTAAGTGATATGTTAGGGTTACGATTTCTACACTCAACTTTGCCGTTGGTGTTGATGGGAATCCACAACCTTGTTAACTCCGCTATTTGGATTGAGGTAATAGTATTTACGTTACTTTATACATGTGATTTACCTCTGTTATAAATCCTCGAGTACTGTATGTGTCAGCATACCGATCAAGGGATGACACTTAAGCACAAGACTTGACCGTCTGAGGTCGGGTTGCTACAAGATGGTATCAGAGCACTTGTTGACTGTAGGACGTGACCCCTAGAAACTAGCAAGCCCATAGGAAAGATTTTCTCTACAACTTCATTTTCAAAAAGGATCTTTTACCTCTCTTCTCTTCTGAGCTTATTCAAAAATTCCCTTTTAGTGAGGCTATACCCCTTTCCCCATTTGACCACGAAGATTCAACCGATGAGACCACTCCAAGAAGTACAAGATATCGGACAACTAAGACCACTTCGGAATGGATAGGATTTTACCATGCAATGGAAACTACAATGGTTGAAGACAACTAAGACTAGGAGAATTTGAAGACTCTGAAGAATTTCCCGATTGTTATGACTAGGAAGGCTACCCTTATGGAATTTTTCAGACTATGGAAGCCGTCAATACCAGAGATCAAGGTGTATCGGATAAAGACTGGAACATGGAGCATTAAGCTCATGGCAGTAACATGGGCATAGACATGACTAACCATGGTGTTATTGCCCGCTTATGCTATTGTCACCGTGCGGAGTTAAGCATGCATATGCATGGCAGGATTGGATGGTAGAAGGCTGACGGGGAATCTGTCAGCAAAGGATGCAGTTTTAACCATAGCTGGTGTATCGCCAGGATCAGGAGTATTACATCAAGGATTTTAAGATGGACCTTTAGGAAGCTGTATTTGACAAGGAAGTATTTCGTGAAGAACTCAGGACCCAGAAGCAGAAAGTAGCCAAGCTGGATAAGTAAAACCTCGAGATACCGGAGATTCGTCAGGAACTGAAGGACATTAGGACCATGGTTCATGCCAAGGATATTGAAACCCAGAAGTTTGGAATGCAACTCCAAAATATTAAAGGACGTCACCATAGACTTCGCGACAACATAGATGATCTGGCAAAAGAACTTGAGAAGGTCAAGCCTGATCGGAAGAAGCCATCGGAGACATGAAACAAGACTTGAAGAGTTTGGAGACCTTGAAGATTTATTGACCTTTAGAAGACCAAACCCCTGTTATACACCTGCGTTAGATGCGACGATTGTGAGCTGTCATTTGTTTGATGTTTTTCCGGTAGCCACAAATAAAATATGTCTTTTCAAAACTATTGTGTGTATGGTGTGCATCCCTCTCTATCCCTCTTATCCCACCCCAAAACAATGGACCCAATAGACGATGAATGGAGATGAACTCATATTTTCTGGACCGACGAGTCAATTGGAGACGGACCGATGGATTCAGAACATGGAGGATCACATGGAGAATAACCCTATAGCCGAAAAGGATATGACCCAACATACTCTTCAGTGCTTTGAAAGAGGTGCTGCTACTTGGTGGAGGATGTACCAAACCATCAATGGATGGCAAGGAGTAACCACTTGGAAAGAATTTAAGCTGACTCTGCAAAAGTCTCAGTTTGTGTCCCACTAATTGAAGCCTTATGGAAAAGATATGAAGAAAACTTGTGCATGCAAGCTTTGTGGAGAAATAGGACACAACCACAAGGAACACAAGGATGAATGCCCTAATTGTGAAGGAAGTCACCCAGCTGAAGAATGCCCAACTAGGCAGATCACATGTTTCTTGTGTGAAGGGACTACCCACTACCCTGCTTAGTGTCACATTTACCCCATGGTTCAAAAAACCATCCAGCAGAAGAAAGAAGCAATGAAAGGAGCCCTCGTGGAAATTTTAGAAGAAGCTATGATGAAGGAAGAGGTGGAGGACACACCTAAAGAAGAACCAATTAGATCTTGCACCAAGTCTTGCTATTCATGTGGAGAAGGACACATCTCCCAGAATTGTTTGAATGAGGATCTAGTAGAATTCCCAACAGGGGAAGTAGATTATGAACCATAGGAAATAGAAGCCCTAATTGGAATGGAAAAGTCCAGGAAGAGAAGTAGATTGGATTCCAGGAAGGACCTGAGTCATATCACCTGTTTCAGGTGCGCAGAGTCAGGCACTACTTCAGCACTTGCCCAAATAGGAAGCCGAGGACCCAAGGAGGCTATGTAGTCATAAGGAAACCACGAGACTTGTCGGAAGTAATATGTTTATGCTGTAATGAAGCAGGGAACTTTGCCAGAGATTGTCCCAAGGAGGAGGAGACTTGTGATACATAGTTGATACTGTGAGAAATAGTAGTATTGGGAGCCTTCCTTTTTTTGAGGTGTTGAGTTGAGGCATGTAATGGAAATACAGGAGAATGCAATAATTTGAGAATTAATAAAAGTTAGCATCAACTGGTACTGATATGGATTTTATGAGTTGTTACTCAATGAAGAAAGATTTTGACCATTTCGAGGATATGAGAAATATGGTCTATGGAATAATTGGAGCATTTTAAGGGTGGTAGTACCCTGTGAGGACACTAAACCCCTGGAAAGGATGATGATATTCCACGGAGTGGACTTTGGACAAAATAAGTACAAGTTTTATCTCGATATGTGGGATACCCCAAGAATATGAAGGGAAGAAGTATTATTGGATATAAAGGAGGTATAATGTTGGTAATATGGAGCAATTGTAACCCCGTGATGAGCCTGAGTAATCACGTCTTAGTTTGGTACCAATAGAAGGAAAACAAATAGTACAATTGAATGGATTTTAAGTATGCTAGGGAGTTGTATGTTGGGATAATGATCAGTTGCCCCGATGATGAGTTCAAGGTTTACAAGTAATGAGATGGGCCATAACCCACGGGCCCGAGGACCTGCCAACAAGCAAGCACATTTTTGCTGAAGGAAAAACCCAGGAAGAAGTTACGATTTTATCGACAGATCATTTTATAGGAGTAACACAAAACCTGAGAGTAAGAAACGATAGATGTTTGTTTGGCTTGCAGAATCCATGGATTTATCCGAACTCGGTTCGTCGAGAAGAGAAATTCTGCAATGCTTGTGAGGATGACCGAATGTTAGAATGCGAGATTCGCTAAACCATATACAAGGTAATGATTTGGGTGCGGGATGGATTGATCACCATACCGACTTACTCTTATCATTTGCCTTGCTATATGGGATGTAAATCTGAGTGACTTACCCATAGTGGAGAGACGACGATCAAAACCTTGTTTAAACCTTAGAATGGTAGGATGATTTTTCCTTGTACAAGACAGTTGTTGCAAATCGTAGGTCATACGGTGAGAATGAAGCCCAGACCCATTTCCAGCAGGAGAAACCATCAATTGTTGACCACCATGAGATATCGATAGTTGATTAGTATTGGCGTCCAACCCGTCAGCAAAGAAGACCCAGTCTTGGAATAAACTTACTAATATGGAATGACAAAAGAATTGAGGAAAAGGTTATGCCACTACCGGAAGAGCCCAGAGAAGGAATTATCCCGAGAATCTGAGAAGACCGACACTATCAACAATAAGGATGGAGTATATGAGTTTTGATGGAACCGCAACAATGCTTGTAAGGGTGGTAGCACCCCAGAGCCCCTATGATGATCAATGGATTTTGAGAAGACCCCCGAACCTAACCTATTTCTTGCTAGCCTCTCCGAATCTCGAGGACGAGATTCATTTTAAGGGTGGTAGGTTTGTAACATCCCAAAATTCTAAATTTTGGAATGTTATATTAAATAGATAGATTTGATTGATTGTTTGATTGTGGTGCGATTGCTTGAGTGAAATCGAGTGTAATTAAAAAGTTTCTGAAAGTTAAATGAGAGGGAATAGAAGGACTTTCCCAAAATTTCATTTTGCATTTTATGATCTCCATGAACTCAAATACTTTTCATCACAAAACCCTGGAGAGAAGATAACGTGACTTCTTCCATTTAAATGAAAAGGGTATTTGAAAATATTTGAATTTCATTGGGAAATATTTCAAACTCAGAAACTTTATGCAACTCAATGATTTTCATGAGAGAAGATAAAATGATTTCTTCAAAACATATGAAATATGAGTTGGAAGTTATTTTCAATTTGGAGTTATTTCGGTTTTATTTAAATTATTTTTCTCCAAAAATAAAATATATGGAAAATAGGGTAAAATGATTCCCTACATCAGAAAATTGGAGAGAAATAAATTTGAAATTATTTTGGTATTTTTAAAATGATTTTTACTGGATTTTATTGGACCTGTACATTGTTTAATTAATTTAAATTTGTGTGGATTTTATTTGATCGTATTAAAATGTTCATGTTGTAGAAAATATTTTTCTGAAATTTTTGATATATAATACACTATATAAAAGTATTAGTATTTTTGTCTTTATAATTTTTCTCTGAAAAAAAAATCCGCGACCGACTCCGCCTAGAGTCTTCTTCCAGCCCGCCTCGCCGCCTTGGACCCTCCTCCAAGTCGGTCCTCCCTGCCTTTACATAAGCCCCGGCCATTTTCCTTGTTGTCACCGCCCCGCGCCGCATGTCGCCCCGTTGTTCGCCGCCTGGTACGCCCGATCCGCCGGCTCATTTAATTTTTTTTCTCATCAGGGATCTATCCGCGTTTTTTTACAGATTAGTCCCTCATCTTGCAACGCTCATAACTTTTTGCTCGTTAATCAGAATTAGATGAAACCAACATGTTTTTGAAAGTTTAAAATTTGAATTCAAACAGATTTGAATTTGAATCTTCGTTTGATCGTAACTTAAGTTTTATAACTCCGTTTGAGTTGATTCTTTTTGCAAATTAAAGCTCTGGACCTGAACTTTCTAATAAGACCAAATTCACTTAATTTTGGTACTGTTAGAATTTTTTTTACTTTAAAAGAGTTATTTGCTTGGTTTTGATGCTTTCCGAATTGTCTTCTTCGTTCTTTCCGATCTTTTGAGTGATTGCTTATGTGTGGATTAATATTGCTTGCTTACGATAGATTGACCGGAGTGTGACGAGTAGAACTATGCGGAGTTATGAGTGCGAATCATCTTCATCAATAGTACAAGGCAAGTTCACACTTTGATCATATCCCTTTAATTACCCAGTTTTTATGCATTAGTTTCAACCCTCAAACATTGCATGGTTAGGATTTGATAACATGTGGGCATTGGGAAGTAGTTAATGAGGTAGGAACCTATTGACTTGCATTCAACCCCTGGGAGTTACTACGTTATGCTTATCTTTGCTATGCTATGCTCGTGAAGCGTGGATTGGGTTTGAGTGTATCCATGACAGATGTGAGATTATTATTTAATGGTTAACTTAAGGTGGCTACTTTAATACACAACTGGGTGGAATGCTTGGGGCACCTGGAGAACCCAGTGCTTGCCCAAGGGGATCCCCGAGGACCCGTGTGATCACCCTATGGAATGCCACCCAGGCTCAAAGGGATCATAAGATTATTCATGCTAGAAACTTCCATGTGCAGCCACAAGCCATTATGGGCTCTGGCATAGTTGAGTAAGTTGCGTGAGCTCTTGAAGAGGTGGACTCACAGACGTAGGGGGACTGTAGGTGTAACGGTCTGCCCGGAGTAGAGAGTAAATGCTTCTGAAAGATTGTGTCTCGATCATCCGTTTCTCAAACACCATGTAGTGCGAGAAATCAAATGGAGGAGATCGAGTATTGTGGGGAAAAGGAGCAAACCTCTTCGGAGTGTACAAACTAATCATGATTAGTCGTGTCCCTGGTTATGGACATCTTGAGTATCTGGTTCTTTGATTATCATATTGATCTCATCACTCTACTTAATTAACTTGTTGGGTTGTTAACTTTTAATTGGGGTTGAGTAGGAGGAACCTTCTCAATGTTTTCAACAAACTTTGTAGTTAAATAAAATATATTCCTTTGTTGTAGGAAAATATTGGCTTCATGAAAAAATAAACTTAGAGCTTTCCACCAGCAAAATATGCATGTAGTGATAGCCTTTATTCATCATTATCCTATAGTGTGAATTTGCCAGTACATTCAATGTACTGGCCCTTTGTGGCTAGAACGTCTCATGTTGCAGGATCTTCCGACGAGTAAGTGATACGTTAGGGTTACGATTTCTACACTCAACTTTGCCGTATGTGTTGATGGGAATCCACAACCTTGTTACTTCCGCTATTTGGATTGAGGTAATAGTATTTACGTTACTTTATACATGTGATTTACCTCTGTTAGAAATCCTCGAGTACTGTGTGTGTCAGCATACCGATCCAGGGATGACACTTAAGCACAGAGACTTGACCATCTGATGTCGGGTCGCTACATAGTGATATGCTCCAAAACCCACAACCACCTTCTCACATCCACATATGTCCCAAACCAAAAGTCAAACTCGGCCCCACCAGATCTTTCTAACTGGCGCCACCTTGTTCAGTTGACATAGCCACTGCCAGAAACCCTAGTCTTTTCGGTCTCACCGATAGGGATCTCTGTCTCACCGAGATGGGATTGTAATCACTCTATTTCCCTTCATAACGTTTCGGTCAAACCGAGATGAGAGATCGGTCCCACCGAGATTGAAATGCAAACTCTCTGTTTCCCTTTTGTAATGTTTCGGTCCAACCGAAATGAGCGAATCGGTCCCATCGAGTTTGCCTGACCAACTCTCTGTCAGTCTATTACCAAAATCGGTCTCATCGAGTTTGTCTAATCGGTCTCACGCAACCGTTTCCCTTCACGGGTTGAAGTCTCCATCAACATGGATGTATGAACCACGGATAAAAAATTTCCGTGTCTCCAAACTGCGTTGGACACTCCAATCCTTCCACTTTACATTCTTGCAACTTGCATGCTTTACTTTCTGCTGCTCATATACTCTTGTCATGCTTGCTTGATATGTATTATGAATGTTTAAACTTGTGCCAACTCCAAATCAACTTAAGGAAATTAAAAACTACAACTTTTCTTGATTAGAGTCTATTCACCCCCCTCTAGACACCTCTTCTCGATCCTTTCGCTGAACAAATGAGAGGAATCTGGAGAGGACTGTACGTGGAGAGGCGGACAGTCGGGACACACCAGGTATATGGTCGTACGCAAGCAAGTGCCTCATTGAAAAGAACTTCCTCCTAATGCTGTACTGACGCTGGGTCCCACGGGTTTGTCAACATAGGTGCTTCAACGTAATAGATAAACTCACAATGAAGCTGTGGAGCTGGCGGGTAGTATCATTTATTATCACTGGGGCAGCAAGTATCCGCTGGGTTTTGGGCTGCCCCGTCTAGGCTTTCTTTTTTAACATGCGCAGCCCACGACATGCCGGTTTGTATTTTTTTGAGGGCCATCATGTACCGACCGGCCTATGGACCTCCCATCCGAGGTTTTATTTTTCTGAAACATCCGCAACCCACTTTATGTAATTTTTTGAAGGAAACGCAGAGGTCTTTTCTATTTTTCTATATAAGAATAGGAACGCCTGGTCCAACTTTTGTTTCACTTCTAACTATATTATATATATTTAAATTATTTTATATGTTATTACATATCATTTTTATTGTCATCATATATTTAACTGATACTTACATATGTAAGAAAACAATATCCCACTTCTTATTAACTTATAAAAATAATTTCTTAACAATAAAATACTGGATTTTTTGGCAACGAAAATCCCAGTGATTGTGTACAAAAGCTTGGTAAGATTTAAGGACCAATGTAATAAGAAATCACTTATTATTTAAATAAATTTATCACAAAATGCTCAGCCCCTGTTTTTTTATAACATTGTTGCACCCAACCCAACATTATAATTAGAATCAGCCCAGCAAAATCGTATATTTCGAGAACGTGCAAATGACCTATAATTTTTTAGGAGAAAATAAATGGGCCGCATGGACGCTATATTATTTGTTCACCCAGCCCAACAAATGGACTGTAATTCTAAACAAAGAGATCAAATTGACTGTAAATTCTGAAAAAAAATGGGTTGAATAGGTGCCACATTTTTGGAGGCTGGAATATGGGCCAATAGGTCGAAGCCAACGCAAGTCGTTGTCAACTTAGTCAACAAATGATTCTGACATTGTTAGCCGTTGGATTTACATCCAACGACCGGCATCCATCTTCAATCTCTCGTATTCTTCCTCAAGCGTCGCCGGGACCACCTTCTCCCGCCTCCTGCTGCTAGCAGTTCTGCTTAGCATGCTTCACTGTGAAGCGCTACCCCACCGTTGGCCAGGCCATCCCTCCACCCCTCCACACCTCATGTTCTTCTCCACCGACTACCAAACCACACTGCACCTGAACCAGTTAACCCTCGTACACCCCTCCTTCTGTGACTCTACTCCCGCGTTTTCCCATCTCCGGCTCGTTGCTGTCCGGGGCCTCGCCGTCATCCACCACCTTTTATGCGCTCGGCGCGGAGTAGTCAACATGGTCAACGAACGACATCCATCGGAAGTAGACCGTGCGTGGAGAGGCTGACAGCTGGGTCCACGGCCGCACACAAGGAAATGCCTCCTTATTAGGCGCAAAATAATGATTCCTCCACGTGACAGCTGGGACCCACTGGAAGGGCCTCTGTATTTCATGAAAAAACGTTCCACCCGTTGACAGGTCGGACCCACCAGTTATATCTTCGCAAGCAAGGAAGTGCCTCCTTATTACGCACAAAAATATGAATACCCCCTGCTAGCTGGGACCCACCATAGTGGGAGGCTGACTTTTGGGGCTACTAAGTTGACCGGGACGGAGGGTTTTGTCAACTTAGTCAATATGAACGATTCTAGCTCCAGTGACCGTACGATGTCCATCCAACGGTGATAGTGCTTCTTCAACCTCTAGTCTGGTTGCTCCAGCCGCCCAAACCAGCGCCGGTCGTGTCGTGTGCTCCTACTTCCCATGGCCGGCTGTGATGCCGCAAAGGCCTCACCGCCCCCTACTACTCCCACCGCTGGCTAGGCCTTGCGGCGATGGCAGCCTCACACCGTAGTCGAACCATTGAACCCTCGTACTCCTCTCCGCGTGGACATCCACTACCGCGTGTTCCCCGGCTTCGCGTCGTCCCCTTCCTAGGCCTCGCTGTCCACCACCGCCCTGGTGCTCTCGTCGCGGCATGGTCAACGTGGTCAAGGAACGACTTCCATCGGAAGAGTACTGTACATGGAGAGGCTGACAGCTGGGTCCACGGCCGCAGCAAGGAAGTGCCTCCTTACTTCGCGGAAAATAATGATTCCTCCACCTAACAGCAGGGACCCATCGAACGGGCCATCGTATTTCGCGAAAAAAACATTTCCCCCTGATTGCTGAGACCCACCAGCTACATCTTCGCATGCAATGAAGTGCGTCCATATTATTAGCAAAAAAAAAATGATTCGCCCCCCCTGACTGCTGGGACCCACCAGCTACATCTTCTCACGCAAGGAAGTGCCTGATAGTCGGGACCCCACTCGGTCGAAGCGTACGTAGCGTTGTCATTCCGGTCGCGGACGTGTATGTACATACTGGTCGATGTAGAGGCGCGCACGTGTGGTAGTAGAGGCGCGCACGTAGCATGTACACGTACATATAGCGGACAGGGTGCAAGAAAGTAAATACGGCCACATATGTATATACGGGCGGGGTCTCGAACGCCTACTCCCGCATACGTACGGCCAGGGCTCGTGTACATGGCTGTGGCTGGGTCGGAACGGAGAAACTGCGTCGTCCTCGTGTTCACGGGGAGGCAACGGAATGCGTCGTGTTCGGGAGCCAACCGGCTTGGACGGAACAACCGATGGAAACGAGGCTTCGCATACCGCAGAATGGAGGAAACGGCCTTGTGTTCGACCGGCCACGATGGAAACAGGATCTAGTTCATCCGGGGGGGTCTGGCATACCCCAAAACGAAGGAAACGGGCCTCCTACGGTCGAAACGGGGTCATGTTGATCGGCAGAGGTGTGGCGTACCGCAAAACGAAGGAAACGGACTTGTGTTGGAGCGCTACGGTCGAAACGGGGGTCCTGTTCATCGGGAGGTGTCGTGGAATTGTCACGGCATATGTCCTTAGTGTTAGGACTTAGTCGCGAGGCCACTCATCTATGTGGTAGCTTGAGAGGGGTTGAGCGGAATCGAGAGACGCAACACAAGACGAGGATTTAGACAGCTTCGGGCCCCGGGAAACATCATCCGGTAATAACCCTACATGTTGTTTGTGGCTAGGTCTCATTATGATCACGAGAGAGTTGTCGTAAACCGGATCTCCTAGTTATGTCTAGCCTACAGATTGTTTCTTCTTGCCTCCCCTCTTTAGGGAGCCCTACCCCTCCTTTTATATGTTGAAGGGGCGGTTTACATGGATAGTCCTAGTTGGACTAGGATTACTCTATTACAAGTGGAGTCCTAGTCTTGCTTCCTTTGTAGGAGAATAGTCCTTATGCTTTCCTCATAAACCGGCCCACCATTAACATGAACCGGCCTTCTGGGCCTTGGGCCTTGTCCTTTATCTGACCCGCCCGCCGGGCCACCAGTGAGTCATAATGAGCAGGCGGGTTGCTTGTAAACCGCCAGGTCAGGGCCTGTCGCCAGTGAATCGTCAAGTGTCAGTGGGTCTCAAATGAACCGCCAAGTCCGGCCAGGTTATAGTTTTGGCCGGTTTACGCCGCGGGGTATATCCCCGACATTAGCCCCAAGTTTAATTTGGATTTATCCATGTTAAACTGATCCTGTAAAACAAACACAAGAACAAATTTGACAGGTTATGCTCCGGGTTAAGAATCCTTGTAAACCGGCACCTGATCATCCTTAATTCCTTATCATTTCCTTCTTCTAGAAAATCCAGGTCAATCAGCCAGCTTCATACTCAAATTGCTGACGTTGGTTTCTCATAGAAAAATATTGTGAAGAATAATCCACTTGAGTCGGCTTCCAAAGCGCCGGCTTAAGAAATATTGGTGTTCAAATACTCATCTGATATTCATCCGGTTTGAATATGTAAAACTTGTCGGTTTAATATTACCAAAACTGCCGGTTTATAAATACCGATGGCAATGAGTCATAATTTTTGGCGTCGCCGGGTCATAATTATTTATGACGCCAGGTCAATCTAGTTTTCTCAAAACTGAGAATTTGAATATATTTCTCCTTATATGCATATTACCTGTAGCCGCCAAGTCTTGAGGAGAACAAAGTGATGGTTTAAGACTTGCTTCAATATAAATACTGCCAGTTTTGAAGAAATCCAGATTGTTCATAGCAGTCACTAGTCACAACTGAATATTCCATATTATGTAGCCCCCAAGTGCCGGGTTGTCATGCTTGCAGCAACATGGGACTTGAAACTGCCTTATGCTCATAAAAAACTTCAACCAGTGTAGCCCCCAAGGGTCGGGTCATTATGCAATAATGAGCAGGGACATTATAAATATGATCATGTAGATTTGAACAGAAACATGTAGCCCCCAAGGGCCGGCTCAGTAAGATAATATTGAGCTGGGACTTTATATATACTTCATTGAAAATAACATCATATGATGTAACCCCCATCATGGGGCTTGAACCCACGTCCACAAGGTTAAGAGCTTTGTGCTTTACCAACTGAGCAATAAACCTTCAATATAATGGATTAAGACTTGTGTACCTTGAATTGTTGACATGAGCAATTTGTAGCCCCCATGGACTGGCTCATTATAATGTGATGAGTCGGGTCGTCAACAAGATGAGCAAAAAATGACTTTGCATTAGCCCCCAAGTGTCATGCTGCATGCTTGCAGCGACATGAGACTTGCATATTCGATGTAATCTCAACTTAAATAATGTAGCCCCCAAGTGCCGGGTCGTAAGCCTGCAGCGACTCGGGACTATTTCCTCCATTTTAGAATAAATCATATCCATTGATAAAATAATAGCCATTGCGCTGAAGCGACTTTGAAAACCTTAATCATAATACTGGTTACTGATAACCATAATAAAATCCAGCCATGTTAACTATTTGAAGATTTGAATAATATAATCCAATGATTTATAAGCGCATGATTCCAATGGTGCAATCCAAATATATATACTGGCAACTTGTAGTCCAAAGCCAGGCCGGGTTAATAAACATTGGATAATTTATCATCATACTAGCGACTTATAGTCGAAAGCCAGGCCGGTTTAATAAACGCCGGTGATTTATAATCATGCTTTATACAACCTGTTTCTGCATACAACAAGTTTAAAGTGTCCGGGCGGTTTACCACCGGACGGGTCATAATGCCCAACATATAACCCGGGTTTATAACTGTCACGACCGGTTTTTCAATAAAAATATTTATTGAACAACCGACCTATGAAGTCCAATATGAGGAAAATCCTTCATACCGGTTGACAAAACTTTGATACAAAAAGCGGTAGCATTACAATATTACAGGGTTGGATGAAGATGCCCGACCAATTATTACAACACGCCAATGATTATACATAGTGGCGGATATGACTCAAAGGTGTGGGGTGGAAATACTCTTGACTCGCGCTATGAGTGGTTGGTGGAATAACACAGCGGGGTGGTTAATAAGTCTCTTGCCTTTGGCGGCTCATCGAAGGCCGAGGTGAGGCTCGATAAATTTTATTTGGGTAGCGGAAGAGGATATATCACAATGACTAATCCAGGGTCGACGAGACTGACAGGATTCCTCTAGGCGTCGGACTCGCTATCGAACTCTTCATCCATGAGATCGCCTTCGTCAGCATCTGGCCAAATCAACAAGCCAGGTGAGTACTGTGAAAGTACTCGCAAGACAGTTCGGACAAAAGATATAACAAATGAATGCATTAATGCGACATGGTTAATCTTAACAATGCTCAATTAAAACAGTATGGCAAAATAATTAAGAAGGGAATCGGCGCTAGTCCGCTCAAAAACCCAAAGAAGATAAACTCAAAACCGATCGGGTGTCTGAAGCGACACCTCATAAAGGGCTTATATTGAAATAAAAGAAAATACATGTGTGCCGCAGTCGGACGTCTGAGCGACATCACAGAAAGGGCTTATAATGAAAATAAATAACGACAATGCCGCAGTCGGACGTCTGAGCGACATCACAGAAAGGGCTTATAATGAAAATAAATAACAACACTGCCGCAATCGGACGTCTGCGCGACATCACAGAAAGGGCTTATAATGAAAATAAATAATAACAATGCCGCAGTCAGACGTCTGAGCGTCATCACAGAAAGGGCTTATAATGAAAATAAATAACAACAATGCCGCAGTCGGACGTCTGAGCGACATCACAGAAAGGGCTTTCATCACAAAGCTATAGCACTCATAATATATATTCAACACATGAATATAAACGGGTTAGTCCATCCACAAGAATAAACATTTAACCGGACTTAGTACTCATGTGAATCACCGGAGTATCTGCCACCAAAACTGACACTTGTCAGGATAAGATATCTGAGAACTTGGACATGGATAAGATGATTCGTGGAATTAGGACTCTGCAGAGTTTGTTCTAAAATTACTCACAGCCAAAGGATTTCGTAGTCTGAAGGACTAGTTCCGTTTATGGTATTTCGGAAGGAACACAGCTAACCAAGTACACACCCATCCTACCTCACGAATGCCAGGAATCACCCTAGACATCGTCCGAGAAAAACTTTTGAGACGGGGAGATCACAATCTCGAATAGCATGGGATCAAATTTATATTCGCGCGCTCTAAGGGGTGCTCCCCTCTCGGTCCCAACCGGAAACACCCATGCCCCCTGACTGGATTTCTGGCTTTAATCCAGGGCCATGGAACCATCGTCTCGGCCTCCATTTGGTGTGTACCAGGAAAGCGGTTCGCAACTTACTAAGCCATATCCCTTGCGGAAAACATGTGGTAGTACGGGAAGGGAAATGGATGGGAACTGAACTGATACGGGTTGACACTGAAGTCAAATAGTATGGCATAAGACTGGCATGCTACAACACTGCCATCTTACCCATCCTCATGCCAACACATGTCCATGCACATTCACATCCAACACGTATGGATTATCGAACTCACTCGCCTCAACTTGCATGAAAATAACCTTCATCGGTATGCTCACAAACTTGCCATGAAACTACTTAATGCAAACTTGCCAGAACACTCATCATATCAAATGTTCAAACATGCTTGCCTGGTTCAGAGTAGTCGGGGTCTAGCTCGGCGAAGTTCACGGTTCCGTCACCTCCTCCGGTATCTATGGTAACAAAAATACACGCGCTAACGTAAATAACGTGGAGTACAGAAAGTTGGTCCAAAAATATTTCATAAAAATCCCATAAAAAACTAGACAAAATTATAAGACTGTCAGAAAAATAATCACTCAAAAATCACTTTTTATTAAAAAGTTATAAGGGTTTCTGTCCAGGGACTCATCTTTAACGCAACAGAAAAGTTCCAGGGGTTTAACTGAGAAAATAGAAAACGGTTCGAATAGAAACACGCAAGCCCACAGGGAAAACGTACTCTGCCGAAAGGCGCCAATGGAAAAACGGTTCGCGGGAAAAGAAAGAGAGGCTGACATGGGGGTCCACATGTCAGGTTTAAAAGACCTTGCCGGCGCCCGAAGGCTGCGGTGGTCGTCGGCGTCGAACCACGGCGAGTCAGGGAGATTGGAGTGTACCAAGATTATCAGTGTGTCCTTCCGCGTCGGTGGGTGGTGGACTTGGCCGTCGGGGAGCACCACGTCGACGGCGACACTTTCTCTGGCGGACGGCGGCTCGGGCGATGGTGGATCTCGCCGAGGAGGGATGCAAGGATCGAATTGAGGTGGGGGTTAGAGCACTAGGTGTAAGAGAAGGCTGCGGACGAGGTTTGGGTGCCAGAGATGGCCTCACCGCATGATGAATCAAGCTGGTGGCCGAGGCGGATCGAGGCGGCCGGAGTTGGGGAGGAGACCTCCTCGAGGTCCTCCCCAGTGGCTAAGTGGTCTTGGTGAAGTGTAGGGGTGGTGTGTGCACGAGAGCGAGCTCGGGGCTCCTTTTTATAGGCGATCCGAGGCGGTGGCCGTGAACGGACCTCTCCGGTGATGGTTACGGCGGCGCAGAGCTTGGTCGGGGAGGATTAGGGAGTGGGGCGTCAGCGTGGAGTTCCACTAGTGCCGTTTTGACGCTTAACAAGCTTGGATTAGGAGCCCTGGGTGGATTCGACGGAACGGGGCGGCGCGGGTCCGTCGGCGGCAGAGAGCATGCTCTGTGCGTGCCGCGCCACGGCGACGGTGCTGCATGCTTGTGCTGGCGAGGAAGTGGCCACGCGGAGCCACCAGAGGGATTGGGCGGCGCCGAACGGCGTTACGCCACCGTTCAGCTCCCGGTCGGCCGCTACGGTGGTTCGGCCACCACAAAACACGCCGGCGCAGGCGGGCCAGGGCTCCACCAACGCCAGGAACGCGCCAAGCACGCATGTGAGGCTCCGGACAGGCAAGCTAGGCCGTGAGCAACGTGCCAAAGGCACTGTGAACATGTGACTGAATTAACTGACGAAGATTGACACTGAAACTCTGAACTTTCTGAATTTAGCGAAGATGCATGTAAACCGTGCATGCAAGGTGTTCGACAGAATGGTTTTGGCACGTGGGAAATTTTTCTTGAGCTGATCTTTGGTGTGGTGGTCTCTCATTGCATCT
This sequence comes from Aegilops bicornis, assembly GCA_021605145.1. Classification (NCBI taxonomy): domain Eukaryota; kingdom Viridiplantae; phylum Streptophyta; class Magnoliopsida; order Poales; family Poaceae; genus Aegilops; species Aegilops bicornis. The sequence goes on along the minus strand of CM038672.1, from coordinate 551,539,829 downwards.
GAGGGCTGCCTGAATTTTGGTAGAATCTTTGGAGAAGTGTAGATATGAATTTCATCAAAAATGATGAATCTGGTCCAAATTTGTATAGGTTAAATTTTGAAATTTTTTAAAAGAGGAAGAGTGGATCAAGATGGTTCTGGGTTGTGGGTACCAAGGACTATCCAAGGGAGTTGGTTTGAGGTCAAAACTCAAAAGCATTAGGGTACTTGCTTTGCAAATCACTTAGGCTCAAAAGAAAAGACAGAATTATATTGGGAGAGGAAATAATTGGAATAAAGTCCAAAAATGGATTTTACTAGTTTGGACAGACTGTTTGAGTTGAACCAAAGTGGAAGGAGGGTTTTGGGAGAAATTTACGACAAGAGGCATGGTAAAACCAAGGATGGATCAAAACCAAAGAATAGCCCAAAACCAAAAAGGTTTGTTTTTAGAAGAAAATAAATCCAATAAATGCTTTTAGAGAAGAAAACTCAGAAGAGAGGTTTTTAAGAAGGGTTTAAATGACCTTCTTCAAACCAAGCAAAGCTTTTGCTGGAAAAAAAATAACCAAAAATTTTGGAGTGTCACAGCACCTACCCCCTTAGGAAAAATCTCGTCCCCGAGATTCCAGTTGATTTTCAAATAATTGTGGGTGCTCTGTTCGAAGGAAATCCTCCCTTTCCCAAGTGGCTTCACTTTCGGTGTGGTTGCTCCACTGAACTTTGAAGAACTTGGTGGTTTTCTGTTGGGTTCTCCTTTCTGACTCTTCCAAGATTTTTATCGGATGCTCCCGATATGTGAGATCTGGTTGCACGTCAAAGTTTTTATGGGGTACTTGTTTCTCTGGGTTGCTTACGCACTTCCTCAATTGGGAGACGTGGAATACGTTGTGGATGTCGGATAATTCTTCGGGTAAGTCTAGCTGGTAGGCCACCATGCCTCTTCGTGCTACTATGCAAAAAGGCCCGATGAATCTCGGTGCTAGTTTTCCTTTAATCTTGAATCGGTGCAGGCATCTCATGGGTGATACTCGTAGGTACACAAATTCACGGGTTCAAAATGGACTCCACGATGCTTACGATCGTAATAACTCTTTTGTCGACTTTGGGCTGTCTTGAGCCGGTCCTTAATTACCTTGACTTTATCCTCAGCCCCTTGAGCAGGTCTGGGCGAAGATATGACTGTCTCCGGTTTCCGACCAATTTAGCGGGTACGACATCTTCGTCCGTCTGAGCTTCAAGCGGTGCCATTTGCAGGCTGGATCGATAGCTGTTGTTATATCACGAATTCTGCGTATGGTAAGCTCTCCTCCCAACTGTTCCCATAGGTGAGGACACATGCTCTCGGCATATCTTCTAGAATTTGATTTACTCATTCAGTCCGCCCATCCATGTCAGGGGATGGTATGCGGTCTTGAATGCCACCTGAGTTCGAGCTTGTTGTAAGTGATCCCAAAACCGGAGACGAATTGAGTGCCTATGTCCGAGATTATTTTCTTTGGGACTCCATGTAGGCAAACTATATGGGAGAGGTAGAGCCTAGCAAGCTTCTGAGTGGTGTGTGTTGTCTTCACGGGGATGAAGTGAGCTACTTTAGTCAGTCTATCGGTGATTACCCATATGGCATCATGTCCGTTTCGATACCGAGGTAGTCCAACAATAAAATCCATTCCAATTTCGTCCCATTTCCACTCGGGTATCTTATTCGGTTGCAATAGTCTGACCGGTTTCTGCTGCTCGGCCTTGATGCGTTTACAAGAGTCACAACATGCAATAAACGTGGCTATGTCTCTTTTTATACCATGCCACCAAAATGTTTCCTGAAGATCTTTGTACATTTTTGTTCCTCCAAGATGGATTGAATATGGAGCGGTGTGGCTTTCAGCCAGGATTTGCTGTTTAAGGTCATGGATAATTGGTACGCAGAGCCTATTCCCGTACCACAATATTCCTTGCTCATCAATACTAAATTCTGAAGCCTTGCCCAATTTCATCTTATCTTACGCTTTATGCCTTCAATGCTGGGGTGTCCACGTTGAGCCTCTCTAACCTTCTCTATCAGGGTAGGATGTACTTCTAAGTTTGACACACTGCCTTCGGTGACCATCATCAGGTTGAGCGTTGCGAACTCTGTTGGAATTCAGGTCTTAAATGCGGCATCTGTCGTTATGCGGACTGGGGTTCCGGCTCGGGCGTCTGCTACAACATTTACTTTACCGGGTGGTAGTGGATCCCAACATCATAATCCTTTACTAATTCCAACCAGCGTCGCTGCCAAAATTTAGTTACGGTTGTGTGAAAATATACTTGAGGCTTTTGTGGTCCGTGTATATTTCACAACGATTACCAAGTAGAAAGTGTCTCCATTTCTTGAGTGCATGTATCACTTGCTGCTAATTCCAGGTCATGGGTAGGGTAATTTTCCTCATGCTTATGCGAAGCTGTCTGGAAACATATCGACAACATTGCCTTCTTGCATTAATACGCACCGAGGCCCTTTTGAGACGCGTCACAAAATACTTCAAAATTCTTGTGTATATCTGGCACAATTAATCTTTGGTGATGTCGCCGGTTTCCTCTTTAGTTCTTGGAAACTTTTCTATGAGGCTTCCGTCCATTCAAACTTCCTGTCTTTCTTGAGTAGTTGCGTCATTGGCTTTGCTATGGTGGAGAATCCTTCAATAAATCTTCTTTAGTATCCTGCAATTCCCTAGAAACTTCGTACATCAGTCACCTTTGGCTGGTGGCTTCCAGCCAAGTACGGCCTTGACTTTTTACGGGTCTCTGGCGATACCTTCTTGAGTTAGTACGTGGCCCGGAAAACCTACTTGCTTTAGCCAAAATTCACACTTGCTGAATTTGGCGTATAATCGATGTTTCTGAGTTCTCCTAGTACAATCCGGGGATGTTCAGCGTGTTCTTACGGTGTTTTGGAGTATACCAGAATATCATCGATAAATACCACAACAAACTTATCCATAAACTTCATGAATACTTTGTTCATGAGGTGAACAAAATATCTTGAGGCGTTTGTTAGTCCGAATGGCATCACGGTGAACTCGCATAATCCGTATCTGGAGGTGAAGGCGGTCTTGGGAATATCCTCGGTTCGTACCTTGATTGATGATATCCCGATCTCAAGTCAATCTTTGAGAACACCATGGCATTAGCGAGTTTATCGAATAAAACAATTATTCGATGCATCGTAAATATGAACATGATTGTGACAAAGAATAGCGCACGATAGTCTATGCACAAACTAAGTGTTCCATACTTCTTTTGGCGAATAAAATTGGTGAACCCCATGGTGAGGAAGCGGCTCGTATGTACCCTTTTTCCAACATTCCTTTATTTGCTTCTTCAGTTCCACCAATTCGGATGGTGCCATTCTGTAGGGTTTCTTGTATATGGGAGCGGTTCCGGGTGCTAGCTCAATGCTGAATTCTATCTCTCGATCTGGTGGCATGCCTGGTAGTTATTCAGGAAATACATCTCGAAATTCACACACTACTGGAACTTTGCTCAATTCAGAAATATCCACCTTGTTCAATCTCGGTTGCCTGGATATTTTTCTTTCCTTGGCTGAAACTTTTATGGTCTTCCCGTGGTGATAGGTGAGAATTACGGTCCTGTTGAAGCAGTCGATAAAACCTTTGTTGGTGGTTAACCAATCCATCCCTAAGATGACATCCAGTCCTTTATTTTCCAATACGATAAGATTTGCGTGAAACTTCAACCCTTCAAACTCGATAACCACACCCTGGCAATAATTCTGGGTAACTTGCTTAATTCCAGGGGACTTGACGATCATAGATTTTCCCAAGGGAAACATCGAAAAATTATTTTGCAAAGCAAAACTTTTCGAAACGAACGAGTGAGAAGCTCCAGAATCAAACAAAACCATGGCAGGTATTGTGTTGACAGGAAGCGCATGCGAGTCACGATATCCGGGGCATTTTGTGCTTCCTCTTTGGTCACGTGGTTCAAATGACCCTTCTGTGGTTGTTATTTAGGTTGAAATTGTTGCGCTTTGGTGCCGAATTATTGCTTCCGTTGTTCGGCTTTGGGGTCGAGTTCCTTGGCTTGGGGCCTTTGCTTGGCGTAGTGTCCTTCTTCTCCTAAGCGTAACAGGTAATGCCCGGGCGGTATGTGAACTCGTTGTCCCTTGCGTGCAAATTCTTGATTGGGCGTGAGATGCTTGTCGTGGGTTTGGGTGTCGATTATTACGAACATCTGTCTTGCTGCGGTGGTTGCGGGTGTGTTTAATCTGGTCCCTCTTTCGCCACGGAAATCTTCTAAGATGCGTCTCTCATTTTCCAAGGTAATGGCCTTATCCATCAGCGTCTTAAAATCTGGAAATGTGTGTACGACCAATTGACATTTAAGCGCGGGTGTCAGACCGTCTAGGAATTTCTCCATCTTTTTGTTTTCTGACATATGCTCCTCGTTGGTGTAGCGAGATAGCAGGGTAAACTGACTGTTGTATTTTGACACTGTCATTGTCCTTTGCTTGAGGTCATCAAATTCTCTCTTTTTGATCTTCATAAGGCTCTTAGGAATATGTGCGCCACGAAAACCTTCTTTAAATTCCTCCCATGATATATTATTTTCGTTGGGGTGCATGTGCAGGAAATTTTCCCACCATGATGCGGCTGCTCCAGTGAGATAATGCGGAGCATAAAGTACTTTCTCAAGGTCTGAACACTGGGCGATAATTAATTTTCTCTCCATGTCTCGAAGCCAGTCCTCGGCTTCCAGAGGTTTGTCAGTGTGAGAAAATGTTTGGGGACGCGTTTTCTGTAGCTCAGATAACTTGGATTGCTGCTGATACGGTCCACGGTGATTTCCCATATTAATGACTTGGTTCAGTATTTCCTGATGTTGATGCTGACTTTGTTCATAAAGACGGTACATTTGGGAAAGTGTCGTTTCACTGTCCTGTTGATTTGTCTGTCCCTGTGTGAAATTGTTGCCTGGGGGTGTGCCATAATTTTCCTCTGTCGGAGTTGGCATGGAGCACGTCCAAGGACGAGATATAGTTCACTTTGGGGATATATTTTGAAACACTCATAAGAAAAGGAGTTGAGCCGCAAAAATCAATAAATTCAAGAAGATGCAACAAAAATTGCAAAAGCTCCAAGATTTTTCAAGAGAGAAAAAAATACGTTTGCGCACGGAGAAGGACTGTTCATTACATATCTTACACGCATAGCGTAATTATACAATACATCACTTTCGGGATATGCGTACATAAATCCTGACATGTTATTTAGTCTAGTGCACTCCTCGGATCCTACATGATGCGCAAACAGACTACTTCTCACAGCCTATTTACATATAAACATATCGCACAAGTCGGTACATCGCATGGCGGCTAAGCATACTTAGTCGGAGATGGTAAGGATTTCCCTTGGCCTGCCAAGGGTGAGGCGTAGAGAGGCTGGGGACTCAACCTCCTCCTCAGAGATAGGCTCCAGACGAGAGGTGCTGCGCGGAGTTGGTGGAGCAGGTGCCCTGTGCGGGACAACACGAATCTGAGCGGGCATGAGGGGTGGTGCAGAACGAACCGGAGTAGGCGCAATGACGTGGTTGAATTCCTCCGTGGTAGGCAGGCGACGAGTAGCGGTGCGAGCAGTAGGAGCGAGCGATCTTGATGTGAGACGAAAGTCAGTGGTGGTGCAGCACGCAGGAGTTCCCTCCTGTTGGCGGTACATCCATGTACTGAGTCCATGCTGGCAGCTACAAAATCGTCCACCAGGTTGTCGAAGGCTGCCTCCAAAGCCTGAAGGTACTCGATGAGCATCTCAAAAGCTTCATCCCGTTCTCCTCTGGGGCAAGAGAACGCGTAGTGGCAAGTGTATGGCACGTGACATGGCAGGTAGCGGTAGCGACGAGTCTTCATCGAAGGCAGGATATCCCTGAGACGGGCTATCGCTTCACGGGCTGCCATCTGTAGCGCGTGCTTCTCTGTGGGCATGGCTCTCCCCACGAACCGGTAACGCTCAACTTGTCCTCTCTTGAATTCCACCGCGGCTTGGTGCATGGTTAGACGGTCATTGACCTTGTGCTGAGCGAGAGAGGAAACTGGGCGCACATTTGGCCCCATCGCGACTTGGACGATGAAGGAGAGAAGCTTGACAAACCCATCGGGCATGTTGGCGAACATCTGCGACTTCATGATCGTTCTTGGCCATCTACAAAAGTAGGAAAAATCCTGAGGAGTCAAAACATAAATTTTATGCTGAAATTGACTACATTTGTAAAAATAATAAATAGCTCTACTATGCTAATAACCGATTAGCGATCGTACCTAGTGGCTTCCTACAGTCAGCCCGGCTCTGGTACCAAGCTTGTCATGACCGGTTTTTCAATAAAAATATTTATTGAACAACCGACCTATGAAGTCCAATATGAGGAAAATCCTTCATACCGGTTGACAAAACTCTGATACAAAAAGCCAGTAGCATTACAATATTACGAAATTGATGAAGATGCCCGACCAATTATTACAACACGCCAATGATTATACATAGTGGCGGATATGACTCAAAAGGTGTGGGGTGGAAATACTCTTGACTCGCGCTATGAGTGGTTGGTGGAATAACACAGCGGGGTGGTTAATAAGTCTACTGCACTAGCGGCTCATCGAGCGTCGAGGTGAGGCTCGATAAATTTTATTTGGGTAGCGGAAGAGGATATATCACAATGACTAATCCAGGGGTCGCATGAGACTGACTGGGATTCCTCTAGGCGTCGGACTCGCTATCGAACTCTTCATCCTTGAGATCGCCTTTCACAAGATCTCGCCAAATCAACAAGCCGGTGAGTACCGTGAAAGTACTCGCAAGACAGTTCAGACAAAAGATATAACAAATGAATGCATTAATGCGACATGGTTAATCTTAACAATGCTCAATTAAAACAGTATGGCAAAATAATTAAGAAGGGAATCGGCGGTAGTCCGCTCAAAAACCCAAAGAAGATAAACTCAAAACCGATCAGATTATGCAAGCGACGCCTCGAAGGGTGAATAAATAAGCAAAACATGCCACAGTCGGGCATCTGAGCGACACCTCATAAAGGGCTTATATTGAAATAAAAGAAAATACATGTGTGCCGCAGTCGGACGTCTGAGCGACATCACAGAAAGGGCTTATAATGAAAATAAATAACGACAATGCCGCAGTCGGACGTCTGAGCGACATCACAGAAAGGGCTTACAATGAAAATAAATAACAACACTGCCGCAATCGGACGTCTGCGCGACATCACAGAAAGGGCTTATAATGAAAATAAATAATAACAATGCCGCGATCGACGATGCGAGCGTCATCACAGAAAGGGCTTATAATGAAAATAAATAACAACAATGCCGCAGTCGGACGTCTGAGCGACATCACAGAAAGGGCATTCATCACAAAGCTATAGCACTCATAATATATATTCAACACATGAATATAAACGGGTTAGTCCATCCACAGGAATAAACATTTAACCGGACTTAGTACTCATGTGAATCACCGGAGTATTCGCCACCAAACCGACACTTGTCGGGATAAGATATCTGAGAACTTGGACATGGATAAGATGATTCGAGGAATTAGGACTCTGCAGAGTTTGTACTAAAATTACTCACAGCCAACGGATTTTCGTAGTCCTGAAGGACTAGTTCCGTTTATGGTATTTCGGAAGGAACACAGCTAACCAGTACACACACATCCTACCTCACGAATGCCAGGAATCACCCTAGACATCGTCCGAGAAAAACTTTTTAGACGGGGAGATCACAATCTCGAATAGCATGGGATCAAATTTATATTCGCGCGCTCTAAGGGGTGCCCCCCTCTCGGTCCCAACCGGAAACACCCATGCCCCCTGACTGGCTTTAATCCAGGGCCATGGAACCATCGTCTCGGCCTCTCCATTTGGTGTGTACCAGAAAGCGGTTCGCAACTTACTAAGCCATATCCCTATGCGGAAAACATGTGGTAGTACGGGAAGGAAATGGATGGGAACCGAATCGACACGGGTTGACACTGAAGTCAAATAGTATGGCATAAGACTGGCATGCTACAACACTGCCATCTTACCCATCCTCATGCCAACACATGGCCATGCACATTCACATCCAACACGTATGGATTATCGAACTCACTCGCCTCAACTTGCATGAAAATAACCTTCATCGGTATGCTCACAAACTTGCCATGAAACTACTTAATGCAAACTTGCCAGAACACTCATCATATCAAATGTTCAAACATGCTTGCCTGGTTCAGAGTAGTCGGGGTCTAGCTCGGCGAAGTTCGCGGTTCCGTCACCTCCTCCGGTATCTATGGTAACAAAAATACACGCGCTAACGTAAATAACGTGGAGTACAGAAAGTTGGTCCAAAAATATTTCAAATAAATCCCATAAAACACTAGACAAAATTATAAGACTGCCAGAAAAAGAATCACTCAAAAATCACTTTTTATTAAAAAGTTATAAGGGTTTCTGTCCAGGGATTCATCTGTAATGCAACAGAAAAGTTCCAGGGGTTTAACTGAGAAAACAGAAAACGGTTCGAATAGAAACACGCAAGCCCACAGGGAAAACGTACTCTGCCCGAAGGCGCCAATGGAAAAAGCAGTTCGCGGGAAAAGAAGAGAGGTGACATGGGGGTCCACATGTCAGGTTTAAAAGACCTCGCCAGCGCCCGAAGGCTGCGGTGGTCGTCGGCGTCGAACCACGGCGAGTCAGGGAGATTGGAGTGTACCAAGAGTATTAGTGTGTCCTTCCGCGTTGGTGGGTGGTGGACTTGGGCGTCGGGGAGCACCACGTCGACGGCGACACTTTCTCCGGCGGACGGCGGCTCGGGCGATGGTGGATCTCGCCGAGGAGGGCTGCAAGGATCGAATTGAGGTGGGGGTTAGAGCACTAGGTGTAAGAGAAGGCTGCGGACGAGGTTTGGGTGCCGGAGATGGCATCACCGCAGTGAATCAAGCTGGTGGCTGAGGCGGATCGAGGCGGCCGGAGTTGGGGGAGGAGACCTCCTCGAGGTCCGCCCAGTGGCTAGGCAGGGTCTTGGTGAAGTGGAGGGATGGTGTGTGCACGAGAGCGAGCTCGGGGCTCCTTTTTATAGGCGATCCGAGGCGGTGGCCGTGAACGGACCTCTCCGGTGATGGTTACTGGCCTTGAGCTTGGTCGGGGAGGTTTAGGGAGTGGGGCATCAGCGTGGAGTTTCACCGGTGCCGCTTTTGACGCTTAAACAAGCTTGGATTAGGAGCCCCGGTGGATTCGACTAACGGGCGGCGCGGGTCCGCTGGCGGCAGAGAGCACGCTCAGTGCGTGCTGCGCCACTACGACGGTGCTGCATGCTTGTGCTTTGGCGAGGAAGTGGCCACGCGAGCCACCCGGAGGATTGGGCGGCGCTGAACGGCGTTACGCTGCTCGCCTCCCTGTCGGCCGCTACGGTGGTTCGCCACCGCAAGACACGCCTGGCCCGGGCGGGCCAGGCGCCACCGACGCCAGAACACACCAAGCAGCGTGTGAGGCTCGAGACAGGCAAGCTAGGCCGTGAGCAACATGCCAAAACGCGTGAACATGTGACTGAATTAATCGGCGAAGATTGACCTTTGAAACTACGAACTTTCTGAATTTAGCGAAGATGCATGTAAACAAGGTGCATGCAAGGTGTTCGACGAGAATGGTTTTTGTACGTGGGAAATTTTTCTTGAGCTGATCTTTGCTGTGGTGGTCTCTCATTGCATCTGAGGGCTGCCTGAATTTTGGTAGAATTTTTGGAGAAATGTAGATATGAATTTCATCAAAAATGATGAATCTGGTCCAAATTTGCAGAGGTTAAATTTTGAAATTTTTTAAAAGAGGAAGAGTGGATCAAGATGGTTCTGGGTTGTGGGTACCAAGGACTATCCAAGGGAGTTGGTTTGAGGTCAAAATTCAAAAGCATTAGGGTACTTTCTTTGCAAATCACTTAGGCTCAAAAGAAAAAACATAATTATATTGGGAGAGGAAATAATTGGAATAAAGTCCAAAAATGGATTTTACTAGTTTGGACAGAATGTTTGAGTTGAACCAAAGTGGAAGGAGGGTTTTGGGAGAAATTTACCACAAGAGGCATGGTAAAACCAAGGATGGATCAAAACCAAAGAATAGCCCAAAACCAAAAGGTTTCTTTTTAGAAGAAAATAAATCCAATAAATGCTTTTAGAGAAGAAAACTCAGAAGAGAGGTTTTTAAGAAGGGTTTAAATGACCTTCTTCAAACCAAGCAAAGCTTTTGCTAAAAACAAAAATAACAAAAAAAATTGGAGTGTCACAATAACCAAGGCTTCACTTAAGAATAATCAAATATGAAATATATCATACCTGTGACATTGAATCACATCGTTGGTTTACCAACTTTTTGTAGTAAGAGTGATAACCCCAATCTTGAGTAATGATAATTCCTTTCATACTCTGCCGGTTTATGATGAAATTGTACCGGGTTGTGATAAACAGCGGTTTATCCATATTCAATACTGTCAACTCATAGTCAAAACCAGACCGGGTTGATAGTCTCCGGATTATAACTGGTCATGTACTAACAACTTGTAGTTGAAAGTCAAACCGGGTGAACGAACGCCGGTTTCTCAAAACAGTAGAAATCTTATCCAAGGAGAAAAACATAGTGTCCAAAATTTGTGATAACTTGATTACCCTTGAGCATCATAAAGAGCTTAGTCTTCTTTTGGGGTATGAAGAAATGAAACGTATAACTAAGGGTATTCCAAAATTTAATCTCGAGAGATTTCTTGATTTTGATCTAGAGGATATTTATATGTTTTGTGCGGTAAATTGCATTGAGAATCCTTATATTTCCAACAATTTAAAGTCAAGAAAACAAATAAAATATTAATAGAGCACTAATGCAAGGGAAAATATTTCCCAATACCCTCCTAGTGTTTATTATGATGAATACGGTAAGGAGGAGGAGCTTTGTCGGTGTTAAAACCGGCGGATCTCGGGTAGGGGGTCCCGAACTATGCGTCTAGGCGGATGGAAACAGGAGACAAGGAACACGATGATTTTACCCAGGTTCGGGCCCTCTCGATGGAGGTAATCCCGTACTCCTGCTTGATTAATATTGATTATATGGGCAGTACAAGAGTAGATCTACCACGAGATCATAGAGGCTAAACCCTAGAAGCTAGCCTATGGTATGATTGTTGATCGTCCTACGGACTAAAACCCTCCGGTTTATATAGACACCGGATAGGTTAGGGTTACACAGAGTCGGTTACAATGGTAGGAGATCTACATATCCATATCGCCAAGCTTGCCTTCCACGCCAAGGAAAGTCCCATCCGTACAGGGGACGAAGTCTTCAATCTTGTATCTTCATAGTCTTTGAGTCCGGCCAAAGATGATAGTTCGGCTATCCGGACACCCCTAGTCCAGACTCCCTCGGTAGCCCTGAACCAGGCTTCAATGACCACGAGTCCGGGCGCATATTGTCTTGACATTGCAAGGCGGGTTCCTCCTCGAATACTTCATAGAAGGTTTTGAACACCAGGATAGTGTCCGGCTCTGCAAAACAAGTTCCACATACCACCGTAGAGAGAATAATTTTTTGCACAGATCTGCTGACGTATTCCGCGGCGTGACATCACACCATGGCCAGTCCTTTATATGAATCGTTTTTTACTGCTCCACCTCAGCGCGTTTAGCGAGGCAGTTTCCCTGGCACGTCTTATCAAAGCATAGATCGTGCCCCCTTATTCCGGGATTCTCATCAATACGGACGTGGGTAACCCATCCGCGCCCTTGATTATGGTGCTTGGGAGCACTACTAGGGAAAACCTTATACACAGAAATTTAGCAACAACGCGGGTCAAAAAAGGGCGCTAGTGCTAGATAGCAGTAGCGATCGGAGAAAAACCTTGCTGCAGATACAACTTTTGCAGTAGAGCGTGTAGTAGCAAAAGCACTACTACTAATATTCCCATTGCTAGAACGATAGGCTACACATAGCAGCAGCGGGCTTGGAAGAAACGCGCTCCCGCTACGGCATAAGTAGCAGCGCGTTTCCTAAGAAAAGCGCTACTACTAACGGAAGTAAAATAAGATGAAAAATAAATAGAAAAGTAAATGAAAATGAAAGAAATAGAAAAAGGAGAAAGGAAAAAATAAAATGTAAATGAAAATAAATGAAAAAGCAAAAAAAAACGGAGGAAGGCATAGCAGCAGCGTGTGTTTGTAAGAGGCGCTATAGCTAACGTAGCTGCAGCGCGTGTCCTAGACCCCCGCTATAGAAACATAAAAGGAAATTTAAAAAGGAAGAAAATTACATAGCTATAGCAGCAGCGCGTTTTCTAAAAACCGCTGTAGCTATATTAGCTATAGCGCGTTTTGCCAAACGCGCTACCGCTAAGTTTGAATTAACCAAAAAACCGTTTCCCCCCGGCCTCCACTTCTCCCCCAAATCCCTCAACCCACCCCGCGCGCCGCCGTCTCCCCGATTCGCCGTCGCCCCACTTCGCCGCCGTCTCCAACCGACGTCGACGCCACCAGAAGTCGTGCCCGTCCGACGCCACGGAGCGCCCCCAACGCCATGGAGCAGCAAGCCGTTAACGCCACCGGAGCCGCCGTCGACGCCACCGGATCCTTCCTCGCCACAACTACCTCCCTCGCCGTCACCGGAGACGCCCCTGCCTCCCTCGCCGTCACCGGAGACGCCCTTGCCTCCCTCGCCACCACTGCCTCCATCGCCACCACCGGAGCCATCCTCTGTAAGCCCCCACCCCTCCTCTCTCTCTAATGCATAGGTTAGCTAGTTTTATTAGGTTAATTATCTAGGTTAGGGCAAAAATTTAGTTAGGGATTTGACAGAGAAGTAGTTAGGTTAAGTAGTTTAATTAGGTTAATTATATAGGTTAGTGCAAAAATTTAGTTAGGGCTTTGACAGAGAACTAGTCAGGTTAACTAGTTTAATTATCTAGGTTAATTAGTGCAAAATTTTATTTTGGGCTTTGACAGAGAACTAGCTGCGTTAACTAGTTTAATTAGGGTTAATTATCTAGGTAAACTAGATTAACTAACTATGTTAAATAGGTAGGTTAATTAGGTTCGTTGGATTAACAAGCTAGGTTAAGTAGGTTGGCTAGGTTAGAGGAAAATTTTATTTTAGATCATTAGGTCAGAAGGGTTAGAGAAATGGAGTTCCTTTGCAATTTAATTGGGTTCTGTCCTAGGCAGGTTAGAGATAATAATGTGTGTTTGTGTGAGAGAGAGGAATAGCTAGATCAACATAATTTGGGTTCTGTCCTAGGAAGAGAAGTTTTTAGTGAGGTCATTTTGCAAAGGTTTTTGATTTTTGAAAAGACCACTATTTTTCAACGAAAAGAATTTACGCAAATTTTATTTTTCATTGAAGTGGTCATGTTATATCTTTTCATTGAAGTTGTTCGATTGTGCCCAAGTGGCTTTGTTGTTTCGTGAATGATGCTGAGTGGCCTATGTTTTGCCGGAATGTTGATTCATTTCTGTTCCGGAAAATTTCAGGTTCTCAATTTGTCCACTTTTTAGCAAAGGTCATGCCGAAATTTTCCGGCGTGACTTGTGCTACAAACTAGGACATATCGAGTGCCCGGGATTTGCCGCACCAGGAAGGTGTCAACATTCCTGCAAAACAATAGTCATTTTTTATGTCATTATTCATTTTATTAGGTCTAGAATTAACTGTCTAGATTTAGTCATAGGAAATATGGCTAGCAACGATGAATGACAGGGTTCTGGTGATTGCGACGACGTCTACCTGGCGGCAGACGAATATTTTAGCTGTATTGACGATCAACCGATGTTGTTGGTGGGCTCAAAGTGATAGCTCTTCTCGCGTATACCATTGTTTAGATGGATGACGATGTATTTGCAAGTAATCAAGGACTTGTATCGCTATTTTCGAGATGATGACGAGAGACCACTTTGTGTTGGATGATGATTATGATGAGACTATTTGTATGTATATGCTATGATTATATTCGTGGTCTCGCAGGCATTTGTATGTGTATCACGATGACATTTCTATGTGCTAAAGATTCTTCTATAAAGCCTGTTCAAATACAAAAAAAATATGCCCAAAAAAACAAAAAACAAGTTAAATTAGCAGTAGCGAGTGTATATAAGTTAGCAGCAGCGCCGCTATAGCGATGGCAGCGTTCTGCAAAGGGCGCTAGAGCTACTAGCGATGGCGTGCTCGATAATCGCTGCTGCTACACTTGTGTAGCAGTAGCGCCGGTGACCACGCGCTACTGCTATATGTTAGCTGTAGCGCCTTATTAGTAGAGCCCCACCCCACGCTACTGATACACCTAAAACCCGCGCTGATGCTAGCCTTTTCCCTAGTAGTGGAGATAAGCGAGTTTTAGCAGGCTGGCGGGGGACACATGACTTCGTCCGTCCATATAAGGGGATAAGGATCCACCTTTTTCACCTACGCCTTCTTCCTCCCTTGCTCATCCATTTCCGCGCACTCGAGCTCCACCGCCCAAGTCCGCACATCCCACCTCAACCTTCTCCAACTATGTCCGGAGCGGGAGGCAGGCGGATGGCCTCCTCCATTACGGAGGGGCACATCACAAGACTGTGGGAGGCCGGATACTTGTCCGGCGACATCGCGTGTCGGCTACCCGACGAGGGGCAGCTCATCCCCACTCCCAGGCCCCATGAGAGGGTGGTGTTCCTCACCCACTTCCTCCGCGGACTAGGTTTTCCACTTCACCCATTTGTCCGGGGCTCATGTTCTACTATGGCCTGGATTTCCACGATCTGGCCCCGAACTTCATCCTCAATATCTCGACGTTTATCGTCGTGTGCGAGGCCTTCCTCTGCATCCAACCCCTCTTCGGTTTATGGTTGAAGACCTTTAGTGTCACAGCCCCAGATCAACTCTAGAGCTTGCTTGTAACTAGTAGCATTGCATCCATGCATCATGTTTAATTTCCATGAAATTTGAAATGGGGATGATCAAGCCATAGCACTAAAGCAATTCAATTAGGTTCAACTTCAAAATATCTTCAAAGAACCCAAAGTGGTTTGCAAAAATGTTCATGATTAATGGAAAAAGGTGAAAACCATATCCAGAGGTGATGGATATTTTTCCAAGACATTTCTGGATTTTTGAATAAACCATATTGTATTTGAATTGGGGCATTTAAATAATATTAATATTATTTTTAAATGCTCCAACAATTCTGAAAATAGTTAAGGGCCTCTGTAATAATTTAGTTAATGCCCACAATTATTTTCAGGATTTATTTAAATAGTTTAGTATTTTACTAAACTAAAACAAACAGAAAATAGAAATAGAAAAGGGAAAGGAGAGAACTGTACCTGGCCAGTTACCTGCGCAGCCCACCCGGCCCAGTCTCCCCCTCCCCTCGCTGGCCCAGTTGGTGGCCCAGCCCACCAACCGACACCCGCTGTCGCCTCGCCTCGTGCCAAGAGGCGGAAGGAGGGACACGGCGACCGCGCCGAGCTCGCCACCTCCTCCCTGCTCGCCTGCCTGGCCTCCCCGACCCTCTCGCGACGCCACGGAGACGGCCACGCGCCCTAACCCCCCTGGATCCCCTCGCTCTCACCCTCTCCCTCGTTCCCTCCCTTGCTCTCTCTCTCTCGCCCAGCGGCCGCCCGGCGCCCGATCGCTGCCATGACCACCGCCACCCCTCTCCTCCCCGACATGCCCCCAAGCCCCGCCACCCCATCCTCGCCCTCCTCACGAGCCTCCAGCCTTGGGCGCCCAGGCGCCGCCCCATCATTTTCCCCTCTTGGACCACTTGATGCCGCCCGTCAATCGTCGGCTCCGGTGTCCCCAGGCTCGCGGTACCATCGCTGCACCCGCGGTGAGCTCCTGCGCCCCTCGCCCCTCTCCCCGTCGACGCGCTCGTCCTCTAGCCCGATCCCCATCGTGACCGAAACCCGCCGCCGCCTGTGACCGCCGCCGACGTGCCTCCGGCCACCTAGTGGCCCGGCTGTCGTCTCAGCCTCCTCCCGCGCTGCATAGGTCCCGTGGGTGCCCAGACGAGCCTCCCGGCCACAGAAGGCGTCGACCCGAGCTCGCTCGAGCTCCGGGCGACCACCACGGTCGACGCCCGGTGACGACGCTGCCACCTTAGGCCCACCGCTGCCACTACTCGGCAGACGGCGCCAGCGTCACATAGACGCCTCCGCCCGGCCATTTGGTCGCGGAGGAGGAAACTCCGCACCCCTCCGCCGCCTCTGGCTCCGCCGGCGGCGAGTCATGGTCAACTCCGGCGAGTTGGCCGGGTTTGACCATGGGTTGACCTCCCCGTGCGTCAGCGACGTGTGGGCCACCCCGACAAATTAGTTAGTATTAGCAACACTAATTAACCTAGATTAGTTAGCTAGTTAGTCGTGACTAGTGGGCCCGGCCCCACAAAAGCAACTTAGTTAAAAATTAACTTAAGGCTAAATAACTGGGTTAAATAGTTGTGCCTTGACAGCTGGGACCCACAGGTCAGGTTTGACCTGGGCGCCTAGTTGACCTGCTGACGTCACCCTGACGTGGTGCTGACGCCATAATCATTTTCTGGAATTATTTTAATTCAGGAAATTCCAGAAAATACTCTAAACTTCTAAAAATCATATAAATTCAACCGTAACTCGGATGGAAATAATTTATATATGAAAAATGATCAGAAAAATATGAAGAATCTGTTTATGCCATGATCATGCATGTTTGAACAAGTTAACATCACTGAATAGGATGAATCATGATTAGGGTAATTTATGAAATAGCATTTGGAGTTGGAATTCAACCTTGTTTGAATTCCACTTCAACTAACTTGGATTATTATTGCATTAGGTGAATTCAGTACCTTAAAATGATCATGCATCATATATGTGCATTGCATTGATTGTGTTCTTTCTCAGTTTCCGGTGTTTGTTCCTCCCGATGAAGCGATGTACCGACGATGATTATTCGATGACACCGATGAAGAACTATTATCTTCGAAGTGCCAACAAGCAAAACCCCTTGTTCATTCCGATATAATCCCACTCTCGCTCCTGCTATATTTTTCTGCATTAGGACAACAACGACTCATGTGTTACTTGCTGCGGTAGCTGAACCCCTTGATCCTTTTCATTACCTGTCATTCCACGATAATTAGATGAAACCCACTAGCATGAGTAGGAATTGTTTGAGCCATGTTGTGCCTACTCATCTATGCTTGTTTGTCATGCACTGCTACTGCTTAGAGTTGAGTCGGGTCTCGATTCATTGGGAATGAATTGGAATTGTTATGAACATGTCCTATTGTGTATGAGCTAAGTGTGTGAACACGATTTGGTAAAGGTAGCGGTGAGAGGCCATGTAGGAGTACATGGTGGGTTGTCTCATTGCGATCGTCCTCGTGAACTGAGTTACGTGTTTGTGATCCATGAAACAGTTACTACCACGCATTGGGATCCTTAATTGACCCTCTCGGCTTCTTAACCACCCTTGTTCCTGGTCCGGAGTTGCAAGTAGTTTACGGTGTTTGTAGTATCTTTGGGGGCCGCATTTAACGCTGACCTTAGGGGTGGGTTGTGTTGCGGTAGGCACCGTGGCCCGGTGTACCGAGTGCCCGTTTGGTATCTCGGGAACCACGCACATCGTTCGGGGCTGTATGGGAAACCTCGGCGGACTCCCTGCGGATGGAACCCGAATAGGCGATAAACCGGACTAGGGACTTGAGTGTTTAGGTAGGCCGTGGCCGACACCCACGTTGGGCTTCCGCTTGAAGGTTGCCGAGTACATGTCGTGTAAACGGCGGTAAGTGGTGAGCGTGTGTGAAGAAGTACACCCTGCAGGGGTTTAATATGATCTATTGAATAGCCGTGTCCACGGAAAAGGACTTCAGGTTGCCTATATCAGTTCATAGACAAGTGAAAGTGGATACCTAAAATGCGCAAGATAAGCGTGAGTGCTATGGATGGCGTTCTCGTAGGGAGACGGGAGCGGGTCCATAGTGGTGTATTGATATGGTGAATATGTGGACTCGTGCGCCACCTCAAAAGAGTTACTTGCGATCGTAGTTCAGAATAGCCACCGAGTCAAAGCTGGCTTGCTGCGGTCAAACTCCACCACCCCTTTTGATAATGATGCATATGTAGCTAGTTACGATGTAAGACTTGCTGAGTACAATTGTACTCACGTTTGCTTATTTTATGTTTTGCAGAGAGACGTCAGTCTCGCTAGTAGTTCCGCTTGGACTTCGACGTTTAGCTTGATACCTCAGCTACGATCTTGTGCCTCAGCAGGATCTGGTAGATAGTCAGGCTTCTTAGCCTTTTCCGTTTATAGTTGTCTGTACTCAGACATGATTAGCTTCCGCTTGTGCTTTGACTTGTATGCTCTGAGTGTTGGGTCATGAGACCATGTTTGTAATATCTCGCTCTTCGGAGCCTAATGAATAATATTTGAGTCGTAGAGTTATGTTGTGATGCCATGTTGTATCTACGCATATTGAGCATAATGTGTGTATGTTTGAAATGCTTGGTATGTGTGGGATCCGACAAACTAGTTGTTTATCCTTGGCAGCCTCTCATATGGGGAAATGTAGTCTCGTGCTTCCGAAGCGATAGTAGTCCGCTTCAGCCCGGTTCACTGAGTCCTGCTAGCCCGGCACTACTGCTTGGACACTTGACTGGCCGGCATGTGTTTCACTTCGTTCCTATGTCTGTCCCTTCGGGGAAATGTCACGCGGTGTTATTCGGAGTCCTGCCTAGCCTGCTACAGCCCGGGATACCGGAGTCCTGTTAGCCCAGTGCTATAGCCCGAATACATACATTGATGACCGACATGCTCGATGTGATTCATGTATGCCTGTCCCCATAGGTTAGCGCCGCTTTGGGTTCACGACTAGCCATGTCGGCCCGGGTTCTTTGTCATATGGATGCTAGCGACACTATCATATACGTGAGCCAAAAGACGCAAACGGTCCCGGGCCATGGTAAGGCGACACCCGTGGGAATACCGTGCGTGAGGCCGCAAAGTGATATGAGGTGTTACATGCTAGATCGGTGTGACTTAGGATCGGGGTCCTGACATTTAGCGTCAAGCCGAAGATAGTGGGCGGCCGACAGGCGGAGTGCGGAGGCGCTATGGTGGGCAGGATGCCCAATGTCCTTTGGCTCGAGGGCTCCTTCGTGGAGACAATAAAGGGGTGGCAATCAGGGTGGTTCTACATCACCGAGCCGCGCGACTCCAAATGGGCGGCGACCCCCGAATTCAGATCTGGCTCCCCCACACGGCTCACATCATTGAAAGAGACGGGCCTGAAGTGGGGTGATTCGGAAGAGCTGACCGGACTCCAAACCTGTGTCTGAAACCTGGTGAACAAGAAGCTCAAGCTTGTCCACGTAGTCCAGGTCATGATTATCCGCCGGATTCTCCCATGCCAGGAACGGGACATTAATTTGTGGGAGTTTGATCCGACACATCACCGAACCTTGAGTCGGCTCTTCGACACTACGTACGAAGATGCCTGGAAGAAGCCCCCGCATCCGCTAACAAAGATTGCGGATACAGATCGTAGCGTCAAGCCGGCGAGGTAAGTTATTTTACCCTTTACCGGACTCTTTTTTCATAGATTGACTCTATGTGGGATCTAAAACTGGCTAACCTTTGACAGGACTGGCAGAAGACGTCCGGACAGATTAAGTGTCCGGCTCCTTTGCCGGAAGACCCAGTGGATGCCCGATTGACGGGGCTGCTGGCTCCGGTACCCCATGTGGTGCCGGAGAAGAAGGCCAAGAAGGAGGCCACGGGAACTCGAAGGAGCTCCCGACGCCAGGTGTTGTCAGATTCTGAAGCAGAATCTTCTCCTGAGGACGAGGAGGAGGAAAAAGAAGCCTCTCCCCCAGCGGGGGAGGAGAGGAAAAGGAAGGCCGCCCCAACTGGGGAGGCCGGAGGGTCCAAGAAGGGAAGAACCCTTCCTCCGGACTTCTCCACCAACGTCGACAATGACGAGGAGGATTGGCCAACAAGGGCCAAGCCCCTGGCGAGATCGTATGTGTCCGGATACCCATGTGTTTTTTATCATTGCATAGTGTTCTCTAATGTCGAACAATCATGCAGCCCGCCCAAGGGCGAGCTCGCCGCTTCGACGAGCGGGTCCCAGAGTTCGTCGGAAATGGAGAGTACTTCACTTCCGGCCGCCTCCTCACCTCACGCTGCGGACGACACCGAGGTGGGGCCCCAACGGGGGCCTGGTCAAGAGGAGGTGGTGCAGGAGGCGCCGCAAGGCAACCTCCCGGACTCCAGGTGCGTGGGGGGCGAGACCCCCAGGGGCTCTAAGCCCGACTCTCGTCCGGACTCCATGCCGGAACCTTCAGCGGTTCCGGAGTCCGGCAAGCGGTCCCTTCATAAGAAGGGTAAGAAGCCGGTGTCCTCCGTCCAACCGGAGGCACCGGATAGCTTACTGGAGGCGCTTAACAGCGCCTCCATCGAGGAGGAGCATCGCACTGTTATGAGTGCGGTGATCCGGACAGTTCAGTCCGCCAAGAGCGGGCTGACCGAAGCATGTACCAGCCTTCTAACAGACTTTGAGGTAAGTTTAGAATATGTAAAAAATTACAGCGTGAAGCGGTAGCCCCTGATGCTTAGTTCGGTGTTCGGAAAGAAAAGCCGGACTAAGGATCTAAAAAGATATACGCAGGAGTCTAACATAACTATGTCAATATGGGAATGCAAGCTGCGCTGTTGACCTCTGCCGCACTGACTGCAGAGGTCAATGCATAGAAGCAGAGCCTCGAGCGGTCTGAGAACGAGCTCGGCCAAGCCAAGAAGCAGCCCCCTGCCTCTCTCCCTTGCTCTCCCGCACCATGGCCGACGCACCTGCCGCCGCACCGCCGACGTAGTCGCGTCCACCATCGTCCCCGTACCCAGCCACCGTGTCTAACCACTCCGCCGTCGTCGACTCCGTGGAGCAGCCCGAGCCCCGAGCGCTCGCGAGCCCTGCTTCATCTTCCTCGAGCTTGACTTCACCGAGCACCGCCGGAGATCCCCATTGCCTTCGCCGCCGCATCACCTCGTCCCCGACCTCGCCGACTGCTTTGCCGCACTCGTCGTGAGCACAGCTACCTTGCCATCCCTCTCATTCTCGCTCTCGAGCCCCGCACCGACTGCACTGAGCTCGGCCGCACCTGCCGCCGCCACCGCACGTCGCCGTCGTGGCCACAGCCACGTTGGCTCGACTCCGAGCACGCCATCGCACTCACCGCACTCCCGGAGCCGCGCACCTCACCCGTGCCCTGCCGTGCCCCGTAGCCACGGGTTCGTCCTCACCTGACTCCGGCGACCGCCAAGCTCGTCGCCGGCGACGTTCCCGGCCACCCCGAGCTCAACCACCACCACCAAACGTCGCGGTTTGTCAACGGCTACCCGTAGATGGTCGCCGTCGTCCATTTGGTCGCCGGAATGCACAACCACACTTCCGCCACCGCGTCTGGCCTCGCCGGCGGCTAAACGTCGGCGGGTTTGACCCCGCTGACATAGTTGACTTGGTGGGGCCCTCTGCTAATTAACCTAGTTTAGGTTTAATCAAAATTAGTTAGCCTAATTAGCTACTGACATGCGGGACCCACTGGTCAGGTTGACTTGGACGCCCCCGTTGACCCCTGACGTCACTCTGACGCACTGCTGACGCACTGGTTTTATTTGTTTACAGGAAATTCCAGAAATTGTTGCAAACTTCAAAAAATAATAGAAATTAATCTGTAACTCCAAATGCAAAGTTTTATATATGAATTTTGTTCAGAAAAATTCAATCTATCCATTGGTAATGGTTTCATGCATGATAGAACAAGTTAACCTTGTTGTTTAAGCAGAAAAAGATAATGCACCTTTATGACTACGTTAAATGAGCTAACATTTGAATCTTTGATTCAAATGAGTTCATTCCTTTCTGTTTAGCTTGCATTAGGCCAACACACATTCATATTGCCATGTCATAGCATGCATCATATTGTTGCATATTGTCATGTGTTGTTTATGTTCGGTGTGTCTTTCGTGATAGGTTCTGCCTGCAACGATAACCCCGAATATCCGTCTGAAGGGCAGTATCCTACTACCACTACATCAGGTAATCAACCCATTGATCATTCCGATACAAACCCATGTTCTCGCTTCTGCTCTTGTTTACTGCATTAAGACAACGCGTTTCAGACTGTTGTGTGCTGCGTTAGTTGAACCCACTTCCTTTGCATGACCTGTCATTGCCACAGTAACTAGATGAAACCCACTAGTATGTGTAGGAGTTGATTGAGTCATGTTTGTGATTCCTACCATGCTATGCTTCCTATGCTTAGAGTTGTGTCAGGTCTGGCTCATCGGGATGATGAACTGGAGTGAAAGGTTGTGTCGGGTTCGAGAGTGAAAGTGTTGAACACGATTTGGTGAAGGTGTCAATGAGAGGCCATGTAGGAGTACATGGTGGGTTGTTTCATTGAAGCCGTCCCTAAGAACTGAGATATGTGTGTGTGATTTAATACTTAGCTACTACCACGCATTGGGATTCTTAGTTGACCCTCTCGACTTATTAACAACTCTTGTCCTTAGTTCGGGAGTTGCAAGTAGTTTCTGGTGTTTGTAGCATGCTGGGGGGCGCACGCAGCGCTGACCTTAGGGGTGGGCTGTGTTGCGGTAGGCACGTGGCACGGTGTACCGATTCACGCGTTTGGTGTCTCGGGAACCCTGCTCACATCGTTCGGGGCCGTTAGTGGAAACCTCGTCGGACTCCCTGCGGATGGAACCCGAATAGGCGATAAACCTGGACTAGGGACTCGTGTGTTTAGTCAGGTCGTGGCCGACACCCTCGCTGGGCTTCCGCTTGAAGGTTGCCGAGTACACGTCGTGTATCGGCGATAAATGGTGAGAGCGTGTGTGAAGAAGTACACCCCTGCAAGGTATAAAACTATTCGAATAGGCGTCATGATAAAGGACTACTTGGTCACCTATACAGTTCATAGACAAGTAAATGGATACTACTAAAAGCCTCAAGATAAGTGTGAGTACCGCGGATGTCCCTCTCGTAGGTTGACGAGAGAGGATCCACGGTGGAGTATTGTGATGGTGATTGGTGGACTCGTGTGCGACAAATGCTTTTCAAGTGGTGTCACATAGGATAGTTTAGCCAAGAGTCAAAGCTGGCTTGCTGCAATAACTCCACTACCTTCTTGAGAATGTGCATGTATAATAGGTTTCTGTTGTAAGACTTCTTTGAGTACCTCCGTCTTGATGTTTGCTTAATTTATGTTTTCAGACGACAACACCGCCCCCTCCGATGGGTTTTATGTAGACCTTGTCGTCGACGAGTGTACTAGCCACCCAGGTGGTGATCCAAGGCTTGTGAAGGGCCACTGTTGATAGAAGGGCTTCATCAAGCTTTCTTTCTTTTTAGTGTACGTACTCGAGACTAGTTTGCTTCCGCATGTGCTTGTATGATTGTATGACTTGAGTGTTGGGTCATGTGACCCCTATCTGTATGGATATGTTATGTATGGCTCCTCGGAGCCTCTTAAATAAAGTACTTTGAGTTGTAGACTTTTGTTGTGATGCCATGTTGTATGTACTCATATCGGGCATATTGTGTGTATGATTGAAATGCTTGGTATGAGTGGGATCCGACAATCTAGTTGTTTATTCTTGGCAGCCTCTCATATGGGGAAATGTAGTCCAGTGCTTCCTAAGCGATAGTAGTCCGCTTCTGACCCGGTTCACCAGAGTCCTGCTAGCCCAGCACTACTGCTTTGGACACTTGACTGGCCAGCATGTGTTTCACTTCGTTCCTATGTCAGTCCCTTCGGGGAAATTTCACGCGGTGATATCTGGTGTCCTGCCTAGCCTGCTACAGCCCGGGTTACCGGAGTCCTATTAGCCTTGTGCTACAGCCCGGATTCATACGTTGATGACCGACATGCTCGATGTGATTCATGTATGCCTGTCCCCAAGGGTTAGCGCCGCTTTGGGTTCACGACTAGCCATGTCGGCCCGGGTTCTCTGTCATGTGGATGCTAGCGACACTATCATATACGTGAGCCAAAAGGCGCAAACGGTCCCGAGCCATGGTAGGGCGACACCCGTGGGAATACCGTGCGTGAGGCCGCAAAGTGATATGAGATGTTACCGGCTAGGTCAATGTGACTTGGAATTGGGGTCCTGACACATTCTTAAACCGGATTTGAGCGCTTTAGAGCTTTGTGGGAGAATAGATTTCCCTTGAACCGGACTGTAAACCGGATATTGAGAGCTTCAGTGAGAGTGACTTCCCTTGAGACGGATTTTAAACCGGAATCCTTTCTGATGACCCGGAACTTCTTCATTGAGCCGGGATTTTGTAACTGTTATATACTTTCTAAGACGGAAATTTTCTCACAGCCTTTAAATTTTCAGAAATATAATAGTAGCCTCCGGGACCGGGTTATCTTTCCCTCCATCATCCTGGGGTTCTTAAATTTGCTGAAACTGGCAAGACTTGCTGAGTCATATCATCGTAGCCCCCGAGTCTTAAGATGACTCAAGGATTTGTCTTGAGATTCTCCGTACATGACCATAGCAGAAGGTATATATCATTGGTGTTGATAACGCGATGCAAATCCACAGAAGGTTGAGGTGACTGCGGCGGGTTATAAATGATCCCGTATGAGCCGTGTCAGCAACTCGGCCAATGGTTCCTTCCAACTGGCGATTTGAAGTTAACCAAACTGTAGTGGCGTCGACTTGTGCGCCTTCCCATTGAACCCCCTAGTGCAAACGACGGTTGATGATAATTTGCCTTCATTTTATTGAAAGAAAACCGGGCTACCCAAGTTGTGACTTGCTCATACTCAATAAACAGCTCATGCAGACAGTTGCGGCCCGGTATGTTGACGTAGACCAGGCCGCAAGAGACGGACGACAAGGACGACCGCAACATCAGAGGCAGCTTGGACAGATGAGTAAGCAGCGGCATTGTAAGCCAGGTGCGGACGGGGAAAATCGGCACTGGTGTCGTAAACCGGCACGGACGGGCGAGTTAATCACGTCATTTTGATGTAGTGAACAATTGTCATGCGTCACAAAACATCATAGGCCAGAGTAATTGTTTTTTCACAAAATGAATATGTGCCACATTTATATTTAAAAGGATATCACCTGATTCGCCCAGACAACAAATGAATCGGTCATGGCATTGTAAACCTGGTTGGACGGGAGAGTCGGCCACGGGGTCGGACGAGTAAATTGCCCATAGTGTTTGTAAACCGTCGCGGACGAGCGAGTTTTCTTCCACGTTATAAGCTGGAGCGGACACGTGAGCTGGCCGCGAGGGCGGACGAGCGAGTCATCTGTGGCGTTGTAAGGTGGTGCAGACGGGCGAGTCAGCTGGCGCGTTTGATGTAAACTGGACCGCGACACGCGTGCTCGTGGAGCCACGCGGCACAACCGAACGTGCATCCGCGGCATAACAACACTTTTATAATGAATAATTTACCTGTATATAACAACACAATAGGGCAGAGTAGTTGTTTTCACAAAAAATTAACAAGTACTGATAAAAAGTAATGTCAGGACCGGATTTTCGGGATATTAATTTCCCAGAAAATGGCCCTTGTGCTCATCAGCCCCAGGATTACTGTTAGCTGATGAGGCACCAACTCGATACAGAAATTCCAAGCAAAGTACATAATATGCAGTACAGGACCATTCTGGCCTATGAGTACAACAATTGGTTTTCTAGTGGTTGATGGCGGAAGCGGTTTGCGGTTCATCAGTGGCCATGGGATTCCATTTCCCACAGGCACAGCTGACCAGGTTAACTCCTATCTTCGTGAGGTTGTTGTCACCATTGCGTGGGTTCTGGGGCTGTCATCGCAACGCTCCTCTCCAAGCAAGAAATCTGGCCAAGACAATAGCCAGGGACAAGCCAGTGAGTACTTTGAATGTACTCGCAGACATTTTGAACACGGGTATAATATAACAAACGATAATCATGCTCTGAAATATTCTATGATCACAACGTCAGTCATAAAAATAAAATCCCTGATGCATGCAAACATGCTATTTTTATACAACATGAATGTGCAATAAGAGAGTAGTAATAAAATGCACCGATCGGGTGTCTGAAGCGACGCCTCGAAAGGATAGTAAATAACGAGCATGCCTCGATCAAGGCCCGGCGACACCACATAAAGGGCTTATAAGGTAAACAAATAACAAGCATGCCACAGTCGAGCGTCTGAGCGACACCACATAAAAGGCTTATAAGGTAAACAAATAACAAGCATGCCACAGTCGGGCGTCTGAGCGACACCACATAAAGGGCTTATAAGGTAAACAAATAACAAGCATGCCACAGTCGGGCGTCTGAGCGACACCACATAAAGGGCTTATAGGAAAATAATCACGAATAATATCCAGGAGGTAGAACTGTCCCAGGGATACTCAATAATCCAAGTAATAAAAAAGGTTAGTCCAATATAATAATAATCTTAATCATCATAAGTCACAAGTCATGATCCATGTTCCGGTTTAGCAGTTTCTCCTTCGAAGACCGACACTAAGACCGACACTTGACCCATCCCAGACTGTAGTCCTTAACCATGGACACGTCCATTCGAATAGATTTAACCTCTGCAGAGGGTGTACTCTTTACCCACAAGTAACGGATTCCTTTAGTCCATCGGGACTAATTTCGTCTACTGTCTTTTAATTGAAAACACACGACCAAGACACACCAGCTTATCTTACGGTATCCGAATCACCCACGACACTGTCAAGCTAAACTTTAAGTGGGGAGGCTACAACCTCGCGTAGCATGGGATCAAATTTATATCACGCGCTCTAAGGGGTGCCCCCCTCTCGGTCCCAACCGGAAACACCCATGCCCCCGGACCAGGTGGCATGCCTACCGGATGTAGACGATATCTTCCACCATGGCCTCTCTGTACGGTGTGTGCTAGGAAGGGGTTGCCAACTTACTGAACCGTACCCTACCTATTGCAGGGACACGTGGTAGTACGAAACAAGTATGGGGGTTACCGGAACAAGACTCGATCTACGGTCGACTCAGGAGGTTTGAGTATTCCCTGCATGATTAGCATAAAAATTTATACTTCAACCCACGCATGAATCACCACTCGACATACCTCATCATGCCGTACCGGACACAACCGTCTCGACGGAGGACTAGGGACAAGCCCGTGTCTACCCAAGAAAGAGTCTTTCCCGGATTCCTTCCGGTATGCATGAAAGGCATATGATGGTGACTACTATCACAAACATATCAAACTCCAATAGCATGAAATCATCAATATGCACTCATGAGTAGGAACATATCATCACATAAAATAACGGATACTCCGTGTCGAGGTGGTGTTGTGACCGTTTCAAACAACACACGACAGTATTATGCCAGGGTTCAGAATGCTTGCCTTCAAGTCGTGGAGAGGCAGGGTGCGTTCCAAAACTTTGAAAGTTTTCTTCTTTCTCCAACAAATTAATACATAGTTTCAAAACAGTTTTCTGAATTTTTTTCAAATAAATCTGAAAATAAACTAGACAATATTTGAGAGAGGTAGGAAAAAGAATCAACTCATTTGGAGTTATATTTAAAAAGTTATAGCCAGTCAAAATTTTGGTCAATTCTGTTTTTAAAATAAAACGTTTCGAATAAAAGGACACGTAGAAGACGTACTCCAGGATTACGCCTCCACTTACGCATGCGTGGACCGGCGCTGGGTCACTGACAGTGGGTCCAGGGGGCCCACTAGTCAGGTTTGACCAGTCGCCCCCGCCTCCTTCCTCCTCTAGCCGAACGGAGGCGGGGCTCCGGCGAGCGTAGCCGGCTATTGGCGGCTCCTCGCGGGCTCCTGAGGGCAGGGATGGATCCGCCAGTCTAGTGCGGTCCTCCCGGTGGTCGAGGGGGTGGTGGGGATGGAGGGAGTCGCCGTTGGCGAGCTTTGCGGCGGCCGGTGGCTTCGGGAGATTAGGGGCTTTGGGCTACGGTGGTTCCTCGACGGAGTTGAGTGGTTGGGCGGCTTCGCAAGGTCGAGACGAGTCGAACGGCGGTGCTGGAAGGGTAGGGGAGGGCCTGCTCGCGGCGAATGGAGCCGGAGTGTGACGGCGGCCAAACCTGCCGGAGACGGGGAAGACGGCTTCCCCCCGATGTTTTCTGGCTGTGGGGGCTCTAGGGGGGTTGGTCTGAGGTCGCCTGAGTGCTCGGACGAGCTCGGGGGCTCCTCCTTATAGCATGACTAGGTCGGTTCTGTGGCGGCTGGAGATAAGCTCGGCAAGCCGCCTCGCTGTAGCTAGCAGGGCATCGTGGCGGCGACGAGCGCTTGCGCACAAGCTTATGGATGAGCTCGAGCGGCGCCAGAGGGCAGCTGGCGCGCTGGGGTGGCTCGGGCGGCGCCGTCCGGGGCAGGAGCCCACTGTGGCCTGCCGCCATGGCTGACCTGACGGCGGCGCTGTAGGGCGCCAGGGGCGGCAAGGGAGGGGTCGGGGCGTGCTGGCGATGAGCAGGGAGGGCCCAGGACGGGCGCGGAGGGGCGGCAGTGGGACGCGGCGACTCGCGTGCACGCACGTGCAAAATGCGTGCTCTGGGCGCGCCCAGCACACGCACGCTACATGCTCGATGCAATGCCAGAGCGTGCTAGAGGGTTAGGATGAGGCTGGAGATTAGCAGGCTTGGGTTAGGGTTAGCTAGGAGCTTAGTGGACATGGTGGTTAGGCAAAGCAAGCAGGTCCAGTGTGCAAACTAAAAGCTATGTCAAATCAGGCCATGCACATAAGGTGTTTGACATAATGCCAAGGGCACCTAGGCATTTCTTGGAGTTGCCAACATCTCGAGACTAGTGTCTCTTTAGATGCAAAAGAGGGTGGTAAGGTTGGTTTGGCAAAAACAAAAACTTGTTAGTGCAAGTTTTTGAGAAAACCATTTCTGGACAGAGACTAAAAGGCATAGTTTCATGGACTAAAAACACTCCAATAGGACTCCAATAGGTCCATTCTCCTGGACTTAAGGGTTTTGGTAGGGTGTACGACAAGCAGGAGAAAGCTCCTGGTCACTAGAGCAAAAATAATTAGGGATGCAGTAGAAAACACCCAACTGGGCCAGAGAGCAAAAGAGGTCGTTTTGCTCAATTTTTTTAAAGAACATTAGTAGGTTTTTGCACAAAGGTGGATAATATCATCCTACTGACCCCCCCTAATTTTGTGGAAGTTTTAAGAGAATATTTAAATAGGTTGTAGTGCAAAAGTGCAATCTGGACCAGATTTGAAAACTTGGTGTAGAGCTCAAATTCTCCAAATGCTAAAAGATCTTTTTGCATAAAAGTGATTTAGGGACCTCATATGTCATCCCCAAACTTTGGTAGGATTTTTAAAAGAATTTAACAAAGGGTTGTAGTGCAATTGGAACCCAAAACTTATGAAAAACCATTTAAAAAAATAAAGTTCAAGGAAAATAAACATATAAATAATTCCACTGATAAAAGAATTTGTTTTATTTGAGAGGGTAAACAAGTCCAATAATAATTGGAAAGTTTTCACTTGGGGTGAAAACTCCACAACTTAGAAGAAAAGGGAGGTTCCGAGATCAAAAATAAATCCAGAAAAATGAAAATTTAATCTCCTGGCAAAATTTTAAGAAACAAAACATGGTTAAATTTTTGGGGTGTTACAAGTAAGCTGGATGGATATCACCTGATTTGTCCGGACAACAGATGATCCTTGTGCGGACCAGAATATTACTGGAACAGATGAAGGCCCAGTAGCAGTGTGGATGCTCATGATATAACCAGTTTTTTTATCTGATTTTCTTCAGGCGTCTTGTCGCATCTGCCGAGAAGCAGACAGAAGCGGAGACCAGCATACGCGTGTTGGTTGCAACCGGGGCGGGTCAACGAGGTCCAGTGGTGTACGCGGAAAAGGTATCTCGCAGGCGCTGTTGATCCGCCAATCCGATCTGGCGTGGTAGACCTTTGCCCAAACATGCATACTCATGTGAAGCAAGCAGTTCCTATAAGCATTATTTCTTCCTTGTATAGATTGCCTCCTCAGAGTTTGAGTTTGGATTTGACTCGGTCCTAACACCAGAAAAAGTAGCAGCAGCAGAGGCGTAACCCGACGACTCCATAGGGGCGTCGGCAAGACGGGCCGCGGCCAGGTAGCAGTGGCTCTCGGGGCGACGGCAGTGGAGATCTGGCCAGAGTGGCTCGTACTGTCTCGGGTGTGTTGACAAGTCCACATGGTAGCCTGCAATTTACTATTCCAGGATGCTTCCTTTGGATGGCTTTTATTTTGACTCGGAGTGCTAATAGTAGTACTATCCAATAGTGATTTGATCTGACACGCTTGCTTTAATTGAATCTTCAAGCGGCGGCTCGCAGGCAGGACCTGACCGAGACGGAACACCGGTTTGGATGCGGCAGCAGCAGGGTCCCGGCGACTTGATGTTGGTCTTGGATCGCATAATAGCCACTATAACAGATATCGATTCACCTTCGGATTCGTCGGATCGCCGGGTCACGTTCATCCACACGTAACCCTAATTTTCTTTTGACCTCAAACCTCACAGATATACAGCTGGAATCAT
Source organism: Aegilops bicornis (assembly GCA_021605145.1). Lineage (NCBI taxonomy): Eukaryota > Viridiplantae > Streptophyta > Magnoliopsida > Poales > Poaceae > Aegilops > Aegilops bicornis. Next base: position 551,509,235 of record CM038672.1, on the reverse strand, counting down.
GAATTTGAAGTTGATGTAAATCCTTTCAAACTGGCTCTTCTGATAAAATGCAAACTTCCCGATCCCTAGGAGAGATCCCTCCAAGAACTCAATACCACCGTGCGCAAGTCCCACGGTGAACGCCAACTGTCGTGGAATTTTCACGACAGATGTCCTTAGTGTCAGGACTAAGTCGCGAGGCCACGCATCTATGTGGTAGCTTGAGAGGGGTTGAGCGGAATCGAGAGACGCAACACAAGACGAGGATTTAGACAGCTTCGGGCCCAGGGAAACATCATCCGGTAATAACCCTACATGATGTTTGTGGCTAGGTCTCATTATGATCACGTGAGAGTCGCCGTAAACCGGCTCTCCTAGTTATGTCTAGCCTACAGATTGTTTCTTCTTGCCTCCCCTCTTTGGGGAGCCCTGCCCCTCCTTATATATGTTGAAGGGGCGGTTTACATGGCTAGTCCTAGTTGGACTAGGATTACTCTATTACAAGTGGAGTCATAGTCTTGCTTCCTTTGTAGGAGAATAGTCCTTATGCTTTCCTCATAAACTGGCCCACCATTAACATGAACTGACCTTCTGGGCCTTGGGCCTTGTCCTTTATCTGACCCGCCCGCCGGATCACCAGTGAGTCATAATGAGAAGGTGGATTGCTTTTAAACCGCCAGGTCAGGGTGCGTCGCCAGTGAATCGTTAAGTGTCGGTGGGGTCTCAAATAAACCGCCAAGTCCGCCCGGGTTATACTTCCGGCTGGTTTACGCTGCGGGGTATATCCCAGAAAGGAGGGGTGTGGCGTACCGCAAAACGGGACTCCACGGGATACTGCTCATCTCCACCATCGACCTCCTCCAGCCTCCATGGGCTACTGTTCATCCGTCGTCGACCTCCTCCAGCCTCCACCTCGACTGTTCATCCAAGGGCTCCTGTTCATTCAGCCTCCACTAGCTACTGTTCAACCAGCCCTCTCCACGGAGTCCTGTTCAACCATCCCTCCATGGGCTACTGTTCATCCAGCCCTCCATCGGCTACTGTTTAACCAGCCGTCTGCCGACTACTGGTTAACCAGCCCTCCACGGGGTCCTGTCCATCCAGCCCTCCATGGGGTCCTGTTCATCCACCGGCTCGATCGATCGGGGTACTGTTCATCCAGCTGCAACGGCCTCTACTACCACGGGTTCCTATTCATCCAACCACCACCTGGAACTGTTCATCCAAACCCCTCAATAACACTCACTGTTCATCCAGAGGCAGCATCCATCGGCTTCAGTTGGCAGCAATAGTAACGGAATCGCTCGATCGGGTTTAGTTAACAGCCATCGTTCGATCGCTCGGGTTTAGTAACGCTTAGCCTGCAGTGCAATCGCTCTGGTTCAGTTAGAGCCCAACGCCTTGCTCGGGTTCAGTTAGAGCGCAATGCCTCGCACACACATGCGTACGTACGAAAGAAACGCGCAACACTCAGCCCCCGACCACCCACCGTAACCGGGAACTCTCCCGATATTTTCCTCGCCCTCGCTTCTACCACGGTTTTATCCGTCATGAACGGCCCAAAGTATGTCATGCAGATGTGTCTCCGGCCCACCCAGGACAAAAAGCCCATTTTCGTTCATGATTTTTTGTCATAGAAGTAGGAGCCCACCACATTTATGATGATACCGGGTTTTGTCACAATTATCGTCATAGAAGTGTCATAAGTATGATAGAAAAAAATTTCGTTCGGCCCAAAATGTCACAGATGTGTCTTTTTTTTGTAGTATGATTACCGACCTGTTTGCCGGATATCACACACATATTTTTCCGCCGAATCGTATATTAGTATAATCAGCCAAGATATTATGGGCGGGTGTGTAGATTTCAGTCTGTATATTAGTATGAAGCTTTGGATGTAAGAAACTCAGTCTTCTTCCACACGTTATCGGAAGAAATTTATGATCCAAGGCTCCTCAAATTTCCTCAGCATGATATGTGAACAATTTCCGGTCCAAGATACCCGGTCTTTCTCAGCAACATACCTCGGTAAATGCTTCTGACATATGGGAATGAATTTTCTCAATAAGCAAACCTGAGGGGAAGCTTCCCAAGTACGGAAGTCAGGCTTCTCCAGCACAATAATCAGACAAAGTTTCGGGTGTAAGCTATAGAGCCTTCCTCTGCACGATACCCAGACAAAAGATTTGAGCAGAAGTTAATAAGTCTTCCTCAACAAGATACTTGAATGGCTTCTCTCGTAAGCCACTCAGCCCCCGTCAGTACAACCCCATGTATTGTCCTCAGAGGATATATGATGAGTTTCCAATGTATGGCAGTACCGCTCAAGAATAAGACTCGCAACATTTTGTCGGAAGCACAAATCCGTCAGGGCATGTGTCTTCTTCACAAAGCCAGTGTTTAGTTGCATATGGTTCTTATATATGGTGAGCATGCATCCCTAGTCATATCAGTCTCTCATACGAGATGCGGAAAGGATCAGTAGCTATACCTAAGGAAAGTAAGGATCCCACAACCTCACGAGTCAGGCAAGAGAAAATAAGCAGAGATACATCTCATGAATTACAAGAATCGACAAGATCTGGGGATGACATCACATAATCAACGGTCTTGAAAATGATTATCAAGGTCCTTATGCCCGCAGCTGACAAGGAGATGTCCTAAAACCTTGTCACCTTCTTGTACAATTCGCCTCAACAATGAACTCTGTACATCTACAAACCCCGGCTATATGTCATATGTGTGCAGACCCTGGTCAGAAAACAGGCACAAGGAATAATGTCAAAAATATTGCACTAATCACGCCCCTGGTCATACAAAGAATCAAGGACAATTGTGGCCAAGTAATTTCAGTAAGGTATCCTAACAAAGAAAATCATGACCGTTAAAGGGTGAGACTGATAGCAAAGGTATGATGATTTTTGCACAACCATCAGGGTCCGGATACCCCAAATCAGTTGGAGCCCGTAATTCCATATGGATCCACAAAGGCATACCCTCAGAGGCCTACTCTGTTTTACAAGGATTTCGTATCCCGCTGACCCGCTTGGAACGGTTAGTGTGGAAAGTCCAAATGGGCATACCGAAAAAAATGAGAAAATCAAAAGCCGAATAATCAACTCAAACTCGGTATACTTACCGACAGAATCAAGTACACGGTTAGTCTGTTAGGAAAAAGCATTTGTCCGTCAGCCCCCTATCAGGTCAGTCTCAAGATGTCAATATATGAGGTATGACACAACTATAACATCACACCCCGTTATATTGCTCACGACAAGAGTCAGTCGAATCTTTGGTACATATCTCATGCTCGAGCCAAAGGAATAAATCAAAAATAAATCAGTACCACCTATGAGCAGTCAAGATCCCGTCAGAAGTTGGCCATGATTAATTCTCAGCATTTATTGAAACCAGAAGGCCTGCATTTATTTGAAACAACCCCATGACAGAAGTAAAAAGGTTTTCATGACCAAAGAAAATTAATACTCAGATCCATTGGATATCACCACAGGTGCGGAGAATCAACGTTAGTAACAAGGAATTGGTATATGAACAAAGACCCGTCAGAATCTGGGAAAGGTGAAGCAAGCCACCCCAGAGCAAGGTAAGTTGATCATCTGAAATTCTTGGGGGAACAATAAATAAAGGAAAAAGGATACCCGAGTTGGAAACGGTGTCCTGAAGTCATACTAGTTCCCTGAGCAACAATATCTCGAGGACGAGATTTCTTTAAGGTGGTAAGAGTTGTAATAGCCTGGATTTTGGCCCTTTTCTTTTTCTTTTGATTTATTTCGTTTTTTCCTTGTTTTTTCTATTTAGAGTGATTGTGTGGCCTTGCCACCTGGGAAATCATCCTCATTCCCCCACCCAAGTGGCTCATCATTCTCAAAACCTTGCCAAGATCATGTCACTTCACTCCTTGACCAAACCCAAATTTCTTTTTCTAGGGAATATTCCTTTTTCTATTAAAGGAATAACCCTATCTGCCCTAGGTTGTGAAGCAACCTATATTTATTTCCATCCAAAAATTCCCAAATAATTCTCATAATTCCTTTGGGTCATATGTTGCTCGTATATGCACAAACTTTCCTGTGCTAGCCCAAGAATAATTCTCCAAAAAGTTATTCTTCATTTCTGTCCAGTGTGGCTTTCTGTGAAGGAAGTACCACCTATCATTTCCTGATTGCTCCCAAACCTTTTGAACATTTTCTTATGTCCAAATCATTGCCTCATGCCAAAATTCAACTTTAGTTGCCTAGCCAATCTTCCTCGGCAATTTTTCAAACTTTCTGTCAGACAGAAGGCATTATGAAGGAAGTGCTAGCTAGGAGTACCCAAATTAGTTGAACTTTTTCGCACTCCTTAATGTGCTCATATCTCTACCCTCCTCCAAATTTTAGCCCCATCCAATCATCTATGTGAGCACATGATGAAATATTTGATTCTGGCAATATTTTCAGGTTGTGAAGCAAGTGCATTTTATAGTGCTTCATTAATTTTGAGAAAATATCAGATTGTTCTCCTTCCCAAATAACCTCTCTCCACCAAATTTGGCACCATTTCATTGAGCCAATATTTGTCCAAAATTAATGCAAGTTTCTGTCCAGAGGAGATGTTTGTGAAGTAAGTAGCATTTTGGTAAATCCAATTGGTATGAAATTTTTACAGCATCATTGTATGACCAAATAACTAAGCCTTGCCAAATTTGAGCTCAGGTGGCTTATCCATGTGAGTGCTTCTTCCTGTTCTTCCTTCTGGACCAGTTTATGTGGTAGTTAAGCAATTACATTAAATATTTATCCAAATCTCCTCAAACTCTCCATGATTATAGTCCCTCCATTGCTTCTAATCAAGTTCATGTGGATCACCAGTGCACGTCCAATTTTACTGTAGTAAACTTAAGAGGGTGATTACCTTTTAACAACTGCGTCTTTAACCAATCTACAATCGCAGTAGGAACCTACCCAGGAAGGACTTACCACTAGACAATGTTTGCCAGCCTTTGGCGCCTTCTCCTCTCTAGCTCACGCGGTGATCACGAGTTTTGGCATGCAATGGGCGCACTCTGCCGGCGTTGGCCGCGTCCAGGGCGTCTCCTTGCTCGGGCCCCTCCTCAGCTCGGCATCTCAGCGAGCACGCGCATGTCCCCTAGCTTCCTCTTGTCGTTGCCGTTCTCCTGGACCCCACTCCCCCTCGGTCCGCTTCCTCACCAACGCAAGCCGTCGCGCGCCCACGGACGAACAGTGGCGGTTTTGGCTAGGAGCTGGCCGTCCTCTTCCTCCCTGCGCTCCCTTGGCCGCTTCTTCCCCGTGAGCCACTCCTCCTGTTCCCTCTCATTGCCTGCCTCCGAGCTCATGTGCGCGCACACGCGTCCGCTGTGACGATAGCACAGCACACCCCTCCCCGCTGCTATATAAGACCACCCAGAGGCCTCTTGACCTCGCCAAGCTTCTTCCCTCCCTCCTAGCTACCTCCCCGACCACCCAAACGAGCTCGAGGAGCTCTCTGTGCCCCCGTAGCCACCATGGCCGCCGCCGGCCACTGCTCAAATTCGAGCAAGCCGCGCGTTTCCCCCTCATCTAACCACCACGAGAAGACCACACCACCACCAGAGCACCTCCCCAACCCTTTGCCTCGTTGCCGGAGTGCCGTATCCCCGAGTTCCACCTCTGCCCAAGGCCGCCGTCCCACCGCTGGTGGCGCCCCGCTTCGGCCGAAGCTCTCCCCTGGTACATCGTGAGCTGGACGGGATCCCCTCGGCCCCCTGAGTCCAACGGTGGGTCGGGCGCCAGCTTGGGTGGCCGGAGTCGCCGGCAGGCCTCGCCGATGCCGAGCCCAGTCCTCTGCTTCGCGGGCGGGCTCGGGAGAAGAAGAAGACGACGGCCTCTCCCTTCTAGCTGGCGGTGGGACCCGTGGCCCACACCCGTCAGCGTCCCAGCATTGACCCCGCACCTCCGCTGAGGCGGATAAGTGGATTCGTATTCCCGCGAATACGTCTGCCGCACACAAAAGCGTACTTTGGTCTTCTTCGGAGAAGAATGCGTTTTCCGTTCTGGAAAACGTATTTTCGGAAAAGGCGCTTTCTGTTCTTTCGGCTGAGGGCTTGTTTGTGATGATTTCATTACAGATAGGTCCCTGGCAGAAAAACAACTATAACGTTTTGCTCACAACTCCAAATGAGGTGATTCCAAAGCCCACATCTTCGTCTCGTCGAGCCTGTTCTGTTGGTAATATATTCATGATATTTTGACGTTCTAAAAATGACCATTTTTCCCTTGCGCTAAATTAGCCCCCTCAGCGGGAGAATGTTTTCTGGCAATTCTTTCCACAAGCTTCTCACACTTTGTCCTGGTGCTTTCTTCCACCCCAGGCAAGCAACAACCACCATTTGCATGATAGCCATGCAGTAGCATCGGTTTTCATCTTAAATCTTTAATAACTTTATGTTTGTTTTGCTACTGTTGTCGTTATTTCGGTTATGCTTATGGATCGGTGCTTACCATCATGCTATGTTTTCTTTCACTCTGTTATCATGTCCTACCTGCTATTATTACTATCATATTGGTCATGCTTGATAGTAGTACATGTGGGATTGGTCATGTTCTTCGGTGCATGACTAACGTCGGTTACCATGTACCGTTAATATGTATTGTTCCTTGCTGTTAGTTGGTTAAGTGTTTACTCGGTTATGTTATTGATGTGTTCTTGCATGGTACTTATTTTTGATGCTAATGGTCATCTTATGATATGAGTAGTGTTGTACTTGTAATGTTCATGCTCTTCATTATGCCATGCTCAATTGGATTTGATTCATTGTTGATATGGTGGATAGTTATGTTGTACCCTCATGATTATGTTGATATCATGCTCATGCATTGTAATTGCATCATGTTATTTTATCATGGCTCAGCATATTTGCATTCAAGTTTAACCGGATTAAATTGAACTTGAACAACTGTTGGCTGAGTCATGGTGCCACCATATCGAGCTGACCAGTGCAACCACGCTTGCCTTTATGGGAAGGCCCTAACTGGGTCTATTGTCATGCCTCTCGCCGGTGCCTCCAACGAGGGAAGGTTATGGGCGTGCGGTACCCTGGTGCGGTAAGCAGACATAACCTTGTGTGCCCGTAGTTGGATGATAAGCGCTCTTGTCCCTGTTTGGGACCGTTTTGTTTTGCCATGACGGTGGCCGTTGGTGCCTTTGGTAGGAACGGGGCCACCCAGGACTTATCCCAGAGGGGAGTCTGTCAGAGTGGCCGGGAGGGTGTCATGGCAGTAGGGCGGTTTTGTCGGAACGCCGTTGGTCCACCCGAATGGGAGTGTGAGGCCATGGGTTCCGTGCCGTGGGTACAGTGTACTAACCTTCTCAGAGTGTATATTAAATCTATCGATAGCCGCGCCCACGGATAAGGGCCCAGTTCATGTCGGTCACACTATGGGTCGACAGTAATAATAATAACTTGATTAATAACAACCCTGGTTTGATGATGAGATAAGTTGGTTCTGTGATCCGTGAATGATCACCGTTTGTTTATGAGGTAACCCGTTGAACCAGAGTGGTTCTGTTTGTGATCCGTGAATGATCATCGTGGTATCGAGGATACCGATTTGTTGGATATTCGTGATGTTGTGCGAGAATCATTTGTGAAGATCAAGCTCCTTGTGGTCATTTATTGATTACTCCGGTATTGTTTATACCAAGCTTGATTTGATCCTGAGAAGATCGTGTGATGTCTGAGGTTGGTAAGTGATGCATGTGATGGTTACGAGGTAACGTGAATAGAGTAAGTTGGTGCATGATAACGTCATCATGTTGCATGATAGTGTCAGCATGTTTATATGTTCATGGCATGATCGTATTATTCTAGTTGTATCATGTTGTTCATGCCATGTTATCCTGCTAATCTCATGATAATTCCTGCTTAACCTGTAATTGCCATGCTGTTGTTTGTCTTGAATCCTTCTGGTTATTATGAACTTGCAAGTACATTCAATGTATTGACCTGGCGTGTCATGCCAGTTTGCAGGTCATTCCGTGATTGCTGTATTGCTTGTTGTGGTTTCCATTCGTGCGAGCTAGGATACGCATTCCAGCCAGAGCCCCTACGGAGTGGAGTTCACCACCGTCGTCGTTGTTCCGCTGCTAGAAGTTTTTCCGCTGCTTCGACTTGTTCTACTACTTGCATAGAGCAACTGAGGATGGCGTAGTGTTCATATCGGAGACCTTGTGTTCATATTCGTGTAATAATAACTGAAAGCTGGTTTGTTCTAGGCTAAGCAGTGCCGTATTCCAGAAGACTTCTCCTCGATATCTGGGCTGGAATACGGGTCATTCCGGTTTCTCTGAGCCGGGGTGCCACAGCCACCCGTCGCTACATGAGCGGTTCGGGCATACAAAGCAGATTATTATTTGAAGGTTTAGAATTTGGCACATGGAAATTTACTTGGAATGACAGGTAATTACCTCATATAGGTAGGTATGGTGGACTCATACGGAACAACTTTGGGTTTAAGTAAGTGGATGCACAAGTAGTATTCCCGCCTTGTACAAGTGAAGGCTATCAAAAAGATTGAGAAGCGAACAACTAGAGAGCGACAACATTCATAAACATGCATTGAGATTAATCAACATTGAATGCAAGCATGAGTAGGATATAAATCACCATGAACATAAATATTGTGGAGGCCATGTTGGTTTTGATTCAACTACATGCATGAACATCTGCCAAGTCAAGCCACTTCGATCATTCAGAGGAGGATACCATCCAATCATACGACATCATAACCATTTTAAATCCATGTTGGCACACAAGATAAACCATTATCCACTCCTATCTAATTAAGCATTGCATGAGTACTATAATCTCTAATTGTCATTGGAAACATGTTTCGTTCATAATAGGCTGAATCAAGAACGATGAGCTAATCATATTTACAAAAAATAGGTCGAGTTCATACCGGCTTTTCCTCATCTCAATCATTTTATCAAATTTCATCATTATTGCCTTTCACTTGCACGACCGAACGATGTGAATAATAATAAGGGTGCACGTGTCGTGGACTAAGCTGGAATCTGCAAACATTTATTCAAAAGGAGAAGACAAGGTAAGATGGGCTCTTAGTTAGATCAATAATAATGCATATGAGAGCCACTCAACATTTTCATCGTGGTCTTCTCCTTATGACCCAAAGAAAAGAAGAGAATTTCAAAGAAACACACTAAAATAGATTTTTTCCCCTAAAGAAAGCAAATTAATGAAAGAAAAATGAAAACAAGAAAAACTATTTACATGGGAAAGTTCTCAAAAAAAAGAACGATAAATATTTTTGGGTTTTCTTTTAATACTAAAACTAATTAAACTAGAAAGAAGAACTAAAAAGAAGCGAGAAATATTTTTGGATTTTGACAAAGCTTTTCAAACACACAAGAAGAAAGCAAAATAAAACTAACATGGATTATACATTGAAAAAGGATGAACACTGACAACTGGAATGAATGTGTGATGCATGAATGTAATGTCGGTGAGAGATGAGATATGTACTCCCCCAAGCTTAGGCTTTTGGCCTAAGTTGGTCTATGGCCACGGCTCATAGTACCCTCTCCTGGATATTGCGGAGGCTCCTGAGGGTTCCACTGGTTGGCGAGCTCCTGTGGCTCCCACTGATAAACAGGCTCCTGGTATGGCTCAGGTCCTGGTGCTGGCTCAGGTACTGGGAGGTTGTATCAGACCCCAGTACTTGGAGATGTCATCGGGCATAATAGTGTACTGGCCTGAATAAAGATCTAACAAAGACAGTGCAGTTAAAGTAATAATGTCACAAGTACCTTGACTGAATACTAAGTTGTACAGGAGTCTCTTTTGCTTGTCTTTGTTAATAAAGTGATGCGCTACCATACTAGCATAGTCTAAATATTTAGTGGATAGCCGCATCTCTTCCTCCCCATCATGCCTAGTAGCAATGCCAAAATGCGTAGTGAGGCGGGAGGGATAGACACCACCTAAAATACTACCCTTCGAATGGTTTGTGTATAACCATCGGGCAACCATAGCAACCAAACTAGAAGTTCTATCAGCATATAAAGCATGGAGTAAAATAGGAAGGTCAAGTGCACTGAGAGTTCCACTCTCCCCACGAACAGTCAAACATCTCCCAGCAAATAATGCATAGTAACGTAAAACAGGAAAATGCAAACTAGCTACTCTCGCTTCTGACACTCCTCTCTCTTCCCCCACAGTAGTTTCAGAGATGACATCCTCCATGTCTCTAGGACGTGGCTCACTAATGCAACCCTCATGAGGTATTTTGCAAACATTGCAAAAATCATATAATGTCATTTCCTTCGTCACATCATACAAGTGAAATTCTACCATGGGTGGTTCCTTCCTAGGATAAAAGTGAAAGTTCTGCACGAAGGTATTAGTGAGTAGGAGGTATTGGCCGCACTTAACTCGGAGGAAGAGGACGATGCCTGCATTGTTCGCCATGATGGGGAACGAAGCATGAAAACCAAAAAAAATTGTAAGAAACACCCAAGATCTAATATAGGAGATGCATTGCTATGAGAGGGGATTGTGGCTACATACCCTTGTATACTGAAAGCAGAAGCGTATATAAAGCGGTTGATGTAGTCGTACTCTTCGTGATCCAATCACGATCCAATCCGATCTAGTGCTGAACGGACGGCACCTCCGCGTTCAGCACACGTGCGGCTCGATGACGTCTCCTTCTTGATCCAACAAGCAAGAGAGGAGAAGTAGATGGGATCTCAACCACCATGAAAACGTGGTGGAGATGGTGATGGTGCATTCCTGGCAGGGCTTCGCCAAACGCTGTCGGTACCAATATGCGGAGAAAATGGAGTGTGGGGAGAGGTAGGGCTGCCGCTGGGGCTTGGGGTTTGGTGTGTCCAACCCCTACCTCTCCCCCACTATTTATAGGAGGCAAGGGGGAGGGTTGGGCTGTAGCCTTGGCCCCGCCTCCGATGGAGGTGGTGCGGCTAGGCCTAGTGAGGTTTCCTCCCATCCCAAGGCACCACGGGGCGTGCCTTCCACCCTTAGGAGTCTTCCCCTTTTCCTCGTTCTAGGCGCATCGGCCTCTTGGGGCTGGTTCCCCTGGCCCATGTAGGCCAGGGCGCCCCACTACAGCCCATGTGGGCCCCTGGGGCAGGTGGACCCCCGAACCCCTTTCGGCACTCCCCGTACAATACTGATAATGCCCGAAACTTTTCCGGCGACCAAAACATGACTTCCTATGTATGAATCTTTACCTCCGGACCATTCCATAGCAATGTCCCGAATCTCATCTGGGACTCCGAACAACATTCAGTTACCAATGCACATATGCCAATACAACTCTAGCGTCATCGAACGTTGAGCGTGTGGACACTAGGGGTTCGAGAATCAACTGGAAATGACTGAGACACCTCTCCTGTCAATAACCAATAGCAGGACCTGGATTCCCATATTGGTTCCTACATATTCCACAAAGATCTTTATCGATTGAACCACGATGTCAAGGACTAGTCAATCCCTTATGCAATTCCCTTTGCCCGACGATATGTTACTTGCCCGAGATTCGATCGTCGGTATCTTCGTACCTAGTGCAATCTCGTCACCGGCAAGTATCTTTACTCGGTCCGTAATACAAGATCCCATGACTAACTCATTAGGCACATTGCTTGCAAGCTCTTTACGATGTTGCATTACTGAGAGGGCCTAGAGATATCTCTCCGCCAAACGGAGTGACAAATCCCAGTCTCGATCCGTGCCAACCCAACAGACACCTTCAGAGATACCTGTCAAGCACCTTTATGATCACCCAGTTACGAAGTGACGTTTGGACACACACTAAGTATTCCTCCAGTGTGAGGGAGTTACACAATCTCATGGTCTAAGGAACAGATACTTGACATGAAGAAAGCCATAGAAAATAAACTAAGTGATACGATCTGTCACTAAGCTTACGGTTTGGTCTTCTCGATCAGAGAATTCTCTTCATGATGTGATCCCGTTATCAAATGACAACTCATGTCTATGGTTAGGAAACCATAACCATCTTTGATCAATGAGCTAGTCTAGTAGAGGCTTTACTAGGGACACAATGTAGTTTATGTATTCACACATGTATTTAAATTTCCGATCAATACAATTCTAGCATGAATAATAAACATTTATCATGAATGGTAAATATGATAATAACCATTTTATTATTGCCTCTAGGGCCTATTTCCAATAGTCTCCCACTTGCACTAGAGTCAATAATCTAGTTCACATCTCCATGTGATTAACACCCAATCAGTTATGGGGTTTGATCATGTTTTACTTGTGAGAGAAGTTTTAGTCAACAGATCTGCAACATTCAAATCCGTGTTTAGTTTGCAAATCTCTATGTCATACAATAGATGCTGCTACCACGCTCCACTTGGAGCGATTCCAAATGACTACTCCACTATAAGTATCCGGTTTGCAACTCAAGGTCATCCGGATCGATGTCAAAGCTTGCATCGACGTAACCCTTTACGATGAACTCTTTATCACCTCCATAATAGAGAAACGTTTCCTGAGTCCTCTTTAGGCACCCGAGGATAATTTTGACAGCCGTCCAGTGATCCACTCCTGGATCACTTTGTACCCCCTTGCCAGACTCATGGCAAGGCACACATCAGGTCTGGTACACAGCATGACATACTTTATAGAGCCTATGGCTGAGGCATAGGGGATGACCTTCATCCTTTGTCTTTCTTCTGCTGTGGTCGAGCTTTGAGTCTTACTCAACTTCACACCCTACAATACAGGCAAGAACTCCTTCTTTGACTGATCCATTTTGAACTCCTTCAAAATCTTGTCAAGGTATGTGCTCTGTGATAGTCTTATTAGGCGTCTTGATTTATCTCTATGGATCTTCATGCCCAATATGTAAGCAGCTTTACCAGGTCTTCCTTTGAAAAAATCCTTTCAAATAACCCTTTATGCTTTCCAGAAATTTACATCATTTCCAACCAACAATATGTCATCCACATATACAATCAGAAATGCTCTAGAGCACCAACTCACCCTTTTGTAAATACAAGTTTCTTCATAAACTTCGTATAAACCCAAAAGCTTTGATCACCTCATCAAAGCATATATTCCTACTCCGAGATGCTTGCACCAGTCCATAGATGGATCGCTTGAGCTTGCATAACCTTTTTAGCATCCTTAGGATCCATAAAACCTTTAGGTTGCATCATATACAACTCTTCCTTAAGGAAAGCTGTTTTTCACATCCATCTGCCAGATTTCATAATTCAAAAATGCAGCAATTGCTTACATAATTCTAACAGACTTGACCATCGCTACGGGTGAGAAAATCTCATCGTAGTCAACCCCTTGAACTTGCTGGAAATTTGTGACAAGTCGAGCGTTAAATATGGTGACATTACCATCAGCGTCAGTCTTCTTCTTAAAGATCCATTTATTCTCATTGGCTTGCCGGTCAACGGGCAAGTTCACCAAAAGCCCATACTTTGTTCTCATACATGGATCCTATCTCGTATTTCATGGCCTCAAGCCATTTGTCGGAATCTGGGCTCATCATTGCTTTTTCATAGTTCGTAGGTTCGCCATTGTCTAACAACATGACTTACAGGATGGGATTACTGTTGGCTATATAACCCCACGGTGTGACCCGCCAAGGAGGGGTCGGGTTACATTGTTAGCGACTCAATAGAAAGGGCTTCAGTGTGCCTAAGAAGATGAGATATGAAGACTGGAGGCGGCTTACAAGGAGGGCCTGTTAAAGGCCCTACACCCGGAGTAGGAGCTGTAACCCATAGGTGTGAGCCGCCCGATGGAAATTTGCTTAGCAAGGCAAGGCGACTTAGAACCCAAGTCGATCGCGTTGTGTGATCATACTTCGACTCTTGTAAGCCGAGGGCCTCGACATGTATGGCAAGGCACTGTGGCGGGTTAACTCAAGTAACAATCAATTGATAGCTAGGTTAAGCTATTCCGCTCCCTTGTAACAGATACATAATCAATACAACATAAGCATGACGTATGCTTTTACCTCATTGTCTTTCGTCCCACTCAACCCCATCAAGCTAACCTATGTCGCGATGGCTCAACACGTAAGTCCTTTCACTAGGGCATCTTCCATGACAAAACCAGGACAGTTGGCCCCACCGTGGGGCCAGCACACGGTGGTTTCGAGTTTTTGAAGGGCTCTTCCCCAGGGATCGAGGGATACCCTGTTGGTAGGATGACCAAGAGTTATCGCGGGAAGCTCTACATTGAGGACGCTGGTTGGGGCGCCGAGGCCGACTCAATCGAGTATGGGTACCGGGTCCTCGGTAGAATTCACATTTTCATTGGCAAGATCGGCGAGTCTGAGCCTGAGCCGGACATCTCCACCGACCTCATCGAGTCGGCTTGACGCGTGCAACCCACCCGGGTTCAACCTTGCCGGAAGCATGTTTTCGTTGGTTTCACGCAAGACATGGAGCTTGCGGAAGGTTCTGAATCTGGAGGAGAGATTGGCATCTACTCAGGTGATGAGTCCTCAACCTGGGAAACATAATCGATCTATCACCTTCAAGATGGCGGGCTTGGGGGCTGCTCCTATGGCAACAGTATTCTGGACCCCTATGAGTCGTCGTGCCGGGCTGCAATTTTCATGGCTGGCACACGACCGGCTCTCAATTCATCAACAACTGCGGCTATGATGTCTGGATTAACTGCTACACCGGCCGGGGCGAGCGGCTCTGCTCGGCCGTCGGCCCAGGTTTTGTCTCAACTCTTGGGCACTCTGACAACCCTATTAGCAACAGAGGTTACAACGACGAATCAAGCGCAGTATAATGCTGAGGTTGCAAAGGTGCGAGATAAGATAGCCAAGGCCCAGGAGGATCTTAATGCGGAGAACGCCAGGATTGCCACGGAGCGGCCCCAGATGGATGCCGAGTCACAGCGTATAAGGGCGGAAGCTTTTCGCCTAAGTTTGGATCAGGATGCCTCCAACGTTGTTCTTCGTAGGAGACACCAAACCCGTCTACCTTTGCACTATGAGGCGCGGAACGTGTTTAATACGCCTGGGGCAGGACCATGTAACCTGCCAGTTACGACCCGGGTTACGGAGGCTCCAGGGAGCGGCGCGCCGGCTCAGCCTCGACTGCCAGACCCGCCCCGTAGGGATAAAGACCCCGCCTCAGCAGTTTTCAACACCACCTGGTCACTATTCTAACCCGATGGATAACATGTTAGCGACAGAAGCAACCCATCTGGCGGCGATTCTGATCGAAGGAGAGATGCCAGAGGCGGTTGAAAGCCGGAACGCAGTTGAATTCCTTCGAACATCTGTTGCGCAGCACGCGACTTACTCCTACAATCGTGATCGTGTTCATTCGACCCCTCGCCAAAGTCACAGTTACAGACGGCATATTGAATCGCCCACAGTTTCCAGCAGCGAGCGGCATCGTAACCCGCCCCGTAATGATGACCCGCCCTGTGGGAATAACCCGACCCTTACTCATGCTCAGGCGATTGTGGACCAAGCCAGAGCTCGCCGAGAGGTGGAGGCCACAGCAGCGGCTCAGTTAGGGGCTTATCAGTAGCCTCCAGTAACCCCCTCAGCCTCAATTGAGGCTGGTGTAATCTCCAGGTCTATTGGGGTGCGCTGTTTAGTAGCATCTTTACGTAATGAATGTCTGCCTAAGGATTTCAAAGGACCTCGTAAGGTGGTTAACTACATAACTGATCTTCCCCCTGAGGTCTGGATTGAGAGTTATGAGTTAGCCATGGAGATGCTGGATGTCTATGATGCTGTGTGTGCCAAATACTCTACTATGATGTTGGATGGGCTAGCTCGAACCTATTTAAAAGGATTGCCTCCTAATTGCATCAATTCATGGGCAGATTTGAAAGCACGGTTCATTTAGAACTTTAAAGGAACGTGCAAGCAGCCTTTGACGATTATCAATCTGGATAACTCCGTGCAGCTTGAGGATGAGTCGGCCCATCATTCGGTCCGATGTGTCTCGGCTATTATTAACTCATCTAGTAGTATTGCTGCGGGTCAGGTAGTTCTGGTTTTGGAGAAAAACTGTCACTTTACCCCTCTTAAGCAGAAGCTGGCGGCTCTCATTAAATATGCCGACTCTGATACCACCAAAGATCCTGGATCTGATGATGAGAAATCCAACAAGGGTAAGAAGAGTGCTAATGGTAAGGGTCAACAGCAGAATGTGGTAGGGCATAATGGTAACAACCAAGGTAATGGTGGCAAGTGCAGACACCCCGAGGGCGGGTCAGATCTTGTAGCTAACACTGGATATAAAAGCCAGCGCCATAACGGTAATGGTAAGCCATCCTTTGGAGGGAAAAACTTTAATATTGAGGTAACGATGAATGAACCTTGCTCAAAACACAGTCTACCTAATAAGCCGGCGACTCATGCCTGGAAGGACTGTTTTATCATGCGAGGGTATAGGAATTACAGTTTTACTCAAAATCATGGTAACAATAATTGCCGGCCCCGCGGGTCAGAATCCGGTTCACTTGGGTCCGGATTTGGTGGCGGCGGCTCAAATTCTGGTTAGCAAGGTCAGGGCAGTCAGGGAGGTTATAACCAATAGTCTGGTCAGGGTAACCAGCAGCAAGGTAATCAGTCAGGATATCAGAGTAATCCAAAGCAGCTCAACGGTGGCCAGTATAATGTTTCCACCACAAGTCTTTGCAAGCGAGATCAGAAGGTGCATAAGCGCGCGGTCAATACAATTGAGACGGTGATGCCTCAATACTTATGATGGTCAGAGTATCAAATCACATGGAGTCGGGAGGATCACCCGCCCCGGGTTGAGAATCCGGGTGATCTCGCATTGGTGGTAGCCCCTTTGGTCGGGGGTTATAAATTCACTAAGGTGCTTATGGATGGTGCCAGCAGTATCGACATCCTTTATTATGACACATTTCACCGGACGAACTTTACTGACAAAGCTCTTATCCATCATCCACAGTCTTCCATGGTGTGGTGCCTGGTAAGTCAGCGTATCCCGGCGGAAAGAATTCCCTGGAAGTCGCCTTTGGTGATGATTATGACTACAGAGTAGAAACACTATGGTTTGAAGTGGTCAAGTTCAAGAGTCCGTAACATGCCTTGTTTGGGGGGCCAGCTTATGCCAAGTTTATGGCTTGGCCTTGTTATTTTTACTTACATCTTAAGATGCCAGGGCATAAGGGCACAATTACGATCCATGGTGATCGGAAAATCGCCTTGGAGTGTGAGGAAGGAGATTCGGCTTATGCAGAGTCGGCTTGTGCTAATGAGGAGCTGAAATTTTATAAGGATAATGGTGACCCGTCTAATATGGCCCCCTTTAAGAAGCCCACCACTGAGGAAGACCCTTTGTCGAAGTTTAAGTCGGCGGATGATACTAAGCATGTTGACTTTGTCCCTGGTGACTCATCTCAGCAGTTCACTGTGGGGGCTAATATGGATCCTAAATAGGAAAGTGCACTTATCGAATTCATCCGTGAGAATCAGGACATCTTTGGATGGAAACCTTCTGACATGCCGGGTGTACCGAGATAATTCGCTAAGCACTCTCTTAATGTGGATCCTAAGTTTAAACCGGTCAAACAGTTCCTTCGTCATATCAATGAAGATCGACGTAAGGCTATTGGAGAAGTGGTAGCCCGGCTCTTAGCGGCTAGGTTTATCATTAAAGTTTTTCACATTGACTGGTTGGCTAACCCTGTGCTTATACTCAAGAAGAATGGCACATGGCGTATGTGTGTTGATTGCACAGATCTTTACAAAGCTTGGCCAGCTGACCGGTTCGCTATTCCTCGTATTGATTAGATCATTGACGCAACAACGGGTTGTGAGAGTTTAAGTTTCCTGGATGCTTATTCTGGTTATCATCAAATCAAGATGGCAGTTAAAGACCAAGAGATGGCGGCTTTTATCACACCTTTTGGAGCTTTCTGCTATGTTTCTATGCCCTTTGGGCTCAAGAGTGCCCAGGCGACTTATCAGCGTTGTGTTCAGGATTGTTTGGACTGTCAGATTGGACGCAACGTTCATGCTTTCGTGAATGATATTGTGGTAAAGTCAAGAAAGAAGGAGGCTCTTCTTGATGATTTGAAGGAAACTTTTGACAATCTTTGGGTCTACAAAATAATGCTTAACCCGACCAAGTGTGTGTTTGGTGTGCCTGCAAGCAAACTGTTGGGATTTTTGGTCTTAGAATGGGGTATTGAAGCTAACCTGGAGAAGATTCAAGCTATCACGTCTGTTTCTAAGGCAACGTGGGTTAATGATGTACAACGTCCGGCGGGTTTTATTGCAGCTTTGGGTCGGTTAATAAGTCCTTTGAGAGAGAAGGCAATTCCTTTATACAAGGTGATGAAAAAGAAATATCACTTTGTCTGGAGTGATGCTGCCAATGAGGCCTTTGAGCCGCTCAAGAAGCAGCTAGCTGAGCCGCCCATCCTTGCTGCTCCCATTGAAAAAGAGCCTTTACTCTTGTATGTGGCGGCTCATAGTAAGGTTGTCATTGTGGCCATTGTTGTGGAGTGCAAGGAGGCGGGGAAGGAGTACCTGGTTTAGCGGCCGACTTATTATGTCAGTGAAGTGTTGATTGAGTCCAAGCAACAATATCCACATTGGCAGAAACTGGTGTGTGGGGTGTTCATGGCGAGTCGCAAACTGAAGCATTATTTTCTTGACCATCCTATTACCCTGGTCAGTTCTGCTCCTTTAGGATATATTATTCAGAACAGGGAGGCTAAAGGCCGGGTTGCTAAGTGGGCAATCGAATTTAGCCTCACGGTTTGAAGTATGTACCAAGAACAGCCATCAAATCTCAGGCTTTGGTGGATTTCATAAATTATTGGATGGAGTTGCAGGCACCTGAGGAGAAGACTGACAACACATATTGGATAATCCACTTCGATGGGTCCAGGCAGTTGGAGGTCTCGGGGGCTGGAGTTATTTTGACTTCCG
The DNA here is from genome assembly GCA_021605145.1 of Aegilops bicornis. Classification (NCBI taxonomy): domain Eukaryota; kingdom Viridiplantae; phylum Streptophyta; class Magnoliopsida; order Poales; family Poaceae; genus Aegilops; species Aegilops bicornis. The sequence continues at coordinate 551,490,270 of CM038672.1, read as the reverse complement.
CGAGGTAACAAGTTTTGTTATGTTTTGAGGCAAATGTTCCCTTGTACTAACAATGCAACTAAATATGAAGATTACTCCATGGCCTTCGTATGGCCAAAGAGATGAATTTAAGCCGGGTTAGGTGCCTAGGCGACTCAGACCTAGTGGCTCAGCAGGTCTCAGGCAAGTGGGGCTCTAAAGACCCGCTCATGGTGGCTCATCGCCCGGCGGTTGATAATATTGCTCGTCACTTCAAGGGTTATCAGGTGGATCACATTGATAGGTGTAAGAACGAGGCGACTGATGCATTGTCCCTGCTTGGGTCTCAACGCAAGCCGGCGCCTCCTAATGTGTTCCTTGGCGTATTGCATAACTCGTCTCTCACGTTACCATCTGGGGAAGACCTTTTTGTTCCTGACCCGGAGGCGCAGTTGGTGGTGGCTCTTCATGCTATTACAGATTGGACGTTACCTTATCTGGCTTATATGACTCGAGGCGAGTTACCCGAGGACGAGACTTTGGCAAGGCAAATAACCAGGAGGTCTAAGTCTATGACTATCGTTAACGGCGAGTTACACAGCTGCAGTGTGACAGGTGTATTCCAATGTTGTGTTTCTCCTGAGGAGGGCAATGAAATCTTACGAGAAATTCATGAAGGCATTTGTGGTCGTAATGCCGGCTCAAAATCATTGGCTGCTAAATCTTTTCTTCATGGGTTTTATTACTTGACGGCTCATGCTGATGCGGAAGATATTGTTAGCAAGTGTGATGGGTGTCAGAAATTTTCTAGACGAGCTCATGTACCGGCTCAAGAATTGCGGATGATTCCAATAATTTGGCCGTTTGCAGTCTGGGGGCTTGATATGGTTGGCCCATTCAAGAGGTCTATAAGGATAAGAAGACCCATATTTTTGTGGTGGTTGACAAGTTTACCAAGTGGGTTGAGGCAGATCCGGTTAGCAAATGTGATGCAGCGACTACAGTTTAGTTTGTTAAAAAGCTTATCTTCCCCTTTTGTTACCCTCATAGTATTATCACCAATAATGGCACTAATCTGTCTAAGGGTGCTATGAAAGAGTTTTGTCAAAGAGAGCATATCCGTCTTGATGTTTCTTCCATGGCTCATCCTAAGTCTTATGGTCCACCAGAAAGGGCTAATCAAGAAATTTTGAGTGGCATCAAGCCGAGTTTATGGTTCCTTTGGACCGAACTCCGGGTTGCTGGGTTCAGGAGCTACCTCCAGTGCTTTGGAGTATCAATACGACCCCCAACCGGTCAACAGGCTATACGCCTTTCTTCATGGTCTATGGTGCAGAAGCGGTTCTCCCAAGTGATATCCATCATGACTCGCTTAGAGTGGCGGCTTATGTTGAAGCTAATAATGAGACAACACATCAGAACGCACTCGATGCTTTGGATGAAGAGCGCGACCTTGCGGCTGCTCGTTCAGCAATATACCAGTAGGACCTGCGTCGCTATCATAGCGGCAGAGTCAAGACTCGGGTGTTTCAAGAAGGCGATTTAGTGCTCCGGCTGATTCAAGATCAGATAGACATGCATAAGCTGTCCCCACCTTGGGAAGGACCTTTTGTGGTTAGTAAGAATATCAACAATGGATCATATTATCTCATTAATATACGTGAGCATAAGAAATCACACACCTATGATCAGGAGACCAACAGGCCGTGGAACATTGCTCATCTTCGGCCTTACTACACTTGAGCCATTGGCACTCCCCATTGTACAATGTATATACCTTTTATGATCAATATATAATAAGCTGGCATCCCTGAAATCAGGGTCTCTGTCATTTCATTTATGTGCATCTGAGTCTTTGTTAATTGATCGTCAGGTCACTTGGGGGCTTCCAACCCATCGGGTTTATCTTTCATACCCTCTTGACTAGCATGAAACGCCAAATTATGGGTTAAACCTGCCTGATTGCAACTTGCTACTCCACCAGGTGACCGGCCGAACTCCTAACATTCAATATTTTTTAAGACCCTGAACTTCTTAAGGTTAAAACGGCGGCTTGTGTCACATGAGAGCCGGCTTACAGTGAGCTAGGACAAACTCACTTGTCTGTTTAGTGCTGCTCCGCTATATGACCCATCGTACTCTTAACAGTCAGTCTTTTTTAAGACCCTGAACTTGTTAAGGTTAAACAACGGATTTATGTCATGGGTGGCTGGCTTATAGGATAAAACGGGCTATGCGGCCTTGAAAGCAAACATGAGGCCTGTGATCCCACTTTTATTTGGCCATGTTTTGAAAGCTGGTCTAACAAATATTTTGAGTTTCATGTATGGTTCTATTTTGGATTTTAGATGTTTTTATGATCTCAAGTTTTTGCTTTTTCGTAAATTGTGAATACCTTGGTCGTGAGGCTCCGAATTATGTTGCTAATGTTTGAGTATTTCAGGTTGTCACCTGCCCTGGCTTTTGACTTTAAGTCGACAGTATGTTTTGGCTTGAGCAGCCGTGTTTATGATTTTTTTTCGTAGCATTGTAAGGCTACAAGGCTCTGGGTTGTCACCCGGCCTGGTTTTTTGGACTTTCTAAGTCGCCAGCACATATGTCGGTTGATCTTTTGCAAAATATACAAGACTTCAGGTGAAAACAAGAGTCGTGGCACGGCTCATAAGTCCGATTCAATCAACCATGCAACAAAGTTCTGCTAGACCAAAAGTGCAGATAAACATGCACGAAGGCATGACTGGGTGGACCACTGTTTTAAGCTACCCTATTACAAGGCTTCAAATTGAGCCCAAAAGATTTTGAAACAAGCGTTTTTTGGAGCTGCACTCCTGTAACCCGGCCTCAGAGCCGTCTGGATTATGAGCAGCACACTCAGTTCTCTTCTTGATGCCTTGAAGATTCCGGATCATGCTGCGCCGGCTCTTCCTCGTCGACCATCTGGAGGTCAGCCGATGTCCAGCCGATGCTAGTTAAAGCCTCGAATGTGGCTTCATCATTAAGAATAATGGAAGGGTCAAGGTCTGGGGCGAAGATATGCTTACGCCTTGGCGGGATGAGATCTACAACATCATGAGCTGGCCGCTTAATATTATTGTTGTTGTCATTGTAAGCCGGCGTGTACTTCTTCAAATTCAGCTCTTCGATAAGCTTGCAGGCCACAGGCCGCATCTCTTTGATGCATTGGTTGAAGTATTTCGCTCCAAAGATTGATTGGTCATCCTTGAACTCTGGGCATCCGGTGGCTATTTCTTCCGGGTCAAGTTCTGATTGTCATGCCTTGGCCCGGCCTAGAGCTAGAATGGCTCGGGCTCAGGCGGCTGGTAATTTCACCTCTTCAATTTGAGCCGGCACAATTGAGAGATGATCCAGCACAGTCATGACATGAGTTGGAGGTTTCTTGCCACCTGACAAAGCGACAAGACTGCGCAGTGTTCCAGTATACAACTGCTCAGTCAATGAATAAACCGCTATCAATTTTAGCAGCACGTGTTGACCAAGACTGGTGCTTCTGGGGCCTATTCAGTTTTTCGCACAAGAGTCGCCAGGCGGGTTAAGAATTATATCTTATGAATTGCCTGGCGGGTTAAAGAAATATCAAAGCAGATGATGAGTGGCATATTGAGCTTACCAAAGATGGCGGCTGACATCTGATATATGTGTTACTTCGAGCCGGCTAACTCTTCAGTTACCGGCTTAAGTTTAGCCTTAGCATCTTCGGCTCTTTTTTGCAATGCAGCCTTATCATTTTCCCAGGCGGTCTTTTAGCGTCAAAACTTGCCTTGATTTTCTCAAAGTCTTCCAGTGAGGTTTTTAGCCTTGACTCGGCCTTGGAAGTTTCAGCCTGTTGCAGCTCTATATTCTTCTTTAAGTCGCTAAGTTGTGACTCTTTCCCATTCAAATCCTTCTGAAATAGGAAATAGCAACAACGGTTACCATACAATGATTAGTTTCAATATCATACAATTATTTTAAGTCCCAAGCACATTGCAAGAAATATCTTGGCACTTGGGGGCTAATGTAAGTCATTTCAATCTCTATTATGACCCGGCTCATCTTGATTAAGCTGGCCCTTGGGGGCTACATATTTGGTTCTTAAGTGACTATAAGTCCCGGCTCATCTTGTTAAGTTAAGCCGGCCCTTGGGGGCTACATATTTGGTTTTCTTAATTGACTATAAGTCCTGGCTAATCTTGTTAAGTTAAGCCAACCCTTGGGGGTTACACCTTGGAAAGTTTTACAAGTCTCAAGCATACTCAACAATATCATTCCTATACTTCAGACTTGGGGGATAATACGATATATGTATATATGTGCAAGGCTAAAATAGGAGTTGGATGCTCTCATACCTCATATTTCTGCTTCATAAGTTGAACTAACTCGGCTTCCATATCCCGGTTCGTGTGCATACACATCGCCTGCGCTAAAGGAGGAATATCTCTCCAAATCCAGTTTGGCCTTGCCTTTTTCCAAGGAAGGCGATTCCTCTTTAGCACTATTCTTGACTAGCATGGTTGAGGCTCCTGGCACTGTGTAAGCCGTCCCAGTGATAGTAATGTCATTAGAATCTTTCTCATGAGGGATCTCTTTAGTTGGCTTCAGAGGAATCGATGACTTGGGACTTGGCGGGTCTTGATGGGCAGCCGGGTTCGTCTAAGTATTCATTGGCTCAAGAGCCGTAGCATCAATTTGCGGTGGCAGATTATGGGCAAGGTCTTCAGGATTTTGAATTAAAACCTTAGGTGCTTCTGGCACTTGCCTCTCTGGCTCAGCAGCTTGGGGGTCTTTTGATAAGCCGCCCACCTTTTGCTTCTTGCCAGCCTTTGCTACGCCTCTGTAATAAGAAAATAAGAGTCTGTGAGCATATCACTACAAATCACTTATGAGAAAATGAAAATACTTACCCAAGGGCAACCTTGAAGACAAGCATCTGAGTTCCAGTAGAGTCGCTGGTTAATGGAGGCGTGCCCTGATAATTTGAGTCAGATGGATTAAGAGGTTGACGAATGAGACCAGCCTTTAGAAGAGAGGGAGTCGGATTATGAGGCACCTCAGTTCGACGCTTGCGAGGGGCATGCGTGTTGGGTAAGTCGGAGACGAGATCTTGAGAGCCTCCACTCCGGGTCGGTCGTTTTTCATGTTGTTGTTTCTTCAAAAGAAAGTTGGGATCCAAGTGAGCAAGAGGATGAGAAAATTTCACTTTTTGGATGACCCGCCGAGTTTTCTTTCTTGGTAAGGGTTCTGAACCGGATGAAACGGGAATTACCTCAGTATTGTCTGCCCGGCTTGTAGCAGCCTCTTCATGTGAGGAAAGTGTGTCAGCTAGTTCAATAAAGAGTTGACCAAGCGAGTCAAGTTCTACCTCTGACGGATTCTCAACATCTGCAGACTCGACCACAGTGGCTGGCTCAATATTAATAACCGTCTTATTCTTGTTTATTTTCTTATTGGCCTGAGTCTTGGCCACGACAGTTGTTGGCTTTTTGGTCCAAAAGGAAGAGTCGGCCTATATAAGTGCAGAAAAGATTAACTAAGCAAGACATAACATGGACTCAAAATATATTGAGCAGGATCAAGACAAACACCTATAGCTCGAGCTGGGTTTTGCTTAAAAGTTGTGGTAAACCAACCTTATTGCAGTTTCCTTGAGACTCGCCAAGCAAAGTCCTCACAGTTTTAAAGACTTCTTTAGTTGTAAAATTGTCTTTCGTGTACCTTTGAGGATCGTATGGGTTGCCAGCATACTCGCACATTAGGCTAGGACGGAGGCTGAAAGGGAGTCTCTTCCAAGAGACCCAACACCGGGTCAAATCAACTCCAATTAACCCATTAGCCAATAAGGCTTTAGACTTGGAGAGAAATGGGAAGGCCTTTGCATGTTCTTCTAGGATAATTTTACTTGGCGGGTCAAAATCCGCTGGAAGGCATTCAACTCTAAACCCAGGCAAAGGGTTCTCAGTTGCTAGGGCAGTGTTTTTGAAATAAAACCATGTGTTCACCCATCCTTTGGGGTGGCTTGGCAAGATTGTGGAAGGAAAGTTGTTATCTCTCCATCTCTGAATATAGACTCCACCTAATTCCTGGCTTGGGCCATTCTGACATTCAGTTTGGCGGTTTATATAAAAGAACTCTTTAAAGAGGGGAACAATAGCTACTGTTTTTAAGTTAAACCTCACAAAAGATTTTGAAGTGGCAAATATTAGATACATAGTTTGGGCCTATGTGCAAGTTGAAGTAGTGGAGGAGGTCCCAGAAAAATTATGACTCGGGTGGAGTAAGACCCCTGAGTATGTGATCAGTGAAGACTACAATTTCGTCTTCAGCGGGGGTAGGGTTTGTCTCTCCGTTGCTAACTCGCCATCCAATTTCCTGCTGGGTTGCCAATAGGACCTGACCTATGAAATCATTGATGATTTCTTTGGTAACCAGGGAGCGCTCCCAGTTGCAAATAGTCATATTGAGTGTCCTAAAGGTACAAAAGTAAAATTACAAATAAGGCAGGATTTTAAGCTACAGAGAATAATGGAAGGTAAAAAAGTTATGACCAAGGAATAAACAGTATGGCGGGTTAATATTATCTTGCTAAACCGCCTGCAAGATTGTGATGATATTTCAGCAGCAGCAAACTAGTCATGGTTATAAAGACATTATAAGGAATCATGCTAAGGCGAGTTTCAGATTAATTTAGCTAGAGAAGATTAAGTGGTGACAGTCTAAGCCGGCAATGTACCGGCGGGTTACAAGTGCATTACTAAGCCGCCCGTAAGGTGAAGGGCGGGTCAACTACCTACAGATCCAAGTTGGTGAAAATTTTGCAAGTGCCGGACGAACAAGTTTCACAGGATGTAGCTATATTTATAGATCTACGGCAGCTCAAATATAAGAACTATTTCTAAACCTAAAGCACAATGAAGAAGAACTAATAGGCTGAGTGTTGATTTATAAAAGGAAGGATATAACCAAGATGCGAGATAAGAGCTAAAACTACTACCGCACTACTTCTGGATGGTTCTTGGATTAAAATACCACTTTTTAAGAAAGCATGGATGAATTTGAATGAACGCCGATGAACTACCAAGAACTAGCATGACCTAATGTGGATCTAGGAAAGAAGAAGGATGTTACCTGATGATTTGAGTAAAGAGTGGATCGGCGTCGTGGTTTTCTTGCCCGAACAGGGTGATGCAGCGGCCTCAACAGGGTGGTTGGCGCGGTTCAGCGGTGGCGGCAGAGCTCCAGTGGCAACGGACGATGCAAGGAAGAACTATAAGAAAGGGAGACGGGGGTAAAAAGTGAAAAGGGAGGCCCCCATCCCTATTTATAAGGAAAAAGCGGAACAGTGAAATGGCATGCGTGGAAATTGAGAGGCATCACGATTATCTTAACAGAGGAAGCACCTCGAATCTCGGACAGATAGTTAATGCGAAAGATCCATTGTTAAAGGCCCGGCACCCGGAGTAGGAGCTGTTACCCGGAGATGTGAGCCGTCTGATGGCGACTTGCTTAGCAAGGCAAGGCGACTTAGAACCCAAGTCGGTCGCGTTGTGTGATCCGACTTGGACTCTTGTAAGCCCAGGGCCTCGACCTGTATATATAAAGGCGAGACCCTGCGGCGGGTTAACTCAAGTAACAATCAATCTATAGCTAGGTTAAGCGATTCCGCTCCCTTCTAATCAATACACAATCAATACAACATAAGCAGCACGTAGGCTTTAACCTCATTGTTAGGGGCCGAACCTGGGTAAACCTTGTGTCTTTCGTCCCGCTCAACCCCTTCAAGCTAACCTACGTCACGATGGCTCCACACCTAAGCCCTTTCACTAGGGCATCTGCCATGACGAAACAACGACAATTACCATACCACTCCGATGCAGAACGTGTCCTGGTCAACCTACGAAGTTTGGTATTAACTTGATCTGAAGTGTCATGATCATCATCATTAGGTTCTTCTTCGCTTGCCGTAGGCATCACGGGAACTGCTTTCTGTGATGTGCTACTCTCCAGTTCGAGAGAAGGTACAATTACATCATCAATTTCTACTTTCCTCCCACTCACTTCTTTCGAGAGAAAACTCCTTCTCTAGAAAGGACCCATTTTTAGCAACAAAGATCTTGCCCTCAGATCTATGATTGAAGGTATACCCAATGGTCTTTAGGGTATCCTATGAAGACGCACTTCTCCGCTCTGGGTTAGAGCTTATCAGGTTGAAGCCTCTTGACATCAGCGTCGCATCCCCAAACTTTAAGAAACGATTGCTTACGTTTCTTGCCAAACCATAATTCATACGGTGTCATCTCAACAGATTTGGACGATGCCCTATAGAAAGTGAATGCGGCTGTCTCTAATGCATAACCCCAAAACGATAGTGGCAAATCGGTAAGAGACATCATAGAACGCACCATATCCAATAGGGTACAATTACGACGTTCAAATACACCATTACGTTGTGGTGTTCCAGGTGGCGTGAGCTGCGAAACAATTCCACATTGTCTTAAATGATTGCCAAACTCACAAGTTAAATATTCACCCCATGATCAGTTCGTAGAAACTTTATTTTCTTGTTATGTTGATTCTCCACTTCATTATGAAATTCCTTGAACTTTTCAAATATTTCAGACTTGTGTTTCATTAAGTAAATATACCCACATCTAATCTAATCATCGATGAAGGTAAGAAAATAACGATGTCCACCGCGGTCTTCAACACTCATCGGACCGCATACATCGGTATCTATTATTTCCAATAAGTCACTAGCCCGCTCCATTGTACTAGAAAACGGGGTTTTAGTCATCTTGCCCATAAGGCATGGTTCACATGTATCAAATGATTCATAATCAAGTGATTCCAAAAGTCCATCAGCATGGAGTTTCTTCGTGCCCTTTACACCAATATGACCTAAGCGGCAGTGCCAGAAGTATGTGGTACTATCATCAATAACTTTGCATCTTTTGGCATCAATCTTATGAATATGTGTATCACTACAATCATGATTCAACAAGAATAAACCATTCACAAGGGGTGCATGACCATAAAATATATTACTCATATAAATAGAATAACCATTATTCTCTCATTTAAATGAATAACCATCTTGCAATAAAAAATATCTAGATATAATGGTTTATGCTTAAAACAAGCACAAAATAACCATTATTTAGGTTTAATACTAATCCCGAAGGTATTATGAGCGTGCCGATGGTGATCATATCAACCTTGGAGACACTTCCAACACTCATCGTCACCTCACCCTTAGCTAGTCTCCGTTTACTCGGTAGCTCCTTTTGTGAGTTACAAACAAGAGCAACTGAATCAGTATCAAATACCGAGGCACTACTATGAGTACTAGCAACATACAGATCAATAACATGTATAGCAAGTATACCTTTGTTGACGTTGCCAGCCTTCTTATCTACCAAGTAATTGGGGCAGTTCCGCTTCCGGTGACCATTCCCCTTGTAATAAAAGCACTCAGTCTCACGTTTGGGTCTAGCCTTGGGTTTCTTCACGGGAGCGGTAACTGCCTTGCCATTCTTCTTGAAGTTCCCTTTATTTCCCTTGCCTTTCTTGAAACTAGTGGTCTTATTAATAATCAACACTTGATGATTTTTCTTGATTTCTACCTCCGCGGCCTTAAGCATCGCGAACAGCTCAGGCATCGTCTTCTCCGTCCCTTGCATGTTATAGTTCATCACGAAGCCCTTATGGCTTGGTGGCAGTGACTGGAAAACATTGTCAACCACTGTCTTATCTGGAAGATTAACTCTCCCACTTGATTCAAGCGGTTGTAGCACCCAGACACTCTGAGCACATGCTCACTAACTGATCTATTCTCCTCCATCTTGCAGGCAAAAGAACCTGTCAGAGGTCCTATACCTCTCAACACGGGCATGAGCCTGAAATACCAATTTATGATCTTGGAACAGCTCATATGCTCTGTGGCGTTTGTCGTGGAAATATCACGTCAGATGTCCTCATAGAAGGACTTAGTCGTGGAGCCATCGCTATGGGTTAGCTTAAAGGGGTTAAACCGGACAAAGGACACGAGGGTCTTTATACTAGTTCGGCCCCTTCGATGAAGGTAAAGGCCTACGTCTAGTTGTGATGGGATTATTGGGGTCTCGCTAACCAGGGAGCTGAACAAGCTATGCCTGGCTATCGAGTTGTTGTTTGTTGTCCTTGAACCCCCGCCGGGTCGTCCCCTTATATACACGGGTTGACACCCGGCTGGTTTACAGAGTCCCGAGGCCAACTCATACAAGTATTCGACTCGGTCTCTCCTTTCCTTATCTTACAATACAAGTTACATGACTATGGCTGTTTACCACTATGGGCCCTAATCCGCCTTTGGGCTCCGGGCCTCTAAGCTTCATAGTAAAGCGCCATCTTCTGAGTCTTCGTGGGCTTCAATATAGTTGAGGGTGAACCGGCCCCTCCTGGGCGGTTTACACTCAGTAGTTATATCCCCAACATTAGGCCCCAGATTGATTTGAACCTGTTCATGTCAATCTTCAGTACTTAGAAAAATCCTGTGAACACCTTCCTTCATTTCTCGTAAACCGCCACGATGTCTTCTTTTATAAACTTTGTTAAACCGCCGTGACGTCATCCTCTGGATACGGCAACGGATTATCATGACGTCATCTCTGTAAAAAACGAATAAAAAGATTCCCTTCATTTAATGTCATCCCGGAAATCGAGGCAACAACTACGTCACTTGCCGCTTTGGACTCCTCGATTCTCGCGCCTGTCACTTGTCCCCCTACCCTGTTATAAATAAGCCCGACGGGCACTTTCATTTTCTCCCCTTTCTTCTCATCTTCTTCCTCGCGACCCAAAGAACCCCAGCGCCGCCGCCGTCGTCGATCTTCGAATTCTGCAGCGACCATGGCCGCTGGATCACCCTGTTTGTTCCAGAGACCCTGTCGCGCTCCTCCGCCGCTGAGTGGCCCTGGTAAGTTCTCTCCCCTGTAACCCTCGATCTCCATTAGGGTTTCAAGTTCATCCATGTTCGTCGCCGTTCATCAGTTCGTCTGTGTTCCTCCTTCTAGTCTTTCTACTGAGTACACATATTTGCGCCTGATAGTTTTGAATTGCGGCTAGATCCATTTTGTTAGTCCACCGTACTGGGGCATCTTACTGCTTCTAAATATACTCCGTTTGGTTCGTCTCAGTTCCTCTTTAGCGCCATTGTAGGGCTCAGGAACATTTTCTTTAGTTATCCACGGTAGATCCAAAATTGTACTGCCATATTGTGAAGCCTGTTTTTATAACACTTAGTAGATATTCAGCTCTGGCCCTTCTGCCTAAGGGCGGTTTAACCTTTGATAGTCAATCCTCCATACACCATTAGTCCTCACTTAAACCACCAATTTGACCTGAATAGCAATTTTCCGGTTTAACACTGAGTAATATACTTAAACCGTCAATGGTAAACCGGTTTTCATTTTTTCTTTCACAGTTTGCCTTTCCATGATGACAAAACAATTATCTGCTTGTAATTGGGTTCCGTCCAAAGTCACCGAGACACAAATCAATGGATATGTCACCACTGGCGCTTTAGCCTCAAAAAGGACCCTGCATTGGCGAGTTCCGGGCTCTGAGCGCCCTCCTGAACCTCAAGATGGAGAGGTTATTTTGTTTATGCAACACTTAGACCGGGGATTCAGCCCTCCCGGATCAAAATTCTTCCGGGATGTCCTTGCGAGCCTTCAACTTCATCCACAAGATATTGGACCGAATTCTGTATCCAATATATGCGACTTTCAAGTCGTCTATGAAGTTTACCTTCAAGAAGAACCATCTGTGGAGCTGTTCCGGGACTTTTTCCATCTAAACCGCCGTACGGAGTTCTCAGATGGTCCTAACACAGAACTTGGTGGGGTATCAATCCAGAAGAGGAAAGAAGTTGACTTTCCTCATGCAAAACACCATAGCAACCCCAAAGATTGGAATCAAACTTGGTTTTATTGCCGGAATATTGCCCCTACTGGAGAAAATCCCTTGCCGGGTTACCGCCCTGAACGGCTTAGCAATGGCCACCCGTTGCCTGAACGCTTAACTGCCCAAGAGCGGAAGACTTATGCACCTCAACTCGCCATGCTCCGGGCTCTCATGGCCAACGGTTTAACTGGTATTGATCTCGTCCGCTGCTGGGTCTCCTGGGGTATTTTGCCTTTAAGTCGTCGCCCCGGATTAATGCATGAATACACGGGCAAAGTCAAAGATCCTCAACGATATCATGAAATAGCAATGACAGATATTGCAGTTACTAAATCTGTAAAGAAGATGCTGGATGAACCGATCGCCGCATGCAGCCAAGTCGGGTTGCCCCCTTTTTGCGCCACCAACAACCCGCCAACGGTAAAGTCGAATTTAATGCTTACTGATTGGCCTACGCTTTAACAATGTGCTAATACTCCTTTGTTTTAATTTTTGCAGGCCAACAGCTCTTTACGGAACGCAATTTGAACCGGCTAGGGCTCCCCGTGCAAAGAGCAAGGTCACCAAGAAAACAGGCAAGAAGAAACCCACCGAGTCTTTTGATCAGCCAGAAGATTTTGACGAATCAGATCCAGAGGTAGAACTTGATTCACTTGGTTCCTTTTTCATACACCTTATTGACAATGACTATTGCCAGGATGATGCGGCAGCCAGTCGTGCAGACCATGCGGCAGCCAGCCGTTCGTAAAGTAAAATACTCTCACCCTCCTACTTATCTGGATCCAAAATTTTCTTTGAAGACACAGCAAGCTGAAGAACGTCGCACAACCCGGCACAGTGGCCAGCAAATAACTTCTTCCGATTTACCGGATACACCAAACCGGAAACGTCGGCCAGAGGTTAGTTGTTCTCCT